>JAKSZU010000021.1:28367499-28967499 GCA_026018925.1 Tupaia tana
GGATAGTTTTAAAACAATTGTTTCAAACGTATATGTAGTACAGGTAATAGAATTCAGAAGTTGTATTAAAGAAACTGACTTTATTCGCAATAGAAGATTGGATTCGAGTACAGCATTAACTTCGTGATAGAATAAAATTTGGATAGAAAAGATTCAAAGTCAGAAATGGAAATACATAATGCAATTTATGTATTTAGTCTCTAAATGCATGCGCCTATGATTTATCCCAATTTTAATTCGTTGAATTCCTCAAACCATCTATGTTACCTGAAATAATAGTAAGAATTTGCTGTCCTATCTCCTTGTCTGATCCCTAACTACAGAGACCTGATCTTGGCAGAATAGTGTGCTCTGAAAGGGAGACAAAGGGACATTCTCTAACCATCGCTCTCACACATCCCGCTATGCTCCTCAGCTCAACTCACGTCTCTCTAAATAGAAGCACGAGTTAGGCAGATCAGCAGAACTGATTCTGCCTTGGAAGCTAAAACTGAGCCGGTAAGGAAACTAAGTCCTCACAGTTACCCTGACGGTGCACTTTTCCTAAAGTTATTACAGACCTGCACAGTCTGCAGCTGGAGGAAGGTCACCCTGTCTCAGTGACCAGCACAGTCCGTTCCTCAAGCTGGCGCTCCCCGGGACCCTCATTGGTTGTAGGGAGCTGTCTGTGAGTGGGTGTTCACATTACGTGGCAAAGAAATGAGATGTCTAGATTTATCCTCTTCTACTATTTTTCTTTTCTCTCTGTGCATTAAGGAGAATGAATACACACACATGTGAGAGTGAGGGAGAGAAACGGGGGGGGGGGGGTGCGCGGGAAGAACATTCTTCCCAAGGTCCCAGTCCTCCTGCTTGTTGGATCTTGGGCATTTGTGCCTGGAGTGTTTTAGACTAACCAGACCAGAGATTTGGACTGTGTTTTCAACATGCAATTTGGTTCTCTTGAGCAAGCATATTACTGCCTCCTTTCACAGGTTTTTTGTTTGTTTGTTTTGTTTTGTTTGTTTGTTTTGTTTGTTTATTTGTTTTGCTCTGTGAGCTTGGATAAATTCTCTGACATTTCTAGCTATTTTAGTCATATGTTAATTGAAGAAGCAGACCTCACCAACCTATTTCAAGTTAACATAATCCTGTTATAACATCTGGGACAGAATATGGGAATGAGAAATGTTTCCGGGGAAACTGCTTTCTTCCTAGAACTGTGGAGTAATGTGATCTGTGATCCTCAAAGTCTCCTTATTTTTTAGGTTCTTCATGTAACTAGGTCTGAACATACTCTCCAGTACTCTCCATTTCATCAGGAACTTTGGGCACACAGGCATGAGCACACACACACACACACATACACACACTTTCTATGGGGCCTGTGTACTCACCAGTAAGAGTGAGATAGAGAGAGAGGGAAATTGAGAAGGCACTTCTGGGGAGATGGTCACACTGCAATACCTTCTCCTCCATTCTCCTTTTGGGATTTTGAGCATGCATACACATGCACTCAGCATGTTTGTCAAGTCACTGGATCTGGGACTCAAACCATGCAGTCGGCCATGTGGGATCCAGCTGCCTTAACCACCATATCATTAGCTGGCCCGAAGAATTTGCTTTTTCACTTGAGTTTTGTCTAAGTGAGATGAGTTTTCTTAGGTAACAGGCAAGGCCATAGGTCTAACTGATCAGGCAACTGAAGTGGAATCTGAACATTATCCATCACTTCCATTTGGAGGGCTTAGAGCCATTGTCAGCTCCCTTCAAAGCAGCCTTATTCTAAGGAATGGAGAGCTTTCCTCAGCAAGGGCTAAAGCCTGAGAAGTCTGAATCTACAAGACACAGGAAGTGATCTGTCCAGATCTGTAAAAGAATATTTCTTTTCCAGTGCAGATATTTTCAAGGTAGAGCCACAGACTAATGTGCTTTAACGAGGCGATGGTACTGAAGGAGACGAGGACCAGCAGGTGGCATAATGGTTATGTCGCTGGACACCCATGTAGCCAACCATGGTTCAAGTCCCAGACCCAGCGGCTTAAAACTTATGCCAGGGGTATGGCAGGTGGCATAGTGGTTAAGAGCACTGGACTCCCACATGGCTGACCGTGGTTTGAGTCCTGGACCTGGCAGCTTGCTTTCTCACTTTCCCTCTCTCTCTCACTCTGTCCCTCTCTGGTCAAATTGAAAGAAAGAAAGAAAGAAAGAAAGAAAGAAAGAAAGAAAGAAAGAAAGAAAGAAAGAAAGGAGGGAGGGAGGGAGGGAGGGAGGGAGGAAGGAAGAAAGGAAGGGAAGGAAGGAAGGAAGGAAGGAAGGAAGGAAGGAAGGAAGGAAGAAAGGAAGAAAGAAAGAAGAAAGAATTATAAAAAACAAAACAAACAAACAAACAAAAAAACACCTCATGCCAGGTGTGTGTGCATGCATGTCCAAAATCCTAAGAGGAGAATGGAGGAGAAGGGACTACAGCATGGCCATCCCCCCCCGGGGGGTGTGTGTGGCAATTTCTCACTTTCTGTCTCTCTGGTGATTACATGCACCCTATAGTAAATCCCTCTGAAAATAAATAAATAAATATATATATAAAACTATGAAGTGAAGGGAACCTAAATGAGAATCGTCCTTTCCTATGTCTGCAAGTGAGATACACTTTTGCTTGTCTGTTCTACAAAGCTTTATCTTTTGAGATCAATTAGATTCCTTAGTAGAAGAATATTTAATAATCTTGACCAAAATGAGTATGGACTTTGGCTGGTGAAAACTGACAAGGATGGTAGTTAGGAACAAGGAGGTGCTCTGAACTAAATTTTGTGTTCTCTCCAAAACTGACAGGTTGAAACTCTAACCACCAATGTGACTGTGTTTGAAGACAGGGCTTTTAGGAGGTAATTAAGATGACATAAAGTCCTAAGAGTGGGCTCTCATCTGACAGAACTGGTGGCCTTATTAGAAAGCAATGTGAAAACACAGAGAAAAGATGGCCCTCCACAAGCCAGGAAGAAAATCTCAAACTTTCTACTTTTGGGTGTTAACCAGACCAAGGAATATCTAGAAACCTAGCGATACAGTATTCCGAGTGTGTCTATGAGAGGTTTCTAGAAGAGAATAACTTGTGAGTGAGTAGACCAGGTAGGGAAGACCTTCAGTATGGGCAGGCACAATCTGCTCAACAAACAGCCCTTTGTTACAGAAGATGTATTTGTCTCTTCAAAGATGTATTTGTCTCTTCAAAGGAATTTTAGGATAGATTTCTGTTGCCTTGCACATGGTCCTCGAGGCTCGCCCGCCTTCAGACTCCAAGATTCACATCAGCAAACCCCCTCTGTTCCCACTGCCCTAGGTTCTCAGGCTTTGAGTCTCAGACTGTGAGTTGTATCAGCTTCCCTCCCTCTTAGGCCTTCAGCCTTGGACCGAGCCACCCTACAGTATCCCAGGATCTCTAGCTTACAGCCAGCCCAACTGCTGGGAGACCTCTCAGCTGCCATAAAACCACACGGGCTGATTCCTCCAGTAAATCTCCTCTTACATATCTACACAAAGCCTACTGGTCCTGCCTTTTAGAGAGCCTTGGCTAATGCAAGAAGCCAATCATGTAGGCACCCTGATCTCAGAACTGTGAGGAAATACATTTCTGTTGCTTATGCACCTAGTCTATGGTATTTTGTTATGGCCTTCTGAGCTAACTTAAGACAGGAGGTAAACCCAGAGCCTACGCTGTACGGCTCTCCTTCATGAGCTTAGGTTCTACTGAAAATGCAAATATGTGATTAACCAACTCTACTTCCTAATACATACACACGCATGCAATGTGTCTTCAGTACTCCTTGGTGTGTGAAGCCCATAGACTGTTCAGCTTGCTTTGTGTGCTGTTCTATTAATAAAGAGCGAAATGCATTTAAAATGTTGTCTATATTAATACCTGACATAAAATGTCGAAACTTCGGTTAACTCAATAGGTTACCATTTACTAAAAATGCTTAACTCCAGGGGCAGCAGGTGGTATGGTGGTTAACGTGCTGGACTTCCGCATGGCTGACCACCATTCGAGTCCTGGACCTGGTGGCTTGCTTTCTCACTTTCCCTATCCCTCTATCTCTCTCTGGTCAAATGAAAAAGTAATAATGATAAATAAAATTAAATAAATAATTGTAAATAAATAAATAAATAATTTTTTAAATATTTAGCACCAAAAACATTGAAAAGTTTAATTCAAACACAAAGTCTAATTTAACAGATCAAAAAAAAAAAAAAAAGTAGGTCATTTTTGTTCCTTGTGAGAGCTTAGTGACTGCAATGCATCACAAAGTCTACTTTTCTGCATGTGGTAGCATGTGTGTACATGGCAGCTGGAGTCATGCGTTACATCATTTCCAGCTCTTTTACGACATTCTATGAAAGTTACAGTTGGTAATTCATTTTACTTGTAATTATTTCATCACTAGGAAAATGGTGAGCAATACAAACATTCTCTAAAGTAAAGTGTTATGCATAGTGGCAGTACATACTTTATTTTTACCTCTTTTGGCAATGCTTGAAATAGACATGTTTTCCTATTTTGCTTTCTTGGTAATATTTCTCTAAAATTCATCCTTTATAGTGAAATAAAATACTGGTAGTAATAAACAGGCTTTAAGGTTTGTCTTTTTTCCTCCCTTGTAGGCAGTTTCTATTAGCTATTAACACTTTAAAGAGAGAAAGATAAATCCTTTGAACCCTGACCAAAATTTATGCAGGGAGTTGACTCGGAATAAACCAACATATGGCAAGTCAGTATTTATTTACTGCACATCATATCACAGAAGTGCATTTATTTCAGTGGCTCTAGTGCATAGGATAAAATAGCTTGCAAAATTTTATGTAATCTGTAAAACCCATTTATATTGTACTTAAAGGAATCCAATATTAACACATTAGCTATTTCTGAAGATGAAAATAAATATAAATATTTAAAACTATATTCTCTGTCTATTTTTATTTAGGTCAATGATTATTGGCAAGTTTTCCACCTTTTCTTTGAAGTTCGGATTATAATAAAGTGATAGTTTATACGAGACTCTATTTAGATGCCATATATCCCAAGTAGATTAGTGTCTTTTGTTTTGTGCTTTTTAAATCAATCTCACAAAATTGTGGTGTATTTGTTTATTTTTCATTCCTCTAGTAAGACTTTAAATTTTTTGACTGGAGGGATTAAGTTTTATTAATTCTTTTACCCTGAAACACAGCACAGTTATTTTATTTATTTATTTATTTTTGAGAGGTTTTCGCTATAGGGCGCGTGCGCTCACCAGACAGACAGAGAGAGACACAGAGACAGAAAGTGAGAAATCACTCCCCAGGGGTGATTTGGTCACACCGCAATCCCTTCTCCTCCATTCTCCTCTCGGGATCTTGGGCACGCACGCACACGCGCCTGGCATGAGTTCTAAGCCACCGGGTCCAGGACGCGAACCGCGGTCGACTACGTGAGTGTCCTAGTGACATAGCCATTACGCTAACTGCTGGTCCCCCTTTTTTTTTTTAATTTTCCAGAGAGTGTGTGTACTCCCAGGAGAGAAACAGGAAGAGAGGGAAAGTGAAAAAGCATCCCCTTGGAGGATGAACATACTTCAATCTCTTCTTCTCTATCTCCTCTTCCATTTAGGATTTTGGGCACATATGCACATGCGCTCAGCATGTTTTCCAAGTCACTGGGTCCAGGACTTGAACTGCACCCAAGTGGGATCCAGCTGTCTTAACCATCACACTACCAGCTGGTCCCTAAAATGCCAATCCTTTTTTCTTTTTCTTTTTTCTTTTATTTTTTTTTTAGATTTTTGTCAGAGGGTCCATTCACTCATCAGGAAGAGACAGAGAGAAATGTAAAGTGAGAACTCACCTCCCAGGATGGATGACCATGCCTCAATCCTTCCTCCATTCTCCTTTTAGGATTTTGGGCACACAAGCATGCCCACCCAGCATGTTTTTCAAATCACCGGGTCCAGGACTCCAACCACGGAGTCAGCTATGTAGGATCCAGCACCTTAACTATCATGCTGCTTGAGGACTCTAAACTCTTTTAGACAGTCACAGTTTAGAAAGAAGGTTTGACAAAGATAATCAGGGCAATAGTCATTTATAAAACTGTTAGCATCTACTTCAATTTCTGTAATTATGTTTCTATTTGTCTTTCTTTCCAATGGAATCTGAATTCAGTTAAGGAAGACATATTTATGTTTTTCACAGTCCTCATTCCTGAACTTTTGTTTCTTTAAGACAGAGTTTCATCGTGTCTTAATTTTCCCGCCTCGCCTCCCAGTTGGGACAATAGGTATGCACCACTATACTTGGCTCTTTTTTTAGACAGTTCGATTATGTGGCCCAGGCTTGCTTCAAGCTTGTGATCATCCCACCTCAGCCTCCCCAAGAAGCTAAATACACGTGTATACCACTGCACCCCTTTGGGGTGCTTTGGGGCTGGTACAGGATCAAACCAGGCCCCCTGTGTGCTGCCAGTCTGTGGAGCACAGCATATTAGTAGCACACACCCCTGTGGCTAGGCTACCGGTTCCTGAACATTTATTAATAAAGTATGACAAAATAGGGACCAGCAGGTGATGTAGTGGTTAAGACACTGGACTCCCACATGGACCACTTAAATCCTGGACCCCAAGGCTTGAAAATCACACTAGTTGTGTGTGCGTGTGTACCCAAAATCCTGGGAGGAAATAGAGTAGAAGGGATTGCAGTGTGGCCATTCCCCAGGGGTGACTTCTCACTTTCCCTCTCACTGTCTCTCTGTCTCTCTCCAGTAAGTACATGTGTCCTATGGAAAAAAACTAAAAAAAAAAAAAAAAAAAAAAAAAAAACGATGACAAACAAAAAGACAAAATAACACATACAAGATAAAACAGTGCTTGAGATTCATCTGAGGGATTACTATAAGAAGTTGATTCATTAATATTTTAAAGAGAGATATTATCCTAAAATAATATTCATATTACATATTTAAATTCCATTTTAAACAAAAGAGAGAAAAGTAATTTGCCAACATTTTAATAGAAGGTTCAGAACTTTTCTCTTAGTAGACGTGTCCTATTCATGTCTTGTAAAGTCTTTCTCATATAATTTTTTTTTTTTTTTTGCAGGGAAGAGGTTTTTGCTATAGAACACATATGTTCCCCGGAAAGACAGAGAGAGACAGAGAGATAGAAAGCGAGAAATCACCCTCAAAGGGGGGAATGGCCTCGCCGCAATCCCTTCTCCTCCATTCTCCTCTCGGGATCTTGGGCATGTACGCACACGTGCCCGGCGTGAGTTTAAGCCACTGGGTCCAGGACTCGAACCACAGTCGACTACATGGGAGTCCAACGACACAGCCATTACGCCAACTGCTGGTCCCATCAAAAAATAAATTCTATGATCACTGATACAAAAGTTCTAGTGGGCAAAAGATATATATATATGTATGTTTACACAGAAATAAATTTCATGTGTATGTCTCTTCTCTATAAATATCAATGGTTTACAGAGAAAAATGCTGGAATATAGAGTAAGTCTTATCAGCATTTTATGTACCTTGGTGACTTTTTTCACTTCATAAATAATTCATTTCTCTATAGAATGAATGTGACTCTTTTTTTGTTCTCATTCAATTATAGTTTAAGAACATTTCCCAAGAAAACGGCGGGTATAGCATAATTGATATAATAAATCTATTCATTTACCTTTTCTAAACTAGTAAAAACAAAAACCTTCCAGTTTTATAAAAATAAGAAATATAAGCAAGTTACATTAAAATATACAAATACTCCATATTATAAATCAAGCATGAATATATCTATAAATCTGAACTATCCCCCTGCTTTCTGCATGAAATAATGGTTTGAGTATGAGTAGACACACATATGAGTGGATCTAATTTGTTCTTTTGTTTTAGAACTCAAATTATTACATTAAGAGAGCAAAATAACATATGTGGTTGGGCTATCAGCCAAAACAAAAATTCCATGCAGATAGCACGCACAATTCTACCCAACACAGATAAAACAAAAACTCTTCTGCCAAAGGTTGCCAAATCCTTTGTGTCAGATACAATTGTTTTTTCAAGCCCTCGCCTCAAAAGTCATCTTTGGTGCTTGAAACATTCTGTTCAGTTTGCCTGAATTCCTTTGCACTTCTTTTTTTTGCTGTTATTTTTCAAAGGTCATTTATTTATACAAAGAACAAAGATTGATCAATGATATATTGCCTGTTCTGTTCAATAACCTTTTTTTAAATTCTTATTTTTTAAAAAATATTCAATCGCTATACATCATTTGGCTTGTAAAGAGAATTTACTCAACATGAAATACACCTCAGACCAGACCAATTGAGAATACTATACACTTTACCATCAACAGGTAAACTTCTCAATTCACTTTCTACCTCTCTAAGCTCTCCTCCTACAGGAAGCCTGAGGTAAGGAAGTGACTATGATGAGGGAGATAAGCCGATAAGCTATAGGAAAGATAAGACACTTCTCCTTTATTCCACAATAAGAAACTTGTTCAAGATCCCACAATTGGCCTGGGACAAAACCAGAGATGCCCCCAGGTCTTCCTGGGAGAAAATCTCAGGGTCTTAATCCCTGGAGCTGTACTCTAAGCAGAATTAGAGATTTAGTTATGAATGGGTGAGTGTCAATGTGCAAGATAAACTGTCTAAGAAAAAAATGTGTCAATCAATCAAGGCTCTCCATAAAAATAAAGAAAGAATTCTTGTGGCGATGCTCTTTGAAGGCATGGAAGAGGAACCAGGAATTTAAAAACAACATGTTGAGGATGAAAAGAAGAGCTGGGCCAGGCCCACAGCACAGTGGTTAAGTGCTATGCATTGGGAGCTGGAGTCCACAGGGCTGACCATGATTTGATCTCCATTCTGGTGACTTGAAAACATGCCAGGCATGTGTGTGTACATATCCAAAATTCTGATAGGATGGAGAAATGGAGGAAACAGGATTTCAGCATGACTGTAAAAGGGGGGAGAGATGTTTTCTCTCTTTCCCCTTCTCTGGTGAATGCACACAGTCCATCAATTAAGAAGAACAAGAAAAAAAAAAACAACCAAGAACCAGGGAAGGAGAGAAATCTACATTAAATGCAAAAATGAGAAAGCTGACAAGGGGATGAATATGTTAGAATAGAGAAAGGATTCAATAAAAGTTAAGAGATATGTTGAAGAGAAAAGAAGAGTTAAAAAGTTTAGTTATCAGTCAAGATAAATGAGAGACAGATACTACTAACCAGAAAGAGAAGATGGGTGACTGTCACCCCCAAATGTCACAGAAAAGATGGAAAAAGCTGAAGACTGTGGACTAGAACTTGTTAACTTCCAGCAGAGCTATTTAATTAGTATGGTCATTTAAAAGGATGAGTCAAAAATGGAAAAGCAGGGATGTGCTCTTCCTTTTCCTTTCTTCTTTTCTTCCTTATTTATTTATTTATTTATTTATTTATTTATTTATTTTTTAAATAAAATAAGTTGGTGGAGCCAGTAGGTGGGGTGGTGGTTGAGGCGCCGCACTCCCACAAGGCTGACCACAGTTTTAGAGTTCTGGATCTGACAGTTTGCTTTCTCATTTTCTCTCTCTGTCTCTCTCTGGTGACCACAGTTGCCCTAGAGCAAATTAAACAATAACAATAATAAATAAAATAAAATAAATTGTTGGGACCAGCAGATGGTGTAATGGTTATATTGCTGGACTCCCAAGTAGTAGATTGCACTTCGAGTCCTGAACGTGATGGCTTAAAATTCCTGCCGGGAGAATGTGTGTGCATGCCCAAAACCCTGAGAGGAGAAGGGAATGTGGTGTGGTTATTCCCTCGAGGGTGATTTCTCACTTTCTGTCTCTCTGTCTCTCTGACAAACACATGTGCATTATAACAAAAATCTCTCTCAATAAATAAATAAATAAATAAATAAATAAATCTTTAAAAAAAAAAGTTGGCAGTGAAAACTATAGAAAAATAAGATGATTCTTTTTTCAGGTAAGAAACAGAAATAAGAAAAAATTTGCAGCAGGCTTCATGGCACATTCGTTAAGTATTACTTTAAGAGAATCCAAATTACTGGGTCAGCAGGTTTTATGGTGGTTACAACACTAGATCCTACATGACTGACTCCATGGTTTGAGTCCAAAACCCAGCAGCTTGAAAACACATTGGGAACAATATGTATGCATACCCAAAATCCTGCGAGGAAAATGGAGGAGAGAGAATTGTAGTCTGGCCATCCCCCTGGCGGGGAAGAATATATTTCTCCCATTCCCTCTCTCTCTCTGTCTGTATCTGTCTGTTTCTGGCAAACTCACATGACCTATGGCAAAAATGTAAAAAAAGAAAAAAGAGAGAGAGAGAGCAGCCAAATTCTACATCAACTATGGTTCAAATCCCCAGCCCGGTCAGTCTGAAACATGCAGTTGCCTGGGAGCCAGTGGACTGGACAACTGGAAGAAGGGGATGTTGACGGGACCTTAGCCTGCGGAGGGTGCTCGTCTCTCCCTCTCTCTCTCATTCTCTCTTCCTCTCTCTTTCTCTTTCCCTCCCCCCTTTCTTTCTCTTGCGTATATCATTAATTAAAAAATAAGAAAATCTTTTAAAATAGAAAATGTTTGCTTGACTAATTTAGGAAAGACCTGAACAAACATAAGCGTGAAGTGGAACAAAGTATTAAGAGACAAAACAGAAAAGGATTTAGGCCCACACTATGAAATTGTTGATGTGTTCATGGTCATACACTGCATAAATTCTTATTTGTATTTATAGAGCCAGGACATTGATTAGAAAATATACATGACCTATTCCTGGACATTAAAAGACGTGCTAGACGCATAATGACTGCAGTGGATTCCACCAGCTATAACACTCTTAGAGACTGTGAGAAGGTTTTCTGTTTAAGTTTATGAGAAAAAGGAAACTGAAGAAAAACATAAAGTGTGGTTATTTATACCTCGCTGAGTTCACAGATACGCCATCAGGAGTATTGAGACAAACAATAGGAACGACGACAAAATCAACCTTGATTCTGTGCTCTTCAAAGAAAGCGTCTTGAAGCAAAGGAGAACTCGTACATTCTTGAAAGTAACTTGGTTTTTGTGAAAACACTGTATTCAAACTCACCCTTCTTGCTTCTTTTAATACTGCACATATCATCTATTCTGTTAATTCTAATCTGGAAGCATACAGCTTTGTTTAAAGAGCCAGTTCCTTCCAAGAAACAATACTCCAACTAATGATCCTTTTATTATTTACTTAAAGCTACACAACTGCAAGAAGTTAATTGCTTTAGGAATAACACATTCACTAGTCAGTAAGCTTTTGTCAGATACAATTCCTTAAAAGGGAAAAAAAAAAAAAAAAAAAAAAAAAAAAAAAGCAGCAGTGGCCTGAAAGTACTATCGGTTAATTTTGGCTTTTTCCCACTGTTGACAGAGTAAAAAAAAAAAAAAAAAATCTTTTGTTGATGTCAACAATATAATTCAAAATAACTTGTGTACACTAAAGTATACTGAGTGTTTTAAATACTTTCAAATTTAGTGACTGATAAATATGTAGAGCTTAGACCTTTCTGGACTGAAGAATATAAACATATGCCTGTCTATAAAAGGGTTAAACAACCATAATTTATTTTCTGTCATCAGTGTAAAGGTTTTATGCAAGCTTTTCTTTCTTTCTAAAATACATTGATGATGCACAGATGTTTTCTATGGTCCTCTCCAGTTTTAACACTCCAGAGTTTTTTTTTCCAGTGTTTAATTAAAGGAATGAATAAAGAAAAATTGCATTTCTGCATCACTTCCTTTCATAGACCTTCATAAGAAAAGGCCACTTATTTAGTGAATACTAAAATTTTTCATCAGTCAAGATGGAATTGATCAGCTAAGGGAAGATCTAAAACAAGTTCCATATCTTCTTTTTCATTTTTTTTCATATATATATATATATAAACAAGACACAGAGCCGCAGGTGGCATAGTGGTTGGGGCACTAGACTCCCACATAACTGATCATGATTTGAGTTCTGGATCTGGTGGCTTGAAAATCACACCAGGCGGATGTGCATACATGCCCAAAATCCTAGGAGAATGGAGGAAAACGGATTGCAGTGTGGCCATCCCCCTTGGAGGGGTGATTTCTCACTGTCTCTCTCTGGTAAGCACATGCACCCTACAGCAGAAGTATTTTTACAAAAAGACCCAAGGGGGGCCAGCACGTGGAATGGTTGTTAGAACCACTGGATTCTCACATGGCCAACCACAGTCCTGGTGGCTTGCTTTCTCTCTTTCTCTCTCTCTCTCTCTCTCTGGTAAAATTAAAAAATAATAAAAACAAATGGAATTAAATAAATCTTTTTTAAAGAATTATTTTAACAAACCCTATTTATTTATTTATTTATTTATTTATTTAGAGACTTATTTGATTTATCTTTATTTATTTATATTTTTTGTAGAGGTTGTTTTGCTATAGGGTGTGTGCACTTTTCAGAAAGACAGAGAGAGAGACAGAAAGCGAGAAATGACCCCCCAGGAGGGATGGCCACGCTGCAATACCTTCTCCTCCATTCTTCTCTCAGGATCTTGGGCACGCATGCACATGTGCCCGGTGTGAATTTAAGCCACCAGTTCCGGAGCTCGAACCGCAGTTGATCAAATGGGAGTCCAGTGACATAGCCATTATGCTAACTGCTGGTCCCTCTTTACCTTTATTTATGGAAAGAAAAAAAAAAAGACCCAAGGACAGGTAGTGCTTCTTCATTCACTTATCTGCCATTTAGATATTAATCAATAACATATTTTACAAAACAATCATTTTATTTTTTATTTAAAAATTATTAGCATATTTTATGCAAAATAGTTGCTTTTAGAGATACATGGCAAATCAAGTTCTTCACTGCTTACTATGCCTGTAATCATGATGTATAAGTAAAATGTAAGAGGCTATTTTTTAAAATACATGCTTCTGCATTTCGAGAGCAAAAGCAGTAAACATAAGGAAAAAAATATTTGTTTTGTCGTATAGCCAGAGTCACTTTTGTTTAAGGTCTGTTTTTGACATTTATGGTCAAAATCTTGGCCTCTCTCCCTGACAGAGACGCAGCCATTACTCTGCCACCATGAGTCATAAATTGATAGCTTTTAGGTTCTGAAAGAATGCTCGCTAGAATGATGACCCTCTGGGTGATGGTGCAAAAGGAAAATAAATTATGCTTTCTTTAAAAATCTCTAGGTATTAACCTTAGAAAATTCTACTTTTCACCCTGACTCTACCAAAGATTTTTTTTTTCTTTTTTTTTGGAGAGGTTTTTGCTATAGGGTGCGTGCGCTCGCCAGACAGACAGAGAGAGACAGAGAGATAGAAAGCGAGAAATCACCCCCCAGGGGGGATGGCCACGCCTCAATCCCTTCTCCTCCATTCTCCTCTCGGGATCTTGGGCACGCACACACACGCGCCCGGCGTGAGTTTAAGCCACCGGGTCCAGGACTCGAACCGCGGTCGACTACGTGGGAGTCCAGCGACATAGCCATTACGCTAACTGCTGGTCCCTCTACCAAAGATTTTCTTACAAAGGTGCTTGAGTTTCTCCCTCAGATAGCTCCCTTCTATCTCTCTGGTCTGGTTTTCTTTTCCTCTACAACCCTGTTCCTGTCTACTCCCCAGGGCTCTCTCCTCACTGTCTTTAATGGACCACGCACAGGTTAACCATCCTGTTATTCTGATCATGCTATTCCTTGACTGGAAAGTATTTCTTTCTCTCTCTCCATTGCTTAAGATTCAAGCCATGATTTACAGATCAAGTCTACTTTGTCTGCAGGAATTTCCCTCAAAATCCTAAAATTACAGTGTGATGGACCTAGACAGCAATGAGTTTAAAATGATGTTTTCAGGCCAGGAGGTGACATGGTGGTTAAGGGGCTGGACCCCACACAACAAGCTCCACAGCTCAAGTTCTGGACCCAGCAGCATGAAAATTAGACCAGGTGCATCTGCGTGTGTGCCCAAAATCCTGAGAGGAGAATGGAGGAGGGATCGCAGTGTAGCCATCTCTACTCACTTTCTTTCTGTGTCACTCTATGTTACATGAACTATAGGAAAAATAAATAAATAGATGAGAATGCTTCCTATTTAGCTCTTTTCAATTTTTATCTCTGTTACTCCAAGCATATTACTCCAACTTTTTGTGATAATTTTTTCAGTCCCTAAGGAGAGTATTCTAGCTCAAACAGAACTCTCTGTTCAAGTTATACTCTCGGGTATACAAGGGGTCTTCAAAAAGTTAAGGACTAGTGCATATTATGAAAAAACTATGCGTGGATTTCAAATTTTTTTTTTTTTTTTTTTTTTTTTTTGCCATAGGGCGGGTGCCACCATGCCCTCAAAACTTTTTTATACCAAAATAACCTCATGCTTTAGTTCCATTTTCCACATACTTTTTGAAATCACCTCAGATGGTCTTTTTAGACATTTTTTTCATTCTTAATACAGTGTGCCAAAAGTGACTACAGGAGTAAAAGATGCAAAATTTATTTCAATTGAGTCAGTATTTATTAAATTGATGAATAATCATGTATTAAACACATGTGTATATTTATCCCCATCTTTTCTATCATCCTGATAAAAAAATACATATTCTTTTTTATGTTGTTTTTCAAGCCACCAAGTCCGGAACTGAAACCACTGTTGGTCATGTGGGATCCAACCACCTTAACCACCATGCCACTGGTTGGCAAATCACATATTATTTTATTTTTTTTTCTGTGATATTTTTTGCTATAGGGCCTGTGTACTCACCAGAGAGATAGACAGAAAGCAAGAAATCAATGCCCCAGGGGGAATGGTCACACCGCAATTCCTTCTCCTCCATTCTCCTCACAGGATTTTGGACATGCATGCACATGCACCCAGTGTGAGTTTTAAGCTGTCAGTTCTGGGACTCAAACCACTGTCGATCACACAGGAGTGTAGCGACGTAACTGTTGTGCCATCTTCTGGTCCTGGCAAAATACATATTCTTATCATTTCATTCTTTCTAACTAATAAGCAAAAGCTTTTCTGCTGCCTGGCTTTTTCCTGCCTCTCACAAAGATAGTGGAGGTCACCAGGCAATAAGGCAATAGCCTGGCCCTCCTCCAGTCTTCATCTTTGGTATGTGCAGCTCCTCAGCAGCCAGCAGGTACGTGGCATGTGTGCACCGTGCTGGCGTGGCAGCCCCACTGCAGTCCGCTGGCTGACGTAGCAACGTGACCCAAATAAAAACTTCCCATTCCATTTTCTACTACAGAAGCACCCGGATAAAAAGTCCAGTGTAAAGTATAAAGAGTAAAACACCAGAGCTCTCTGGGCTGACTTACACATTGTTTAGTCAAAAATAATAGCTAATTACCCCTTTTAGGTTAAATAATCTACTCTGTTTGGACACCACAAAATTAAATCACGTTCAAGTAACTCTTTATCTAATGGAAGGACAAGAAGTCAGCTTCTAGGGCAAATAAATGGTTTAGAGCTTTATGATGTAGTGAAACATAAAATATTAGAGTTATAATGTATCCATGAAGATACTTCAGCTTTAAGGAACAAAGAATATAAATCAAATGACTTCATAGCAAAAGACATTTATTATCTTACTTTAACAAGTCCAATACAGCATACGGTTGGTTAATTCAGTGGCTGTATTACATCATCCTTCATACTAAATTTTTCATATTTTGAACCTGCCTTTCTCAGCTTGTTCTACTGTTTTCCATGAGGTTTGTCCGTTAATGGATTCGAGGTGGCCTTGGCATTCAAGGTGGCTGTTACCACCTCCACTATTGCCACAATGTCTGAAGACAAGGGCAAATGGACATCCTTCCTTTGAGTCCTCCTTTCAAAAATTGCCAGTGCTTTGCCAGAAGAGTGTTTGCATTTCATTGGCCAGAATTTCATTACTTATTCTATTCTTAACCAATCACAGGCAAAGGGAAGAACACTGTAGGTAGGACACCGTATGATCTTAATGAGGACATATGAGATTGCAGGGCATTCAGGGAGCTCTAAATAGATCAGTGGTAGCAGAGCTTCAGCGAGAGATGAGATTGGGCAGGGAGGAAGGTGCCAGATCACGGGTAGCAGTAAACTTCACACTAACAACTTTGAATTTTGTTCTATGGGCAATATGAAACCTGTAGTGTGTCAAAGCAAGGGTGTATAACATAGTCATACTTCTTTTATTAGACTATACTGTGAGAGGAAGAGAAGGTCAGAAACTAGCTTTAGGAAATCCAGGTGCATTATAACTTTGATCAAGGCAAGAGATGAAATGAAAGAGCCTACATTAAGAGAACTGTAGTGATCAGAAAGAAGTGACAAAGGAGTAGAAGTTGTGACCTGCGAAAACCTGAAAAGTAAGGAGGAGAGAAAAAATAACAATAATAATGAAGATTCATTGGTATCTACTTTGGTTATGTACCATTTATAAAACAAACAAACAAACAAAACGGTGTATAAGAAAAAAAAATCTAGGGAAGGAGATAAGTGGTTGTATTTGAAATACTTTGATATTTTTAAAAAAAATTTTTAGAGGTTTTTGCTATAGGGTGCGTGTGCTCGCCAGAAAGACAGAGAGCGAAAGAGAGACAGAAAGTGAGAAATCATCCCCTGGGGGGATGGCCACGCTGCAATCCCTTCTCCTCCATTCTCCTCTCAGGATCTTGGGCACACACGCACGTGAGTTTAAGCTACCAGGTATGGGACTCGAACCGCAGTCGATTACATGGGAGTTCAGCAACATAGCCATTATGCTAACTGCTGGTCCTGAGATACTTTGATTTTAAGGTACCACTAAGTGGAGACTGTGGTAGTTGATTTAATACATGTGTTTAGATTTCAGGAGGATATGCTGGCTAGTGATGAGATGTGAAACTGACCTGCATGCTTTATCCAAAAACATGAAACAAAAACAAAGGGAGTCTTGTTTGGTACTGCATTAAATATGTTCACATTTCAGTTAACACAAGCTAGTTAAATAACGTTTGTCTCCCAAAGCAGAGTTCTAGTTTCAGTTGCCCTGGCATAGTACCTATGAGTTGTCACATAGATTTGTGCTAATTCTTCCTCCACAAATCACAATCTAAATAACAGATGCATGTTATGATCAGGGTCCAATCGGGTCACTTCTTTCAAAGGCTGTTGGTTATTGGTCACTGCACATTACTTATCCAGGCAGAAGAGTGCAATTATGTGGCCTCCTTGTCTCCTAGTGATAAACCAATGTGACATTTAATATAAATTTGTAGCAGAGAGAGAAAATTGGGCCCAAATAATCATAATGAAAAATGCAGCAAAGAAAAAAGTGATAGTACTGCAAGTGAAATTTGAACACACATAGTGAAGTCATAGCACAAATAGTTGACCCTGGAAAGAAATGTTGACATTTCAGCTCTTTGAAGGACTCTGGATATGCAGCCAAGGGAAATAATTTTGATGAAGGTAAAGATATGCCAGAGGAAGATTTTTCTGGCAAAAAAAAAAAAAAAAATTGTATTGAAATCTATTAGATACTTCTCAACACTGAAAAGATAAAATGTTCAACAGATAACACCACACCTCCCCATCCCGTCAATGCTCTACCTCTGTATCCCTTCTCTAAACTGTATTTAAATCTATTAGATACTTCTCAACACTGAAAAGACAAAATGTTGGAAGTGTTGAAAGGTGATTCAAAAATAAATAAAGTAATTAATAAAAAAAAAAAGATAAAATGTTGGAGGTGTTGAAAATTAGAATGGAATATGACAAGTTGCCATTATATACCAAAGGCATTAGCTCTCTATTGCAAATTATACCACAAGAAGGAGAAAGCAAACACAATGATCTTGGCAAATTTTTATTTTTAGGTCCTTTTAGGTTATTTGATAAGCAGATACAAAATGAGTATGGAACAAAGGAAACTCTACACTAGCATTAAAGCGCAGAAACGTCATGAGAAATGGATGTGTGTTATATTAAACTGATACTGAAAAATTAACATGATCCTCAGCTGTGATCATAAACATTCAAAAAGAGCTTTTATACCATCAAAATGTTTATGTTTTCAATTCTGCTCTGAGATCCAGGCACCATGTCACAAAGCCTTCTCTCTGATCATTACCAGCTCAGTATGCTTGTTCATAGATAGCATTTATCACTTCCTTGGGGGAGAGGGAGGGTGCATCCTGAATATTTCCAGAAAGGTTGCTTTGTCATACATTTGGCTCAAAATATTGCAGAAATGAAGACTTCTGTAATACGATGCCTGTTAAATAGATAATTATCAGCCAAGTACTATAACAAGTACTTACAAGGATCACTGAGAAGTCAGCACTGGGAAGAAAAAGCACTGCCATCTAGACATTCTCAGCCACGAGTCTCCTCCCCCTTGCCTTTATTTTAGAGCAAAGGTGTGCTTTGGGTAGGCAGAGCAATGTAGCAGCTCAGGGGTCCAGCTCTGTTATCAAACATTTTGGGTTGGAATCTGCAGCACTGCTTACTGGCTACATGTCCTTAAAATTCTAAATTATTTTTTTGGAGAGGTTTTTGCTATAGGACACATGCGCTCACCAGAAAGACATAGAGAGACAGAGAGACAGAGAGCGAGAAGTCACTCCCCAGGGGAGATGGCCACAGCACAATCCCTTTTCCTCCACTCTCCTCTCGGGATCTTGGGCATGCATGCATATGCGTCCGGCATGAGTTTAAGCCACCAGGTCCAGGACTCGAACCGCGGTTGACTACATGGGAGTCCAGCAACATAGCCATTATGCCAACAGTCGGTCCCAAATTCTAAATTTTTAAAAAGTTCAGGTTTCTTCTTTTTTAAAAAAGAATTATTTTATTTAACTTTATTTATCGTTATCATTATTTTTTAACTTGACCAGAGAGAGACAGAGAGAAAGAAGGAAAGAGGAAAGCAAACCACCAGGTCCAGGACTCAAACTGGGTCGGCCATGTGGGAGTCCAGCATCTCTAACCCCCACACAACCTGCCGTCCCCAAGTGCTCAGATTTCTTACCTGAAAATTAGGCCAATAATAATGCCCCATGCTCTGCAGGGGCATTTTTTCATCTTGACTCATGTCTAGCATCACCTATTTAAAATTCCTTGCATGGTCCAATCCACTTTATACCTTCTATAAAAATAGTGCCTTCTATGTGCATTTGGAAGGGGGAGGAGGGACAGTGTGTGTATGTACTTTAAAAAAAAAACTTTATGGGAACCAGCAGTTAGCGTAATGGCTATGTCGCTGGACTCCCACGTAGTCGACCGCGGTTCGCGTCTCGGACCCGGTGGCTTACAACTTACGCCGGGCGCGTGTGCGTGCGTGCCCAAGATCCCAAGAGGAGAATGGAGGAGAAGGGATTGCGGCGTGACCATCCCCCCTGGGGGGTGATTTCTCGCTTTCTGTCTCTAATGTCTCTCTCTGTCTGTCTGGCGAGCGCACGCACCCTATAGCGAAAATCTCTCAAAAAAAAAAAAAAAAAAAAACAAACTTTATAACAGTTTTATTGACATATAATTCATGTACCACACATTTCACTAACTTGAACGTGCAATGCAGTGGTTTTAGTATATTCATAGAGCTGTACAAATGTCACCACATTCTAAAACATTTCATCGCCCCCAAAAGAAAACCTACATCTATTAGCAGTTGTACTCCATTGCCTCCCAACCCCTAACCCCAGCCTTCCCTAAACTACTCATTTATTCTCTGCCTGTACAAATTTGTCTATTCTGCTCATTTCATGTAAATGGAATCATGTCATTTGTGTTCTTTTGTAACAGACTTCTGACATGTAGCATAATGTTTGTAAGGTTCATCCATGTTATGGCATATATCAGTATTTCATCCCTTTGTATGGCTGAATAATATTCCCTTATATGGACACACCACATTTTGTCTACCTATTCATCAGTTGATGAATATTTGGACTGTTTATACTTTTGAACTATAATGAATAAACCTGCTATGAATATTTCTGTATAAATTTTTGTTTGAGCACTTTTTGTCTTGGGTAAGTATCTAGGAATTGAATTGTTTGGTCATATAGTAATTTTTTTTAAGAATTATTTATTTACCTTTATTTGTTCATTCACTTATTTTTAATTTATCCAGAGAGAGAGAGAGAGAGAGGGAAAGTGAGAAAGCAGGCCACCAGGTCCAGGATTCGAACCGTGGTCAACCATATGGGAGTGTCCCCAGTGCCTTAAACACCCATTGGCCCCAGTCTTATAGTAATTTTATGTTTAACTTTCTGAGAAACTGGCAAACTGATACACTGAACAGTTGTGCCATTTTACATCCCCACCAGCAATTTATAAGAGTTCCAGTTTTTCCACGTCCTTGCCAAGATTTATTGCTGGGATAGACTTTTACAATAAAATAAAATACTTTAAAGCTGATGTTTCCAAAGTTCTAAATCACGGTGTATAAATAAATGTTAGTTTTACTATTTCTTATTTCCCCATACATTTATAATAAACTGCAATAGAGTTTTAAATGTTTAACAGGAAATGTTGAAGGTCATAGAATAATAGTGATTCTTTTTCCCACTGATTATTCAGATATGTTTTTATGGTTTTGGTTTCCATGTCTATTTTTGGAATCCCAAATACATGATAGGTAGAACCACATATTTTCTTTACCTTTTCAGAATTCCCATAAAACTATTCTGGGTTCCACATTTCGCTTTGACTGTTTTCAGTTTGCTTTTGCATAAGTGCTCTCCAAAACATAATTATCTCTCTCTCTCTCTGTTTTTTTTTTTTTTTTTTAAATCTCCAAATGTTATAGGTAAACCATACATACAATAAAGTCCTAGATTTATGGCCGGCGTACCACAGTGGAAAGATCACTTTGAACACACATTTGGAGGTAGGATTCTGACACTTACTTTGTATCTGGCAGAGTCACTTTATCTTCTTAGGCCCCAGTTTTCTTATCTTCAAAATAAAAAACAAAAACACATCGTCTCAAGAGACGGATCCCTCTATTGTCCTCCTGGTCCTACCCCTAGCCACATGACTGGAGGGCGCCTGACAGTATATTCTCATTTCACGCTTAAAGGCATAGAGCAAGGGGATGCTGCCAGAGAGGGACGTAAAAGTGGCTTCACAATTCCCGTAAAAGAAACATTCTTTCTGGTAAGTCATTCGAAACATTCCTGCCAGGCTGGCTCTAGCACAGCAGGTAAGCATCGTGTATATATGGCTAGCCGGATCACACATGGCATGCTAGTATGAATCCCAGCCCCAGAGACGAAAAACACACCAGATGTGTGTGTGTGCGCTGTGTGTCCAAAATCCTGACCAAGTGAGGAATGGAGGAAAAAGGATCGTGGCATGACCACATCCCACTGGGGCATACTCGCTCTCTGGTGAGTGCACACACCTTCTGACGATTAAAATAATAATTTACAAATTCTGCTAAATCTCATTAGCCAGGATTGTATCAATGGCAACCCTCAGCTGAAAGCCTAGAATGCACAAAATAGAAGTTAAAAATAACTTTGGAGAAGGGAATTAACACGTCTCTGCCATGTAAATCTTCGTAAATGTCACATCTCTGCTCTCCTCACTCTTAGTTCTGTTTGCTTTTGTACTGCTATTTTTGGTTCACCTAACTTTCTAACTTGTCACGCATTTTTATCTTGCTTCATTTCATGTACTTTTACGAACTCTCTTAAATCTTTCTGGAATGAGACGCATATCCCTACATACAGGCACATGACGCGTTCATAGTAGACTTGTTCCCGGTGATCTCTATGACACATGGTAGAGACGCTCATTTGGAAATCTTTACGGACTTCATTTCCATGGGCTTCAATACAATTTTTCTGTAATGTGAGAGTAAATTTTATAATAACCAGTAGCTCGGAGAGTTTTAATGCTGGCGAACAGCAAAGAGCAGTGTTCTTTACAAAGGTAGCAAGGTGTTTGATTATTGTTCTTAAAACAACCTCATGTGGGAACATTTCCATTTTGCTTTCTTTCATTTTTGTTCCTCAACCCCTGAACCAGGAGGTGACTGACCCAGGAATCAGCCCCCATGCATCGCTCGCTCATAATCTAACACAGTCATGCAAGGCCATGTCCTAACTCCCCGCCCTGAGCTAGCAGGTGGATGGTCAATTTCATTTGTTATTTTTTGGCATGTCATTGTGTGGATTTGTACTCAAGTATGGTGATCAAAGCAGAGAGGGAAAAAGAGTAGATAAAGTAAAAGGTTTTTTTGCTTGTTTGTTTTATATCCAATATTTTGTAATTTGACTGTAAAAGATAAAGTCATTAAAAGACTATGAAAATTCACACAGACAGAAACGGGATCACACAGTCATTACCAATATGGAAAAAAATTCTAGCGAAATAAAAATTAATAAGAAATATTAAATATACTATGACAGTATAGAGAAATACAGTTATAAGATAACTAGCTGGCTTGGCAAAGAGAAAACGCCTTGAATAATTATTATAAGTACAACTCTATTTTTTTCCTAATGAATTTTTTAAATTTAACTATTTATCTATCCCAGAGAGGGACAGAGAGAGAGAGAGAGAGAGAGAGAGAGGGAAAGCAAGAGAGCAAGCTGCTAGGTCCTGGACTTGAAGCACAGTTGGACATGTGGGAGTCCGACACCCTTAACCACCATGCCACCTGCTGGCCCCCACAAGTACAACTCTTAAAGCTTTTGGTTTGTTTAACTATGATGACAGTTTTAAATTGGTTTAAGCATTAATGTCAATGAAATAAAAATTAAAACTTTGGGAAAATTTAGATAAATTTAATTTTATTTTGAGATATTACTGTAAAAGGTTCTTTCAAATATTGTTTAAAATGATAATAATATATGTATTACTATAGAATTGAGATCACATCTAAATGACAATGAGTACTATATAAAATTAGGCATATAAATAAGCACTGGAAAGAGAATCAAAAAATCTAACACTCATTTGTTAGTGTAATATGGATAAGTTTTTATTTTCTGGTTTTACCTTAAAACTATTTTTTTTTAGAGGTTTTCACTATAGGGTGCGTGTACTCACCAAAAGACAGAGACAGAGAGACAGAAAGCAAGAAATCACCCCCCAGGGGGGTTGGCCACGCCATAATACCTTCTCCTCCATTCTCCTCACGGGATCTTGGGCACGCACGCACACACGCTCAACGTGAGTTTAAGCCACCAGGTCCGGGACTTGAACCATGGTCGACTACATCAGAGTCCAACGACATAGCCATTATGCCAACTGCTGGTCCCAAAACTATAATGCTGTTACAAAAACTGCTTTTATTAAAGTAGGCAAAACATGAGAAATTTCTTCTTTACATGGTTCTATAATATATTACACAATGGACTTAACACCTGGCAATATCTAATAAATATTTGGAAATATCTATTTGTATATAAAATACAGTAATATTATTTTTTTTCTGGTAATTCGGAAACTTAAATATCTCCACTTATGTAGAGAATCTATTCCTACGATTGCAAAAAGGGAAAAAAGATTTCAGATGTTCCTGTAAGAGATATTTTCCCTAGGTGACCTTGTGGGTGTGTTTAAAAGCTGACATACCTTTGAGCAGGAAAAGCCAATTCACTATGCATTATAAGTAGTAATGGCAAACAGCCATTCTTTGAAGGTGAATTTGATTTTGGAAGGATCCCAAAGTCACTGGTATCCAAAGAATGAAGTAGCTGATTAGATCGTTAAAAGTCTTACACATAAAATTGAATGGACTTCCCTTTTAAATAGGCTAGACTTTTTTATTGTGAAAGAGTTTGGACAGAAGCTCCTTCGAAGAGAAGGGCTAATGAATTTTTGTAGGCATGCTTACCTTCTCTAGGAGGTTGTGCACCAAGCCTAGTCTCTCCAGTTCGTTTTGGGAATAAGGTGAGGAACTGATGTGGCTTCAAAGGGACTCAAAATAGAATTCTAAGTTTATTTCCCAAGTATCTTGATAAAGATCTGCGGTAATATTTTATTTTTTAAAGAATTATTTTATTTTGTTTATTATTATTTTTATTTGCTATAGAGCACACATACTCACAAGAGGTGGACAGGGAAAGAGAGAGAGAGAGAAAAAGAGAGAAAGCCTCCAGGTCCTGGACTTGAACTGTGGGAGTCCAGCACCTTCACCACCATGTCACTTGCCAGTCCCAGCAGCAATATTTTCTAAAATCTACATTAACCAATCAGTGTGACAATTTTGAAGGCAATATTACTGGGTCTTTGAACTCTGATTAAGGCACTTTTCTCATTAAATTTTTAAAATATCATTGTAATACAATATTACAATATAACCTGAGCTCTTTGCTCAGGTTAACAGATACCATTTATTTAAATTGATTTCATCTCTGTTTTAGTGGCTGAGGGTGAAGAGTCTCCCATCTTAGCAGGGCCGGGAAGGGGGCTTATGAAAAGCGTGGCTGTACTGATTCGGAGTCTAATTAAGAGGGTTAGTTTGGGCTTGTCTGGTCAATCGGTGTTTTTTCACATCCTCTTCACATCCCAGAAAATGGCTCTCTCTCTGGATTGTCTGGAAAACTCTGATTTACAATAGAAATGCCTAATATTCTCTGAGGAGAAAGGCAAAACTCAATATCTTTATTTTCTCATCCCTTATTGTTATTGTTAAGATTATTTTTCTCTAAGGTTATTTTGTATTAGTTATTATTTTGACACATTCTCTGTCTTGCCTATGTTTGTAAATGGTTTAACATTCTATTTTCTTTTAATAAATAGAGAAAACATCTCTCTGTATTTTGTGTTCGCCTGTACAACACATTTAAATAGCCATACTAACACAGATGTATAATATAATTTTTGACCTTGCCTTTCCACTCTGCATACATTTTCCAGGGGGAAAAAAAAAGAGCATTGGCTAATTATGGCACTTGATAACAAAGAGGTTGATTTATCTGTTATGAACTGGAAAATAAAAATAATTATTAGGTTGTCAGAAAAGTCATGATGCATTTTTGCAAAGAGAAATACATCATGACTTTTCCAGCAACCCAACAGATGATTTTGAATGGACTAAGGGAAGATAATCACTACTCAATAAAATTTTGTTATTCTCAGTACAAACAAGTTCGACTAAGCATAATTTTATAAGTAGGACCAGCTATAATGTTTATAGTTGTTGGTCAAATTTGGTTAGTATCCATAGAGCTTTATTACTGTAGGCTATACATTTGAAAGTATTTTATATATTTATATGTATGATTTTTTTCATTATCATAATACAGATGCAAAGAAGACCTCTTGCTGCAAAAGTTTTATTAAAATAGGTTGTTTGTGGTCACTTTGATCAATCCCTACAAAGTAGCTTTTGGAACATAAACGTTGAAAACAATGTGTCTAAAGTCAAGAACATTGGTTAGATGACATTCATTACTGAGACAGCGCCAATCATTTGTTTTCCAAATCAGCAGATAGGGAACAATAAATAATCACCATTGTTCATTGGACAAAATATAGTTCCATTAAAAAAGTACTCAGACATCATGGTGTTGCTATAATTTGGCTTTTCTTTCCTTTAACGAAATTCTTGTTTGTTTTATGTGGCTCAGTTTTTCAACCTTGGTTCTATGAATGAACATAAACAAGAGAGCCCGATCTTTGTTTAGGAAGAGTCCTCTCTGTAATCACCCTTTCTGAGAGCTGAATTTCCCCCAGCTGCATGCTGTTACAGAAAGTAATTAAATTTAATAGTAGCTGCACTTAATTTACGGCCTCACAGGGAAATAATCACATTTGAAATAAAAGCCACAGCTTTTAAATGGAGATATACACCACTGTAGGTCATCTCCAGTAAACGCAACCACTCACCAGGACCACACTGAAGATGTTTCTTTTCCCTTTATTTCTATTTTTTACTTTTAAGGGAAAAGAAAATTCTTTATTGCAAATATCACTTCTAACAACTACATTGGAAACATTTTTTTCTTTTCTTTCGTAAATGCCTTTGTTAAGCCTTGATATTCCGTTTTTTGTTTGTTTTAAAGTCATATCTCAGCTTCTGCTTTGGCACTCCCATCTGCTCCAAAATAAAACATTTAAGAGAGATATTAATTTGCCTCTTAGACTCTAATGAGCTATTGATTTTCATTGGATCTTGACTTCAGATAATCTATGTCTCAAAATCAAGAGACGGATGTTTCATTAAATCATTCTTTATAAAAACTGATACTTTGAAAAGTCCGGGGTAGATTACATGTCATTTTTACTTAGATTGAATGAAAGAAAAGTTAAATTATATTAAATTATGTGAATTACATGAATTTCTAGAAAAAATGTTGTAAACTAACCTATAGTCTAATTTGTTCCTAAAGCAGAATGAATAAAATTAGTATTTTCAAGAAAGTAACTCTTTCCACATGTAAGAGTTTTGACTTGATAGTTACATGCTTTGCAGAAAGGAATCGTAATAGATGCAGGACATGTGATTCTAGGTGATTTAACACATCGCTGCGTTTATCACACAATGACGCAGAGCCGTTCCTGCAGCAATTTTAAGTGATGCAACTGTTGGAAACCCATTACTACTTGCTGACACTTGGTTAATTGTATTCCCAAGATAATTAAAATGTTGAAAAAAACTGCTATTATTTCCCACTACTTCTTTTTTCTTTTTTTCAATTTTTCCTATAGCTTGCCAGAGACAGAGAGACAGAGAGAGAGAGAAAGTGAGAACTCACTTCCCAGAAGAGTGCAATCCCTTCTCCTTCAGCCTCCTTTTGGAATTCTGGGCAAGCAAGCCCCCCCCCCCCCCAGTGTGCTTTGCAAGCCTCTGTGTCTGGGACTCGAACCACAGAGGCCATGAGGGATCTAGCCAACCTCCACAACACCTGCTGGCCCTATTCTTTTCAATAATACATCTGTTTCAGTTTCTTTTTTAATGTATCTCTTTGAATATTTTTCTAAAATTCTTTAAATTAGAATAAAATTAGGTGTTAGAATATCATGAGGAGTTGATAATTCATATAAACTGTTCATTAAAACTTCTATTTTTACTGTTGTTTATGAGTTTAGTGCAGAACAAATTAATAATCGTAGAACAATGTCTGTGAGATGGAAAATACCTAGCAAATATTAGTTATAATTACTATTTATCTGGTCTTTTAAGTAATTGACATGTAGGATAAAATATTGATTTAACTACTGATTTAAAATAAATTTCAGAAACTTTGTTTTGTGAAAATCACTATGTTAGTAACGGAGGGAGATACAGAGGTCAAATGGGCAAACCCTGCCTCTAAAGATCGTAAATCCTAGAAAGTGAAATTTTATGTGTATATATCATGTAACGATATATTTTTATATACATTATGTTTTTATATATATATTATATATTCATATATACGTGTTATATTATATATATATAAATAAAACAGATAGATATAGACTGAGCTATCATATATGTGTGTCTGTATATATCTATATATAGATATATGTAGACAGTTGGGACCAGCAGTTAGCATAATGGCTATGTTGCTGGACTCCCATGTAGTTGAATGTGGTTCGAGTGCCGGACCCGGTGGCTTAAACTCATGCCGGGTGTGTGTGCGTGCGTGCCCAGGATCCCGAGAGGACAATGGAGGAGAAGGGATTGCAGTGTGGCCATCCCCACTGGGGAGTGATTTCTTGCCTTCTGTCTCTCTGTCTCTCTCTGTCTTTCTGGTGAGTGCATGTGCCCATAGTAAAAAAGCCTCTCAAAAAAAAAAAAGGATATATGTAGACAGTATATATAGACATATAAATATTACACATATATAATATTTAATATAATATATATCTATATATATTGAAGATATATACCATTTATACATATAATTTATATATCTATATATAGATACAGGTATCTATATATTTATCTATCTATCTATCTATCTATATATATATATATATATATATATATTTACTATCTACATATACCTATATCTATAGATATACTCTATATAGATATATCTATATCTATATATCTATATCTATCTATATGTCTATACATATATAGATATAGAGAGTGCATATGTATCTATAATATGTATATATACACACTATAATAATATCTATATTATACACACACACACACACACACACACATATATATATATATATAGAGAGAGGGAAATACAGTCGTCCTGTATGTAGAGTATGTATATATGCATAATACACACCTGTAATATATAATATATAATATTATATCTCTATATAGAGATAGTACATAGAGTGTATATATATATATATCTTTATATAGATATATATACCTATTATAGATGTGTTTGTATATATCTATAATATATAAAATATACATCATAAAATATATACACTATATACACACACACACACACACACACACATACACACATAAAGAGAGAGAAAGTTGCCCTTCGATATCCATGGAGATTTAGCTCCAGTTTACTGCCTCCACCCCAGGATTCCAAGTCTTAGATGCTCAGGTTCCTATATAAAATCATACAACCAACACATATCCTCCCATATACTTTCAATCTTTTATAGATCACTTACAATACCTAATGCAATGTAAATGCTAGGTAAATAGTTGGAGTTGTATGCTGGGCTTTATTTGTATTTACACAGATATACAAAATAATAAATACAAATAGATATATATTTTTTTCAACATGTGATTAGCAGAATCAGTGGATGCAGAAACCACAAACATGTATTATGTATTATGTGTTTGAAATATACATATATCAAGAAAGAAAATACAAGAAACAGAGTAATGAAGTCAATGGGACATAATGTTTGAAAAATTAGTTGAGAGTCTTTACTGTTTAAACACCATTAGGATGAACTTAATGATGTTTACAAGTCAGAATTTACTTAGAAGATTTATCTTTGGTATTTCTACCCCATTTAGTATTGTAAAATCTTTAGGCAATTACGTAAACGTATATTCTCAGTCAGTTCATAACATTACAATGAGTGGTGATGATGCTTAAATCAATAAAAATAATAATAGCATCACAATAAATAATAATATCAAAATAGTTCAGTTTTACAAGGTCATATACAGGTAATATATTCTTTTTAGAATATCACTTAACAGGATTATTTATAGTCAGAGGTAATTAAAATGCTATTCAAGAAGAGACCGTCATGCTTCTACTATTTATTATACTATTTTTTCTCTTTTTGTCATAGGGCATGTGCGCTTGCCAGAGAGAGACAATGAGAGGCAAAGTGAGAAATCATCCCCCAGGGGGATGGTCATGCTACCATCCCTTCTTCTGCATTCTCCTCTTAGTATTTTGAGCATGCATATACATGTGCCTGGAGTGATTTTGAAGCCGCCAGGTCTGGTACTTGAAACATGACTAACACTTTAAGCACCATGCCACCTGCTGGCCCTATTATTACTATTATTGATAGGAAATATATTTTCATCTTTCATCATAGTATGAAACACGATTTATTCTAAAGAAAAAGAATATATGAAAGGAAAATCATTTTTATAAAGAATATATAACACCTATTGTATATAAGAGTAAGAGATTAATTAAAAAATGAGATAATGAATGTATTTAAATAATTGAATTTATAAACATTTAAGATATGGCTCCTGCTTAGTTGATAAGACTTAAGCCTGGCAGGTACTAAAAATTACTTTTTATATTTCTACACAAGCACACTTTTCAAAGTAGAGCCATTCTTTTATATGGTAACTAAAACCTGCTCATAAGTATAATAATCTATCCATTTCTTCTAAAATTTCAAAGTGAAGATATGTGCATACAAATTTGAAAATATTCCTCAGAGAGTCTTTTATGAATATGTGCAAGCAATTTATTACTCACAGAAGGTGATCATTTTGAGGGTGAAATTACTCTGCTGACACGTTTTTTATGATACCGCCTAGAATGCATTACGAACTGTAATGGAGGTCATTATTTCCCAAAACCCATAAACTCAGAATAGTTTATAGCTTTGAAAAGTCAATTTATTATACAACAGAGAAAATATTCAGATGTGTATTTCTATCTCATATATGGACACTATTTTCCTTAGTATGAATGAACTCTCTTTTTGGAAGAACAAAATGGAATATACAAGTTAGTTCACCATAAGAGAAAAGCGAAGTGGAATTTTTTTAAAGCTCTTATATAATCTATTACTCATATTTCACCTAAAATATTTCATTCCAAGCGACTTTATTGTTCTGAAATGTAACACCAAGGTAGAATAGAAAATGATAGCTGTTGTTTTATTGTTTGCCTGTTTTTAGAAAAAGAAAATAATTGTTTTCATTTATTATATAAAACAGTCACCAATAGTAGCTATTTCCTTACTGCAATGATATTGAAATTGTTGGAGACAATTTTAGGGACAGCATATTTCTACTTTTCTATGCAAGTTCTAGCCTCAATATTTATTTTCATATAGTTTATACATACATAATTATATTTTTTTTCTAGAAAATTGTCTTAGTTCATATTGAATGTTAACAGAAATACCTGAGACTACGTGATTAGGTGATTTATAAAGAAATAAAGTTTTATTGGCCATGTGGAAGGTCCAAAGGCATCACAAAATGACAGAAGGTGGAACCATGAGCAGAGAACTTTTCTTGTTCATAAGTTTCTGCTCGTTTCTGCCTGTGCCCCTCTCGTTAACACACGAGAACTCAATCACAGGGACCCCTAGTCAATACATTATTTCACACAAAGGTTCCACCCTGGGATACCGTGATGGGATTAAATTTTCATTTAACAATCTTCCTGTCCAACCATGTACCAATAAATGAACTGTTGTTGGAGGAACATCCAAACTGCAGAAATAATTGGCTTTTAGTCTATAATTAATGAGAACAGCTCAGCTAGTTAGATATCATCCATGAAGATTTATACAAAAAAATGTGAAAAATTACAAATGTAGGTTTATAAGCTTATCTTTTGGCACATAATAATGAAAAAAATGGAGAGTTCTGTACATACAACTACTACACATGAATTTTTTTAAATGCTATTCGGAAAGATACATATTCCTATTTCAAATATATTATGGCTTTGAAGTTGTAAAATGTTGTGTTCATTTTCATCATAATTCATTTGATTAAAAAAATTAATCATTAGCAATTAGTAAAAATGCCCTTTACTTTTTTGGGGGGAAATATTTGGAGTTGTACTACCATAATCTTGTATGTAATGGTTTATTCTGACTTTGATTCTCTTACATCACAAATCAAAAGATCTATCAGTCAAAGCAGTACATAGCAAAGAACTGAATTTAAAAGTTAAGACCAGCATTTTTCATCAGCTGAACAAGGGACAGGGTTGCAGCAAGTGACTAGACCTGGCCCAAACACAATTTCTTAACAGTTTCAAGGATATCTTTATTTTTTTTTTTCCTAAATTAAATAAAGTAAAACTTTATCCATTAAGAGTGACATTTGCTTTAATTCTTAAAAAAAGTTTTATCAGGACCATCAAATGGTGTAATGGTTATGTTGCTAGACTCCCATGTAGTTGACTGCGGTTCAAGTCCTGGATCCAACAGCTTAAAACTCAGACCAAGCATACGCATGTGCATGCCCAAGATCCCAGAAGGAGAATGGAGAAGAAGGGATTGCGGCATGGCCTTCCCTGGGGCGGGGGCCGGACGTTTCTTGCTTTCTGTCTCTCTGGCAAGTGCATGTGGTCTGTAGCAAAATGTCTCTTAAAAAAAATCTTTAGCGGAGGTCAGAAGGTAGTTCAGTGGTTAAAGCAATAGATTCTTACATGGCTGAGCAAGGTTCAAGTCCTGGACCAAGCAGCTTGAAAACCACACTGGGCAGGTGTACATGGGAGCCCAAAATCCCAAGAGGAGGATGGAGGAGAAGAGATTGAGGCATGGCCATCTACCCTGGGGTGGGGGGTGATTTCTCACTCTCCCTCTCACTGTCTCTCTCTGACAAGTGCACACATCCTATGGCAAAAACCTTAAAATAAAATGATCAACTAAAGGGAATTTTATTTTATCCCCATTTGCTAATAGAGATTTCTAAATGATAATAGGAGATGAACAGAATCAAAAGATCTTTTGTATGGTCAATTGATTTATGATTTCTTAATCTAATTATGTAGGGAAATTCTGAGAAATTATCAGATGCCAAACATTCTTACATTTATTTGACAGGGTCTCTTTGTACAGGATTCTGAAATAAACGTTTCAATCCTATTATCTAGTACCTTTAAGAATTTTTTATGCACATTCATGTGTAGATTGTAGCCTATTTCATTTAACCAGAATTGTGAATCTAATTTTTGTTCTTCCTTTGGAATTAGTTCTTTTTCATTATAAAAGGCATCTGAGTTGGCCCTGTGACCTAGTACTTAAGGGAGATGAATCCCACATGGCCAGCCATGGTTTAAATTCTTACCCCAGTGGCATGAAAAACATGCCAGGTTTGTATGTGTAAGAGGCTAAAACCCTGACAGATTGGAGGAATGGAGGTGAAAACCTTCAGCGTGATCATACCGTGTGGAGGGTTGCTTTTTCCCTCTCCCTCTATTTCTCTGGCAAGTGCATGCATACTCTGGCAATTACAAAAATTAAAAAAGCCTTCTGGAAATTTAGTCCACCCGCTATGAAACGATGCCCAGATATCAAACTCAGAACCTTACTATCGGGTCGTTGGAAAAGTCATGACACACTTTTTGCATAGAAAAATATAGAGAAAATACTTCCTGACTTTTCTACCAATCCAACACATTGTTTTATCATTTTAGTAATATATTCTTCTTTAAAGGAAAGCATTAAAGATCTGTCACTATTAAAATTGTGAATGAGAAAACATTTCCTCAGGAGACTGTTGAGAGTGCTTATTTCTGATTCTCTCTACACCCCTCTCATATCAATCAACTTAAAGTATACATTGCTCCTTTTCTATCTGTACTAATATTTCTCTTCTCACAGACTTACCTAAATTTTGTATATATACGTACTATTGTCATTATTGTTTTTTTTTTTTTTAGGTTTTTGCCTTAGGGCATGTGCACTCGCTAGGGGAAGAGAGTGAGAGAGGAAGTAAGAAACCACCCTCCTCATGGGATGGCCAAACCGCCATCCCTTCTCAAGAATTCTCTTCTCAGGATTTTGGACACACACACACAATCAGCATGATTTCAAGCCTCCAGGTCTGGGACTCAACCATGGTTGGCCACGTGGGAGTACAGTGCCCTAACCACCACACCACCTACATAACTGTTACTTATTACAAAAATTGTTACCTAAATACACCTATATTAAAGCTTATCTATTTATTTCACTGGTGAGAGAAAGAAAAAGAGATGGACCTCTGATAGGCTGCTGTCAACCACCACCCTATCCCCAGGTTTCTAGACAGTGATCCAGAACTGTGGACAGGCCTCACGGGACATGCAGTGAACTCGAGTCAACCCAGGAACTAGACCCAGAGCCTTTCCATTTGCCTCCAACTGTCTGCACCAACGTAGCTGGGACTCTCTTATGTTTAACTAACATGCAATACTTGTACATATTTATAGGGCACAGTGTGTCTCTTCAAGACATGAATACATTGTGTAATGAACAGATTACGGTAATCAGCATACCTACCACCTCCAACATGTATCCTTACTTTGTGTTGGGAGCGTTCAAAGCCTTTCTTCTAGCAATCTCGATATGCATAATAAAGTATTGTGAACCACAGTCACTCGACTGTGCTGTGCTATGGAGACCTAGAACTTATTCCTTCTGTCTGACTGTAACTTGTATCCATGAACCAATATCTTTTGTTTCTTTTTTTTTTTTCCTTTTTTTGGAGAGGTTTTTGCTATAGGGCGTGTGCACTCGCCAGACAGACAGAGACAGAGAGATAGAAAGCAAGAAATCACCCCCCAGAGGGGATGGCCCCGCTGCAATCCCTTCTCCTCCATTCTCCTCTTGGGATCTTGGGCACGCACGCACACGTGCCCAGCGTGAGTTTAAGCCACCGGGTCCAGGACTCGAACCGCAGTCAACTACGTGGGAGTCCAGCGACATAGCCATTACGCTAACTGCTGGTCCCAATGAACCAGTATCTTCTTACCTTCCCCTTCCTCCTGCCCTTTCTAGCTTCTGGTAACCACTAGCCTATCTCTGTATTGATGATATCAACTTCTTTTTAAGCTTCCACAAATGCGGTGTTTTTCATCCTGTGTCTAGCTTAATTTTCTTAGCATAATGTCTTCTAGGCTCATCGATCTTGTTGCAAATGATAGAATCTTATTCATTCGTTTATTTTGATTGCTGAATCTAAATATTATGTATTTGGTTAAAGAATATATGGCTCAATTTGAATATTTAAAGAAATGCACAAGATTTGATCTTGGATTTCTTTAGGTTAACATATTCTTTTCAACCAAAATACACAAATAAACAAAAGCTAAATTGATATTTTAAAAATTTTTTGTAATTATTATAGCTATATATTATGTTTTAAAATTTTTGTGAGAGTAATAATTATAATTATTAAATATATCATGAATTTGTATAAATTGTATAAAACTAATTAAAAGAAAGGAATTGTATTTTTCTTTATGAAATGATTGAGAATTGGATTCTAATATTTCAAATTGTTCCTGTTAGGGATATGCAGGTTTTTAGGTCATGATAAGACTAAAGTATAAAAGAAATTTTTTTTAAAGATTTCTTTAATTTTATTTATTCATTCATTTATTTTAATTTACCAGAGAGAGAGAGAGAGAGAGGGAGAAAGTGAGAAAGCAAGCCACCAGGTCTGGGACTAGAACCATGTTTGGCCATGTGGGAATGTCCAGCGCCTTAACCACCACGCCACCTGCTGGCCCACTAAAAGAAATTTATTTAACCCTCCCTTGTAATGTTTCTAGTTAATTCCAGGACCATCCAAATTTGAAAATCAATGGTTTGAAATACTCTCTTGAAAAACAGAACCTGTCTTACAGTATATAAATACATATATATATATATATATATATATATATATATATATATATATAAATCTAAGTATGTGCCTAACAGCAAATATCCAAAAGCAAAGGTCAAAGAATGATAAAGAGAAAATGATTAGTAAACACCTTTTAGGTAAATGCAATTTTACGCTCGGTTTCCAGTATCGGGTGCTGTTTCTCCTACAGCCAGGATGCCCGGTAAGGAATCATGGGATAGAAACGGGGGTGTCACCACTCACCATTGCCCTTGTGATCCACTAGCAAAATTTTTGTCTCCAATTCCAGTGACCTCTGCTGACCTAGAGGTCTTAGTTAACACGTGATTTAGCTGAACTAGAAGTGAGACTGCCACCTAGTCTGTGGGCTCCTCAGGCCTCTGAATGAGCTGGTGGAAAAGGGAGTGGTTGTGTGGGCTGGGCCAGTGGTCCTGACTACCCAGGGGAAGCTGGACTGCGGCTCCACCCTGCAGATAAGGACAGGTATGTCTGGAGTACAGGAGATCCCTTAGGCCATCAGCATTACTATGCTTTGTGATGAAGGTCAAGGGAAAACGCCAGCCCAGTCCAGGAAGAACTGCTAAAGGCCCAGACTATAGAAATTATGGCTTGGGTTAGGGTTACCCCACCACATAAAACTATGACCAACTGAAATGTTTGCTGAGAGCAAAAGGAATACAGAATGAGGAGTAGAAGAAGACAGTTATAAACACCAGTGAAGACAATGTGACCAACTACAATAACGAAAACTGTAATTGCTATGAGTTTTCTTCCTTATTTACTGAATGTGTGTGGGGTGTGTGTGTGAGTATGCCTTTGTTGTTGTCCCCTCTGTAATTACTTTATCATGTAATATAAGATGTACTGATTTTATGTCATCATATTTAAATACTGTTAATTTTGCATCAAAGCATTAAATTATGGGACATCAAGGAGAAGAGTAAACATCGCTCAATGACTATCTTGTCTTTTTAGAAATGGGTTAGTGCCTTTTCAGTTGTATCCCTGGCATATCATGGTATAAGGCAGAATTATGACTTGGCTATTGTCTTTATTTGAAGATTAAGTACAGTTTGAGGAGATGTGTATGCATGCCAAGTTGACAAGGGGTGAGCTCGTGGTAGTTAATTTTTTGTGTTAACTCGGCTGGGACATGGGTACTCAGATCAAATTTCTTTTCTTTTTTTTTTTCTTTTTTTCTTTTTTCAGATTAAATTTCTAGGTGTTTCTGTAAGGGTGTTTCTAGAAGAGATTAACGTCTGAATTGGTGGGCTGACTAAAGCAGATTGCCCGCCCCAGTGTGGTTGTGCTGTGATTCTGTTTTTCTGGAGAAACCTGAGTAATACAAGTAATCTTAAATATCCTTAAGTAGTCACCCTAAACCGCCGGAGTTGACAAGTCTAGGCCAAACCGAGAATGAACAAGTCCTACCGCCAAGAGAAGAAGAGAATGCCAGATCCTAATTTTAAGAGGGATCCGCTGTGAAATTAGAGAACACAGAAAATATCCATCTCTAGTGAAAACAGAGTGTTAACTCATTACTGGATGATTAAAAAAAAAAAAATGAAGCCTCTAAAACTAAAGAGAATTTTTAACCTACACATAAGTATGAATAGTCCTATTTAGTTACTGAAGTACCACCCCGATTAAATCTCTGATCAGTGGATTTTTTAAAATCTGAAGATCTCAAAGGCCAAGTTGGCTGATATCTACACCTGATGTAAAACACAGTAGGCAAGAAAAAAGATTATGACTTAAGATGAAAATCCGGGGGGATATTTTTGCCACGTTTGAAAACAATAATGTCAATTCTGTCATTACCGATTTAGAATTTATGCCTATTCAATTTTGCAATGATTCATAACATACTCCCACAGAACTCAAAGTATAAACAGAGCAAGCTGTGGAAGCAATCTGTCCGGTAACTCGCCTTTGATTTGACCTGCGGGGCTTTCAGAAAAAAAGGACTCAGTGCACAAGAGCAAAAGAACACTACTTAGGTGAATGCCAGTGAACTGACTGCGAGGCCATCCCAGTTGCAAAGAATGAGCTGCCCGTGTAGTTCACTATTCTGACTCATTCTCCTAGCTGTGTTTTGGGTTGTGGTTTCTACCCACTCTGACTCCCCAACCCAGCTCATTCAACTGATGAGCCAGTCTCTCCCACGGTACAAAAACACATTAGAGGTTCTAACATTAAAAAAAAAAAAAAAAAAACCTTCTCTTCCTGATGTGAAATTCTCTTGTTACCATCCTCTTTGATGACTTCACTCACTGTATGTTTAGAATGATTATTACACCTCTTCTGCCAACACCCCCTGCATTTGAATGAATTCTATTCCACCTTCACCCCCTTTTAATACAGGCATGCAATGCAGAACTCTCACCTTATTTATGTGACCTTGGCTATTTTATATTATTTCCCCCTCAAACTTTGATCACCATGGTGAAATGTTCACTGTGAAATGTGTTAAGAGTAGCATTTTTTTTTTTTTTTTTTTTACATCTGAGGTTTGTTGGTAATGTTTCATGGGCCCCTTCATCTATTCTACTCCTACTCTGTAATTAAACTGGTAGAAAGTTTCCTAATCTTCTCAGTAGTCTAAAAAGATTGGTATTATTATTTCTATTTTCCCAGTGGAGAAAACAAAACCTCATTGTTACTATATATAGAAAAATAACTTTTTTGTAATAATGATAACAATTAATGATGTAAGTAACAAATGAACTATAAAAATCATCTCGAGGGCCAGCAGGTGGCGTGGTGTTTAAGATGCTGAATCTCACATGGCCTACTCTGAGGTTTTGGTCCAGCCCCAGCAGCTTAAAAAAACACACCAGCACGTATGTGTGTATGCCCAAAATCTCGAGAGGAGAATGGAGGGGAAAGGACTGTGGCAGGGTCAGCCCTTCTAGGGGAAGATTTCTCACATTCCCTCCCCCACTTTCTCTCTCTGCACACACAACTATTGGGGAAAAAAAAAAAAAAAAAAAAAAAGAGAACACCTCTAGATTTCCAACCTGGGTAATTCCTTGAAATTTAGATATTTTGTTGATCTTCTTTCTCTCTCCCTAAAATAATCAAAGAAAAATACTGAATTATGAAGTGGAAAATGCTACTTTTTACTAATAACAAAAGATCTTTCATCGTCTTAAAATTGTAGACCTCTTCTCATCTAAAAGCTTTTAATATCATTGTATTGTGTTGCATTTTTCCCACCACTGGATTAAATATAAGTTTCTCCCTCATTAAATTTTCATTTGATCAAGAGCAAATTAAAGTTGTGTAAATATTTGGTGACAAACCTACTACACAATTCCGGACACGAGTTTTGAGTATTTATCAGTTGTTGATGTGGTTAAGAAAGCACTTTATCCTGTGCCTCTGGTCACTGAGCCATCCTCAAACAGTGGTATGACACAGGGAGAGGCTCTGGGCTAGCAGCAGGGTGCATGCTGTTAGGACACTGGACTCTAGGCTGGAGCCATATGAGAGGCCCAGGTTAGAATCCCAGTCCAGGCTGAAGGCCAAGCACAGGGACCTGTACTATAATCTCAGTGATCACATTTCCACTGTCCAACTAAGCTGGCCATTGTAACCGGGGAAGCAAATTCGGTCTCAGGAGGAAAATGGAGAAATAGCTGTGGCTGGGCAGCCCCCCTGGGAGGATGATTTCTCACTTTCCCTCTTATTGTCGCTCTCCAGGAAGTGCATGCACCCTATGGCAAAATCTAAATAAATACAATTTTAAAAGTAAGAGAGATTTGGGAAATACCTTACAAAAAAGAAAACTTAGGTGTGTATTTGTTCTCTAGCCTGAATTCTTTGGATGACATGAATTCTAACTCCCATTAACCACTCAGGCCTGCTTCTAGGAGTTGTAATTCAGAAACCAATCCAGGGTCAAAATAATTCCTCACACTCTTAAGCAAATAGTTGATGATTCTAGTGCTTTCTTGCATACTAGCAAAGAAAAGAGGTAAAAGTATACTTGATGTATAAACCATCTAAAGCTGGGTTGAAAAAAAAAATTTTAGAGGACATACCTAGTATTACATGTTGAATCTAAGATTTGATTTGGCACTACATTTGCAAGCTAGTAAGCTAGTCTATTACCATCTCATGGATGCTGGCAGAAGAAACAAGTCTCCAGGGTCCGACACAAAGACTTCATTACCAAATGCATAGCGGGCAACATGAGCATCAACATGCTTGTATCACTTCTCTGGGTCTCCAAATCCAGCATTGTGGGGTGGGGCGGGTAAGTGTAACACAAAGCTCCAGATAAAATCTGCACAGATATTGTAATGTGATATACAGGTGAGACACTGAGTTTGGGAGCATCAACCACTTTTAAAGCCATCGCTATGCAAGCTTTCTTTTTGTTTTCATCATTGATGGTATCTCATTGATAGTACCTCAAGGTACCTGTTAAGTACACAAGTCTTGCGTACCCATAAGAAAAACCCTAAAGAACAAAACCCTGAGAAATGGCCCAGGTAAAGAGTAGACATGGCCTACTTGACACATCCAGCAAGATAAGAAATATAAGACTCATGGATATCTTCCAACAACATCCTCTACTTGGTTCTATTTTGCCCTGGCTTCCAGCAAATTTTAAAATCATTGTACTACCATTGGCCACGCCAATTAATCTGACTGACTGAGGCTGTAACCAATGTGGTGATTCAATTTATCCTAAAGCATTTAATTAACATGATGTCAAACAGCAGGATAATGACAACCTAAAGTATGGACCTCAGCCATGTCTCTAAGTGCCCAAACTCTGTCGACAGCAATGTTTTAGGAGGATCAGGAATCCATCTTTCAGATAGCCAGATGTTAGTCTAAGACCACGCCTATTACCATCATGACCTAGGCAAGGGAGTTGTAAGGACCCTGCTATCTTTGGTATCGTTATCGATAAATACAAGGCGTAACACACAGGCCACAAAGCAACCACTATCTCCAATGGAGGGAATTTTTCTTGTCCATGATCTTCACCTATAAACATATCAGCTGAAGTTACACAGGTCACTCTAGCTGGGTATGTTCTTAAACCTACTTTGGATCACCACTATATTCCTTGGGCTACAACACATAGACAGTGTCAGAATTTGCAACCTTAATCATTATTTATGACATCACTCATAGGACATCAGTGCCATTGATAGCTGCAGGGACAGCAGAATAGTGCAGAACTGACAAGGTCCACAAGACTTTCATTGTTTTTTCAACAGGGGAAGTCAGACTGCCAATGAAATGTTGCTTTAGGCAACATATCGTTTTACCAGGCTGCAGTGCTCTGTCTAGGTAACAAAGAGTATTAACCATGTAAATTCTTGCAAGGTGTCTAAGGCGTTCCTTCCCCAGGTATTGCAGTTGCTCTCCTTCCGTGGCACAAGAGAGGTATGTCCCATCCCAATGTTATAAATTCACCTCTTTTCCAAACAGCCTCTACTCAAACCCATACCTTTTGTCCAGGGCATCAGGTGTTAGTGGGGTAACACTGATTCTATAAAAGTTACAGAGACTCATTGTATTTCTCATGTTGGCCCAAGTGGGCAACCATAGTGTAACTCAGGAAGCAGTGCTCTCCATGGAATAGCCAGTGCCATCATGACTGAAGTCCGTGTAAATTGAATGAGAGAACCCTGGTGGCTGAACCAAAATGAATTAAGAATCCTTCAGGCCCTTTTCACCTGGGCCTCCACCCAGAAGACATAGCGTGGCAGGTTCACATGGGATTGCTGCCAGAGGGAAGAAGGATGTACCAGGGCTGGAAACATAAATTTCTAAATATTTCTATGTACATCCTTATATCCTTCATCCTTAACATTATCCAAGAGACAGACTAAAGGAGATAAACTTTTTCTTGGGGCAACTATATTGAGTGAAAAAACTGCCTTAATATGACATGTGGACCCTGTGAATATAAGAGAGGCAGAGCTAGAAATATATTTGCATTGATGTTTGGAGAAGCCATTCTGGTGATCCATAATAACGAAACCCTGTGAATATCAGGGAACATGACACATTGACTCTTGGGCCATGGCTGGATAGTCTTACAACAAAAGGCACACAATTATCTACTGCAGATGGTCTAGAAAACCAAAATATGGCAGAGTATTTTTTTAAAGGTCCCATAATCATGTTTATATTAGAACAGCAATTCTAACCTTAGTCGACATCAGTGAGGCACAGGTAATGGGCATGAAAGCGTCCAATGCAGTCAATCTGTCTAGGACCAGGGTGGAAACAATGCCCTCCTGCAACATGGCCGGGAAAAATGGGCCTGCTGTTGGCAGGAGTTAGGAGTCAAGGATATAGGCTGTGCCGTAGCCATCTCTCAGAAACAAAGTGGAACTTACCTAAAATTCAGTGGCGCAGATGTTGAGACGGATGACCTCCACATGCTCCAAGGAAACATGAAAGCATTTATTGCACGTACAGTGAGACTCTCAGAGGGGAGAGCAGAGATGCTCCCAGAAGGTTTGAAATTACTCACGAGAGCAAGGAGAAAAGACTGTCTTGGCTTTTGACATTGGAGAGAGAGTGGGACCAGGGTGAGGATTTCCACATGTGGTTTGAGGTTTTCACTAATGCCAAAAGAGGGAGCACCTGGGCTTTCTTATTACCGTGCCCAGATGAGGGCAGAAGGGGATGAGAGCAGGACGAGAAAACATGACAAAACTACAACAACAAGCAAACGATACAAAATCATAATACATTACAATTGACCCCAATGTTTGACTGTGACTAACGTGTGTCCTTTTAAAAACTTTATTTAATTTGAGCTTGTTTAAGAAAGCAATATGAGGCCTGCAGCCTCAAATGAATGAGAAGTGTAATTTCCACTAGGAGTCTTGTTCAAGAGTCCAGCACTGTGTATTCTGAGAACGATTATATGCCTTGGTCAGTAGCCGTGATGTTTAAAACTGTCAAGGGTATGAGGAGTGTCTTAGGGTGTGTTTGGGCACTTATAGGTGTAGATATATGTGTAAACTTGATTTATATTTTGTGCTTCTGTCAGGCAAGAGAGATTTAGAGTTTTTTACTCCTAAGAGGCAACAGTGGTTTAAAAAAAATGACTGCTGCAATTGACAGTAGACTAGAGTCTGTAAAAATTGGCACATGGGGTCAGTTGACCAAATCAAGCAATGCGAATCCAAACACACTTTTATGTTTCTGGTTTATCTAAAGCTCTAGATCTTAATACCACATTCTCATAGTTGACAATTCAGTAGGTTGTCAGAAAAGTCATAATATATTTTTCTGTTTTTCTATGCAAAAATGCATCATGACTTTCCTCATGACCCAATATATCAGCTTTGAAAACTCTTCACCTACATTCTCTATCACTAAAACCATAGAGCTTGCTGCTCCATGATTTTGAACTCTATTGCTTCTCCTGCTAAGAGAGGAGTAAGAAAGAACCATAATCCCATTTATGTAGTTTGTTTCACTCCTACTTGTTGGAATATTAACATCAGGAATACTTGGAACCCCTGTTCTTTTCCCCTTTGCCCACCATTTGGATAAAAGCATTTTCTATTAGATCTCCTAACCCTGCTCCTAACCTTGAGTATTGCTCATGGTACCTTGCATTTCCTCTCCCAGAAAGTCATCTCTGTGTCAGGATCCCATTCTCATCTTAATGACGGGTCTGTAATTTAATTATACCATATACGTAGGAGCTAAAATGTTCTGTTCTTATTTCACTGATGCAGTTAGAAGTCGTGAAACTCCTGAGTCAGAGACAAAGGACATTATTACTCACAGCACAGCTGGTAGCATGAGCATCAGCATGTTTGCTTCAGTTCCTCTTGTTCCCAACATCCCTTGAGGGTGATGAAGAGGCCCCAAATGATACCTGAGCATAAAGCAAATTGCACTATAAGAGAGAAACACTGAAATTAGAAAACCAATTTCTTTTACAGCAAGTAGTAAACAAACCTGCTCTTTGTCCCAGAGAGGTATATAACTCATCTTCCTGGCTGCTTTCTAAAAGCACATCCTGAAAAATGGCTCAAGGTCTTATATTTTTGACACATTGAGCAACAATGAAGGACTGACTGATTCATGGAAGACTGTCTCCCAACACTATAACAATATATATAATTGATCAAAGGATAATTTGTTCTCATAATTATCATCATCAGGAACTATAGATTCATTATCATCATCTTTTTAACTTCATTGCTCAATGCATATATTATTGTAAAAGTAAGTTTTCTTTTCATTAGAAAATAAATATCCTTTTACTTATTAAACATATTTGGGACTGCTGTGTTTGATTTTTGAAAACTCATGCAAAGGAAAAGTATGTCTGCTGTGAACAGAATAAGAAAGAATATATTAAATGTGAAAACTCAAATCTAATCCCTTAGCAACAGTGGCTAAACTAGGACATAGGACAGGCCTATGCTTTTGAACAGACATATTTCTAGAGGCTTATTGAAACAGCTACACCTTCTGAAAATATTAGAGCTGGCATTAATCTCAGTTACATCTGACACCAGATATATATCTTCCCATTCCACCTGTGCTGCCTCAAAAGGAAAGAAAACTACATGATATGATTAGAATCTACAAACAAAATATGTAGTAAGCCTCAGTCTCCTTATTTTTCTCTGTAGTCCCTGTCTATACAGGACTACAGAGAAAATTTTAAGTTTTATCTAAACAGAACTTCAGAAAAAAAATAAAACGGAGCCATCCAAAAATTTAGCAGAATTTATTAGAGATTCTCTATACAGCCATGTGGCTTTGACTATAGTTCAAATGAAACACGGACAAAAATAATAAAAATGTCTCAGATACAACTTTGTATGTAAGACATTTCAGATATTTTACTAGAATGGTAAGCTGCTGCTGTATTTCATCCAAAGACTACACCAAGCAAAATATTAAATAAAGCAAGCCTCTCTCTCTCACCAGGGGGCATGTGTGTTCACCAGAGGGGGGGGGGGGGAGAAAGAGATAAAGCACACACAAAGAAACATAGTCATGCCAGAATCCTGTTTCCTCAGTTTCTCTATTCTGTTAGGATTGTAGGCATACATGCACACGGGCCAGTATGGTTTTCAAGCCACAGCTTCTGGGACTCTAAGTGTGGTCAGCCATGTGAAATCTGGCTCCCAAAGTACAGTGTTTAAACACTGGACTATGGGGCTGGCCCATAAAGGAAATATTTCTTTATAAGTATATATCACAATATAAAATTTATTTAATTAGAATACATAAACTATATAATACAATATATAGTATATAATGCATATCTCAAATATTATAGTTATATATTTATATATATATGCACAACATAGAAACAGTACCTACAAAAATATGTGAACTATTTAACATGTAAGTTGTTTATGATTTAAAATGTTAACTGTGTAACATATAGAAGTATACATTATTATAACCATAAAATAAAGCTTATATAAACTACTTACATGTACTTTATCTTCATGTATAATTATATGCAAACTATTAAAATATATAAACTATTTAATGCACTTGTTTTAAGAATTTTTTAAATTTAATTAATTTATTTATTTTAATTTGACCAGAGAGGGACAGAGAGAGAGAAAAAGTGAGAAAGCAAGACACCAGGTCCAGGCCTTGAACCATGGTCAGTCATGTGAGAGTCTAGCACCCCTAACCACCACGCCACCTGCTGACCCCTTAATGCACATTTCAATACACAGAGTAATCTGCAAGTGATTGAAATAACCATTCTTTCTGAACCTGGTAACCTGGTCAATTCTACACTGTATATTCTTACTGCTCAAAATATTGAAAAGGAGAATTCTAAATGTTTGTAATTATTTTAATTACATCATAATAAGAATGATTTAAAATTACTGAGATTTTTTTTTTTTAATTTTTTTGAGAGTTTTTTTGTTTGTTTGTTTGTTTTGCTTTAGGGCATGTGCACTCGCTAAACAGACAGAGAGAGACAGAGAGACAGAAAGTGAGAAATCACCCCCCAGGGGGGATGGCCACGCCGCAATCCCTTCTCCTCCATTCTCCTCTCGGGATCTTGGGCATGCACGAACACGTGCCCGGCGTGAGTTTCAAGCCACCGGGTCTGGGAATTGAACCGCGGTTGACTACGTGGGAGTCCAGCGACATAGCCATTACGCTAACTGCTGGTCCCAAAATTACTGAGATATTTTTGATATTTGCTAAGTGTCTCTAGTAATTTGGTTATCCTTTTCTTCTTCGTACAGAGACAGAAATACCCTTACAAAGAGAGATTCCTTTATAGAAGTACATTTTTTTTTACAAAAGGCTACTTCTGTTTTTAGTTTGTTTTTTATTAAAAAAAAAAAAAAATGAAGGGACTGGCACATGGCATACTGGTTACATTGCTGGACTCCCACATAGTTGACCACAATTTGAGTCCTGGAGCCGGTGGCTTAAAACTCACAGAAGGCTCGTATGCGTATGCGTGCATGCCCAAGATTCCAAGAGGAGAATGAAGGAAAAGGGATTGCGGTGTGGCCATACTCCCCTTGGGGGATGATTTCTTGCTTTCTGTCTCTCTCAGTCTCTCTGGTGAGGGCACACGCCCTATAGCAATAATCTATCTTAAAAAAAAAAAAAGAAAAAAAAAGGTAGCTTCATGAATTTGCATGTCATCCTCGTGCACGTGCAGAGACCATGCAGCTAATCATCTCTGTATTGTTCCAGTTTTAGTATGTGTGCTGCCCAAGCAAGCAAAGCTTGTTTTTATAATGTTTCCTGTGTCTACTGTCTCTCAAAGTAATCAGCTCAAAATAATCCTTATGCAGAAAAGGCATATTTCGTATAGCATATTCTGATTCCCTGCATAAACATTATGTATATATTCCATTTAAGAAGTTAGTAAGTGTGCTGAGTATTTGAAAAGTAGTTCCACTCAAAATGCTTACAATTAAAATGAAAATTTAGACATCTGAATTGAAAAATCATTAGCTATTTAGAAATAACATGATGGGGCCAGCAGGTGGTGGTTAAGGTACTGGACTCCTACATGGCTGCTACAGTTCAAGTCCTAGACCTGGTGGCTTGCTTGCTTTCTCTCTCTCTCACTCTCTCTCTCTCTCTCTCTCTCTCTCTCTCTCTCTCTCTCACTCTCTCTCTCTCTCTGGTGAGCACATAGGCCCTATAGAAAACTTTAAAATAACAATAAATGATAATAATAAAATAAATAATAAACTGGACAACTAATGCTCTACTGTAGTTTCACATTGTTATTCTAGTTTTCAAGGAGAAATTTTACAAAGAGTTTTCCACAGGCTGAATTTCAAGTAGAATTTAAGGGAACTGGCAGTTAGGCCAGTCCAGTCCTTTCTACAGAGTTTAAACAATAGCTCAAATCTTCTGACCATTACCAAGTTCTAAATTATTCTAGATTTAATCACACCTCCTCCCTGGCCCGTTTTGTACTTCAGTGACATATTGAACCTCTCTTGTATATTTTTTCTTTTCATAGGAAGAAGAAAAATGTAGAGTGACACAGAATATTCTTACTCTTTCTGTCTATATTCTAGCACTATACATGCTACAATATACAAATATGATCTGCTGAATAAAAATCTATTCTTTGTCTTGTTCTCAATTGTAGTCTGAACTTTTGAGGTTTGACATATAGGAAGTAATCAAAAAGGATTTTTTGCATTGTGTACCTGCCTGGGCTTCCTCTCTCTCTCTCTCTCTCTCTCTCTCTCTCTCTCTCTTTTTTTTTTTTTTTTTTTTTTTTTTTTTTAAGAGAGAGAGATTTTTGCTATAGGGCGCATACACTCACCAGAGAGACAGAGAGAGACAGAAAGTAAGAAATCACCCCTGATAGGGGATGGCCACACTGCAATCCCTTCTCCTCCATTCTCCTCTTGGGATTTTGGGCACTCATGCACACAGGTGAGTTTAAGACGCTGTGTCCAGGACTCAAACTGCAATCAACTACATGGGAGTCCAATGACTTAACTGACACACCATCTGCTGCTCCTGACTTCCTCTTATTCCTGTAGCAGTCCTTATCCTACATTAGCTTTTCATAAAGTTAAACTCTGACTGGCTCTTTGCATCCCTGTTTACTTAAACATGTTTTGTTGCTTGTTCTCAGGAATGTGGCGCTGCGAGTATACTCCAGAACTTCTATTACTTATCTCACAGAAAACTTGGATGACGTCTATCAAAACTATCTCCTTATCATCAACACTTCCCCATATAGGACTGTCTCACAGAACATCATGTTTTACCACTGCACCACCGCCTGGTCTGTGTGTACATTTTTAAATACGAAAGCAAATTGTGCAATAAAGAACATATTATTTATGTTATATATGCTTACATAAGATAATAGATGGAATGTAGTAAGGATACAAAATATATAAGTAAACATTAATGTAAGTAGGGCCAGTGTCATGTTCAGGGGGCATGTGTAGTCATATAGAATCCTGTTCTCAGAATCCTGCTCTGCTGCTGCTGTCTTAAAATTTTTGTACTGTGCCCTGCAAATTATGTAGCAGATACTGAACATGAGATGAGCTAGCTTACTGGCTTACTCTAAATCAGTAACAAAATTTAAGTCACATATATACATAACTTGTATGTTATTTCATGTCACACTTTTATCACACTTCTTACTTTTGAGGCCTGAATTTTCACTTGAATTTGGAAGACAGAGGTTAGGACAAAAGTCTGACTGCTTTTTTTTTCTTTCCAAAATCCCTCTCCGAGGGCCTGGGGTGAGTCATGCCCACAAATTTTGGTGTAGTTGATAACAAGACTCATTCTACATCCTGTCCCTGGCATACTATCCTTGTGATGGATGAGTCATGCCCACGAACATTTACAGACAATTTGACTCATTGATAAGGACTCTTCCAACATCCTGTCCCTATGACAGTGTCTTGTGACAGTATACAAGTCCCCTTATCTCTTTTAAAGTACATTCTTTGCTGATGCTGTCCCAAAACACAGACCTCCCTTTCTAATCCCCAACCTAAAAATTGTAAAACCCACCTATAAGCTACAAGCTCCCACTTCCAGATGTCCCGTCTTGTGGGGCCAGACCAATGAAAGAACTCTTTTTGCTAAATTCCAAACCTTGTCCCTCACTCTCAAAATCAAAGGAACCCCTATACCTGATCACTCCAAGAAAGGCATGCTTGCCTTTCCATCAGGCCTGGTCACACACATTTGTGTTTAGAAATAAACCACATTAGTTATTATTTCTGCAGAGTTGGTTATTTCCATCAATAGAGGTGTTCTATCATTTTTTTCCAATATGTGATTATGGAAATAAACTCTCACCTCATATTTTTGCCTAATATAAAAAATGATTGTCAGAAACAGGTTGGGTGCAAAAGTAAAACTTGAAAAATAAGATGGATAATATGCTGATGCATTTAATGGAAAGAGTAGATTTTGGTTTAAATCTACCTATGTTATTTAAGTTAATTTATATTTATGTCCAATTAATGTTTCTTATGATAAAAGTGAGCTAAGGGATAGAACAAAGAATGGAGAGAATTCTTTCAAATCATGAAAAATGACAAATAATTTGATAGAAAAATGTATCAGTGGGAGCCAGAAGGTAGCACAGAGGTAAAATTCAATGCATTACAATATTGACCCATGTGGGAAGTCTGAGTTTACATCCAAAGACTTTCCTGAAGACATTGGGCATATATGTACCTGTGATCTGAGGCTGGCTGAAGGTGTGGGTGGATCATGGTGTCAAGACCCTGTTGGGGCTCTCTTGGCTCTCTCATTCATGGGAGAAATATTAGGCTATCAGAAAGTCATGATGTATTTTTCTATAGAACAACTTAGAAAAATACATCATAACTTTTCTGACCATGTATATATACATATACACACACACATACATATATACATATACACACACATATGCACACACACACACACACACACACACACACACAGAAAGAGCAATATTAATGATATGGATGACAGTTAAAAAAAGAGTTAATAGGGACCAGCAGTTGGCAGAATGGCTGTCACTGGACTACCATGTAGTCAAATGTGGTTCAAGACCCAGACATGATGGCTTAAAACTTACACCAGGCATTCATGCCCAGAATCCCAAGAGGAGAGTGAGGAGAATGGATTGCAGCATGGCCATACCTCCCCGGGGAGGGGGGAGGTGATTTCTTGCTTTCTGTCTCTTTGTCTTTCCAGCAAGCACATGCACTCTATGGAAAAAATTCTCTTTAAAAAAAAAGCTAGTAAACAGGAAAAGATACTCATCTCTACTACTAATTAAAGTCATGCAAATCAAAGCCACAATGTGATAGTACTGTACTTCTATAAAACATATTTTAAAAAGCAGAATTAAAAGTATTTGAGAGCACAACTTCTCAGGCCAGTCTGCCTACTCTTTGGTGAACCTATAAGCAGATACAACTATTGGAAGAGCAATTTTGCACTATCTCAAAAACTTGAGAAAGCTGCAGGGAATTGATTCCATCCCAGTTACATGCCCTAGAGAAACTCTCGTTCACCTGTACAAGTACTCGCACACAAACCTTCCTTCAACATAATCTATAATAGGGAAAAATAATCTTAATGTTTACTATTAAGAATATAGACTTGGACCAGCAGGTATGGTGGTTAGTGTCGGACTTGCACAGGACGGATTGCTGTTCGAGTCTTGGACCTAGTGGTTTGCTTTCTCACTTTCTCTCTATCTATCTTTCTGGTAAGCACATGTGCCCTTCAGCAAATTAAAAATAGTGGGACCAGCAGTTAGTGTAATGGCTATGTCGCTGGACTCCCACGTAGTCGACTGCGGTTCATGTCCTGAACCCGGTGGCTTAAACTCACACCAGGTACGTGTGCGTGTGTGCCCAAGATCCCGAGAGGAGAACGGAGGAGAAGGGATTGTGGCATGGCCATCCCCCCTGGAGGGTGATTTCTCACTTTCTGTCTCTCTCTGTCTGCCGAGCGCACGCGCCCTATAGCAAAAACCTCTCAAAAAAAATAGTAATAACAATAAAATTAAATAAATAAATGAAAAATAATATGTGAAAATAAATTTTATTGTATTCATATGGTAGAATATTACATAGGAGCTAAAATAAGTAAATTAAAGAATCATCAATCAACAAGAATAATTTAAAAAAACCCAATGTTAAAGGATCAGCAAATGGTGTAATGGTTATGTCACTGGACTCCCACATAGTCGACCACAGTTCAAGTCTCAGAACCCATGACTTAAAACTTACACTGGGCACATGCACATGCACATGTATGCCCAAGATCCTGAGAGGAGAATGAAGGAGGAAAGACTGTGCATGGCCATCCCCCCCACCCCAGGGGTGATTTCTCACTTTTCTGTCTATAGCACATGTGCCCTACAGTTAAAAAAAAAAAAAAAAAAAAAACTATGGCTAAATGTTGATTTATTACATCAAGAGAACAACATGAAGGAAGTATTTATTATTTTATTCTTTTCAGTATAGTATGTTTACAAGCTTTGGTTTAAAATAAGGGGAATAAAAAGGAGCAAGGAGCTGGGGAAGGATCAGGTCTCGCACACTAACACGTCCAGAGGCAGCTGCTGACAACCAGTGACCCCGAATGGGGCAAAGTGAGGCAGCTGTTCAGAAGCAGGATCTGCTCTCCAGAACACATTATCTGGGGCTTTTACTGGAGTTGTGCCTCATTTACCATCATCCCTCGCACCAATTATAAAGATTAAATCTCCACAGAAAATTACGTGGCTCTGCAATTACAATAAAACGAAAGCAGAGATGTCGGCGGCAGGGCCCTGCCTTAGAAACCAAACCTCTGTGTGTGTGCCTCTGGGGCTCTGGGCGGGACGGGTGGTGCTTCAGGGGGTCACGGTGCTCGCAGGCATCTCATACGCTTCCTGCGTGCTTTGCTTTCACTGCTCATTTCCTCCAAAACTCAATTTCCCGGGATTGTCTTGAAGGGGAAAAAAATTCATGTGTCATCCTTCAAGACGCTTTGGCTCCAGCTATGCAATGAGACATTTCAGCGGATTTGAGAAAGTGGAAAAAGGAGAGTAAGCTGCTAACTATTCCTGGGCCTGCACACCTCCTCCAGAGCTGTCACACACACGCCTCCTGAGGGACGCAGGTGCTGGACACGGATTGCTCAGTGACACGCACTGTGTGCGGGACCAGCACTGCCTGCGTGCGCTGCATGGCAGGCACGTCGGTGCACTTTCATATGAAGAGAGGCAGGGAGAAAGCTTGGAGATTAATTCCCATTGTCAGCAGTTTCAGAGAGGAGATCTATCCCATTACTTCTGCTTCTGTTCTAATTTAAGGCCATCTTGGAGATAATTTTATCTGAAGGGAGAAGAGTATATAGATATATAATTTCAGAGTATTTCAAACAAACTTAGACCCAGCTTGCTCCAGCATCACACACACATACATGAACAGAATATTTTGCATGTGAAAATAAATTTTCTACCACGCTTAACTGTGTTTCTTCACTTAGTTACTAGATATCATACAGAAAACACTCTGGTAGTTAGATTGATTAAGATATTTTGTGAATCAATAAAATGGGGGGGGGGGCTGGAAAGCCATTGTAGATACCAGAGACAGTATGGGAGGAGGTTGGGAAATGGCAGAGGGTGAGAAATGGGGGAATATATACATATATATGAAACAAGAAATGGAAAATTATTCGTTGACAATAACATATATGATTAAGCCACTATACAGGGTATCTGGATGGGAAACCACATTTTGCTGTGATGATGTTCAGCGAATAAATGTAAAATAAATAAATTTTAAAAAAGAAAACACTCTGGATGACAGAGGTTGTGCAGGTAAGTTTCTCTCTAACAGAGTATGGTGTGCCACTTAAAATGTGGTGATAATGTGTTCGTGGTAAAAATGGGATCATTTGGGGGTCGGGTAGAGATATTCTGGCATTCAACTATCATTTTATTAAACAATTACTTTCACAGTAAGTGCTTCATGAGTCTATTTGGTATTATTGCTTATGACAGATTACTATAATCTGTAGTGACACATTGCTTTATTTTGAATGAAATGCAGATACTTACAGATAACAAAATATGTGAGGAATGCAATTATGGTCCTAACCCTAATTTGAGTTTATCATTTTAATTGTCTGAGGTAATTTGATCCAATCTGGCAAAGCTAAACAGTGTTAAAGAGCTCCTTAAAAAGAAAACATTTCTTTTATGATTAGAATGCAGTTTTTAGATAAGGCACCCTTCCCTTTGAGATCTAAAGGAAATTGACTTGATCTTCATTCTTAGGAGTAGGGGAGCCTCATATCCCCCAATTCTTCACTGGCATTCTGGAGGATTAGGGTTCAAGTGAACAGAGTAGAGTTGTTAGTGGGTGCCCAGCTCTTATGCTCTTCCCATGTCCCTCAATTTCCACAGGAGATTTCTTATCTTTTCTTGTTCTTGTCTTTTTTCCTGGTCAAAGGGTGTGTGTACTCACCAGAAAGAGACAGACAGAGAGAAATAAAGCAATCCCAATGAGACATGGTCATACTGCAATCCTCTTTCCCCCACGTTCCCATCCCACCAGAAATTGGGGGCATACACACACACACACACACACACACACACGTATTTCTCAAATCCCTGGGCCAGGACTCGAACTGCAGTTGGTCACCTGGGATCTGGCTTCCAACGCAGAGTGCTTATCTACTGCACTCTGGGGCCAGCCCTCCATAGACTTTTTTTTTTTTTTTTCTTTTTTACAGAGCAATTTTCAGGCCTTCTCTATTCATTGTTCACTCTTTCCCAATAAAGTCTGTATGATGGAATCTGGAAGATGGGAAAAGGCTCCACTTGTAATAGGCACTCTCTCCCAAGGGACCTGTCATTAGAACGCCCATGTTACTGTTCCTCCGTGCTGTAAGTCTACCAGACACGGCTTTAACTCATAAGGAAGCTGGACTGCCCTTCTGGGCTGGTCAATTTAATCCAGATGGAATATATAAAGAAAACTAACTAGTGAGAAATCACCCCTCAGAGGGATTGGCCACACTGCAACTACTTCTCCTCTATTTTCCTGTTGGGATTTTAGGCACGCATGCACATGTGCATGGCATCAGTTTTACGTCACCAGATCCAGGACTCAAACTGCAGTTGGAGTCCAGCACCTTAGCCGCCACACCACCTGCTGTCCCATCTCCAGCACAGCTTTATCAGCTACGAAGGAGACAGACTGCTCTTCATCTCTTTGGCTCCAGTACATGTTTTCCATTAAGTCCGAAGTTGGAGAGGAAGATACAGGTTTAATTTAATCCTTCACCTCAATGCATGGATTGGGAAAATTTGAGAAATACAGGACTATCGCTTGGAGATTAATGACACGTGAACGGGCTGAATTTTCAGATGGGACCAAGACAGACTGCTTGGTGTTTTAGGAGAGTGGGTCTTCGACCCCTCTGGCTTAGAGCCACCTAGCTGTGGTCTGCGCGGTCACAGGAGTGTGTGGTAAAAGGACCGTCTGTGAAGGCAGGTGGCAGTGTCCTCCCCAGTAGCAGACAGGGCAGTTGTAGCCACGGCAGGGATGTGAGGGAACAGAAAGCCCTATTTGGCTTTCTTCTGCCTCGTATACCACCAATTTTCCATACATTCACAGCCAGAATCACACTGACTTTGTCCCTTTGTAAAACCAAAAATATTCCTGCCTTGGGCTCTTTGCAATTGCTGTTTCCTCTACTTGAAATATGTTCCCAACGATACTCAGATGCCTCACTTCCTCACTTCCTTTAAGTCTCTTCTCAAAGGCCATTTTCCAACAGCAGTTTCTTTTTTTGGTTTGTTTTGTTAAAATAGCACAAGCTTTCTAGTTGTCTTTCTCCTTTCCCTGGTTTATTTTCCTAAAAAGTGAATCAATCTCCGTAATTATATTATATATCCATTTAGATTTAATTGAATATATATGTTTGTCTCTTTATTAGCATAAAGACCCGGGAGGACAAGAGCTGTCTCCTTGGCTAGGGTTGGTCTGAAGTCTAACATAGTATGCGGTTAACAAAATAAACGATTCTTCCAGTGGAATCACTTTGTTTTTCTTTATTTATCTTTCCTATCTCTTTCTCTTTTTCTGACAATAGATCAAAGCATATTGTTCAAAACTGATTTAACTCTTCCCTCAACGAAGTGATTCCTACAAGTTTAACCCTTTCTTGACAGTGACTCTTGCGTTTGGATTAATGGTACTTTCATATTACTCTCACTTTGAGAAAAAGAAATATTTCTTATTTAACAAGTTTGGTTTTTTTTTCCCCTTATTTGTTGACACAAAAGATGTATCCTACTTTTGTGAGAGAGACCACAATCAGAATCTCCAAAATTTAAAACTGCAGCCATAGGTGTGATTGTTAATAAAGTAACGTGACTTTCAGATTCCAGACTTGTGGAGAGTGAAGGGAATGGTGACTGCCGTACGAATCAAGGACCCCAAGTTCCCTCTCTTTTCTGCAGTTCCAAGGAAGGTTGAGAAACTGGTGCCAGCTACTCTTCTGCCATCTTCTAAGGTCTATCACTTAACAACATAAAGGCCAGCTCCTAATAACCTTAAATATTCTTTGTTTTTTTTTTTTAGAGGTTTTTGCTATAGGGCACGTGCGCTCGCAAGACAGAGAGAGACAAAGATACAGAAAGCGAGAAATCACCCCCCAGGGGGGATGGCCACGCTGCAATCTCTTCTCTTCCATTCTCCTCTCGGGATCTTGGGCACGCATGCATGCACCCAGTGTGAGTTTAAGCCACCAGGTCTAGGGCGCGAACCGCAGTCGACTACGTGGGAGTCCATCGACATAGCCATTACGCTAACTGCTGGTCCTTAACCTTAAATATTCTAGTAGTAGTCAGTAGTCTATACTGAGGGTTGCCTTTTGATCACTGGAGTCCAGGACAGCTGAGGACCTGAGAAACATCCTGCAGAGAGGACAGAAAATGCTTTCCGTCCTCCATACTAACCAGTTCCTATTCTGAAGCACTCTGTGCTTTGAGTTGCTCCTTCACTGCGACCCAAACAGTCTTGGTGAAGTGTATTCTGGGTAGTTCAAGGTTAATTGCAGTGGTCTCCACACTAACGCTAAGGCGTCTTACTAAAGATTATGGCAATTTAAAATATATATATACAGTTGTATAAGCTCAATATAAGCTGCCGCAAACTGCCAAGGAGGAAAAAACGGCCAAGACCACACTGACAGAAGTGTGGAAACCTGGATTTTACACACTCCTGCCACAGCCACAGCAGAAGCCTCTCACTCCACCTCGGCTTCTGAGTTACACATGTCAGGCTGTCTCCATTCCTCTCCGTTACTGGCCCTGCATTAAGACACTGGAGTTTTATGGAGACACATAAATAACATTCCTCTCTTCTCCTTTTGAGTTCTGAACCAACATTGAACTTAATCATTCATTTAAGAGAAATGACGATATTCTATCAACTTTCCTATGATTATAATCAAATTAGAAGATGAACATTGGAATTCGAGCCATAATCAGGCTCCTAATATTTCTCTAAATGAAACGTACCACCCAAAATATCTACTCTGAGTATCAGCCACGGTGTCAGAATGAAATTATCTAAATAGGGTCATATTTAGAAATGTGTGTCCAGGGCACAGGAATGTCAAAAACCATGGGCTGCTGCAGCAGAGATATTTCTAGCTTTAGTCACAAAGCAGTTACAGCACTCTGAAGGAGAGACTCATGTAGGGAGGGCCATCTTTTTCCTTTTTTTAATGAGAGGAAACACATGTGTGCATATACACATAAGTCAAGAGAGAGAGAGAAGAGACAGACATCTTCTGTGAGATCTTGTCCCATGTCATCCCTCCCCCCAGTCCTCCATTGAGTGAGGATCTTGTGCATACATGCACCTGGCATGTTTCAGGTTGACTTAGGATCCAAACCCTGGGTCAGCCACGTGGCTTCCAACACTGCAGCTCAGTGCAGTACCACCTGTGTCCCTTCACAAGGCTTCACTGAAAGGACTATCTTTTTTATTTTTTTAAGAGAGATTTTTGCAACAGGGCACATGCACTTGCTGGAGAGACAGAGAGAGACAGAGAGACAGAATCACCCCCAGGAGATGGGCAACCCTGAAGGGAGAAAGCCCAAACAATAAACAACTAGAACTCAGTGTTCTGCTTCTACTAGAACTTCTGCCACAATTCCCCATCAGCCATTTCTACCCAGAAGCTGGCCGGGGGGAGAGGGGGGGAAATCACATGACATATTTGACCCAAGTCAGCCTCCTAGGATGGACACCAGGCTATAAGGAAAGACAGAGTTGGATGAGAGGGATGTCTAGAAAAATATCTGGTCCACCTGGAAAATACATCACATGGATGAGCAGAGAATGGCTGCCCCCTTGAGCACAGAACTGTCTGGAAGAGAAAGAAAGAGGTGAGCCACTTATACTGAGTTTTTACTTCAGTCTCTCGTCTTTCCTAGGGAAGATAACACACAGATATTTCTAAGCTGTTCCTTCGGCATGGTAGAACTGTCCTCTCCGCTACAAATATATGAAAATGAGGAACAGACACTTTTCTTAATGCTTACCAATAGGCCAGGAGAAAACAGAGTAGAAGTGGCTGAAATGAGAGCCTACTTATCCCTTCTACGAAGAGCTATGGACACACACTTGGGAACCTGAGCCCTCACTATCAACTCCCACGGGTTAAAGAAACCAATGTAATATTAGGGAGAAGACTCATCCTCTCGACAATGTGTTCCCATGTGAAAATCTCCTAAGGATTTTCTAGTCTCTTCTCAAATAAGAGGAAATAATTTTTCTGAAGAGTTTGGCCAGAAGGAAGGAACAAAGCATGTAAGGAAAAGCTCATTTAGGCTCTTCCTTTGGAAATGTCCTGTTCTGAGACCCGTCCATCCCCTCTCTGCCCTCCAGAAGGGAAACAAACTGGCCCAGGGAGACCGGCGCCATGAGCAGACGGAAGGTGGGAAGAAGCAGGACTGTGATCATAGGACAAGGCAAGTTTTCCAGCCCAGCTAACCCAGCTATAAAATATATAAAGCAGTATCAGGATTTTAATATCCTTCAGTCTGGCACCCAAATATATTTCTTCACTGGTAGAGCACCTGGGGGGGACAGGAGATCTCTGTTAATCATCACTCAAGTCACTACCAGGAAATGTTGCTTAGCCTCTTCGGGTGCTGAATTACAGCTTCCAGTAAATTTTTATGTTTATATATATATATATATTGTGTTAATGAAAACATTGCTAATGTATAGAGTTATCCTTGCTCAGCATTATGTCACACAAGATGTATTTACCCAACCAACTCCTTTTCTTCATTTATATGGTTGGGAGCAGGAACGGGGAGACTTAGACCAAGTCATGGTGTATATTTGGCTAGAACCTTTTACAGAAGGCCTACAGAGAAGGAGGAAGATTTAGCTCAAAAGGATAAATTAATATAGAATATGAAGTTTAACATATTAAATAAAGTTAAATTTTCAAATCACTATGTTTAAAAGCTTCTTTAACAAATGCAATCTATGCCTACAATTTCATTAATATTATAGTAAGGTTTTACAATACCTTTGTGGAGCCATTTTTTAAAATGTTGTACCCCCTCTTTCCCTAAATTAAATCGTTTTCATTTTGTTATATATAACCATTCAGTGATTGTTTTACTCTGAGCTTTTTTTCCCTACATTCTGCATCCAGTGGGCCATCAAAATATTTCCCTTCAGGAAGACTTTGCCTTCAGAAAGAATTCTGTTGACCATTATTAACTATGCTAAGAAAAATTAGCTATAAAGATTCTGAAACCCTACTATGTGCTTACATTATCTTTGTGATCTAGACTCTGTTTATGGATTGTTCAGTAATTTGTCTAAGATCATAAAGCTTGTAAGCAATAAATTTAGAATTTGAAAAATGGTTATTCTCATATTTTATGGCTTAATGAGCTAATAGGAAGGCTATTACAGAAATCTAGTACCATCATTTAGCTCTCTGGCTAATGACCGATATGAAAAATAAAGTAGTACAACATTCCATACATTTAAAGATTAAGAAATAATAATATTTCAGACTCAGATGAAATATTTACTACCTTGGCAGTGCCCTTTGAGAATGACAATTTTTATTTTAAGGAGAAATCACTTTAAAATCCACTTTCTACATTTCTAGGAATAATTTTTTCAATGAGTATTGCATACATTATCGTAAATATCTAGTATATACACTGGCCATTTACAAATGAGTAGTATAGACTCTAAATTACAAACATTAATAACATAAAAACTGAAACAATATCAGGCCAGCCAGTAGTATGAAGCCAAGCAGCAAACTATCACATGGCCAACTGTATAGCTTGGGTCCTGGACCTGGTAGCTTGAAAAACACATTGGATGCATGTGTGTACATGCTCAAAATCCTGAAAGATGGGAGAAATAAAGCAAAGAGATCATGGTGTGACCAACCCCATGGGGAGGATACATGCCTTCCAGGATATTAAAAAAAAATAAATAAGTGAAACAGCACCACTTAATTTTTTTTTTTAAACTGGAAAAATGGTCTGCAGAGAATATAATCTATCTACATATAATTAAAGAAACAAACTTGGGGACCAGAAAATGGCATAATGGTTACATTGCTGGACTCCCACATAATTATCCATGGTTTGAGTCCCAAACCCAGTGACTTAAAACTCACACTGGGCATGTGTGCACGTGTATGCCCAAAATCCCAAGAGGAGAATGGAGGAGAAGGGATTTCGGCATGATCATCTCCTAAGGGGGGTGATTTCTCATTTTCTTTCTCTCTGTCTCTGTCTTTCTAGCAAGCATATGTGCCATATAGCAAAAATCTCTGTTACCAAAAAAAAAAAAAAAAAAAAAAAAAAAAAAAAACCTTTAAATAAAAACCCACAAATAATTTTAAAACTCTGAGTTTAATAAAATAAAAAAGTCTGAAAAGAGCTTTAAGTACTGTATTTAACAAACTTTTCCAGGATGTCTAAAACCTTCAGTGATTCCTGTATATCATTCTTATCTTTTTTCCTAACAGAGTAATACAAAACTGAAGGCATTGCTTATGTTGGTTATTAAATAGAACCTTAGTTCAACTTCAAGTTTTGTCAATATTTAAAAATTAAATGTGACTACCAAGAAAAACCTCAAGACCACCTTTATTTCTTTGCCTAAGATCACGATTAATGCAAATTTTAGTGAACGCTTGTTGGATTCTCAGCGAAGCCTTCAGAAATGGCACTGACCACCGTGATCTTAGTTGAGCAGATACAATCAGTGGATAACGAGACTAGATGTGAAAAGGCTTTCTTTCATATAATTTTATCTGTATACCAAGGATAAACCATAAACTTTAGATGTTATTTTGTCAAGAAAATTACCTACATTGTTGGGCTGCTGCCATTTTCTTCGCTTTATTCTATAAGGCAAATTTCCTGTACCTATAAATGCAGCAGTTTATACAGTTATCTAGCAACCTAATAAACAAAATCTGCTTTGACTTCAGTTCTATGGACTGGTTTCCAGAGACATATTATTACAGGAAAATTACATTGGTCTTCTCTGTGTTGGCACTGGTGATAAGATCACAATGACTGAGCTTTGATGAACCTCTGAGGAAGTATTATCATTGCTATTTTTTTAAGTTATCTATGGTAAATAAATTTGTTCTCTTTTTTTAAAAGAATTATTATTATTTTATTTATCATTATTCTTACTTTTTTTTTTTTTACATTTGCTTCAGGACATGCATACTCACTAGAGAAAGAGAAAGAGTAAGAAAGTGAGAAAGTAAGCCGACAGGTTCGGGGCTCGAACTATGGTCAGCCATGTGGTAGTTCAGTGCCTTCACCACCGTTCTACCTACTTCCCCCCCTTATTGTAACATAATAATAAATTGTATTATTTTAAAGTGTTTAAGAGTTGTTTCATTTTCTCAAAACAAGAGTTTAAGGGTGCTTGTGGTAGCGATTTTGCCATAGAAATACGTAAGAATGACTGTTTTTCAATACCTAGAGGATAAGTATGACCCAGGGAATAGTTTAACCATTAGTTTTATTTTAGTGACTTCATCAGATCTTGCCTCTTCATTTATGTTTCTCTACCTGAACACTTTAATGCAAACCTGAAATATCCGTATTTTCAAATACTTGCATTTTCATACACAAATCCCTAGACAGTGCACTGACTTCTTTATCTATAAATAGAAATGCCAAATATTTTGATTAAAAAAATTTTTTTTTTAGAGAGAGATTTTTGCTATAGGGTGTGTGCGCTCGCCAGAGACACAGAGAAACAGAAAATAAGAAATCACTCCCCAAAGGGGAGGACCATGCCACAATCCCTTCTCCGCCATTCTCCCCTTGGGATTTTAAGCACACACACACACACGTCCGGAGTGAGTTTCAAGCCGCCAGGTCCAGGACCTGAACTGCAGGCGATTCCATGGGAGTCCAGCGACATAACCAACACACCCGCTGCTGGTCCCAAAAGATGCATATTTTAGAAGAACAGAAAGCAGTTCTCTTTTGATGGGAAAATTTTGGAATAGCCTGGGCAGTGGAATGTCCACATAAAAACTCTAAGGACTTTGTTTAGCTTTTCTATGGATAGTTACCACTCCACTCTGCTATTAGGAGCTGTCTTTACTCCTCTTCTCATTAAGGTGCCTTCTCTTCTTTGCCTCTCTTACCAAAACATGCAAAATAAATGGCTTCAAAGTACAGAGTCATGTTAAAATAAAAAAGAAATAACTTTTTAAAATAATAGCATTTTAAAGATATATGCATTACCTTAATTTTATATCATCTATAAAGTGTATGATGCTTATAAATTCAACTACTGATTTAAGCCTGAGAGGCACTCAAGGATAGCCAATGCTCTCAATAGTCAGTAATAAATACCGATTCCTCTGCCCTGACAACAGCTATATCTAATATTTATATGACATGTTCAAGATAATGATGGCTATACTCATGAAGTTCAAAACAACAGTATCGCATATTAACTCTTGGAAAATTATACAGTTTTATTAAAATGGTTTCATTATATTGCTCCATTCATAATAAAGACAGAAGATAAAACATACGTTTGTAAAATGTTGTTTTATAATTTCTCCATCAAACTCACTATAGCTTTTTAAAATTTCACATGGCTTATAAAGCTATAAATAATTTTTTGTTGTATGCTTGCAAAGTTTTACAAAGAGATAGGATATCAAATTAAAATAAAAAAATATGCTTTCAAATGAATTCCAATATTAATATGTAGATACATTCCATATGCACTGTGGTTATCATCTATTTTATGGTGTAATTAAAATATATTTACCTGAACCCTCTTGAATACCTAAGCTTGACAAACATTATCAAAATGGACAATGTTAAATGTTGGCAAAACTCTTAGATCGATGAATAGTGTCATATGTTGATGATAGAATTAAATAGACATAGTATTTTTGAAATAACTTATGATGTTAACCATGACCATAGCATCTAATTTAGAAATTTTCTTCCCCTTTTTTTTAACACTGACGTATTTCTTCTATGACAGAGACAGAGGGACGGAAAGACACAGGAACTCCCAACAGGGTCTTCACACCATAATCTACCTCCAAGGTGTCTAGTTCCTTCCAACTGTTATTACACTACATTTTCTGAAGAGAAAGATGATCTAGAAAAACACTATTTTCAGTAAGCTTCATTTTGGTCCTTTTTGGGAATATACAACAGAATATAATCTCCATTCTCTCAATTCTGCAACATTTGACACCTAAAAGAAAAAGTTTTCAGGCTCTAACATATTAATTCCCAGAGAGACATTTTTATTTTCACTGAGTCAGATCCTGAGATTTTAAATAAAGTTCATAATATAAGTAAATATTATGTATGCAGGGAAAAACAAGTGTCGAAGAATTCAAAAGCCATCCTCTGTGTCGCCACATGTGCTCTGATTGTTGGAATTACTCCACTGTGATGGGATGGGTCTGTTTTCCCCATTGAGTTGTAAGTTAATTCAGGAAAAAAATGAGTAATAGCTTTTGAATCCTAATTCCTTTCATGGTATTTGGTAGATAGGAGCACCTCAACAAAAGCTTATTTTAGGTGAATGGATGAGTGAAAAGACACGTTAATTACTTAATAACTAGTTTTTTTTTTCAGGGTCAATGTTTATGAAAATTCCATAACAGGAATCAGTTATGTTAGCTTTATCATTTTAGCTAGGGAATTTATACTGCTTAAACTAAATATTTTTAATCGCTGACTATGCTTTATTTTTTAAATCAATTTTCTTTGCCTTTTTCAGATTAAAAATATATAAAACAACATGATATATACATTTCAAATAAATTATATTTAAGTATATTAATATTTATATCATTTCTATATAAGTAAATACGTAAAATACATAATAAAACTAAAAAAGAGCAAGTGTGCTGAACATTTGTTGGAAATATGAAATACAGTGATTTTAAATAAGGGGTCTTCAAATATTTATACAAAATGTGTATTATGAAAAAACTGTACAGGGATTTCAAATTTTGGGGCACTAAAATAAACTTGTACTTGAATTCTATTTTTTTCACATTTTGGAGACCCCTCACACACATGCGAGAGAGAGCTGTTTCTCTTTTCTGTATCCTAAGCAGTTTCCTACTAAAAACAAACAAACAAAACCAACCCTGTCACACCATAAAAATATTCTTGCAAAATAAAAATATGATAACTTTGTAATGCCCATAGGTTATTAAATAACTGTGTGCTATGACTAAATATAATATTATGTCCCTTTTAGGATCTGTTAATCTTCCTCATTTTCTGACAGTCTTATTGATTTCGGAGGCTTTAATCTATTTTTCTGAAAATTATACTGGAGTGTTCTTGGGCCTGTAAAAAGCCAAAGAATCTTAACAAAGAAGATCAATAACAACAATTCCAAAGCTTAGAGGGAAGAACTAAATTTCTTGCTTTAATGCAAATGACCAAAGATTTGGTATGGCAAGAGAAATGAATAACTCCTCAATTCCACCCAAGTGTGGAACACAAAGTCATTTCTTTGTTTCCATATTTTACTCTAAACTAATCCTCAAAGAGATTTTTCCCCTTTCCTTGCTACTTGAGAATAATGAAATGCACCATTGATCTCTTCTAATTCCAAATATGGGATTACATGTTAGGAATCAGTTAGCCGATATAGAAGCCAAATGTCTCCATTGTTTGGGAAGGTCAAGTATTTATTTTCCATTGCTTCTTTTTTTTTAATTTTTTTTTAGCAGTCGGAGGAGGAGGTGGTATATCATTTTAGTGGGCCTCTGCATATGTATGTCTGAGTGTATACGTGTCTGTTTGTGGGGCAGTGCGAGTGGGGGTCGTCACCAATTATTTGTAATGGATGCCTTCATGGCCTTTGAAACCGGCTATTGAGGACAAAAAGAATATAGAGAATGAGAGGAAGACAGGCTGCATTTCATAATGTTAATTTCCCCATTTACCAAGAGGCCAAGAAAGCCTATAGATTCTGCTTCTTCCTTGTTCTTTTACTTGCTCCTGGACATGATGAAGAAAGAAGCTACAGAGAACACTTTGGGGAAAAAAAAAAATCTGGAAATTTAGATTTAATGCAGCTGAGCAGTTAAAAATAAACATGTGTTAAAGCCTGACCAAACCTACCAAATATCTGGGGTCAACTAGCAAACTAAAATGTCTTTCTCATGTTATTTCAAATGGAATCTGAGGTCAGAAAGCATAACAATGAACTCCTTCTTCCATTCAGGATACTTCTGGGATTTTGTAGCTATTGTTTCAATTTATCAGTATAGTCTGGAAACATAGCACTCCTTTGTAACCCTCTGGAGAAGAAGGGAAATTATGCTGAAATACTGAATACCGCTCTACTCACATGGCACAAAATAGGTTTAAAAAAAGAAAAAAAAACTTAGGTTTTTATAAAAAATGTATATACCAAACAAGTATATGAGTGTATATATTTTTCACACTTTAGCATAGATACATAAGAAATCAAATCATACCAAGTTACAAGTATATGAGTGTATATATGTTTGCCCAAGATCCCGAGAGGAGAATGGAGGAGAAGGGACACTGGGGGGTAGCATAGATACATAAGAAATCAAATCAGGACATAGAATAAAAGGTCACAGCTTCTGATCAAATTAATTCATTCAACAAATATTTATTCAGAGTATCTATCTGCAAGGTATTAGATATGTTTTTAGTTTTGCTATAGGTCATGTGCACTCACCAGAGAGAGAGAGAGAAAGTGAGAAATCCCTCCCGGGGGGATGGCCACACCACAATTCCTTCTCCCCCCTTCTCTTGTGGAGATTTGGGGCATGCATACACATGCAGCCAGAATATTTTTCAAGCTGCTGGGTCCGAGACTCGAACTGAGAAGTTGGCCACGTGGGATCCAGCTGTCTTAACCACCTTGCCACTGGCTAGCCCTAACAGGACAGGTTTTATAACCATATGAGGATGGACTGGGAACTAGATTTTTCAGGGAACAGGAGAAATGAAGATTTTCTACTCATAATTCAGCCTCCAGCAAGCAGAGCTAGTGTGGCAGGAGAGTTGAGCCCTTCTCTGAGCAGACTCCTCATGGATACTGGGAACTAGATTTTTCAGGGAACAGGAGAAATGAAGATTTTCTACTCATAATTCAGCCTCCAGCAAGCAGAGCTAGTGTGGCAGGAGAGTTGAGCCCTTCTCTGAGCAGACTCCTCATGGATACTGGGAACTAGATTTTTCAGGGAACAGGAGAAATGAAGATTTTCTACTCATAATTCAGCCTCCAGCAAGCAGAGCTAGTGTGGTAGGGAGCCCCTCTGGCCTTCTATCTCTGTCACTGTGTCTCTGAGGTCTCTGTCTCTCTCTGCTCCTGTCTCCTCATCTTTGTTTTTTGGTAATTTTTCCTTTTTATGATTTTTTTAAAGGCAAAGTTTTTCTCTGGCGCTCTGCTCCTCCCATTGTTTTGTTAATAATCCCTTCTGCTTCTTCCTCCCAGGCAGGAGAGTTGAGCCCTTCTCTGAGCAGACTCCTCAAGGATACTGGGAACTAGATTTTTTGCGCGGCGCGCTTGCGCGCCGCGCGGTTTTCTGTTTTGTGATTTTTTTCTTTAAAAAAAAAAAACAAGAAAGAAAAGTAATTACAATTTTTTATTTTTTGTCTTTTTTTCTCTCTTTTTGTTGTTGTTTCTCTCTCTCTTTTTCATTTTCCTTTTTCTTGTATCTCCACCCAATATCTACTGAATCTGCTGCACCAGCGATCACAACAGAACAGCAAGCAGATTCTAGAACACCTCTGTCTGCTTGTTCCTGTACATTGAGGCTTAACTTCAAGAATTTGAAAGAAACACGCCATTCATCAGATGACAAGAAATCACCGCCGGATCACGAGAAATATGGGAAAACGAGAAAATACCTCTCCTCCACGGGAAAAGAGTAACTCTTCTTCATCCACAAGCAGTTCGGTGAAAGTCATGGAAATGTCTGATAAGGAATTTAGAGCATTCGTAATGTCGAAGCTAACAGAGATGGAAGAAAAGAGAGATAATGAACTGCTAAAGAGAAAGGAGAAAGAAGTTGCCGAGTTCCAGGAGATGAGGAAATTCTTGCAAGATCTAAAAGAGGAATTACACACTTTACAAAAGACTCAAACAGAACTGCTAGAGATGAAGGCTATAATACAAGAAGTCAAAATCTCCCTAGAAAGTATTAAAAGCAGACTAGATCATTCAGAAAATAGAATCTCAGGTGTAGAAGAGAAAATGGCTGGCTTAGAAAAATCCACCACGAAGACTGAGAAAATGGCTCAAAAATTTGAGAATGATATGCGAGAAGTACTGGATACCATCAAACGTCCAAATATCCGGATAATTGGCATTCCAGAAGGTGAAGAGACCCATAAGGGCATTGATAATATATTCCATGAAATCCTGCAAGAAAACTTTCCAAACCTAGAGAGGCATTCAAAGATCCAGTCCCAGGAAATACAAAGGACTCCAAATAGAATCAACCCAAGAAGATCTTCTCCAAGACACATTATAGCCAGGTTGACCAAAACCGCAGACAAAGACAAGATACTAAGATTGGCAAGAGAGAAACATCAAGTTACCTACAAAGGACATCCCATCAGGCTAACAGCAGATCTCTCATCGGAAACAATGCGAGCGAGGAGAGAATGGGAAAATATATTCAAAGTGTTACGAGAGAAGCAATTTCAGCCAAGAATACTGTACCCGGCAAGATTATCTTTCAGGTGGGAAGAAAAGACAAGAACATTCTCAGATAAACAAAACCTGAAAGAATTTACCAACACCAGACCAGATCTCCAAGAAGTTCTCAAGGGTGTGTTGTATCAAGAAAATTAAACACAGACACATGGAAATAAGAGTCCAAAAACTATGAAAGTGGCCAACTTAATCATAGGGACAAGTATGGAGTTGAATATTATATCCTAGAATTTAATCAGGAAAATTGAACCAGAACAGAAGATAAAAGTACATGAGACTGATAGGTTCATACACCTACCATTTGAACAGAATCCTAACTTGTTTCCTGGCTTAAAGCAAAGTTCCTTGGCACTTCTTTGAGTTAAGTTAAAACTGGTTTTCTTAGTAGTAATGAGTGAACTCAACACTGAAAGTAGTTAGATTATGTCGGAAATTGTGTGACCAATGCAATGTGGGTGGGAAGGGAATGAAGGACAATTGTAGACACCGGAGGTGGTGTGAGAGGAGGGTGGGAAGGGACAGAAGGTCAGAAAGAGGGGTGGAAGTAATTCTAGGAACTAGTAATGGAAAATTTTCTGTAATGTGCATGATTGTATCACTATACAGTGTGTACTGGACGGGAGATTGCATTTTGTATGCTGTGATGAAGCTTAGGGAAGGAATGTAAATTGAGTTACAAAAAGAAAAAAAGTTTCAGAAAAAAAAAAATATATATATATATATACCTAATGACTGCAGTAGGATATGTAGCCACAGCTAGGTACTACTTTATAGGATGCGTAAAGTAAGACTTGTGTTCATGGAAATGTGGGTATCACCTGTGTTTGCTATGAGGGTATTCCGATTGATTAGGGTCTTTGGCGATACAATAATTGTGAGGAGAAAACAGTATAGAATGCAAACATAGATACCAGAGACTGTGGGAGGAGAGTGGGAGATGGCAGAGGGTAAGAGATAGAGAATCAAGGATGGGGGGAAAAAAGCAAAACATACAGAAGACAAGATCATTTACTGACAATAACATGTTTGTTGATGTGCTTGATTGAGACAATATATAGTGTACTTTGGATGGAAAATAAATAAATAAAAAAAAAAATAACCATATGAGGATGGATAAATAGACACAAAAGGAAACAGTGAATCAGTCAATGTAAAAATATAAGCTTTATTAAAGTGATGTCATTGAAATGAAGAGATTACATTTTGGAAATTTTATAAATTTTGAAAAGAGAACTAGCTGAATTTGTCTTTAGATTATGTAAATTCTGGGGAGTAGGGGAAAGTAAGTAGAATCAAGGATGATTCTCTAAAATTTTTGATCTTTGCAACAAAAAAATACTACTGCCTTTAATTAAAAAACCAAGATGGTAAGAGAAGTAGGATGGGAGTTGGGAAAATATGAATTTACACTTCAGAGAAAATTTGTAGGTGGTCCAAAAAAGCAGAAATCATCAGCATGTACAGGGTATTTGAAGCTGTAAGACTGATGGAATCTCCAAAGCAGTGAGTATAAAAAGGAATGATGTATTGTAGGTCCTGACAGGGGTGAGATTATCAGAGTAAAGATACAAGCATGAGCCAGAGAGAGAAATTGGTGCTCTCAGACAAGACCCTCAAAATTGAGATTAAGGAGTGATTGTGGTTATTAATAATGACAAGAACTACAACCATAGAAAGTGAGCTTATTATGTAGAAATAAGGACATGATTATTACAGGAAAAAAAAAGTTTAAAGAATTGAGTCTAAAAATGTTCACATTTTAGGCAAGCAGATGGCATAGCAGTTACATCGCTGCATTCCACATGGCCTACCATGGTTTGAGCCCTGGACCCAGTGGCTTGAAAATCACACTGGGAGTGTGTGCGTGCATGCCCAAGATACTGGAAGGAGAATGGAGGAGAAGGGATTGCGGTGTGGCCATGCCCCCTGGGGGGTGATTTCTCACTTTTCCTCTCACTCTGGCAAGTACACACTCTCTAAGGCAAAAACCCCCATTAAAAAAAATTTAAAAAAAAAAAGAAATGTTCATGTTTCATCCAAGTGACTAATAAACCAGAAATTTCAGAGGAAAACTGTTGGAGAAGTGACAGTGATGCAAGAAAAAATCTATTCAAAGATGAAAAGTGGCCTGGGTTTTGGTAGATGACTCTATGAGATGTAGACTGTAGCATGGTCCAATGGCATAAAATTCAAAGCCTAGGAACTTGCAGGAAAGTGTAGGACACTGGCTTAGAATACCCAATGAGAACAGTGAGATCATCTCCCTCACCCACATGCCCAGTGAAACAACAGGCCTGGATGAGAAAATACCCAGTGAGAGGGATGTAGAGAATTCTGGTCTTCAGGTGACAGCCAGGTTTCTGTTACAGCAGGAAAGTTGAAAATATTGAAGACCGATGGTGAGTCTACTAAAGTAGTGGTGAGGTGACGGTTACATACAGAAAAGGATGGTATACACCCAGTATTGAAGTCTGGGGAAAGGAATCACTTGGGAGTCCTGAACATCACTGTCTCACTGATAGTAACGGAATAAAGAGAGCGCATGGCTATTCCTGGTGGGAGACTACTCTGTTGAGAGAAAGTGGGAATGGACACTCAGATCATGGCTTCCCTTGAGCCAGCCGAAAGAGGTGTGAAGGAGGGCAGGGTGAAGGTGTTTTCTGTGTAAATAATTTTTATTTTGATGCTAAATTACTGTAGTACTGTCTGTATTTCTTTCTTTCTTCTTTCTTTCTTTCTCTCTTTCTTTTTTTGTCATAAGGTGCAGGGGCTAGCTGGAGAGAGACAAAGATAGTGAGAGGGTGAGAAATCCTCCCTTCTCCCAGAAAGAGGTCCACACTGCAATTCCTTCTCCATACTCTTCTCAATCCCTTCTCCATACTCTTCTCAAGATATTGGGCATGTACACCCACACACACAGCACAAGTTTTAAGCCTCAAGGTCTGGGACTCAAACCATGATTGACCATGGGGGAGGCCAGTGCCTTAAGCACTATGTCACCACTGGCCCCAGTATTGTCTATTTTTTAAAAGATTTCTTTTTCTCTCTCTCTCTCTTTTATTTTTCCCTATCAGTAGAAGTTGCATGTATCTTCAGTTATGCTTATTACCCAAATTATGTAGTTTACACAGGAATACTATGAGTGAGAAAATTTAGTAGCATAGTTGGTTAGAGTACCAAAAGCAAGTTAAAAACTAAGTTAATAACCCATAAGGAAATGAGACAACATATCCTTGCAGGGAAGTAAATAGGTTTTGATATCAAAAGAGGTCTGTATTTGAATCATTGATTCACCAAGGATTTGCTGTATTGGGTCAACTTACCAATTTGAGACTACATTTCCTGCAATACCCTTTCTTGTCATTTCCAAATTTGCTTGGGAATCAAAGTAGTTATTTTGCCCAGATGTGGAAGGAGAAAGTGAATCAACAATATCATATATGTGTGCGTGTGTACAGATCAAATATATATATTTGAGTCATTTTCTTTCACGTCTTGGGCAAACTCCTACCATATCTTTGTTTTGCTTCTCCAACTCCTGGACTAGGGATGTGTTTAGCTCTGTGACAAAAGGCACTAGGGTAACTTGCCTGTCATGTCCATCTTCAAAACTGGAGGGACTAGCAGATGGCACAATGGTTACGTCACTGGACTCCCACATAGTAAACCACGGTTCAAGTTCCCGACCCGGCAACTTTCTCACTCCAGGAGTGTGTGTGTTCAAGCCCAAAATCCCAAGAAGAGAATAGAGGAGAAGGGATTGCAATGTGGCCATCCCCCCAAGGGGTGATTTCTCGCTTTCTGTCTCTCTGGCAAGCACATGCACCCTATAGCAAAAATCTCTAAAAAAAAAAAAAAAAACAACAACAACAAAAAAAAAAAAAAAAAAAACAAACAAACAACAACAAAACAAACCAATACTGGAGGCTTTGGGAAGATGATATCCTGGTGTGGGTTCCAGGCTGTCCTCAGAGTTCATTACTAACAAGATCGTTTGTCCTAGTTCTTCCATCCTTCACAGCCATCATTTCTTCCCAAGTGTCTGACCTCCTAGCTGAACCTCCAGCACCAGAATGAGAGAACCTTTGCTCAGATTGTCAAGCCAGTTCCCACAAAGGCTGGAAGTCAAATCAGTATAAAAATCCTCATCAAAATCATGTGTAGTGGTTTTGATACAATCCTTTGTTTGCTATGTGTTAATTTAAAAGTTAATGAACCTCATTAGGACCTAGTATCTTTTACTGCAAAGTCCTAATAATAATATCTACTATAATCTTGTCAAAAATATATAATGATTATGTAAAGTGCATTTCACAGCTGTTAGAACCTAATAGTTTCCTAGTAAACGGTGGCTGTTAGTCTGGAGGTAAAATAATTTAAAATATGACCTCATTTATTTCAAATTCTATTTGTAATTAATTCGATAGTAACTTCTTTAAGTTAAGGTACCATTTGTATTCTTAATTCTTCTTTCATTTTCTTTAGTAACCCTGAGGAGAGTAGTATATTATTCATGCAGTTTGTTCCTGACAAGAATATATATCAAGATAATATGACTGTCAGTCATAAGTTGTTTATGAAATAAGATGTTATTATCTAGTCAAAAATTATATCACAAAAATGTTAATAGCACATTTTTTTAAACAGAACAAAATAAGAATCCTTAATTGGGGGTAAAGTTCAGAGAGATCTGAAAAGATATATGTACCATATTTACAGGAGTGGAGAGATAAGTTAGAGAAATTAAAAGCAGAGACAAGAACTCATTAAATTTCTGATCAAACCATCTTTATAAGTGCCCTAAAATATGCTAGTTTTCACGTGGAATTTTTTTTAATTTGAGGGAATTGTGATTAAAGTAGTTCTTTCTAATCAAACTACTACAATATATTGAAAATTAAAAAAGCAGTATTTTACTATCACCTTTTTATTCCAGTTTTTTTTTAGATGATTACTCAAAAGTAGTGAAACTTATAAACATTTCAATTTATCAAAATAATTATATGCTTCCTTGCTAACCATGTTGAATATAGATAACTCATTCCTTATTAGCTTGTAGGGTGCTTTTTTTTTCCCTTTAAATTAGGTAATTTGCTTTGCAGCAGTAAGACAAAAATTGTCTTTCATCAATCAATCTCCTTTTTCTTAGGGAATATTAAATTGGTTGACCTTTTGTAACATTTGTCCATGCCTGTAAAGCATCGTTAAAAGGCTGAATAAAAGTTACTGTGCAGGTTGGTGAGCATTGGGGAACCTGGGTGACTTTTAAGGAGCATCTGTAATAATTATGAAAGCAGGATGCTCTATCTGTCCACGAGTGGGAAGCCCTAATCCCTTCTGTTTTAAGAGATAACCATTTTTTCCATTTCCAAGAGAGTCCACTTGCTCACACAGCGTGCGTTCAGAAGCAGTGGAATCTGATAACCGGACAAGGAGTAAACTTCACTGAAGCCTCAGCAAACTGAGCAACCCTCCCAGGGCAGAAGCAGTTTCCGTAATCATGGGGATAATCCCCAGAGACTCCGAGAATAAATGGACAACTGAGAAGAATATAAATGGGAGCTTTTGACTAAGCATTACTCTGAAGGAAGGATAAAGACGCGTGCATGAAAGCATTCACACACGGGCAGAGCTGAAAGCAGAGCGGAGAATAACACAGCCACCTACTTCAAAAAATCTGCAAACGCAGAGACAACATTCCAGGAACGTAAAATGATATTAAATTGTTATTGTTACATCCAATTTCTCTGCAATGTACTGGCTTGCTTTTAATTGTTTGTAAGAATCTATATTATTTCTTTTCCCAAAATAGCAATTACTACTGCTGGAGTTCTCATGTAATTATTAAACATTCTGAAACCACAAACAATACATCAGCCTGAGGTAGAAAAAGAACTTAAGAGATGACTAGGACAAGCACACTGATGTGGAAGGGACAGAAAAAAAGGAAGAACCGAGAACAGCTACAGCGCTAGACGGACCTGTCAGCTAATTCCAACTGATGCTGGGCAGATTTCGTTTTCCATGGTTGACAGCATTTGATGAATAAGAGCAATGAAAGCATTTTGTATCTGAAGAACGCTTCAAACTTTTTCTGTGTCTTTGCAAAGCGTTTTCTCAAATGAAGGAACTGAAAATTGAAATAACGTGCCCAAGGTCACAAAATTAATGAATGAAGATCTGGCCTAGAAACCAGACTCCTAATTGCCATCATTCCTCACAGTAACAATACTGCTTTGGGGAGAAAAGACTTCAATCAGGAATCCCACACTTCAACATCTGGATATCTGACTCATAAAATAATGGCATTCTATAGTCTGAAAAGACTTCACATAGCGTTGAGCCAGGGTGTCCTAAACAAGGACCTTTTTTGAAAAATATAAAAATATTTTTCCAGCTCCCACATGACTGCAATTGGTCTTTTGGACCCTAGTGATTGTGGAAGTATATAAAGCATATGAATTCAAGGCCTCCTTGCAATTATTCCAAGGTTCATAATTTGGAAACTACTGATTTAGTCCAATCCTCTCATTTTACAGAGAGGAATCCAAAACCCAGGGAAATTAAGTGAATCACCCAAGGACATAAAGCAAGTTATTCAAAGAACCAAGAGTGTTACTACTGTATGTTACTTTCCCTCTTCTCTCATTTGGAAACAATCTCTTTTTTGTTTTCCTCTTGGCATATTGTGGCTGCAGTTATCATGAGATTTTAATTCTATTTTGAGTACTTGGTTGACTTGGCAACGCTACTTTCCATACTGTTTCTTCCAGTTCATTCCAGTAGAGAATCCAATGATTTCTCCATCCTCTGCTACTGATTGATAGAGTGCCAACAAACTTTGAAGAGATTTAAGCAAAAAGAAATTCATTAAAGACAAAGATGATAAATAAAATTACTAGGAAAAATAAACTTGGGGTGTTTATCTTTGCAATCATTCAAATGATGATTTTAAACTGTTTCAGTTAATTCTGATCCTTCCTTTGCACATTAGGGGAAATATTCCTATAATACTTTGGAAAGGTAGAAAAATAAACCAAATGGTACATGTATCTCATAAATCATTGGGATGATCTGGTATCTAGGAGTATTCTCTAAATTGATTCTGTGATTATCTCAATCCGAATAAGAAAATAGATAAAGTAGTATCAGCCTATATTTTGGGATTTTTCTTACACAAAATAACTTTTGCAGATGAAAAAGTAATACTAAATATGCTTTTTTTTTTTCGGATAGGGATCTTGCTTTAGTTTACAATGAGCAATTACTAAAAGAGAAATTTTTATTTGGTCGGAATGATTTGCCCTGAGAAAGACTATGGTTTCTATTATCTTTACTTTTAAGTTTTCATCCCTAAATATGATAAAATAGCTTGCCCAAATGGTATCTGCTTTTTCGGACTGAGTCTTCAGGAGGAAATTAAGTCACTGAGAAGTAGATCCCAGATGGAGTTCTTTCTGTTGTGTGGGAAAAGACACAAATCAACTATGATGTCTAACCGACTCCATACAACGGGGTGGGTTGAGAGACTGGTGTGGGGAAAGTGAGAGAAGCAACTAAACGGACACATTTCAGTCAAGTGTCACACTTCTACAATGGATCATTTGCCTGTCTTCATAATTATCTGGGTTCCAACACCACTATAATTTTTCCCCTGTATGTTATGAGCAGCAATAAAAAAATAATAACAACAACTCAAAACTGTCTAGTTACATTAAATATATTGGGTTGTTGGAAAAGCCCTGACATATTTTTGCACAAAAAACATAGAAAAAAGCATGTCATGACTTTTCCAACAACCCAACAGTTGAAGGCAGTCACTGATCTATTCTCCCCTGGCCACATCTACTGGAGAACGATTTTCAAGGGCATGAATTTGCCAGTATAACAGCTTTAGATAGCTTGAGATGGGTAAGAAAGTAAGATAAAAGAGTACATAGATGCAACCAATAGAGATTACAGCATTTCATCAAATCAAAGCAAATAATCAAAAGTTATCATGGAGGTTAAAAAGACAATTAAAAGTTATTTTGAAGGTTTTTTTTAAATGAATGAGAAAGTATAGTCACCCAAATTGCTAAAAAGTGTACATTCAAAGCCCTATTACTATAAGAAGGTGAACTAGTAAATTTACAGGTTCTGAGAGAATCTTGTAGGTTGCAGTACTTTAGTCCAATGTACATATTCCAATTCTATGACTTAAACTCTAATTTATAAATTTGTGCATGCCACATGTCTTGCACCAAAATTTCACTATGGGTAGGTGACAAATCTTCTTACCATATTTTTTTTGGATTTTTGCTATAGGACATGAACACTCACCAGAGACAAGAAAAAGTGAGAGAGAAGAAAAGTGAGAAAGCACCCCCCAGTAGGTATAGCCACAACATAATCCTATTTCCCCCATTCTCTTGGGACTTGAGTGTACACACACTCAAAAAAAAAAAGAAAAAGAAAAAAAGGCATGTTTTCAAGCTGCCAGATCCAGGACTCAAATCACCCACTCAGTCATGTGGGATCTAATCTCTCCAATCTCCACAATACCTGCTGACCTTCTTCTTGCCGTATCTGTGGCTCACAGAATAATCTATGTCTGAGGCAGTGCTGATATCAAAGAAAAAGAAGAAGAAAAGTGGCACACATTTCAAAGACTCCTAACTTTCTGCTTAAAAGTATCACACAACTTCCAAAAATACATCCTTCTATTCACAGTCATTGACCAGTGTAAATCCTATGGCCTGGAAAGCTCCTTTCATTAGAAGGAACACTTTACTCTTGTGATGTGTTTCACCCTAAATTATATTTTTATATCAAAGTTAAATTTTTAATTACCAGAGGGCATGTGCACTTTCCAGAGAGAGCCAGAGAAGGAGAAAGGACCCCTCAATGGGGCATAGCCATAAATAATCACTTCATTTTCCTACCCTGTCAGAATTTGGGGCATGCACATGCACGCCCTCCCCACCCACACAGGCATATTTTTTAAGCCACTGGGACCAGGACTCAAACCACACAGCACAGTAGGCCATGTGGGATTTGACTCCCTTAATCACCAGGCCACAGGGCTGGTCCTAAAATTAATTTTATGACGACTTTTCCCCTTAACCCATTTCTGGTACTTCCTAAGCTATCACTGACATCTTAGCCAACAGGAAGCTTGAGCTAATTTAGCTTGAACTTTATTCTTGATGAGAGTCACGATGTGCTTTCATGAAGGTTGGTTTATTTTAGAGTATAATATAATGTACTGGAACTTTCCATTAACTGAAGAATTCTAGGCTATATTGGAGAGTATTTATAAGAAGTTTAGGTGAATCTTATAACAATTAGAAAGACTTTTATACTCAAGTACAAATTCTGTTTTTCCTGATGTGTAATTTTTTAAATTTAATTCTATTTATCATTATTATTATGTTTAAATTTGTCCCAGGGCATGTGTGCTCACCAGAGACATAACAGAGAGCAAAGAAGAAAGGGAAAGTGAGAAAGCAAGCTGCCAGGTCCAGGACTAGAACCACAGTTGGCAATGTGGGAGTCCAGCACATTAACCACTATGTCACCTGATTTAGATTTATTAGTACTTTTTTCTAATTGAGGATAATATGGGGGGAGGGCAAAGACCAATAAAATTTTCTTACAGATAACACTCATTTGCATTTAAAAAATAACAAGAATAAAATATGTTACTGTTTGTGCATTCTGGTAAAAAATATAGGTATATATGAAAGATGAAAATCTGTTATCTTGGAGCTGGATGTTGGTACAGAAGTAATACGTGATGTTCTTCCTTCTTTTCTTTTGCCTTGCCTTTTCTTCTTTCTTTCTTTCTTTCTTTCTTTCTTTCTTTCTTTCTTTCTTTCTTTCTTTCTTTCTTTTCTTTCTCTTTCTTTCTCTCTCTCTCTCTCTCTCTCTCTCTCTCTCTCTCTCTCTTCTTTCTTTCTCTCTCTCTCTCTCTTTCAAGAAATGCCACATTTTCCCTCTCTTCCATTCTCCTCTTGGGATTTTGGGAACACACACACACAAATCCAGTGTGAGTTTCAAGTGGCTGGGTCCAGGACTCAAACAGCAGTCGACTACGTGGGAGTCCAGTGATGTAACCATTGTGCTGCTCTCTAATATGTGGTGCTCTTTAAGGCTGACCCACATGAGACTGTTTCAGGTTTGCAACCAGAACCTGCATATTCCAGGCATACATATGCCATAGTTCAGGACTGACTCAGGCTGGAAATGGATTGTGACATCACGACCCCATTAGGGTGCTATTTCTCTCTCTCTCTCTCTCTCTCTCTCTCTCTCTCTCTCTCTCTCTCTCTCGGAAGAAATAAATAAGAATTGAAAAAGTAAATCTGCTGTCTGCCATACTCGACTAATAATATTTTCTTGTGTTTCCTTCAAAAACACCAGCATAATTTTATGCATTCTTTTTTTCTGTAAACAAAATTTTTATTATTTACATTTAATCACTGTACGTCTTTACAGTGTACAACACGACTTCCCAGCACGAATACAGTGGTTATTGAGAATTATATAAGTCACGCTGTGTTGCACCCTGCATTTTTCACTTCATACTACATCATGGCCATGTTTTATCAGTGCATGGAGAGGCACTTCACTTTGTTTTGTTTACAATTTCAGAATTTCTAGTTTTACTGAAATACTGTAATAGTCAGATATTCATATTTTCACCCTAAGTGTTTATATATCACAGTATTTTTGTTGAAATACTAGTTGATATGCTGTTTGTATTGTGTCCAGATAGAGAGACAAAATTTGTGGCCCAACAAGTGTAATCAAATATTTTCAATGTTTCAGGTTTCTGTTATTACCCTTCTTTTTGTTCTGTAAAACTGAGTACAATCCACACTGATATTAAAAATATTACATAGGGAAGGGATTTTGCTCTGTTTTGCTCTAACTCTGAATTTTTCCTCTGAATTATATATTCCTGTTCACTATCCTTCTTCCTGCTAATAGAAATTAATATAAATTAAATGAACCAAAATTGCTAGATACCTTACAGCCACTATAATTAGAAAGTAAGTCAAAGATTCTTTGCCTTGATTTATTTTATTATGCGAAATATGTTTTAAACAGCAAATGTACTTTATCCCACCTCATTTAATAAATTTAATATAAGCCAATTCTGGTTATTGATACCAAAACAGGAAGTTGATTCATTTAACAAAATTAAATTTCTTATCTAACTGACTAATTATCAGTCCCAACTAGCTCTTCAATCCAGGGAAAAAATTACCACTAGGTGTCTTTAAATCAAGATAGTGAAAGTCTGCTATAATTTACTTTTATTATAACTTTTCTTTAAAAACATAAATAATTATTTTTCAAACATATCCAGCTTCTCAGCATTGACAAATTCCCTACTGCTGAAACTCAGAGTAATTTGTGTTACATTTCCACTTCAAGGCAAGAGTCAATATCTCAGCCCCAGCCAGGCATAAAGAGATTGTGTGCTCTTCACCTCAGGCTTACAGTGGGAAGCCCTAACTTATTCTGACAATTGATTTCCTGAATCCGTGGCATATAGCTCTCATACATTTTTTATATGACTTCACCAACAAATACAAAGAAATAGGAAGCTACACTAGACATCTAATCTAGAGTTATTTTCTTTGTCTTTCTTTTTTCGTTCCTTCTTTTTTCTACACAAGAGGAAGTTATTTTTAAAGACAGTTCTGAAAAATCATAGAATTTTCTAGCTGAATCGAATTTCGTAAATAATCTAGTTTAATCACTCCACTGTCTTCAGGCAACTCAGTCATTTTATAGACGTAGATACTAAAACCCCGAGAAATTACACAAATTATCCAAGATCTTACAAATGGAGACATGCAAATTAATTCTCCTTTATTTTTAGCTCCCTATTATTTTATAGTGCTAAAGTTAAAAAAAAAAAAAAAAATTCCGGGGGGACCAGCAGGTGGCGTGGTGGTTAAGGTGCTAGACATTCCCACATGGCCAACCACAGTTCAAGTCCCAGACCTGGTGGCTTGCTTTCTCACTTTCCCTCTCTCTCTGTTTCTCTCTTTCTCTCTCTCTCTGGTCAAATTAAAATAAAATGAATGAATAAATAAAATAAAATAAATAATTCTTCAAAAAAAATTCCAAGCCTGTGTCTATGTTTAGAAAATCATTCGCAAGGACCAGCAGTTAGCATAATGGCTATGTCGCTGGACTCCCATGTAGTTGACCGTGGTTCGCGTCCCGGATCTGGTGGCTTAAACTCACGCCGGGCACGTGTGCATACATGCCCAAGATCCCGAGAGGAGAATGGAGGAGAAGGGATTCCAGCATGGCCATCCCCCCTGGGGAGTGATTTCTTGCTTTCTGTCTCTCTGTCTCTGTCTTTCTGGCAAGCACATATGCCCTATAGCTAAAAACCTCTCCAAAAAGAGGAAAAAAAAAAAAAAAAGAAAGAAAATCATTCACCAAAACCTTCAATATCTTCAGAGCACAAAGACGGGTATGAATTTGCCAAATGTAAACCTTTGAATACTGACAGAGAAAATGAACAGACAAGGTAGACAATAAGTATGACCTAAGCAATGAAGATGGAAAGTATGGGTTAGCTTCAAAGTGATCACTTAGGAAATATGCTTTCTCAAAATGTAAAACAGGACCAACTCTGCAACACAGCAAATAAGGGAGCCAGATCCCACATGGCCGTCTACGGTTCATGTCCTAGCCCTGGCAACTTGAAAACCACACTAGACACATGTATCTGTAAGCCCAAAATTATGATGGAAAGAAAGAACGGAGGAAAAAGGACTATAACATGATCACACCCCACTGGAGGGGTATTTTACTCTCTCTCTATGAACACATACATCCCTGACAATAAAATAAACATATCTTTTACAAAAATAGTGAATTCTTTTTTTAAAAAAAGTAGAAGTTTTTAAAATGTCAGTCTAATATTTGCCCCATTCTTTTCACCTAAATGACATTTCTATTCTGGCTGAGTACACATAAATATCACTAGAGATTCTTATGATAAGTGTTTCATATTGATCAAACACATCACAATTTACATAACACTAACATATATTTATTTTTCAAATCTACAAAAGCTTTCAAGTAACTTTAAAAATATGATTCAAGCTAGTCTTCCAAAACCTACTAAATATAGTCAGAAATATTAGTAATCAAAGAGTTTTTGCATGTGTAGAATCTGAGAAAAGTAGGTACAGTAATATTTGAGCAAAAGTCTACAGTTGACACTACTCAAACTATTGTTCCTCATTACAACACTGTGTGTGTGTGTGTGTGTGTGTGTGTGCATGTGTGTTGCTGTATGTTTATGTTAAGAAGTTTGGCTTTAGCATTTCTTTTTAAAATGCATAAAGCACTTTGTTACTGTGGTGAATAATTCATCAAACAATCAGTGATGTGTGTGTATGTATATTTAATGTGGAAGGTCATCAACTGTTTTAGAGGTCCCTCCCCTAACTCCACAGTGTATTTGAATTCAATTTATAGAAATACCATAAAATGTCGTTTTCCCTTGATGTGACAATTCATGGTTTTAATCATGCCTATAGCCTCAGGCTCTTCCAGTTGGCCTTAGAGAAAGATACTATAGCTTAAATTTAATTTTTAGTCATTTATATTTCATGCTCAGGCTGTTCACTTACAGAAATTGAAATCCTGACAGAAGTGAGAGGAGAGCAGCATTGATAATCTCTGCCACCTGAGTGTCCAATAAAATGTTGCCAGCAATCGTCTCGACAGAACATTTCATCTGTTCCGTTTTTCGGGTAAAAAGAGGCAGATCACATAGTAGCTCTGTAGAACTAACTACTCAATTAGATAGCAAGACTTTGATGTAAAAAGTATTTGAGGAGGGACAAGGAAAAATGACAAAAGGATGAAGGAGAGAACACCAACACTTTTTTGAGGCAATGGAAAAATATATAAAACCCCTTTGGAGGCGAGAAAGTGGCATGATGACTGAGGTGCTAGATTCTCACGTGGTCGACTGCAGTTCGAGTTCCAGACCTGGATGCTTGAAACTCATGCCAGGCACGTGTGCACATGTGCCCAAAATCCCGAGAGGAGAAAGGAGAAGGGATTGCCGTGTTGTCATTCCCCTGTGTCTGTGTGGGGGTGTTATTTCTCACTTTCTCTCTGTCTCTCTCTGTGTCTCTCTGTGTCTCTGGTGAGCACATGAGCCCTAAAGCAAAAATCTCTCTTAAAAAAACATAAACAAAAACACAACCCTTTGACTGAGAGTTATGCTAAGGCTGGAATTACAAGTCTGGGGTAAGTGTCATTTGACCTTGCTAGGGAAGCCTGCAACCTGAATCTTTGATTTGAAATGTTTGTTCTCCTTATTTTTAGGGGTTCATAATTTAAATGCCTGAAGCTGTTTCTGCAGAACTCCAGGTCTGCAATTCTTAGCACCACTTAAAACATGACGAAAGTTTGAAAAGAACTAACAATGAAAAGTTACGTCCTCCTCTACAAAATGTAGATTGTTATTGGAAAAATATTTTCATTATTATAATGGTTTTTTTAATTTGCTAATGGGCATGTGGGTGTTCACTGGAGAGAGAAAGACAGAGAGAAGGAGACTGGGAAAGAGAGAAAGCACTCTAAAGGGGATGATCATAGCACAATCCCTTCTCCATTTATCCCTTTAGGATTTTGGACACGCATTGCACATACATATGCCTGGTACATTTTCTCAACCCGCTGGGTCCAAGACTTGTACCATGCAGTCCACCATGTGGGATCTACCACACCACCATCTGGCCCTATAATAAAATCATATTACACAAGATAGCATTTGTCTTTAATCTTGCCCATGTTAGGAAGAGATGAATATTCCACTCCACAAACACAAAAAGAAGAGCCTTCATTAAAATATCATCTAATAAAAATGGTATTCGTAGTTAACTTATCCCTTTGGAATCCCAGACATTTTTAATTTTGTATTTTAATTTACTTCAGGAGGCAATTCTATAAAGGCAACATTATTTTATTACTTATTTGACTTGATGGAACCAAAAAAGATTTATTAAACTGTTATAGTAACTTGCTCTTTTAAAAAAACCTTCCACAAACTATCCAAGGAGTCAAACAAGTATAACTGTTATTTTCATACACAACCCACATCAATATAATCAAATGCATTATTAATGACTATAATTTATTTGAAAGTCATAAAAAGTCAGCAACAGTCAGGCTGGACAAATATTTGTGCCCGTTATTTCCATGGGCAATCTTACTTTTATTCTATGAAGAATAGAAAGATTATATGTTAATTAAATAATTAAAATCATATTTTTATTATATTATTATTGTGTTTATTATTAATAATTATTCTACTTTTTATGAAGGATAATACTACTTCATCATTTAAGCCAGACTGTGCTCTGAGTCTGAAAGCACTACTTTATTTTCATTAAATGAGGGATTCACTACATTCTATTTAGCCAATCTGACTTTGATGTAAGGGGAAGGGCCCTGACTCAGTACTGCTGTCCTCCGAGGACCTCACTCGAGTCCTGAGAACTGAATTTTTCACCACTGGGGATCAAATAAGTCTTAGGTCTCATAAAGGAGAATGGATTGCTGTGGTCACTAAGTATTAGCCTAAGGATTTTTTTTCATGTTTATATTCTCGCATTGATTTTTTTTAAAGTTTTTGGGCTGGCCCCATGATCTAGCGGTTAAGGGAGCTGGATCCCACATGGCCAACCACTGTTAGAATCCCAGCCAGTCCCACAACTTGAACAGGCCAGGTGCGTGCATGCACCCTAAATCCCAACAGGATGTAGAAACGGAGAAGGAGGCATTGTGGCACAGTTACATACCACTGAGGGGGGCACTTTCTTTCTCTCCCTCTCTCTCTGTCTCTAGCAAGCATATGTGACCTCTCATAATTAAAGGAGAAAAAAAGATAAGAAAAAAAGGTTTTCTATGTCTTAAAAAGTCCCTTTCAGCTCTTAGAAATTGTCAAATAGAAAACAAAAAAATGCTTGTATCAATACTCATTCTACTTTTATCTAAGTGTAAACAGACTAAACATTTCACATAAACTTTTATTTTTCTGTAATTGCCAGAGAACATATGAGAGAGCAAGAGAGAGAAAATGAGAGCAAGCACATGACCTTATGGGGTATGATCAAACCACAGTCTTTTTTCCTCCATTTCTCCATCTGGTCAGAATGTGGGATGCGCGCACGCACACGCACGCGCGCGCACACACACACACACACACACACACCTTGCCTGATTTTCCAGCCACTTGAACCACAGTTGTCCATGTGTGATCAGGCACCAGAGGCACTACACAAGATCACCACACAACAGTAGCCCACATGTACACTGCAATGTGGTTATAACTGGTGCTATTTCTAGTGGATTCTACTAGTTGTATCCAGAAAAAGAGACCTCTTTTTTTCTTACACATGGAAATTCATAAGTCTTCCAGGTAATTTCCTTCATGTAGTATATTTGTGAATGAGTCAGCTATTAAATTAATGACAGTTGCTTGGTAAATGGCAAATATATAAAGATATATAATAAGAAGAAAATTAAAGAATCTCTGATCTATAAACACCCCACATAAAGCCACTGGAACTTTCTTGAAAGTTGGTGTCACTGACAGAACATAGAGAACTTTTGTAACAATTATCAAATACATATATATATATTTGAGAGGTTTTTGCTACAGGGCGCATGCGCTCACCAGAGAAACAGAGAGACAGAGAGACAGAAAGCAAGGAATCACCCCCCGGGGGATAGCCACACCGCAATCCCTTCTCCTCCATTCTCCTCTGGGGATCTTGGGCACGCATGCACATGTGGCCAGTGTGAGTTTAAACCACTGGGTCCAGGACTCGAACTGGAGTCGACTACATGGGAGTTCAGCGACATAGCCATTATGCTAACTGCTGGTCTCCTTATATTTTTTCTGTACTATTCCCTCTTCCTAGCTGATAAATTTGCTTTCAAACAATTTGGAATTTTCTCATCTCCCCAAACTCCAGTTTACTCAGGAGTGCAATGTTCTGAGCTGTGCAGGTGGTAGTAGGATATATGGGGAAAGGAGACACAGGCTGGAAGGAGAAAGTTCAGTGTAAAGCAGGAGCAGCAAACATAACAATTGACACTGGAAGTAAATGCCAAAATTATATTAATGCAATCAGCTTTATTTGTAAAATTTTACCAGGGGTAGGGGCGGGGGCCGCAGGTGGCGTGATGATTAAGGGCGCTGGACTCCCACGGTTCAAGGTCTGTACATGGCAGCTTGCTTTCAAGCTTTCTCTCTCTCTCTCTCTCTGTCATGTCCCTCTCTGATGAAAGAAAGAAAAAAAAAGAGAAGAAGAGAAGAGAGGAGAGGAGAGGAGAAGAGAGGAGAGGAGAGGGGAAAGAAAAATAAAATAACTCTTAAAAATTTTTACTGGGGACAAAGCCTTTGTAAAAAACAATAAAGTTCAAATATATCTATATCATCTATATCTATATCTATATAGTTTCCAGTCTGATTAATTTATAACCCTATTGATTTAAGAGAGAGAAAAAAAGTCTAGATCAAACATTGACTGAATAACCTCATTTCATGTTGAAAATAAGAGCCTAGTTATTCAAATTTGTTTATGAAAAAGAGGCCAAAAACTGAGAGGCAAAAAAGAGACTATATTTCAATACAGCTAACTTTAAATTTCAGCAATAGCTCATTCCCAAATGACCTATAAATAGCAAAGTTAAAAGCTCATCAAAGACAGTTTTATGAAAGAAATATGACCAGGACTTTATTTTTGCATTGCAAATACAAAGCTGTAACAAAATCACACGTCTGAATATCAAACTGAGAAGAAAGCCTGTGGAATTCAATATTTATATTAACTAGCTAACATGGTGTTTCAGAACAAATAAATAAGCTACTTGATGTTGGTTGTCAACTGGCAGCTTTAAAATTAAAGACCGAACTGGAATGCTTTCACATTTCTCTTTTCTGTTGGACTAAACAGAGATGCACTCAAAGCAATTCAGGAAGGAGTGGTACAATAAAACAGCAGGTATGTCTGTTGCTTTCTCAGGTAAACATCTACACTTGGTCAAGAGTGTTTACAACAAAAAAGCCACTTCCCACTCAATATCAATAACGTGCTTCAATTGGATGGCCAAGGCTCATTCCACAGGACTCCTGACACCTGGTCCAAACACACTTGTCCCTGCCAAGGTTTACAGTCACCCCAGATCGTGAGAGACTAAGTTTATGGCAGTGGTTACTTTCCTTTTGCATGTAGACAATGGAATGTATAAGAGTCTTCACAAAATACTTTTCTGCCCCACTTTACAAATAACCAAGTAGGTAGTCACTCCAGCAGTAACTTTCAGCTTGACAGCAGTAAACTACCCATTGTGCAAATGTTACAACTTTGCATGCTGCTGTTACACAGCATGTTAATGCAACAGTGCCTTTGCAAATTAAAAATGTTCTGTTCTGTCTGAGGTTTGTCATTTTGTTTTATATTCATTATTGGTCTTCGTTAAATGGCTACATCCATTTTAATAGCTGACAACGAAAGCATTTATAATGAAGTTAGAGTCCTATGGAAAAAAAGTTACTCTCTCTTCCAACTTCAGATAGAGGAGAGAAAGCAAAGTCAGAAAAGGCCTTTGCTGAAAAAAACAGTATAAGCCAAATCATTATCACAAATGCCACCCAAAGAAAAAGAAAACGATTTTCTGTGAAGGTCAAACAATGAACCCTATTTTTCCAGTGCCAGAGTTCTTTCTAATGAATGGAGAAGCCTTTCACTCTTGTAAGTATCAGAGGTCAATGGAGTCAACTAATGAGACAAGTTGGACTCGATTTCTGATTTCTAGGAGTCCAAAAACAAGAGTGTATAGCTTTACTGTTCAGGACAGACCTTGTCAGTCTAGGGTAGGTTGAATAGTTTTATTTTTCTTTATCAGTGCACCTCATTTTTCAGCGGTACCATAACATCTGTCATTTCCTAGTGTCATTCAGTTTCTTGTCCCAGAACCAAGAGTACAGGTCCTTCTCCATCTTCTACTTTATTACTCCCAGCAAATATAAGTCTGTGACTCTCAATAAAAGGGGATTTTCTTCAAGGTAAGGATCATGCTGTGTGCATTTTTAATTCTGACGATCTCTAGACCAGTGCATTGAACAAAGTAGGTACTTCGTGAATTTATTTGTCAAATAAATCAAACTTGACCAAAGATGATGAATCAGATATCTTAAAAAATAAATTATGCAGATAAAACTCTGCTGCATAGGGGCCAGTAGATGGTGTGGTGGTTAAGACACTGGACTCTCACATAGCTGACCATGGTTGAATCCCAGACCTGGTGGCTTCAAAATCCCATCAGGGGTGCTTATGCATGCATGCCCAAAATCCCAGGACAATAGAGAAGGGATTGCAGCATAGCCATCCCCACTAGGAGATGATTTCTCACTTTCCCTCTCACTCCATTTCTGTCTCTCTGGTAAGAGCACATATTCGATGGCAAAAACCTTTTTTTTTTTTTTTTTTAAAAAAAAAAGGGGGTGTAGCATAATGCTGTAATCATGCAGTTTTGCACAGTTTGGCAAGTACTGGATCTAGAGAGAGGAAACACAAATATAGGCTTATAACATAGCATTCCAAAATTACCAACTTAGCAGATTGATCCTCATCTTCCCATAACTTACTAAGCTTAATAAAGAGGCTTTATTATGGCAGGAAAACTTGGAAACTGAAGTAAATAAAATATTTAATTTTGTCTTTCAAAAAAATCCAGTTAACATTAATATTTGTGATAAGTCATAGTCATGTCTCATGATTGAGAAATGACACCAATTTTATATTCTTCCTTTCCTTTCTCAAAGCTGGTTATTTAGATAGTTCCTTTAAAACATTACCTCTGAAGGAAAAGGTATTAGCCAAAGCTACCCTACTTCAATGGCTGCGGAGATATGGTAGTTTATTTTCATTAGTCACACAAATTTGTCCAACATCTGCTTTGGAATTTTCATTTAAAAAGCATTAAATTTCAAATGAAGTATGCGTGCAATGGGCAAAGATTCTTCAGGAAATTTTATCTGGCAAGCAAAAAATAATGGCTTTATTAAAAAATAGTAAGGGGGAAATAAATACAATGAATATTATGGACAAAAATTAAGACATATCTGAAATAATTTAAAATCTACATTGTTGCCCAATCATTAGTTGGGCATCTGTGATGCAAACAGAACTTTTGTAAGTATCATGGATGATTGAAAATATAGAAGGCATGGTTCTCATCCTTTAATAGATTGCAATCTAGTAGGGTTGTAATATATGCACCTATCAATAATTAAAATCATTAGAAAATAATAGCATAATCCATTGGAAAAATAACTTACAAATGTCAAGGAAATTATCCAATTGTAAAACCACTACTTTGTAGCAAAGAATAAAAGAATTCATTCAGGAAATTATACCAATACTAAAGTAATTAAGTGAAAGACTGAGAATTTTATAATAAATTGTTCAATCTATTAACACCTTTAAAAACTCAGTTTAAGGGCCAGAAGGTGGCATGGTGTTTCAAGCACTGCACTACCACATGGCTAACCACGGTTCGAGTCCTGGACCTGGAAGCTTGCTCTCTCTCTCTCTCTCTCTCTCTCTCTCTCTCTGTCAAATTGAATAAGAATAATAAATAAAATTAAATAAATAATTATTAAGGAAAAAACTCAGTTTAACATTATTATCCATCTCCTGATATCATAGTATAAGTACACAGAATTACCTATGAAATATTCTTGCCAAACAGAATAGAACCTTGAATCTAGTCAAGCCTCTAGACACAAAAGGCAATTTATATAAAATATGATAAATAGAAAACCAATTTAAAAAGCATATACTCAGGTAAATTATTAAGGTGGATCCTTATTTGAATTCTGGTTAAATAAACCAACTGAAAAATATATTATAGAGTCAGGGCTAGCAGATAGTGTAGTGGTTATGTCACTGGACTCCCATACGGCTGACTGTGGTTTGAGTCCTGGACACAGTGGCTTGAAACTCACACTGGGCATGTATGTGTATGTGTCCAAGATCCCAGGAGGAGAATGAAGGAGAAGAGATTGCAATATGGCAAAACTCCCTGGGGGTGATTTTTTACTTTCCCTCTCACTGTCTCTGTCTCTGTATCTCTCTTTCCAGTGAGCACCCTAAGGAAAAACCTCTATATTATATATGTATATATATTTATAATATATATATTTATAATAGAGATATAGAGGTACATCAGGAACTTAGAATATTTTGAGACACAAATTAAGTTTGCTACATAATGATAACTTACCATGGTTTTTTTTTTAGCTCTATTATCCTGTTAAACAGTATTTAACCCAACTCTGCCATCTTGTTTTTTCCAAATTGCAATTTCTCAAAATTATGATATTTTAAAGCAAATAATAGATGTCACAATTTAAACATTAAAAGAAGGATTCTATGTATACTTCTAAGAGAAGGTATTTTTTCATTGTTGTCATGTTTCTGAACTGTTAAGAGAATTTTAATGTCAGTTTTTCCTTTATATCATTATCATGTTACCGACAGATATCTGGGTTCTCCAGTCACCTCCACACAGTTTGAGACTGAGTGACAGTATTGAACTGAGTGTTGGAGGCATCCTCTCAAAGGGTCTCTCATAATCTCCACCTCCTGGAACTATATCTTTGGGCAGTCCCTGTCCCTTGAGTGTGGACCAGATGTAATGGCTCATTTTCGATTCATCAACTACAACAGAAGCACAAGATGTCACCTCTGAAATTAGATTATAACTGTCTGTGTCTTCTATCTCAGTTGTCTCTGCTTTCTCTAACTCTCTCAGAACACTTGCTTCTGGAAAAAGCCAGTGACATGCTGTGAGGCAGCCCTACAGAGAGACTCACATAAGTGTGTTGGAAGTGGATCTTCCGCAGCCTGCCCAAGGTCATGAGAGCGCATTTACAAGCAGCTCCTCACCTGTGACAGCAGCCCCAGCCAGGAGTGGGACGCTTGGTGAGAAAGATTTTTGTTATAGGGCATGTGCATTCGCCAGAGAGACAGAAAGACAGAAAGTGAGAAATCACCTCCGCAGGGGGGATGGCCTTGCAGTAATCCCTTCTCCTTCATTCTCCTCTCAGGATTTTGGACATGAATGCACACGTGCCTGGCATGAGTTTTAAGCGGCAGGGTCCGGGACTCAAACTGCAGTCAACTACGTGGGAATCCAGAGACGTAACCATTACATCATCTACTGGTCCTGGTTTGATTTGTTTTTTAAAGGTTTCTTGCCAAAGAAATAAGCACTGAGTTTTAGATTTTCATATAATATTGTAAGTAGAGGCCCAAATTATAAATACTTCTTAACAAAAGACAATTAGGGAGTTAATTTTTTCCCTAAGTTAACATCTTGATGTTTCTTGAAGAAAGAGTAATCCATATTTTCTACTTAAGCAATAATAATCTCTAGATTATATTTGTTCATCAAGTAAAAACTTTGTTAATGACCATGACCATTGATATAATATTCACATTTCCAATTCAAGTATTATTATTAAAATTTTGTCTTCAACCTACATTTATATTTGCAGCAATTTATTCATACTTAATTAGGATTTACAGGAAGGTCTAGATTTTTATTATTTAAAGAGAAAAATGCAAAAATTATGCATTTGATTTTCTACACTCTACCATCTTCGTTTATAAATTCTAATTTGTTTTTATTTGAATATTTGTTTGCAGTACTTACACAGAAGATAACAACAAATGTTAAAAAAAAAAAAAAAAAAAAAGTTCTGAGCCACCAAGCGGCATGGAGGTTAAGGCAGCTACATCCCACATGGCCAACTGCATGGTTTGATTCCTGGACCTGGCAGCTTGAAAAATCACACCAAGCATTTGTATGTGCATGCCCAAAATCCTGAGAGGAAAACAGAGGAAAAGGGTTTGCACTGTGCCCATCCTTCAGGGGTGTTTTTTCAATTCTCTCTCTCTCTCTCTCTCTCTCTCTCTCTCTCTCTCTCTCTCTACCTGGTGAGCAAATGCACCCTGTAGGAGAATACTTTTAAAAAATTATACACACACACACTCACATGCACACACACGTGTATATAAATAAATATATATATGTATATATATATTTATAGTTCCACTGTTTGAATGTAATATCATCTTTTTTGAAGAATTCTATGGCTCTAAGAGAGCACAAAAACTATTTTTATTTTGAAAAAAATGTAATGCGCTGCTTTGAGCCAGTGCTGTTTCTTATTTTTCTTTTACTACCATAGTTCCAAAGACCATTCATAAAGAGGGAGTATTATGCATTACATGCGGGAGTATGTCAGTTCTGCTCACTGGGAAGTAGGAAACATGAAGTATTGACAGATTGGCAACTGAAAGTGAAACTAGAGAAAGGAAGTGAGCTGGAGAAGTCCTTCAGGGATTCCTGAATAATGCTGATAACCAAGCAGGGCCCTCTGGTTCTGTTCATTTCTTATTTGCAAAATAAGAGAAAATCCTTTTCGCTAGGTGAATATAAGGCTATGATATTTTTTTCTGAGTTAGCTTGGATAACTTCTTTCTTGCTTGGAGAGTAGAAACGTAACTACTACAGGTTCTGCAAATAGAGCCGTCTGTCTCTGAGTTCCAGAGAGGTAAAGAGAAGTGAAGAGGGTCTTCTTTTAAGGTAAAGAAATACATAATAGTTAAAAAATATTGGATCATCAAAAAAGTTATGACATACTTTTTGTTTTTCTGTACAAAACATGTCATGATTTTTCTGACAACCCATATCGTAAGTCACCATTTGAGAAAAATCTGAGTTTTACACATACTTATGACAGTTTCAATTATATGAAACACTAGGTAGAGGCCAGGCAAGTGGCATGGTGGTTAAGGCACTGGATCCCACATTGCTGACTCCCCAGTTCTAGTCTGAGATCTGGTGACTTGAAAAATATGCCAGACACATGTGTGTATGTGTACAAAATCCTGAGAGGAGAATAGAGAAGGGATAGCGGTATGGCATTCACCCTGGGAATGAGACTGGTTAAGAAGGTTTTACAGTGATGCAAACAGAAAAGCATGAGTCCTGAGATAAGGGGATTGATATAAAAATAGGGTTTGCGGTGAGGAGATGACCTCTATTAAGAGAAAGTTGTCACAGGGCTTAGAGACTTGGCTGTAGTAGGAAATGGATGGGAGGAAGATGTTTCTCAGGTGTTTCGTTCAGATCTGGTAGTGATACTTTTCAGAAAGAAGGGAAGCACAGAGAAGAGAGTGGAAATATGATTAAATAACTTTAGACATGTTTATTTGGGGGGCTTTTGGGATATCAGTTATACCCATGGGCTGGTAAGCACATAGGTATGGAGGTCAGTAAAAGGTAGCAAAGCCGGGAACAGCAGGTAGCATAAGGGTTACATTGCTGGATTCCCACATTGTCAACTGTGGTTCAAGTCCCAGACCTGGTGGCTTAAAACTCATGCCAAGTTCATGTGCATGCATTCCCAAAATCTTAAGCAGACACTGGAGGAGAAGGGATTGTGGCATGGCCATCCCCCTGGGGTGTGATTTGTCAGTTTCTATCTCTCTGTCTCTCCAGCGAGTGCACACATCCTATAGCAAAAGTCTCTCTATTAAAAACAAAATGGCAAAGTCTAGGGCTAGCCTCATAGTACAGTGGTTAAATGCTGTGCATAGACAGCCAGATCCCACGTGGATGGCTAGGGTGTGAATCCTGGCTCCAGAAGCTTAGAAAACACCCTGAGTGCATGTGTGTGCATGTCCCAAATTCTGACGCAGTGAAAAAATGAAGGAAAAAGGTTGCAGAGTGATTGTGCCCACTAGGGGTGCTTTCTCTTTGTCTTTCTCTCTCTGGAAAATGCACATGCTCTTTACAACTAAATAAAAGAAAAATAGCAGAGTCCAGACTAAAGACAAATTTGGATTCACATACAGAAGTAGAATTTGAAGTGCGAAGTGTGTTGAATTACAGACAAAGAATGAGGATAAAAGAAGATTGAGGACGATGCCCTGGGGACATGGACACTCAAGGGCAGAGTGAAGGAAATGGAGTCTATGGTGGCTGAACAGGAACAGTTAAGTAGATAAGAAAATCAAAGCATATCTGCATATGAAACATGAAGATCTGCACATGCCTACAATACTGTCTGAACTTAATACATTTTCTATGGGGGAAAAAAGGAGTATATAGAAGAATAGATGGTACAGAGAATGTAGAAATAATAAAGCAAAGTCTGAATGGGGACTGAGGAAATGGAGACTGCAGACAGAAATAGGGATTGCAGCCTTAATGCAGGGGCAGATGCACCTTGTGATATGAGAAAAGGCAGGAGTCTGTCTGAAAGCCACAGAGGAGCCTCTGGATGGCGGAAACCCTCCTGATGGTTCTGACTTGTCAGTGAGATGCAAGGGCTGGTCCTCTGCTAAAGGCATCTGCCAATCCTGCTTGGGCAGGATTCATAACTTGGTGTTCTCATCCATTCTGTTGCTGCTAATAGAAAATGCCTGCAATTGAGTGATTCATAAGGAGAAGATTTATAAAATTTATAGAGGTTGATTAGGCTCATGGTTTAGAGATCTAAAGTCCAGAGACCAAGGATCTTCTTGGTGGTAATCGCTATGACAAAAATGGAACAGAGCAGGCCAGCAAGTGGTGTGGTGGTTAAGGTGCTGGATTTTCACATGGTACACTGTGGTTTGAGTCCCAGACACAGTGGCTTGGAATTCATGCTGGGTGTGTGTACGTGCATGCCCAAAATCTAAAAAGGAGAATGAAGGACTAGGAATTCTTATGTAATCACCCCTCTGAGGAGTGATTTCTCACCTTCTCTTTCTCTGTATCTCTCTGTCTTGCCCTCTTCTCCTGAAAGCGCATGTGCCCTATAGGAAACACCTAAAACAAGAAAGAAAGAAAAACAGCAGAGCAAAAGCACACGTCTGTGTCCAAGTCATCGCATTTCCTCACCTACAAGTCCACCAGGACTCAATCATGGAGGATCTACCCTGATGTCTAATCATTTCCTAAATGTCTCACCTTTCAACACCTTGATAAAGTTGAATTTCCTCTTAACACCTTCAAAGTACAGCCAATTCCAGTACATGAACTTCTGAGGGGCACATTCAAATTCTTCAAAAGGCGAACATACGAGAAAGATGTGGAAGGCTGTGGGGACAGGCCTAAGTGATAAATTACTAATAACAGTTTTGCTCTGAATTAAAGTAAGTTTGGTCTATACAGTTTTGATCATCTGCAGCAATATTCAGGACTTCAGGACTTTCTCCAGTAAATAACTTGAATTTATACTTTATTTGAGAGAAGTCAAAATAATTTTAATGAAACAATTTATCTTTGTATAAAAATCTTTTTCACAAAATTTTACCTAAAATATGGCTTTATTTTCTATTTATATGGTCTATAGAAGTCACAGAAAAAGTACCTCTGGCTATTACTAGAATAATGGCCTAAATAATGGTTGCTGTCTACAAGTTCTGTTAACTAAGAACATAGCATCACTTTGAATTGCATCTGATACAGTTTAATGGTTGAGGTCAGGATCCGTCATGCTCCAAGGAAATAATAATGGGTTTTTAACACTGGGGATACCATCTACCAGCTATTGTCTATTTGGAAATTGTTAGTAACTATTCTTCCTACCTATGCTGCCTATTGACCAATGGTTAACTCAGCTAGCTTCTACCATTTGCTCCAATTCATGGGTTGCTTATAATAACGTCCAGCTCTTCTTGTTTTCTAACAAGGCTAATCATAATGATTCCAATTTCTGTCTCCTGTCACTACTTGACATGCACACCCAAAACATGAAAACTAATGGAAGAGGAGATCACGAAGCATCGTCTATAACAATATGTTAGACTCATATTTGACTAAACAAATGTGGCGCGTTCAATCCAGAGGTAATGTGTTCAATTTCCTATTACCACATACATTAGGGCAACTTTCTACTAACTCGTGTGATGCTTCTTTTTACTGTATGTATTAGAACAACTTATAGTTAATGAGTACAGTTGGAACAACCCTACTCCAAACTCCAAACTCCAAAGTCCAAAACTTTTTGAGCACCATGATGCTAATGAAAATTCAATACCAGCTTTCATGTGATAGGTTGTAAAATGGTTAAAATGCTACAATATAAAAATATTACATAAAATTATATCCAGACTATATGTATAAGATATATAGGAAACATAAATGAATGTTATGTTAGGCATAGGTCCCATCCCCATCATAAGTTTACAATGGCATATACATAATATCTCATTATGTATCTGAAAATATTCAAAAAGTACTCCTGGTCCCAAGCATTTCAGATAAGGGACACTCAAGCTGTATGATGTTTTGACTTTGGTTTTTAATATGTTTTAATACAATTGTCCAGGAACATATTCTTCAACTAAATACATCTATAAGACAAGTTATTCAATCAATAAAATAATTTATGATATGTCATACAATTGTCTTTTATATGGATTACTCCTAACTATTATGATATCTTGAATTAGACAACTTTATTTATTTATTTATTTATTTACTTATTGCCATAGGGTGTGTTGGCTTGTCAGAGAGATACAGTGAGAGGGAAAGTAAGAAATCACCCTCCAGGGTGGAAGGCCATGCTGCAGTCCCTTCTGCATTCTCCTCCTGGGTTCTCAGGCATGCACACACACATGCCCCACACGATTTAAAAGCTACCAGGTTCAGGACTTGAACTGCGGCCGGCCATGTGAAAGCCTAGCGCCTTAACCTCATGCCATCTGCTCACTCCAAATTAGAAAAAAATGTAAGTGATCTTCAGGTTATATACTAGACAAGTCAAGCTTTTACATTAGTCAAGGGAATTATTTCCTAAGAAATTTCCAATTCCACAAGCTTAGCACATAATAATAGTCATAATTATAACAACATATTTATATAATTTAGAGAATGAAAAATGTAAAAATGTTCAATGTATTCTCTATGAGGACAATCAGATTTATTTCTTTTAACATTGACATACTTCAATTGTCTTGAAAAATTTGGGGCAGAGTTGACATAGAATATTTGGTTGATTTTTCAACATAATAATGTATGATAGTGAGTGAGCTCTCAGATTTAAATATACATACAGTGAAATCTTCCACTTAGGAAAAAAGGGAAGGGTATATTTGTGAAACATTTGCATTACTTTCCCTAGCTTTTACTTCACAAGTTTGAGAAGGGATTAAATCTGGCTTTTTACTCACCAGGAAATCTTGTCTTGTGTCTAGTCTTTTGATAGGTTAAAGGCTATAACTTTGATCATGCCTCAAAGTTAAAGAGAAAATAATGAAGTACTGAGATAACCTTTACAGAATTAAAAGTCTGACCTTGAATCCAAACTCCTCCACCACTTACTTATTTTTTGAATACAGTCAATAAGTGACTTTACCTATATAAGCTTCGCTTTCATCTAAAAAATAGAAATAGGAATGGATTAAATAAGGTGATTCGTATGAAAGTTTCTGTCACCTAAAGGACATTTAAGAAAGGTTAATTGAGGAACTCTTTGAAAATCTCCTCCTCAAGTGTCAAATATAATTTACTTTTTATGAGTCATATCTTTTAGGAATCAAGCAATGTATTAATAAGTAATACATGATTATATAAGTAAATTGCATTTTATTTTAAAATTTCATTTCATATCATTATCTTTTATGATTAAAAAATTTTAGTTTTGGGGGCCTGGCAGGTGGCATGGTGGTTAAAGCTGTCTCTTTCTCTCTCTCTCTCTCTCACTCTGCCCCTCTCTGGTCAAATTAAAATAAGTAATTAAATAAAGTTAAATAAAATAATTCTTTAACAAATTTAGTTTTGAGACCAGCAGATAGTGGAATGTTATGTTGCTAGACTCCCATGTGGCTAACCACAGTTGAAGTTCCAGACCAGGCAGCTTGAAATTCATGCTGGGCATGTGTGCGTGTATGCACAAAATCCAGAAAGGAGAATGGAGGAGAAGGTATTATAGCTGGCCATCCCACCCCAGGATGGGGGGGAATTTCTCACTCTCTGTCTCTTTCTCTCCAGTTAGTGCATGTGCCCTATAGCAAAAATCTCTTTAAAAATATAAATAAATAAATATTTTAGTTTCTAAGTAACTATTTCAATTTTAAACCTATAGAAAAATCCAGTTTACTAATGGTATAACATCTTGTATTTGAATCTTTTGCTCTGCAGGGTTAATGTACAAAATCTAACTTTACATTATATAATTATTGTAAAATTTGATAAACCAAAACCGTAAAATTTGATAAACCGAAACCAAAAAATTTTAGGGCTGAATGCAATGCCTCTGGTGAACTAGTAGAAGATTAAATGACTTCCACTGTCTCTGATAACTATGTAACTCACTCCTGATTTCATAAAGTGTATTGAATATTGTGTGGGAATTTTATGCTCTTATGAACTCTTGAACCCACTGAGCTAATAAGACTGGAATTCCAGTAAGGTAGAGACCTGCTCAACTTAAATATGTCTCATACTGCCTTTCTCAGACTGTCTCTCTCGCTCTAGGGATTGGTTGCTACTGCTGCTTACCTTCAGACAAAATTCTAGCTGTTTATTAAGTGATACTATAGTATTGTGGTACCAAATAGGCTTAAGTAGCAACTAATATAAACTCCATGCCTCATCATATTATATGTATGCGCATATGTGTGTATATGTATTATATATACACATACAATATATATGCATAAATACATACACACCCATATATACCCCCGTTCATGATTTTAAAATCCTCATAAATTTCAAGCCCATACTAAATGGCTTCTTTAATATGAAACATTTCATATCTAAATTGTTACTAAAAATAAATCATACATTTTCTAACTATGGAGTACTGAATCAAAGACTTTTTTCTTCTCAAAGATCTCAGAGTTGGTGAAAAGAGGCAGATGGAATGCCAATACAGCACAATCTATTTTTAACATGTAGAATACCACCAGAGAAAAATCAGTGTCAATAGAGCAGATCTGTCGACAGAACTAACTCTAGCAATATTCTCAGACATTACACCCCTTTTCCTCTTTGGATTAAATTAATGACAAGACCCTGCAGAAGACTTAGACTGACTGAGCAGGCTATGAGAGGAGGCAATGGTTTCATTTCATCTTGGCCCTGGTTTCCCATGCTTCCCTGTGGGCCTGCTCAGGCCATTTCTTACTGCCTAGTTCCACAGTTTCCTATTAAGCCTAATTTTTCTTCATTTTCTTTTCCTTTTTATCAAAATATATTTAGTTTTCTGTGAGGTGCAGTGTGGTTTTTCACAGCATGCATGCAGTGTGTAATTATCAAATCATACCCAGACATATTCACCTTTTTCATATTGGACATTACATGATGTAATGCACATTTGATAATAGTTCCACTAGGTTATTTTTTCCCACTTTGGGAAGTGTATATTAAATAGTCAATGACTTCTTTTCACTCGCTCTTCATTTATCTTTTCAAGTAAGAGTTTGCTCTTATTATCAGTCCTATTCCAAGTGTTATTTCAGCTTCTGTAATTTCACAGGATTAAAAAAAAAAATTGGGTGGGGTGAGTCATAGGAAGAGTAGAAAAGAGAGTAGGAGTACTATAAAGGAAAAGCAAAGTCAACAGCATGAAAGGAGATTTTAGATTTTAAGTTGTCCAGGAAGTAAAGATCATTGCCTAAGCATTAGCCCAAAAAGGATGTGATTAGAACATACTACTATGGAAGCAAGAATGTACCTACTACATTCCTATAGTAGGTATCACATTCTGGACGTACACGCTCAAATCTCAAATGTCTTCTGGACACTGTTGGTTGGAGTAAAACTGAACAATCCATGAGGTCACTGGAAAAGTCATGACATATTTTTCTGTGTAAAAATGTGTCATGACTTTTCTAACGACTCTACATATTTTTTTAAAGATTATTCATTTAGTCTTTCTGAGAAAGAGAGAGAGAGAGAGAGACCCTTGACAGGGTCTTCACACCACAATCTATCTTCATTCTCAGCCAACCCAGATCACATGCACACACACATAAACCTGATATGCTCAGGAAGGTCCTGGAATACACACCTAGGACCTTTCCAATATAGATCCAATTGCATTAACATTGCACCACCACTTGGCCCCAAAACTTAAACAATATTCATGAAAACCTGCTCCTTGAAAACACTCCTCTATCCCTGAGCATAGCGTAGTAAACAAACAAATACAAGTCTCTACCCCTTAAGGAATTTATGAAACATACTGCTTTGTGTTGGAATGAAATATTTAAAACCCCTGTCAGCACAATTCTCCATCTTCCCAAACTGACTTCAGAGGGATTTGCTAATCTTGTGGACACTAATTAAATATGATAGACTAAAAGACAGACAAAGCCAAGTTCAGGCTCAGGCTCAATCACTTGTCAGATTCCTCTCTGGCGAGGTTTTAAGAAAAAGAAATACCAACTTCCAGAATGTTCTTTATCTATGGAAGATTCACCAGACAAAGCATTTTTGATCTGCAAGTCCATTTTGATCTACAGAACTTTAATTCACTCAGGAAATCCATTTCAATTAAGTAAGGGTCAAAAGAGTGTAGTCTCATCTCTAAAACACAAGATAGTTTGTTTCTCTACTCAATTAATGTTAGCAACTTCCTCTTGTCTCATGATTATAAGATATAGATGGTGTGTCTGGTCTTGGTCTCTTAGATGGTAAATATATAGCTAAGGTCAAGACTAAATGTGTTTGTTCTGTAAATATCTAATCTGCTTTGGGTAGTCCATAAAGCAGATTTACACAGTCCATAAATTTCTGTCTTTTATACTAATTACTGGGTTATAAAAAAAAAAAAAACAGCAACAATTCACTATAGAATTAGATTCTATTCAACTTATGACAAATTGAAAAATGTTCATAATTAATAGAATACAATGTATGTATGAAATATAAAACAAAGAAGAACCATTAAGTCTAGCCCAAGATACAAGAAAGGACTAAACTGGCCAGGAATACCTGTAGGTAAGGACAGTAGGTAGGGACAATGAGAGCTATTTTGGAATCGATTACTCAGTCATTTAATAAGAAATTGGACTAATTTTGAAGAGCAATATATTTATCCAAGGGTGGGGTTAGATAGTTTTTCTTTCTTTTTTTTTTTTTTTTTTTTTTTTTTAATTTGTTAGAGAGCATGTACATTCACTGGAGAAGAGAGATGGAAAGTAAGAAGCACCCCCCACTCCCATGGCAAAAGGTACACTGCAATCCCGTCTGCTGCATTTCTCCTCTCCTCCTTTTGGAATTTTGGGCATGCTTGCACATCCAGTATGTTTTCCTGCCTAGTCCAGGACTCATACTGTGCAGTTTGCCATGTTGAATCCAGCTGTCTTCACCACCTTACCACCAACTGGTCTGGACAGAGATTTTTGTACAATATATTTCTATAAATCAATTTTAGTAATACATCTGAGAAGCATATTATTTAAATCATTTGCTACCTTTCTTGAGTCTATAACCCTGAAGTTGTTTGCAAATAGTTCTACAATATAGAAAATATTTTCATTACATATCTAACATCTATCTTATTTGAACACATGGACAAATCACTACATTAAAATTGACATCAAATTTATTTATTATTTTGACAGAGGGCTCATGCACTCACAGAGAGAGACAGAGAAAAAGAGGAGTAGAAGAAAACACCCCCCTCCCACCCACACACACAGAATGATCAGGCTGCAATCCGCTCTCCTCCATTTCTCCCTCCTTTCAGGATCCTGAGCATACACTTACATGTGCCCACCATGTTTTTCAAGCCACCACGTCTGATTCTCCACAGAGTTGCAGGATCCAGCTCCCTTAACCACCAGCTCTATGCTGACCTGACATCAAATTTAAAAACAATAATTATAAATCATCTTACCCAAGCTAACTAACTCTGGAAAAAGTAATAGGAAGGTAAAAATAGCACAACTCTATGATATTTTATGGACTCTGTCTTCTGCTTTTTAAGTACTGCAGCATTCTTCCTCCACAAATTCATCCCAAATACTTCCAGAAGTCTTGCATAGGCTTCTCTGCTGTGGCCCACAAGCAATCTTTTTTATTGTTCCTTCTCCACCTGTATCTTTTGCCTCTTTGATTTCTGTGGGGATTTCTTCTATTGTTTCCCATTGGACAAGCTATCCTTAGACCACAAACAGTTTTACAGCCTAACTGTATCATCCTAATGTCTGCTCATGTCCCAAGAAAGTTGACTGGGCCAACATGAAGGTGCTGATGTCATGCCAGGGTGTTCCCTTCCATTACAATTCCATGCCAGCTGGACTTGGCACACCTCATGTCCCAATGAAAACAGAACTTCGCTTTCTAATCCTTCACCATACTATTTTTGTCACTTGCTTTATGATACCATTCAGATGTGAGTCCATGGGGATCAGACCAGAAGACAACCTGAATAAAAGATACTGTGCTGTTTTTAGGATCATCCCTCTCAACTGACTCTGGTCCACTATCCCCAAATACTTTTGGCTCCTTGATTCACTCTTCCCACTCCCAGAAAACGTCTCAGACATTCATGCCACTAGGCCATGGCTGACCTGCTTCAACCATCCTGTAGCTCTTCCCAGGCATGTCTGACTCCCAGGAGGAACATAGTGTAGATTCCAACTAGGAAATTTGTTATTTGACTATAATCATCTTAAGAAATATAATTTCATGTATTTACTGAAAGCAATTTTATATGGATCTTTTATAATGTGTACATTGAAATATCTTTAGCAATACTTGAATGTAAGTAATACACATCTACTTAGATATCAAATGGGACAATAAATATCTAGATATTGACAACTATATACTATGAGACTATGCATAATAAAGAATCTTTGGGGGCTGGCAGGTGGCATAGTGGTTCTGGTGCTCGACTCCCACATGGTTGACCATGGTTCAAGTCCCAGACTTGGTGGCTTAAAACTCATGCTGGGCACGTGTGTGTGAATGCCCAAAATCCTGAGAGGAGCATGGAGGAGAAGGGATTTTGGTGGGTGTGGCCATCCCCCCCAAGAGGTGATTTTGTACTTTCTATCTCTCTCTGTCTCTTTCTGTGTCTCCAGCGAGCCCACTATAGCAAAAATCTCTCTTTAAAAAAAGAAACTTGCAATACAATTATGTAGGTCCCATAATACAGATTCCTTCACCCCAACCTAAAAGGAGGTGTTTTACATTCATGGTGTTCTCACCATCATAATACCCCATACTAACATCCTTAGGAAACAGTCAAATGGGATTATTAAAACCATGAATACTATGATTGTGTACTTTACTTAAACAATACTGCATAAAATAAAATAATGAATTGGGTTTTTCTTCTGTGAAATAATGACTAAATTTCCTCAGCTCTATTATAACCTGAATAATAGAAAACAGGGCTTTTGACAGTGCTCTCAAGATCCAGTAGTAGGAGTTGGATGGATTAAACAAAGATAAAGTGAAGTCCTGAAAGTTAAATTAATGTTTAAGTTCAGAATCCTCTGCTGCAAACTCCAAATAATGAGCATACCAAAGAGAGCCAATCATTACTGTAATGAGTTTTTTCTTTTTTTTTTTTGCATAAATAAGTGAGCATTTCTCTAGGCAAGCACTTTGCTGATAATTAGGGCTTATCGGGGAAGAGGTTTGCTTTTATCCTGAACTCTCTACTCCTCAGAGTAATGAGTGTTGTCATTTTTCACAATTTCTCATGTTGTATTATCGACCTGGCCTCACTCTCCTCCCCATCCTGGAGACTCTAAGACTTTGCACATAGTAGATTGATGAAGAAGCCAGAAACTGCAGCAACTCGAGTCAGGGTGGCAGAAGTCAGGCAGTGCCTGATACGCCTTCTCACCACTTCCCACTAAAATACCAAAAAGACATTTAGAAATGAGTGAAGCTCAAAATAGTTCTGAACATGAGAATAATGCCCACTCTTGGATAGCCTTAATTAATTTACTTAACCCATCTGACACCACTTAACAGGGCAGAAAAAAGCAAGTGAACAACGAAAGTACATACTCTTAAATTGGGACTGGGCTGAGCTAAGGAGGGGGAGGCTGGGTTTCATGAATGTGGTCTCTCTTCACCCACAGAGTAGCATTTCCAAAGCCTGGCAGGCTAGAGGCCCAGTCCCCTTTCTTTTTCTATTCTAGCTTATTTCATGTCTTCGAAACATCACATGTGACAGGTCTTGCCATTAATGTCATATTATCATTAACAAGTATTTGACAACTTCTTATGGGTGAGACCTGTGGATACAAAAAGAACTTAACTCTAATCCTCTTCTTAAAATAATTTAGATTTTTGTGTCACATTCTCAGTTAAGAACATGCAGTTTCTGTTACTTATAAACATCAGGGACCAGCAGGTGGCATAGTGGTTAAGGTGCTGGACTCCCATGTGGCTGATCACAGTTCAAGTCCCATACCTGATGACTTGAAACTCATACCGGGTGTGTGTGCATGTATGCCAGAAATCCCAGGAAGGGAATGGAGGAGAGGGGACTGCAGTGTGACTATCCCCCTGGGGAGGGGGTGTGATTTCTCACTTTCTGTCTCTTTCTCTGTCTGTCTGTCTGGCAAGTACACACATTTCATAGCAAAAATAGAAAGAAAAAACTCTCTCTAAAAAATAAATAGATAAATAAAACAGACATCAAACTCTTCTCTAGGCTTTGCACAATCTAGCCCTGTTAAATCTCTCTCAGTTTTCACTCTTTATTTCTCAACATTGCCATAAAGAAATTTCCAGAAAAATGTGCTATAAGATACAAGTATCATTTGAAAATCAGTGTCTGCAAAAGAGAGATAAATAAATTGATTTTTTTTAATCTGAAGACTGTTTCTCTTAGTTGACAAATCATGACCCCAGAAAAAATGTTAATTCTTCTTTTGTGTGCACATTTGCGTGAATCTATATGCATCTAATCTTTGAACCCACAGATAGCGTTGGGCCACCTTCTCCAGCAGCCTTTATTGTATGTCAGAGTACCTTGTGTGCACGGAGAGCTACAGGATATAATCAACAGCTTTGCATTGAGCGCTGTGAACTTTGACAGTTACACAAAATCCCTCCACCCAAATGCTTTCAATTAATACCATCTGTCTCTAAACTGAGACTCACCACAGTGGGTGCCATGATTGTATCCCACACAACTATCAGATGTTGTCATCCTTCAAGTGGTTGCCGTTAGGCCACAATCAGCTCCATCATAAAGATACAAAGGAATGAATAGGAAATTTAACCAGTACCTTCATCGAGGGGGATAAAACTGAAACACTAAAAGACAAGTTAGAAAAAAAAAATCTAGATTCTTATCAGTTTTCTATTCAGAATGCATCCCTTACTCTTTAAAAGTTAAATTGCCTTTCCCTTTCTTAAAATCAATCAACATTATGTCTTCTTGCTGGTACTTTCAATTCTTGCTTACTCTAAACTTAATCTACCATTCTATTTACAGGGCTTATAAAATATAATTTTTATACTTGGGTTCCAACCATACTTGTAATTGAACTATAAAACTAAGCTTTCAGAAGATCAAATAAGTCTAATTTCTGTGCAATAAAGGACTTCTAGTCAGGACTGAATCTCTGGTTCTCCTTTTGCTTTTAAAAGAGAAATAAAGAAATTAGGATTGTTATTTCCCCCTTACAAAAAAAATCCTGGGTTAAGAGAAAATGAAAGGTATTTTAAAGACCGAATTAAATATTGGCAATGCACAGCTATGACCTACCTACGAAGCATACTTGTAGAAAGAAGAACAGGTCTGACGTGAATAAAATCTGGGACAAGCCTAAGGCATGGGGTTTTGAATAAATGTGTAAATTCTATTATTCACTGCTAGTCCTCTTTTGTATCATTTTATGAACATTTGAGTTAACAGAGATGTTGATTTTAGATCAAAGGTGTTGATAAAGATGTCCTTTAGGGAAACTGAACAGCCACTTGGGTAGAATCCCAGAGGCTGACGCGATTTTGGTGAAATGATCTCCATCCTGCCTCAATTCTACCCAGTTTTAAAACCCAAACAAATCCTAATGTTGCAGCCAGCAATGACTGGTCTTATCAGGGACCACATCAGACCAATCAGATGCAAAAGAAAGTAGAAGTTAAATTGTCCAGAAAAAGGAGTATCACAGCCATTAGAAAGCTATTTTCAGAGAAGCTATGGTAGGAGGTGAAGTGTCATGAGGACGTTGTATTGTGGATATGGACCCAGAGGAAGAGGCATTATTATAGCTGGGTGACCTAGTGGCTGGTTTCATCCGCCTCCTCACTATCACGTTCCTTCCCATAGGACTGTATGACCACTGTATGGAATTAACAATACTCAAGAGTTTTTCAATATGATTCCTTTGGCTGGAGCTAGATAAACATGTTGATTCTATTCCATGCTATTTTCAATACGTTAATCACATTTATGCATCAAGTATTGTTCATACTGGGAGAGAATGTTTGTTTCTTTTCTTAATTAGAGTGATTGTATTTATTGGCCATCACCTACTAAGTGTTTTCTGATTTCTCTCTCTACATTTTAAGGTACACCATTAGTAATGTTATCCACCAAGATAAAAAGAATTGGGAGTATTTTCTACAAAAGATAAGCCTTTTTTTTTTTTTTCCTGTCTTCTTAGACAAAGACATAGCTCTCCTCCTACCTAAATCTAATTCTTCCATTTTTATGTCAGATCTAATTATGTATGGTCTGATCCAGAATTTTACCTCATCAGTCACTTTTGTCTTTTTCTTCATCCCTTCCCTCTTGAGTGGTTATTCCTACCTACATATACATTAGCTCAATTCTCTCAAACTTAAAAAAGAAATTCTCTTTGGGCCCTTTACTCCCCTCCAACTAGAACCCTTTCTCTGTGTCAAAACTTGTGAAAGAAAAGTCTATATATCTACTTACTTTTAATCAAATTTAATACCGCTCCTTAAAAATTTGTTCCCTGAATACTTTTCTAATTATAAAAGCCAATGAAGATTTGTTTATCCTGTGGTTTTGTTCAATAGTAACCATTCCTTTATGGATCTTCTTGGTTTTCTCTAAACTGCACTGATTTCTATTCATCTGACCATTGATTGGTGTGTTTCCTACCTCATTTCATTTCTCCTGCCACCTAGTAATTTTTGCTATTCCTTGGAGCATTAGCCTTGTCTTTCTTGCTTGCTACTTATTTTTTCTGAGCAATCTGCTTTGTATTACTATGACTTCAACTACCAGCTTTTCTCTCACAACAGCCAAATTGTTATCTATGCCTCATCTCCTAAGTTCTAAATCTATATATTTGGCAGCCTATTCAACATCCTAGCAAGAAGCAATTTATACTAAATATTACAAAATGACATTCATCTATCCCCTCCAACTCATTATATACTGAGTTTCAGTGAAAGACACAGCTCTTTAACCAATCATCCAAGCAAAAAGACTGAAGTTACTATTTCTTTAACTGATTTCCAATTAATTCCATGTATCTCATTATGTGATAAAGATATGGGCATATCGTCAGTCTATCCTCTTCCTCAATTCCCTCTGGTATCCGTTGAATTCAGGCCTCCCCAGTTCTCATCTGGACTGATTCAGCTACATTCTAAGTGGTTTTCATCTATATGAGAACAATATCCAGTCCAGTGTTAAGTAAAAGAAAGCAACATACTTTATACTGCAAGTAAAGACAATAAAGAAGTATAACTACATCTAAAACCCAGAAATATAGTTTTTCATTGTTTTGACCACTGGAGCTTTTTACTAACATCAGGGACTAGAAACATATTCTGAATTAGACCGCTGACTGTTCTTGTTTTCGAGCAACTCTCATTTACCCATTTAAGTAATAATTCAGGGCTTTCATGGCATTGCTAGCGCTGGTCAGTGTGAAGTACTGAACATTAGCTTTCAAGCCTTAGTAACCTGCTATTAAAGATTCAAAGACATGTTCCTTTCTTATACTTTCATTTTCTTTTATGTCTTGTTAAAAAAAATATTGAGTATTGTCCACAGTATTTTCATAGTAAGTTGCAAGGTCACAAATCAGATTTTCTAATCTGAAGTGTCCATTTGCCAGTAAGATCCAATTCATTATAGCGTGTGCTCTGCTCTGAGTCATTAGTCTGTAAAATACATGCTTTCTATCAGAGAAATATTGCATGTTTTATAATTGTCTTTTAGACTTCATTACATTATACACTTGATGTTGATGTGAACTAAAAACTTGGTATATCCAATCTTTTAGAAAAGACACTGGTAAACATGAATGAATCAGGTATTTATAATCTGGAAAGTTCATCTTTCCTGAGGTTGAAGACCTCTCCAAGGCATCTTACAAGATGGTAGTTTCACAGGATAATATAAAGCTTTGTCCCTAGTCCATACTGGTACCACAGTCCCAGAATTAGTCTGTAGCACAAATAAAGTACTTCTTAAACTGGGGGCAATAAGCCATAGAGATGAAATCAACTGTCCCTTTGTTCAGGGAAAGGTTTCCATCTTTACAGGGTTTTCAAGGCTAAGTTTCACATTTACAACTGGATTTTTTTTACAGTTGGATCCTGGCTTATATCTGTATGTTGATTAGTCTGTTATTTAAAAATATTTCTTAGAGCAAGAAAGCCAAGTCATCCACCAAAGTAACTGAAATATATAGGATGAGTCTTATTTCGATCTCTGTGCAAGAACATACGCCATTCAAGAAAAGCACAAACAACATGAGCTTCTATATCTAAAAGCTCCTGAACAAGTATCAATTGCCAGCAAAACAGAAAAAAAAAATGGCTATTAAATTCTCTAAAGTGTTTACATGTGTATGTGTATATAAACAGACATGTATAAGCTACTATGACTTCTGTCTAAAATGGCTTTCAATATTTAACCTCTTGAACTGTAACTCTATTCATTAGAATGGGCCCTCTGTGGCATATGCTAAAATGAGCTATAAAGAAGATTTCTGAAGTCTACTCATATCTTCCAGTTGGTATCTGATTTGCTTTGTAGAAGAAAAAGGAACTATGTCTTAAAAGTCCATCAGAGTATACCTACTCTCTAAAATAAAAACCTAAGCCCAAGGATTTCACTCTGAGGAAATTTCTGTCAATGACAATATAGTATTTTCTTATCTTTTAAGCTACTAGTCCAACCCACCTGAATGAGTCATGTCAACCTGCCAGGATAGAGCAGGACTGTAATGTATCGTCTTTCTTTCTTTTTTCTTTTCTTTTCTTTTCTATTCTTTTTTTTTTTTTTTTTTTTTTTTTTTTTTTTTGAGAGGTGTTTGCTATAGGGCACGTGCACTCACTCGCCAGACAGACAGAGAGAGACAGAGAGATAGAAAGCAAGAAACCCCCCCCAGGGGGGATGGCCACGCTGCAATCACTTCTCCTCCATTCTCCCCTCAGGATCCTGGGCACACACGCACACACGCCCAGCGTGAGTTTTAAGTCACCGGGTCTGGGACTCGAACCGCGGTCTACTACATGGGAGTCCAGTGACATAGCGATTACACTAACTGCTGGCCCCTGTATCTTCTTTCTCACACACACACTTAAGAACTTGAGAAAACTGGTATTTAACACAAATTTTCTTCCAGCAGTATTATTTGACAATTTAGGAAAAGCAGAAAAAAGTTTTGAACATTGGCAGACTAGTGTCTCAAATTCTTAACCTAGTATACCCTCTTTTATTAAGCTAACAACTTCTAGAAGCAGCATTTTAATATCCAAGTAAGGAAACAGATTTTCTCAGTATCCACTCTGTGCCAGAAACTTTGCATCTATTACCTCATTTAATCTTATAACAACTGTTGAAAGCCGGGTATTCCATTCTGCTTTGTGTAGAAAATGAGAACCAGGGAACGAAGTCCTTGCAGTACCATTAGGGAACACAGAAGCCACGATGCCAGTCTGGGTCTGCCCTGTACCCAACCCGCTGTTACTTCTATTTTATGTCAGTGAGGTAGAACAGAGCAGCTGAGAAAGTTAACAGGACTCCTTTCCTGGGGAGTCCCAATGGGAAACAAATCTAAACTGGACCCGCCTCATTAGAATCTCAGGAAAGGACTTCTCTCCTGCAGCACATGGGGCTTACGTCCTCTTCCTGAAGTATGTAGTCACACATGGCTGGGTCAGTTCGGACCGATCTGAGTGATGGGTAAAGGGAACCCACATGTCTGGGACCCTCCCAGTCTGCCCTATAACCCTCCCCATGGACTCCTTCCTTCATTCACAGCAGCTATTTTAAACCTCTAACATCATAACCTCCTTTTCTCTTCACTTCCAAGAAAATAAAAAATATTAGACAAAAACCTCCATCAGTTGGCTTCTTCTGCTCCTGCACACGTATTTATATGTAACTATCATTTCCTCTTTTTCTACTGCAACGCAGAAAGTACCCACCTTGCTCCTCAACTCTATCACCAACTCTATCACCAACACATCCAGCCTTTTTAGGCCCTCTCTCAATATACTCACTTTCTAGCTGGGTTCTAGGTCACCAACCCCCAGAATAGCACTTAAACACTTAACTTTTCTCATGATAAAACAAATAACCAAAGCTATTTTCTCCCCTAGCCACCACCCCAAATCTATTTTGTAACTGAATTTCATGAAAGCATTGTCTACGTACTCTTTCTCTACCAGTTTATTTGAACTGAGTCTCCAAACTCCTGAAAGCTGAGTTCTGGCCACGCTATTCTACTGAAACTTTCAGGTGAAGGTCACCACCCCACTCTTTCCTAGTAAGCCCAAAGACAATGTCTCCATGGCACTCACTGTGAGCTCCAGCTACGCCCAATGCTGTGGCCCACTCCCTCCTACCACACTCCTGTCTTCACTTCCAAGTCTCTGAAAACTCTGGATTACCCTCCTTAGTATCCGGTGGCACCTTCTCCACCACATTTACATTGTGATCTTCCTCCAAACAAGTATAAGGCACTGGGAGAGATGACTATAAAAAGTGAAAAATTTTATAGTACTTGCTTTAGGATTCAAATGAAGAGGAATATATATATATATATATATATATATATATATATATATGTATATATATATATATATATACATACATGTATATATATATGTGTATATATATATGTGTATATATATATGTATACACACACACACACACACACACACATACACACACACACAGAGAGAGAGAGAGAGAGAGACAGACAGACAGAAATACATTTGAGAGGGTGTGTTTGCTTGTTTTTTAGGTTTGCACAATAGGGCATGTGTGCTTGCCCGAGAGAGACAGAGAGAAGGAGAGAGAAAGTAAGAAATCACCCCTTTCCCAGGGGGGATGGCCACGCTGCAATCTCTTCTCCTCCATTCTCCTCCTGGGATTTTGGGCCCACATGCCTGGTGTGATTTTTAAGTCACCAGATCCCAGACTTGAACTGCAGCCAGTTATGTGGGAGTCCAGGGCCTTAACCACCATGTCACCTGCTAGCCCCTTGAGAAGGTTTTTAATGGCCACACTAGGACTAATAAAATACACAAACCTGTAGATGTGTATAAAAATAGCTTAATAAAGTAATGGGAAAATGGAGACAGCTCCTGACATGCCTACAATCTGTTCTGCTACACCACGTGTTTCTTTAACACAAATGAGCTCATGCACTACCGGGAAGTAGCGGAGATGGTATCAGTCTAATAAGAGATAGTTGTTTCATGAGCAATTTTTCCCAAGCAAGACAGGCTGGTATAACAGGAATAGGAAAAGAAAAAGCTCTCAGCATGGTTGCTGCACTGGTAAGAACATTTTATCTATTTTTTTTAACACACTGAAAACAAATTCCAGCCTGGTGCTCAGAAACCAATGTTTCTGGGGCTTGGCAAGACCCTCTGAGAAGGCATCACTCCTCAGAGGAGCTTAGACTTTCACCTGTATCCGCACTGCCTCAGTGTCCCCTAAGTCAGCATTTCTACTTTGTATTTGTACCTATTTGCAACTATTTGTACCTATGAGGCAACATGTCTGAGTTATTTCACGACATACCAATTACTCGTTTTGTTATTGCTTTGGTGTCAAAGTTTCATAGGTTTGGTAATGTCTTTCTCCAAGTCGCATTTTTCCCATGAGCCCTACTATTTTCCCATGTGCTATATTTAATGCACAATTTTCCTGAATGCAAAGGTTTTGAAGAATGCACACTTGCAGACATCCTAAGTCTGTATTTAAATATTTAATGGGAATTAAGCATAGCGTATCTTATACTTTATTATTAAGCACATTCTTGAATTTCATGCCAGAGCTTCTAAGAAGTTCAGAAAGTGTTAGACCTTGTTTTGTCAATACAAAATTACTTTAAACAAGGCTAGGCTTGTGTTCTTTATTACCTATCTTCCAGGCCTGAAATATGACCAGAAAGCAATTTTTTAGTTATATGAGTTCTATGGTGTGAATCTGATAAATCTTTCTTCTCATACTCAAAAAAGTTTGCTAAAATAGATGAGTGGATTTTAATCAAGAATGCAGAAAGGAATTCATTTTTGGCTGAATTCCAAACCAAAGACGTTTCACTCTCAATTTTTTTTTAAGTGAGAGACCTGAAAGTGAAAATAGATTAGAATGGATATGTAAACTTAATTTTAGGACTACTTTCTGGCATTATCTCTATGAAAATAAAATCGGCACTCAGGTTTACCTCTTGGGATCCAGGGATGAGACTGCGTCCCTGAGGCCAGTCTTTGAAGAAGTCCTCCCCATAAAGACTTGTCAATGTTCATATTAGCCTTGCCCTCCTCTTAGCTCTCCAACACCGTATCGTGAGGATGAGTCTGTCCCATAGATTGTACTAAAGACTAGAGATGCTATTAATACAGATGCATTCACTGTCTTCCAGAACATTGTTTTACACAATATTGCCAACCAATGAAGTACAGTCACACATCTTTCTAATAGAGAAGAAAACCACTCCGAGATACTTTTTCGCAAATTTTATGCCCAGAAATTCATAAACCTGAGATCTAGGAAGAGAGTATCACTTTTCCTTTGTTATACCTGCATGCATTAAAAATAACCTCTCAAAATAAGAAGTAATGGGCTTTTTGTTTTATTGCTTTAATATCACTATGATGAAAGATTCTACTATTGCCTGCAGAAAAGACTGCAAAGAATTACCTACAAGATAAGACTTACAGGAGAGTTGATGATCAGTGCTGAATGGTCAGGAGATGTGGTTAAATGAAAATTAAGCAACTTAAATATTTACAAGTTTTGAACTAGACTTGCTTCACTTGAGAATTTTGCTAATTCCTTTAAAAGTGGATTCCCACAGTCATGTAACCAGGATGTCATTTGCCATATACTGAAAAAGAGATTAAAGTAGTATCTTAGCTCTAGTAGTTTCTAAAGTATTTTTTTTCTTTTTTCATAAATAACCTTAATATATCCTTAGGTATGCTCATAACAATAGTGCTAATTTTTTTTAATTAAAGCTAAGAATACATTAATACTAACAATAAAAAGCATTGTACATATAAATGTTCCAGCACTTATTTTTTACTGACACAGAATTCTTATGAAGGAGCCAATGACATGAGCCCAAAATTCAGGCACTGTGATGCAAACCTGATTTAAATGACAGTTGTTTTTCACACATTGCTGCCAACCTTTAGTTCCTGTCTCCCATTGTACTACTTCAGTTTATGGGGTTGTTTAGTTTCCGGCTTTTTTTTTCATTATATTCTAAAGAATTTAAATAATCTTGTTAAGGTTAAAAAACCGTTAGTACAAAATTTGCATTTATGCCCTGTGGATGCTCTGCATTCTAAATTATTCTGAATTATATCAGTCATAGGGTTTTAGCCAGGGTATCTTGTTGGACAGTAAGTGCCTCATCATTAATCAGGTTCCATCTACCATCAGAAGAAAATGTGGTGAAGAATTTCCAAGGAGATTAAGCACGTGCCAGCCTCTGTAGCCTCTGCTAATATCTAGTGAGCTAAGTTTGCTTATTGCAATGTTAGCTGCTATCCTCAAATCTGCCATGGAAAACGAGTTGTGAGGAAATCCGTTCCTATCATAGTGCAGCAACCCAGACCTAGCCAACCTGAGCCCTGGGGGTCAGAGCACACAGTCACTCAACCAGAGAGACTAAGGAGGTGCTGCTATCTTCTGGCACAGCCTAACGAAAGCCCCAAGACTGCAGAGTTCATGGCCTCTCAGAAGACAAAACTCACACAGTCCTGCCAATTACTTCTGTGATTCTTGGCTAGAGGAATTCAATTTTATGACAGTCATTTGGGAGGAAATGTTGCTAGACCTGATATTCAGCCTTTCTTTCAGCTAACCTAAAGCCTATTATAATTTAAAAAAAAAAAAAAGAAAAGAAAAAAGAAAAAATGTTAACCTTTCTTACATATCTGAATGCCAAAAGCAGTCTGGGTATTTTGGGAAGTATGGCTAGCAGAGTAGGAGGGATGAGCATGTATGAGTACAAAAGAACCATAAAGAGGTTGATTAAACATTTTTGATCCTCTGAGCAACCACACTAGGCAACCTGTTTGAAACTTACGATTGCTTTCAACATTTTCTATTTATTCCCATGTAAATTTTCACCAGTATGAGTTCACTATAGTCATCTCATCCTCAGATCTCTAGCTCAGTAGGAAATTCCAGTTATCCAACATTTACTGAGAGATATTTTCCAGACAAAGATTCTAGGGCCAATGGCTGCTTGATGGGTAATAATTTCTTTTCACAAAATCTTCCCCTTTCCAGAAATAAAAGTAGGTCGGTCTTATTTTCTCTTAGTGTAAAGACCATGGCTTTATAGACAGAGATAACAGTCTAAGTCGTTGAAATACTCAGGACTGTTTTTGGTCATCAAATCGTATTTGGGAGAATCACCGTGGAAATAGCAAAAACAAAACAAAAACAAAAATATTTATTTCTGGAAGAAGGCTGTTGAGTCCACATTAACATAAATATTTAGTATTAAAAGAAGATCTTGAAAATATCTTTAAAAACCAAGTCAAGTGAAAATCCTACTAACCCACAATTCTTCTATATAAGCTGAGGCAATGTTTTTTCTTCTTGTCATGTAAACTTTGTCTGGACTCTATAAATGCCACACTTAAACAAATAGCACATCCAGTTTTACGAAACCCTGACAACTGTAAGCAAAGTAGCTAGATTTCTTTGGCTTATCCCCAGCCTTCATTGCTCTAATCACCACTTCTTTACTAGCAATGAACGGATTTCCACTGAGTTACCAGCTTTAAAATGGGTGCTGTTCTGCACCGTTTCTCCAACATATTCAAAGTGCTTTACAATGTGCGATTATCTGGAAACTAGCTCCTCAAAACTTTAATTAGCCACAATAAAACCACAAATCCAAAGGACAACTAAACATTTCTCTGAGAAGCATAGTGTTTACAATTTGAAACAGTTATGAGAGCTGGTTACGTATCCTGTCTAGATCTCATTTTCTTCATGTGTAAAGTGCGGGTAAGTAACAATACCTTACCTCATTTGTAGGATATTGTGAAGAGTAAAATGAGTAAATTCATGGGAAGTACTTAGAATATTACTTGATACTGCTAAATCCTTCAGGAGTGTAAGCAATGATGACGATGGAGGTGATGATTAATGGATGATAAAACTGATCCTTATAGAGATATGCTATTGACTCATGGCCAAAGTCATATAGCTCTAAGACAAATTCCCAACCTTTGTAGATAAAGTAAGACTTATGTCTCATTGATGACCTCTGATGAGAAGGCAGGATATGATGAGTGGGACATACTGACATGATTACACATTCTTCTCCACAGCAGAACAGGCTAGAGGCATTTAGATACTAAAGTTAACCTTTCCTTTGACAAGTTTGGTTATCTGGCTATTTCTAGTATGCTTTACTGTGTGTTACATTATAGAAGACAGGAATGTAGTGCACTGTACTGCAGTGAGGACTACTATAAGCAGACAACTCCCAGACAAGCAGAGTTATAGATAATAACAAGGTATGGGCCAAAAAAGAAATGGCAAGATAAAAAATAATAATTACAGAGTCACCTAACTCAGGAGAGTGCATGAATTGAATCTCTCTGTACACCCCAGTAGTGTGGGGGAACACGGTGCTCCATTCTCTTCTGGATGCAACATTCTGTAATTCAATAATGATGACTCAGAGTCATCAGGGAAGAAATAAAATGTGTTCAGTATATTCTGAATAAAGAAGGCAAGGAAGTCATTATGCTTTCAGATATTCTTCAGTGCTCATTTATTACCTTTATTATCGGAGGGGAAAAAGACACACACAAAAAATGTGGGGAGTTTTATAAGCCTCTGTCTGGGATTTTTATCTGTTTTGTTTTAGACTCTGTCTCTGCTTTGCTTCAAGTATTGGGTCGTCAGGAAAGTCATGATGCATTTTTGCAGAGAAAAACATAGAAAAATACGCCATGACTTTCCCAATGACCTAATCATTGAAATGACAGTCATTCTCAGGCAGGCCCAGTCTCTCCCCATTTTCTAAATCAACATTCATCATGATACAGTAAAAAAATACCAATAATCCGGATCCTTTCTCACTATCTATCTCATGGGGCTTAGAATTAATCTCCTGTCATGGGTCAAGTGGATATACTGCTCCCACAAGGCCCTTATCTGGTAGGAAGGTCAGCAAACGTCTAACAGCACCACTGCCCCACAGAGCAGCTGGACTGGGGTGAGTATACTTGAGCAAAGGAATGGTTCATTCTATTTCACTTTAATTGTATATACCCACGTGTATTTAGTAGGTACCATACTGGACAGTACAGCACTGGAGAATCTGTGAATCTTGTTGATAATCTCCAATACGACTGTCTGCCTGCCTGCTTCACTACTCTGTCTGCACGTGAATTTCTGTAACCGTATCACCTATCCATTTAGAAACCACTACCCTCGAATTGCAATCAGAGTGGACAGACCGGATTTTCAGTTAACATAGGAGTTAGACATGTTGGTGGAAGACGCTTGAAAAATACAGAAAATGAGGCAAAATATAACATTTTTTTAAACACTTTTTAAATGTATTTATTGCTTCCATGAAAGAGTGAAAGAGAAAGGGTTTCCCCCGGTAGAGTCTTCACACTGCAACCCGCCCCCAGCCGCAGCCAGCCAGGACCACTGGAAAGTGCGCACCGGAAGACCTCAGGACACAAACCGGGCACCTTCTCACATGGTTGCAGCCTTGAAAACATGGCATTACTGCGGTGCCACCACAGTTGCCCAAAACATACACATTTCTGAGGGATATTACTAACCAAATTTTAGAGCCCAAAAATAAGGTAAAATCTCCAAGTATTAGAAATAAAAAAAGGAACTCAAAGTCAGAGATATGAATAGTTACTGAATCTGCCATGACTGAGAAAACACCTATTTTCTTCTCCCTTAAAGACAGTGACTTCATTAAAATAGGTTGAATTACAGAGCAACATCAACTATTTTCTTTTGTTAAACTTTTTTTGAGAGGTTTTTAAAAATATTTTTTGAGATTTATTTATTATTATTATTATTATTTAATTTGACCAGAGAGAGAGATAGGGGTTGAGGGGGGGAGTGTGAGAAAGCAAGCCACCAGGTCCGGGACTCAAACAGCAGTCGGCCATGTGGGAGTCCAGTGCCTTAACCACCATACTACCTGCCGACCCCATTATCTCTTATGTTCTGAGATCTTAGTAAAATTATTTAAAAATTAGAAGAAAGAATAATATAAATTTAGGATCAGAAAGGAATAGACTTGTGTAGATTTATGAAAATCATCCGTATATTGGAATGATTTTCAATACTGGGATATTGATACTATTTAATTTCACACAAAAGCAAGGATGCTCTCACTTTTTCTTAAGCCTCATAGACTTTTTATTAAGTTCTTGGTCTTCCTAATTGATAAGGTCAGAGATTAAAAAAAAAAAAACTTTTCAAACTGTGTAAGAAAACTTTAAAATATAAAAGACATAGAATATTAGAGCAGAAAGTTATAGCTTTCATAATAAAATATCTAGAAAGAAAGATAGAGAAAAAAGTTTTTGAAGACATAATAGAATACAGTTTTCAGAGCTGAACAGATATAAGTCGGTAAAGTAAAACCTCCACAAAACTCTGAGCAAGATAAACTTTAAACATGAGAACATCTTTATCCAAGACACATTTTTAGGACTTCTTCAAGAACAAGAGTGAGGAGAGTACCCTAAAAGTTTATTGGTAATGAAAAATCTGCCCAATAAAAGAATGAAAATAAGATGTATTAAGTGTATCAACAAAAGAAAACACTCAAATGCCGCTGACTAAGGCTTTAAAGTTCTGAGAGAAAAATTACTTTGAACTCGAATTTCCTTGCTTCCCTCTAGTCTATTCTACAAACAGCAGGAGTGTCTGAACATGCAAGTCAGAGCAAGTCATCTTCTCTTTAAAGGCTTCCAGTACTTTCCCAGATTGCACAGAATAAAAGCCAAAGCCTTATCACGGTCCACAAAGCCCTTCACAATCTGGCCCCTGGCTACTTTTCCAGGAGGCCACTTGGGCTACTTTATCTCTTCAGCCTCTCTGACCGCCCAGATGCTCCTCATTCAAGCTAGTATCCTCCTGATTTAGCATCATTGTAAGAGGAGTGCCCGCTGTTGTAGAACTCTTCTTCCAAATATCAAATAACCTGCTCCCTCATGTCCTTTCTGTCTCTGCCGAAATGTTACTTAGAATGTCTTCTCTTACAGCACTGTGAAAGAACCACACCTCTCTTTCATTCTATTGAATTCCGTGTCATTTCCGTGTCATATGGCTCACTGATACATTGCCCCCCAGGGGAGATGGCCACACTACAATCCCTTCTCCTCCAATCTCCTCCTGAGATTTAGACATGCATGTACATGTGCCTGGTGGGATTTTCAAGTTGCCAGGTCTGGGACTAAAACTGGAGTCAACCATGTGGGAGTCCAGCTCTTTAACCACCCCTCTTGCTCACCCTGAAATTTACCATTTTAATCAGCACTGTATCCCCACCATCTAAAACATGTTTGACACATAGTATGTGTTCAATTAACATGTCTCTGTTGACTATTCAACTGGAATCATGTTTCCACTCGGAAATCTAGAATTTGTGTCTCTACCCAATCTATGGGGCAGGGGAAAATATGTTACTCACAGGCTTGTAGGATCTTCCACCTGCATAGATTGTTACCCAAAGCAAGACATGGCCTCGCACAGTTTCAAGTTACAGACGTGCAACTCTTCTATGTAACCAGTAGGAAAATTAAGAAATGAAATATTAAGAATAACCTTAATTTCTTTTGATAGCGGGCTAAACAACAGTCCAAAGTAAAATAGGAGGTAGTGACCTCCACAAAAAATATCTGCAAAAAGGACATAACACATTTAAAGAAATAAATGAGTAAGAAGCTGAATCACATTAGAGACATAATGAAAAGGGCATGTGTCTTTTATCTCAATCAAGAAGAATAAAAGAAAAAGAAAGTTTAGGAAGAGTAAAAAACATTAAGCAAAAATATCCATTGTCAGAAATCAAATTAAATATGATTTCGAACAACTGGTGGATAATAATGAAAGATAGTACATTGGAACATGATAACAGAAAACTTCTCCCTGGAATGATATCAAAATTAACACATGAGAACTCCTAAGAAGGGAATACAGGGGCCAGCTGGTGGCACAGCTATGAAACATGATGCTCTGTGAGGATGACCCACATCGCAAGGTCCCAGGTTCGTGTCCAATGACCGGCTAGAGTCCTCTGGCATAAGGGTGCCTATAATCGAATGCAGATAGATCATGGTGTCAAGACTCTCTTGGTGCTGTCTCTCTGTCTCTTTCTGTCTTAGTCATGGAAAACATAAATTAGCTTTAAAGAAGAAGAGGAAGAAGGGGAAAATGTAATCATGGCTCATTACTTTGCTAGTCAGTGAAATAAATTTATATGGTCAAAATAGTGTTTAAAATTTTCAAAAATTATTGGTTTTTAACTTTTAAAGGATTCTGTACATAAAGCATATGATTGGGGCCAGCAGATCTTGTAGCAATTATGTTGCTGGACTCCTACATGGCCGACCATGGTTTGAGTCCCAAACCTGGTGGCTTGAAATTCAAGCCAGGCATGTGTGCATGCATGCCCAAAATCCCAGGAGGAGAACAGTAGAAAAGGGATCGCAGCATGACAATACCCACCCGGGGGATGATTTCTCACTCTCCCTCTCACTGTCTCTGTCTCTCACGCTCTCTCTCTGGAGAGTACACACGCACTAAGGCAAAAAACTCTTTAAAAAAAAAAGATAAAGCATATGATTAGAATTAAATTACAAAACAACCTAATGATACAAAATACCTAACTTAGGTAGAAGGTACAAGGGCAAAATGCCAAAGAAGATGAAGATACTAAAAATCCTTCTTTTAAATTAAAGATCATGTGTTTTATGATGAAACAAAACATGAAGTTTTCAATAATTCTTTAAACTTAGTTAAGAAACAGCTGTTAAGGATGGGACAAATGTTGTGGCCCCCAAACTGAGAGGCAACGCGACAGAGCCAGAGCGCTCAGGCGTTCCTGACAGGGCAAACTCAGGGTGGAGGTAGAGGGATGGCGGCCCAGAAGCCTCAGCAGTGGCACTCCCTGCTGCCTTGAAGCAGGCTAGAGTTTTTAAAGGGAAAGCAAAGGGGCTAAACAAAGGAAGGGAGTCACTTGGTTTGGAGGCATAATTGCCTCTAGGTTCTCAAAGTCATTCATCTTTTCTTAACAAGGGGTAGCTGCCACAGTCATGGACCTCATTATCATTATTATTATTTTAGATATTTTTGCTATAGGGCATGTGTGCTAGCCAGGGAGACAAAGGGAGACAGAGAGACAGAAAGCGAGGAATCACTCTCCCAGGGGGATGGCCATGCAGCAATCCCTTCTCCTCCATTCTCCTCTCAGGATTTTGGCACGCACACACGCACCTGGCTTGAGTTTAAGTTGGCAGGTCCAGGATGCGAACTGAGTTGGGCTACATGACAGTCCAGCAACGCAACCATTATGCCATCTGCTGGTCCCAGACCTTGTTATTATCTTAAAGAGCAGAGCATGGGCAGGGAAGATGGCGGGTACCAAGATGGTAGTAATCCTCTCCAGAGTCAGTCTGAGTCACTCACATACCATAAAAGAACTACCAGATAGGAAAAGGTGTTAGAAGAGATGGAAAGTTAGATAAGTCTGCTGTGCCCTCAGTTTTCAAACCAAAAAATAGTACAAATGTCTAAATTGTATAAAGATATGGTAGTAAGAGAGTGTCTGCGAGACAGAGAAGAAAATCAGAATATATATGGAAATTACAAGGAAAAGAAAATATTGCTATGTTTTAAAACAGGTGCCCCTGAGGACTGGATAGCAAAGAGAATGAACTGGGGATGGGGATTCCGAGTGATGTAAGAAATAGTTGTCCAGCTTTGATATATAGACATTAATAGTTTTTTCCCTACTCATTATTTTTCATCCTGTATAGCTATATACAATTGATTGTTTTAATTTTTTCATAATGTTTGAAAGTTTTAACAATAGAAGACTAGTCAATTGACACCTTATAATATATGTTTCATATTTATTTTATTTATTTAAGTTTTTAGAGAGGTTTTTGCCTTAGGGCACATTTGTCCACCAGAGAGAAATGGAGAAAAAGATAGTGAGAGGGAAAGTGAGAAATGACCTTCCCGGGGGATTGGCCACACTGCAGTCCCTTCTTTTCAAGTCTCTTCCCAGCATCTTGGGCACTCATGCACAGGTGCCTGGTGTGATTTTCAAGCCACTAAGTCTGGGACTCAAATAGCATTAAGCTCTATGAGATTCCAGCGATGTAACTGCTATGCCATCTGCTGGTCCCCAGACTTTCTTTTTTGACCCATTGACTTCGCGAGGAAGTAGAAGTAATATCTTAAATCATATAGATTCTTTTGCAAATAAAACCCTGCCTAAATCTGTGTTGTCTTCTTCTTCTTTTTTTCTAATATTTTTCTTATACATTTTAAGGAAAAGACAGTGCTTCCTTTTTAATTGTAAGGCAGGTGTTGACAAAAAGCTAACCCATAACCGAGTGAAAGGAATGTCATACCTGAGCAGAACTCTGGCAGGTTCCCTGAAATGTGCTCAGGTACGCTCCTGCTGCTTCTTTGGTTATAGATCTTTCTAAACTACCACTGATGTATTTCTGGTTTTTCAATAAGCAGTTAACTCTTGGGAAGGCTTGTCATGTAAATCTCCGACTTCTCTAACAACATCTTACTTGTAATCTATCTTGCAGTCAAGCAGTTACTTTTGGTTTTACTTCTCACCGATGATATAGTCAAGGCAAATGCCTTGTCTTTCCCCATGGAAGTCACCAGTCTGCCTTTCTGAGTGCACGAGTTTCGGATTCCTGCTAATATGGGGAGCCAGATACCGAGATGATGCAGCAGTAAAATGTGATGCTCTGTGAAGCTGGCCCACGTGGGAGGGTTCTCAGTGAGTGACCAAGACCTACCTGCGTATACTGGGCTGGGGGTGGATCATGGCCTCAAGAACTTGTTAGGGCTGCTGTCTCTGTCTGTCATGGGAGAAATGAATAAACTTAAACAAAAATACATTTTTTTTAAAAAAGAAACATGACTTAGTGAAATTTAATCCTTTTTCACACTTCATTTGCATAATGTAATATTTCATTCTCACAACATAATATTTCTATATAATCTGCTCATCGATTGGTTGCATGAGCCACCGTTTTTATCCCAAGTTGCTTTTCTTTATTCTTTTTATTCTTTAGTGTTACACATATTTCATTTATGATCCATTTTCAGCTGTTTACTTTTGTAGAGTGTGACTATTCTCCTATGCACATTTGTCTAAAAAACAAAATTATTTTTTTTTAAGAGTTTTTTGGTATATTGCTATAGGGCGCATGTGCTCGTCAGAAAAACAGAGAGAGACAGAAAGACAAAAAGCGAGAAATCACCCCCTGGCGGGGGGATGGCCACGCCTCAATCTCTTCTGCATTCTCCTCTCGGGATTTTAGGCATGCACACATGCCCGGCATGAGTTTAAGCCACCGGGTCCCGGACTTGAACTGCGGTCGACTATGCGAGAGTCCAGTGGCATAGCCATTATGCCAACTGCTGGTCCCAACAAAATTATTTCTGATGAAATAATTTCATTATTTGATGTGAGGGCATTTGCAAAAGTGGAAAACTTGCTTTTTGAGGAAAGTGTAAGAGAGTGATGATATATGAAAGGTATTATATAGAAAACAGAAAATCCCTTTTAACTTTCTTGTGATGATAAAAGTAGCTTAGCTCAACAAAGAATAAATTAGGCCTGTCAAAATACAAATCAGTGACATTATCATTACCTCTTGCTGTAGTCACTATCAAGAGTGACTTCATTTCAGAATAAAAAAAAATGAAAAATCACTCTTAGGCCAACATGTTATCATTAAAGTATATGAAGAATTTTTTTTCTTTTTTCATTATTTCCTTTTTTCTTTAGTGTCATAGTTCCCTCCTTTTGAGTATACAGACTCTAAAGACTGGTTGATGAAGAGACTCAAGATAGCGATGAATATAAAATGTACAGATAGCTTTCCTTACAGCAGAATGTTCACGTATAATGCCAGGTCATACAAAGGGCAGACTTAAAACAAAACAAAACAAAACAAAACAAAAAAACAGTGCTCAAGGAAGCTTGGCATTGATTGGGAGTTTGCCTAGTGGACTCATGTATTTATGTTGGTTTTAAAGCAAGTTACTTACCTACCTAGGAACATTTTGGGAGAAGTAATTTAAAGACTCTTTTCTGATTCTTTTCAGTTTAAAAAAATTTTTTTTAAGGTTTTTGCCATAGGGCACATGCATTTACTGGAGAACAACAGAGTGAGGGAAAGTGAGAAATCACCCCCTGGGGGATGGCCATGCCTCAGTTACTTCTCCATTCCCCTCCTGGGATTTTGGGCACACCAATATGAGTTTGAAGTAGCCAAGTCTGGGACTCAAACTGCAGTCAACTATGTGGGAGTCCAGTGCCTTAACCACCATGTCCAGCACCTTAACCACCAGTTTGTTTTTTATTGTCCCAGGGGATTTTATGATATAAGAAGGGGCTGTTTGAGAAATATAGAATATAAAATTAGGGCCTTTTGAGCCACTCTTTCTGTGTCTGCTCTGGCCCACTCTTACCTCTCAGGAGAGTACTTTCACTTTTACTTAATCAACTACCTTTTCCTTGAAAAAAAAAAATTAAAAATGGTCAGACAATGCATGTGCTCACCAGAGAGACAGGGAGAGGGGGAAAGTGAGACAACCCTCTCTCCCCATAAGGAATAGTCACACTACATACAATCCCTTCTTCATTTCTCCCTCCTTTCAGGATTTTGGGCATGCATGCACATGTGCCAGGCATGTTTCTCAAGCCGTCAAGTCCAGGATTGAATCATGCAGTCAGCCATGTGAGTCCCAGCTCCCTTAACCACCGTGCAATAAGCTAGCTTGAAATACATACTTTATTACGATTATCTAAGTAGAAAGTATAGTTTAGAAAGCTTTTCAGATATTTTCCCATCTAATTCACAATATAGTAAGCTTTCACTTTTTCTTTTTTTTTTTTTAAAGTTTATTTCTTTCAGGAAAGTGAGAGACAGAAGCTGGGAAAACAAAAACAAAAACAAAAACCACACTCTGCAGGGTCTCATGCTGGGATATGCCCCCAATCCCAGGCCAGGCTTTCTAGCCTTTCCGGCCAGCCAGGATCATGGGCATGCACACCTGGTGTTTGCAGATCCACCAGAGAACAGAACTCATGCATTCTGTACGGATTCACTGGAGTAGCACGTTGACTGCTCGGCCGACCCAGCCCACAAAGCAATCTGGAGTTGGCACTACTATTATTATCATTTCCCTTTCAGAGATGAAGAAACTGATGTACTTGGAATTTAAGTAGCTGGCTGAAGGAAAGCAATTTATGAATTTCAGAACAAGGTTTGCACTTTCAGTCTCCAGGATATTATATAAATGTAGCAAAGAGGAGCACATTTGATGGAGCTGGACCATTGGATTAAAAATCACATGAAGGGGGTGATTTCTCACTTTCCCTCTCTCTGTCTCTCTCTGGCAAGCACGTATGCCCTATGAAAAAAAAGTCTGAATAAAAAAATCATATTTATCAAAACATCATGTTTTATTCCTTAAATATATACAATCAAAAAAACAAAATAAAAACGTCTTGCCTGTTGAGGTCCTTCTTTATTAACTGAGTCACTTGGGTATGTTAATGTCTCTGTGTCTCAGCAACCTTAAAAAGTAACAATTTTTAACACATGGAAAGGATTTAGGGCTTAACATAGAAGATGTGTAATAAATATTAATCGTAATGCTAAAATTTCTTCAAAGAATTTCATTATGCATTAATTCAGTACGCCGATCACATTAATTATATGCATAAATACAAGTATTCAGACTTTTATATTTGATACAATATTTAAGAATGACTTTATTATATCCTAGACATAATATATGTCATCTTTTTATGTTGAATAAGAGGGGAATGCTGTGTTTCCTCTGATAACATAAAATGTCATTTTTCCATACAACACGCAGATGCTCTGTTTCAAAAGGCCAGCTCTAAAGGTGATGTCTAACTTGATTCATTTGGGCCTGTTTTAATCAGGACTGCTTTGCCATACAGATGAAATTGCTGTAAAGAGAATCCCTCTCTCTGGGAAGCATATTATCATCTTGACGTTGAATGTCTGTTGAAGAGCTCCTAATTTATGCTCACCAGCAAGACGCTTTCTTTGCTTGTAATTGTGCTTCTTTTAGCTCCTTTCCTTGGTACAGGGAGCTCCTTCCTTAGTGGGAAGAAGGGGAAAGGCCGAACCAGACATTGACACGGTACACACAGTACCAGGACAGAGCATGAACACGTGCTCAGAGATGCAGACATGAACGCAGGTTCATGTAACTCTGAGTCAGGGTGCTAATGGCAGAGCAATCCAGCCTACCCCAGTGGTTAAGGCTACAGGATCAGAATAATTATGAGTAATGAATATGCATGAAATTTGGTAAAACCTGCAACCTCTCTCCAAGTCTTTGCTTCACAACATTCTAAGAAATCACCTAGGCAAAGGAGTTTGAGAGCAGATGAAAGAATCATTTGAGGATCTGTGCCTTAGCAGAGTGCAATCCTGTCCATGATGTATCCTTTATCTCATCATATTAAACGTGCTTTGGAATCACTAGCCAATGAGCCAGTTCTTATGAATAATTAATAGTATATGATGAAGCGCATGTAGGGAAGATTTCACAAGGCTACCAGTCCACAAGCCAGCTTTGAGCTTGGATAGGATAGTGTGGGATAGACACGATAATGGGCCGGAGTCATAGAAGTGCTTCAGCTTCTTGTACTTTGAGAGTTGATTTGGGTTATGGAGATCGAAGTTAAAACCCATGATCAGCAATTGGGAAGAGAGAATGAGCATTCTAGGAAAGAGTATGAAGGACGAGTTGGGAGACTAGTGTTGGAAGTCCACACGGATGAGTGTATGTCGGGGGTGGTTTAAGGTAGAAGAGGTAGGGCTTCTCCTTGTTCACCGCCTGCCTTCTGGTTACAACTGTTCTTTCCCAGAGGGGGCATATATACAAATAGCGGAAGGATACATAAGCCGTGACTCAACTATGTTACTTGGATGAGAAGTAGATATGTCATTTTCTTCCCTTGTACATTTAAGTCTGTACACAGTAGGGTGACTGCAGGTATAAAGTTTGCCAAACACTGAGGATAAATAAAATCAACAACTACCAAACAATCCACAGAACCCAGTTACATAACCAGGAAAGAGCAAAGGGAGGTCAGGAAAGTGAATGCATTAATAAAAGAATAAATGATTTATCAAACACATCCTGCCCCAATATAGTTTATAGAGAGTAACACATTTTCATGCAGCACCACTTCTGAGCTCAAGACTCGGTGGCAGATGGAGCACATCTATTGTTCCCATCTCTCTAGTCTGTCTTCCTGCCTCCAACACACATAAAATACAAACGTTCATAGAGCAAATGAAAAACTGGAGGGGAAAATGTCCACTCCCCACACCAGGCAGGCACAGTTGCTGCTGGCCACGCACATCTCACAGCTTGGTGCTTGCTTCTGCAGCTGCCAAATCTATCTTGAGTGACTCTAAACACTGTTGGCCCGAGTAGAGTGAGGGAGCCAGAAGGCTGCCGGAGTCCGTGAACTGACTGCCAGCAGGGGATGGGGACATGCCAGCTTCTGATTGAATTACACCCATGTGACACTTCCTACTGTAATCACACCCTCCTTTGCCCAGGCCAGGCTGAGACTAGAAAAGCCACTCCTGTGAGTCAGTGTCATTAGAGATGGATGGTTTCATCGCAGAGCCCAGCTCAGCAGTTGTCGGGAGAGCTCAGTTAGGGACATGTGTGCTCCGAGAGGGGTTTGCCTGGGAGGGCTGTCTAAACTAACAGATGGAAGAAAGACAAATGTTTTTCCAGAAATGTGCCCTGTGCAAAATGATGATTAGATTTTAATGAGCTATAGCAGGAATAAAATGCATTTAAAAATAAGGTTTTTGTAAAGTCTCACTGGACAGGGCATACATAAATAAAACTATACAGAGAAGGAATGACTTAGTTTTTTGTTGTTGTTGTTTTTTCATCTTTTTACATTTTTTTTGAAGTTTATTTGATTCCTGAGAGAGAGCACATGTGTGTCCACAGGGAGACGGTGAGAGAGGCACCCGTGGCAGGCTTACACCACCATACTCTTTTACCAACCCTTCCGCTTGTCAGGATTTGGGGCTTGTATGTACCAGGTGTGTTTCAGGTTGACTTGAGATCCTGACCCGTGGCTGGCCATGTGGCTTGCTGCACTGCTTTTCGTGCACTACTGCCTACTGAAGCTGGGCCAGACTTGGAGTTTTAAAATACCTTGTTAAAGGGGCCAGCAGGTGGCATGGTGGTTAAGGCACTGGACTCCCACATGGCTGACTGCAGTTTGAGTCCCAGACCTGGTGGCTTGAAACTCACTTCAGGAGTGCATGCCCGAAATCCCAGGAGGAGAATGGAGGAGAAAGAATTGAGGCATGGCCATCCCTCCCTGGGGAATGATGTCTCATGTTCCATTCTCTGGCGAGTGCACATCCCCTATGGTAAAAACATAGGGAAAAAAAGAAAAAGAAAACTTTGTTAAATATATGAGTAAAAGATACCAAATTTAAGATGTTTTCATGTAATCATCTTTCAAATATTTTTACTATTTGTACTCTCAGAGTTTTGTCTCCTTTCTGTCTAATTCTCTCCTTCCACTTAATTTAGCTGCAATTTCAGATACTAGGGATGATGTCATTAAACCAAAATACTCTCTGAACTCTAAGTGTGTGCATTGCAGGACGTTTAGCAGTGGTGGACAAGGTAGATCTCCTACTTTATATTAAACACCACTGAGAGATGGGAAAAGGCATTTTTTAGCTTGACCTTAAGTCATGAATGAACCCTTGCTTCCAAAAAGAAGATTGGAAATGAACATACACGAGGCAAAGATAGAGTCTATAGGTCCAGAAAAAACTGCTCTTTGATTGGCTTATTTCATAGCAAAATGCTGGTTGCCTCTTGTTTTATTTTTTAGAGGTTTTGCCTTAGGAGCATGTGTGCTCGCCAGAGAGAGAGAGAAGAGAAAAAAAACAGTGAGAGGAAAAGTGAGAAATAACCCCCCAGTGGGGATGGCCATGCCAGTCTCTTCTCCTTTTGAGATCTTGGACACACATGCACACATGCCCAGTGTGATTTTTCAAGCCATCAGGCCAGGATCCAAACCGCAGTAGGCCATGTGGGAGTCCAGTGACATAACCGCTATGCCATCTTCGGCCCCATCTCTTACTTTAAATACTGTATGAATGAAACCAAAATTTAGTGTTTTGAAAAGATAATTGAATTGAAAAACCATGAGGAGGCTATGACCATAGTGTAGTGGTTAAGCATTGTGCTTTGGGAGCCAGAACCCACATGGATGACCACAGCTTGAATTCCAAACCCTGTTGCTTAAAACACACACATATTCATACACACACACACACACACACACAGCATGTGTGCATACACATCCAAAATCCTGATGGGGAGGAAAAATGGAGGAATTGGATTACAGTGTGACTCTACCTATTAGGGGATTCTTCCCTTTCTACTTCTCTGTCTCTCTCTAGCTAGCACATATACTCTCTGACAATATAAAAACAAACCAAAACAAAACAAAAACTAGTTTTCCCTGATTTTCATATTCCTTTCTTTTAAATTTCTTTTCATGTTATTGTAGATGTATATAAATAATAGGGCCAGCATTTTGCTAGGAAGAAAGGTATCCACCAAAATCAATAGATGCATATTTAATTGAACACTCTTTTGATGCTTATTCTAAAAACAACAGAAAACCTATAAACAGTAAAGAGCACTGGGGTCTGCAGCTGGCATGGTGGTTAAGTCACAGGACTCCCACATGGGCAGCTACAGTTCGAGCCCCAGACTTGGCAGTTTGCTTTCTCACTTTCCCTCTCTCTCTGTTTAGCCCTGGTCAATGCATGTATCAATGCATGTATCAAAGCAAATTTAAATACTACTACTAATAATAAATAAAATTCAATAAATTAAAAAAATAAAGATTATTACAAGAAAAAGGGTGACAAGTATTCAAACAGAGAGAGAAATGTATGAGGTGGGGGTGGTGTAGAAGAATCAAAAGCAGTGACAGAGTTTGAAGGCAAAAAAAATTCATTTGGACCCAAATGGATGGTTGTAGGGGCATGCATGTGGAGGCTTCATATGTATTATTTAATTTATATTCATTAGAAGGTAATGCATTTATGATATTTGTTTCATGACTAATAAACTTCCAAGTTAACCCCAACTATTGTTTTAGGAGAGATCTGAGTAGGTAAACCCTCGTGGATGGTCCCAGTAAACATCCTGAGTGACATGGTGAGCTAAATCTTCTTCCCACGGCATGACTGACTGACCAGCGGGCCCAGCAAAGGGCAAGTTCAGACACAGACTAAGTGTTTAGAAACTTCTTCATAGCAGTTTGAATAATTTAATGTCTGTTGAATCAAATGATAAGTAATTTGGGGTTGTGTGTCATGTCTCTATTTTGATTTAAGCTTCTAGAAGTTTATTTTTAGAATAATTTATGAAATTAATCCATGAAGGATAAAGAATTTAAAAAGTCCCTTACCTTAGTCCCTTGCATAATGCTAAGTTAATAAGGCTTTATTATGACTGAATTCCACAACTGTATGTGCAAGTATGCGTGCTTACTTCAAAGGCTAGTGCTTAAAGAGGAAAAGCAAGATCAAATGTATCATGTCGTGATCTCTTGGAAGACGTTTTAAAGAGCACAGCATCTGCTTTTTTTCTTTCCCCCTTTTTTTGAGAGATTTTTGCTATAGGGTGCGTGTGCTTGCCAGAGTAACAGAGAGAGAGAAAGTGAGACATCACCCTCCCCGAGGGGATGGCCATACCACAATCCCTTCTCTTGGGATTTTGGGCACACATACACATGTGCCTGGCATGAGTTTCAAGTCGCCAGGTCTGGGACTCAAACCACAGTCAGCCATGTGGGAGCCCAGTGCCTTAACTACTGTGCCACCCCCGCTAGCCCTAGCATCTGCTTTTTTTTTTTTTTTTTTTTTTTTTTAATGTGCACGTACTACTTTTATTATTATAATATGGTTGTTAGATGAATAAAAACAAATAACAGCTACCAAGGTTTCAAATGACAGAAAAGCATTTAGACAAGTTGTGACCAATTTTTGTGTACTCAGACAACATAAACGTTTAATTTCTACCATTAGTTCAGTGACATCTTCTTAAGATATTGGGTTTGTATTCTGTATGGACTGCTCAGGTATAATCACCTTAAGGGTTAGGACACGATTTTCTCTCAGTGCTCTGTTCACATGGTGGTTACAGTGCACTGAGGTGAGGCATTCGATAAACTCTACTAAAAATAATCATGTTTCCAAGAAAAAAAATGTGGCTAAAGAAAGGGGATAGAGAATTGACAGGAGGTGGGACAGGTTTTCACACACCAGATGTGTCCTTGGACAATCAATTGCTGGTAGCGACTGACTTTCCTGGTAATTCATGATCTATGAGAAATTTTTGGCTTCAGCTTGTGCTATGGAGCTCTTAACTATTTCAGAAGCAACATCCAGACTTATAAGAAGCCTGAGAGATTATCCAAGGCATTGTCTCCAGAAAAAACAACGAATACACACAATTTCAGTCACACGACAATTCATAATTTATATACTCCAACTTGAAATACCTCCAGAGAAAACTTTTCAAACTCACACAAGTACTACTTCCAAGTGCTTGTACAGTTGTCATTATTAAAAAGGCCAACTCAGGGCCAGATAGTAGGGTCGCTGGACTCATGAGGTTGGATTTCTGTGTTCTCATCCCAGACTCTCTGAGCATGCTGAGTGCATGCATGGCCATGGTCCGAGCTAGCTGGGGTCGGGAGTACAGGCCCTGTTTGGGGTGCTTGTCTCCCTATCTCTCTCATGAAAGAAAGGAAGGAAGGAAGGAAGGACGGAAGAAAGAAAGAAAGAAGAAACTTCAAAAATAGACAAATAGGCACTCCCAATACTGGTAAATTCCACATGTACAACAATAACTAATGTGGCAGTCATTTTAAGAATATTTCATAGTTTCTAAACCTCATATTTTTATTTAATGTTTTATTTTTATTTATTTATTTATTTATTTTTGGAGAAGTTTTTGCCATAGGGTGCGTGCACTCGCCAGAAAGACAGAGAGAGACAGAGAGACAGAAAGCAAGAAATCACCCTTCGGGGGGATGGCCACACCACAATCCCTTGTCCTCCATTCTCCTCTCAGGATCCTGGGCACAAACGCACACGTGCCGGGCGTGAGTTTAAGCCGCCGGGTCCGGGACTTGAACCACCGTCGACTACATGGGAGTCCAGTGACATATCCACTACGGTAACTGCTGACCCCACTTAATGTTTTATTTTAAAAATACATCTTTTTTTTTTTAATAGATTTTCACTATAGGGTGCTTGTTCTTGCCAGAGAGACAAAGAGAACAGAGCGAGAGTGTCAGAAGGCAAGAAATCACCTCCTAGGGAGGTGAAAATTCCTTCTCCGTTGTCCTTCTGGGATTTGGGGCATGAAAGCACATGTGCCCTGGTGTTTCAAGCCACCAGGTCCAAGACTCAAACCATGGTCGGCCATGTGGAAATATAATACCTTAACCACTATGCCACCTGCTGGCTCCTGGGCTTATTGTTTCTATTAAAACAACAGTCCAAATACTTAAAAATAAATTATTATCAATTTTGATAATAATTAGTTGCTTATAATGATGGAATTAACTATTGCAGTGTTTAATATTATTATATTCCTCAAGTATTCACTGTGCTCGGTTATTTTTAAAAAAATCATTTCACAATATTAAGCCCAGTTTAAGGGTATTGGTAAGGTTTAAAAATTTATAATTAAAAGCACTGGAAAATGTAGATAAAAATCAGTATTTAATAACAAGATTCTTCTTTTCGTATCTAGCATTATACCTTTAAGAGGTCATCTTAAGGTCTTGTCCCCATTTCTGAAGTATTGAATTAATCAATTCTTTATAGACTGTATAGAAGGACAGAGCCTCAAACCAGTCATTCATTGTTTTTCCAGCATTCACGTATCGAAATCCCTTAATTAGCATAGTTTAAGTGATAAGTTTATTCCCCACAAACAGCCTATTAAAAACACCTGAATGATTACAACAAAGATTTCTCAACTCAAAATTGTAGCTGTCCGGGAACCAGCAATTAGCGTAATGGCTATGTCGCTGGACTCCCACGTAGTCGACCACGGTTCGCGTCCCGGACCCGGTGACTTAAAACTCACGCCAGGTGCGTGTGCTTGCGTGCCCAAGATCCTGAGAGGAGAATGGAGGAGAAGGGATTGTGGCGTGACCATCCCCCCTGGGGGGTGATTTCTCGCTTTCTGTCTCTATGTCTCTCTCTGTCTGTCTGGCGAGCACACACGCCCTATAGAGAAAATCTCTCCAAAAAAAGAAAAAAAAAAAAAGAATCTTAAATTAAAAAAAAAAAAAAATTGTAGCTGTCCTTTTTCCCCATTGAACTCATTAGAGGTTGGTCACAGGAAATATACTCTCCCATCTCCTCTTCTCGCTCAGAATTTTTCTTCATGCTTTGAAATTGCCTGTTACATCGCTCATTATGGAGACTGGATAATGAACTTTCTCTGTGTAATATTAGTCTTTGGATAAGAGTTAAAAGTTTGTGGGACCAGCAGTTAGCATAATGGCTATGTCACTGAACACCCATGTAGTAGACTGTGGTTCGAGTCCTGGACCTAGTGGCTTAAGCTCATGCCGGGCATGTGTGTGTGCATGCCCAAGATCCCGAGAGGAGAATGGAGGAGAACGGATTGCGGTGTGGCCATCCCCCCCCCCGGGGGGGGGGGGTGATTTCTCGCTTTCTGTCTCTCTGTCTCTCTCTGTCTTTCTGGTGAGCGCATGCACCCTATACGAAAGAAACCTCTACAAAAAAAAAAAAAAAGTGACATCCAATTAATATATACATTTTAGTTTTATTTTTAAAGTATGAGAGCACTTCAAAATGTCTTTGGACGGGGACCAGCAGTTAGCGTAATGGCTATGTCACTGGACTCCCATGTAGTCGACCACTGTTCGCGTCCCAGACCCTGTGGCTTAAACTCACACCGGGCGCGTGTGCGTGCATGCCCAAGATCCTGAGAGGAGAATGGAGGAGAAGGGATTGCGGCGTGGCCATCCTCCCTGGGGGGTGGTTTCTTGCTTTCTATCTCTCGGTCTCTGTCTGGTGAGTGCACACGCCCTATAGCAAAAAAAAATTCTCTCCAAAAAAAAAAAAAAATGTCTTTGGAAAAATGGAATTATAGTATGAGTTTATTTTGCTACACAAAATTGAAATCCATGCATAATTTTCTAAAAAATAGGCATTTTCCATCAACTTTTTGAAGATCCCTTGTATTTTCTCATGAGTGCAACATACGCAGATGTTAAATTTAAATATTACAGAAGAGCTTACAATGTTCAATTTCATTTCTGACCCTAAGAGAGCTTGCCCATAATTCCCTGGTAATTAAGATCAGCCAGCAGAACATTATTTTCCCTGTTTGCAGAGTGGCTCAAAATAACTGAGAGAAATCTACATATGTATATTTTCTTAACAATTCTCATTACTGATTACTTTTCCTAAAATGTTTTTAACTGATTTCTAAAATTGAAATGGGCTCTAAAGCAATGCTGTCTAAACAGATTTAGAAACCTAAAAAAATGTCAAAACTTCTCAGGCAATTTATCTGAAAATCTGAGTTAAACAGACTGTCTCCGTGGTGCACTAGTAATGTAATGTTCGAAAGGGTCTGGATCCCACATTGGGACCATGGTTGGGATTCCTGGCCCTGTCAGCCTGAAACACACTGGACATGCTCACCAGGGCTCAGTAACCCATGGGCTGGCAGACTGGAAAATCAGGATTGTGGTATGATCAGATTCTTTGAAGATGTTTATCTCTCTCTCTTTTCTTTTTCTCACACTGTCATTCAGAACTACTCTATCATGAATGAAGAAAAAAAATACTTAAAAAAAAAAAAGAGAGAAAAGGCAGTCAGAAAATACAGGCAACAAATTCTTATCACAAGAAATTTTAAATGTTCATTCAGGTCAAAAGAGCTTCTAAAGATGATTCAAAGGAAAAAAAAACAAAAACAAAACAGAGATCTATTCTAATTTGTGTCTCTTTCTTTCCTTCTATTTTACAAAGCATGCTTTCCTTGAAAATCAGCTCTAGATGCTATTTTTCTAATACCTTTTATAATTTTTTAAAGTTCTAATGTTGCTGTACACTAGTTTATTTCCCCTATTTTGAAAGGATAACATCCCATATGAAGCAAAGAGATGTTTGTGTGGGTCATGTGTGTCCTTGTGCAGATAAAGGAGAATGAGGAAGCTAGACACACAAGTGACCCATTCCATACCTCAAACATCACTCTGTTAGTTATTATTTGGGAGGTGGTTATTTTCTCTAGCTTCACATGGTCAAAATATGTGACTTTTAAGAATGTCTTAATCTACCAAATACACACAAAAAATGTAGAAAGTGTAACTTTAATAATGTAGCCATCCAGGGGCTGGCAGGTGGCATGGTGGTTGAGGCACTGGACTCCTACATGGCCAACTGCGGTCCAAGTCCCAGACCCAGTGGCTTACTATTTCACTTTTCTCTCTCTCTCTCTCTCTCTCTCTCTCTCTCTCTCTCTCTCTGGTCAAATTAACAATAATAATGATTAAAATTAAATAAATAATTCTATTTTAAAAAAGGTAGTTATCTGTCATAAGAATTATCTGTAGTACCAGCAGATGGTGTAATGGTTACATCACTGGACTTGCATGCACCTGGTCGACCATGGTTCGAGTCCCATACCCAGCAGCTTAAAACTCATGCTGGGCGTGTGTGTGTGCATGCCCAAAATCCCAGGAGGCCAATGAAGAAGTAGTGATTGTGGTGTGGCCATCCCACCGGGAGGAAGGGGAGTGATTTCTCACTTTCTGTCTCTCTAAAGAGCACATGTGCCCTATAGTAAAAACCACTCTTTAAAAAAAATATAATAATTGGGACCAGCAGTTAGCGTAAGGCTATGTCGCTGGACTCCCATGTAGTCGACCGCGGTTCAAGTCCCGGACCTGGTGGCTTAAAACTCATACCGGGCACGTGTGCGTGCGTGCCCAAGATCCCGAGAGGAGAATGGAGGAGAAGGGATTGCGACGTGCGATGTGGCCATCCCCCCGGGGGGTGATTTCTCGCTTTCTGTCTCTCTGTCTCTGTCTGTCTGGCGAGTGCACGCGCCCTATAGCAAAAACCTCTCCAAAAAGGAAAAAATATATATATATGTATATATATATATATATATATATATATATATACATATATACATATATATATATATACATATATATATATTATTTGTATATAACAGAAATGGTACTATAGCTTCAAATGGTAGGCAATGTATTCTTGTTTTAGATACTAGTGATAATAAATAGACTGCACACAGAAAGAACACTTTTTCAAATCCACATAAGGCACTTTTTAAATGACTAATTAAGAGGTGTTTTTTGTTTTTACTCCGTAGTGAAAGTCATGGATTTTATGCATAGCATGCCTTTAAGAGGATCCTAGGAGGGCCAGCTCTTAATTCATTAAGCAGTACCTAGGATTAGACATGGCTTTCCAAATGAAACTCAAACCCTTCACAAAACATTCTTGGTTTCAGATATCACTAGAAAACATCACACTGTAGAAAGGGTCACTGAGAGGTTTCCTGAGGTTCACAGACCTTTAAGCAAACTCAAGATGAAATTTTTCCAAGGACAAATGCCAAGTTTTGAGCTAGCCCTAGTTAAGTTTCATGCAAACCTTACTGGCATGCCAACCTCGACCAGTTAATAATTCTGAGGAAATATTGGGCAAAACTTAGAGGTTTCAACTGAAATCCTGCTCTCCTGCATGTCTCAAGCTATAAATATCATACAGATGGTGTAAAGTGTATTATAGTCACCAGAAAAAGTGCAATATGAAGTTTGCTTTTTCTTATTTTATGTGTAACTGGCAACATCTTTGTCAACATTTTCAAGTATCATTAAACATTTTCTTCTGAAAAATATGTTATGGCATATAAACCAATTAAACATAGTGCATTCTCACTGACAGTTCCAAAATTTGTCTCCCCCTCATACAATTTTCCCAGAGCCTCTAGACAAGGAGGAGTTTCTGGTTCCAATTGGGCTTAAACAGTCTCTGCAAACCTGAACACATTTCTAGGATGCAATTCTCTGGACAGAGGACCTGGGGTAATATGGGTTCACTCCTTTTACTCTCAAGATGATAGAATTCTCCACAGAGATCACTCACCCATTTTTACAAGTCTGTTGAAAGTCTTAAGAAAGAAAATGTGTATTGATGTATCTACATGGTAAGATACAATTATTATTATTATTATTATATTTCCAAAGAATGACTTTCCAAAACAAATGATACTCAAGATGCTATTTGGATGACCAATCTGCTTCACAAATATTTTCAAACAAATTATGGTATTTAACAGTTATCCTGTACTTTTAACCTTTTTGTTCTTTTTACTTAGAGTAAAAATTAACAAAATATAATAAAAAGAATATTAAGAAAAAAAATTAACCTCTTAAAAGCTCTTTGCCATAAACCAGTTGCTTGGTTGATTTCTAGTTGGTTTTCATTAAACATTTCTATATTTGTCATGTACTTTTGTATGTTTAATCAAGTCCCTACAATTCTGCATGAGTGCAGGCTCTGTTTTCAGAGGACATTTTCTTCTAGTTTAAAAATCATTTTTTTTGCTTCCTAAATATTATTCTAAGAATGATATAAATATATTTTTATTTACCACAAGAATAATGACTATTTAGATTCATTTAAATTACACTCACTTTCATTTACATATAAAGCCATACACAGTTCAGATCATAAAATGTATTACAGAATATTAGAGCCTAAGGACCACTGAAATGAAAGCATTCTAGTGAAACTACTTTTAGGCAAGGAAACATAAAAGATTATCTGTGTCTTGTGGAATTATGGTCTTCTGGTTCCCAGTGTAACACGTTTACCGCCCCATACCAACTATATTTATTCCTTATCAGAAGCAAAATGAAAGGGTAGGGATTACATCACACATGTGCCTGATTGGCTACTTTTTAATGTGAAAATTCTTATACTTTATACACATATACAAATATATTTATATACATATATTACACATATATTTGTTTCATGTATATTCTTAGTTATCTATATAAGTTATCATGGATATTTCTATTTTCTTCATTTCATATTTCTATGAAAAGCAAAAGAAAGTCATCTCTCTGGTAAAATAAGTATACATATATATCCTAGAGTCATATGATAATTATTGTGATTCAATTATTATATATTATATGTATGTATTGAAATAATCACATTGTGCTTATAAATATGAATAATTATTACTGGCCATGTTAGTACAGTAACAATAAAAAATTAATAAATAAAAAATAAAGTAAGATGTACTCTCTAATGAACAAGTCTTATATTTATTTTATTTGCTAGACCTAGTTTTCCTTAGTTGTGCCAGTCATGGAGACCAAATTAATATCTTGTCTTACTCTCAATGTTCTACTCCATTTAAAAAACTGCATGATACTATTTATTGTGTCTGACTAAGTAGCTACTAGTTTAAATAGTCTCTTCTTGGTCTGTAGCAAAAGAATAAGAAGAATACAGCGAAGGGTCTAGAAACTGCAGTGATGATTCACTAAGGTGTAAGCTTTGTTCTAACCCGCTGATAGTGATCACTTAAGCACCCTGTCAGAACTCAAGTTTCAGCTGAAACTCAAGCTATCAGGAATGTGTCTGAAAACAAAGTAGAAACATTCAGCCCTTACGTCAGTGTACTCCACTGAGATAACCATAGGTCTTTATTAAATAGAGTTTATCTAGAAAGATAATAGTTTTCAGGGTGCCAACAGGTGCCATGGTGGTTAAGGTGCTGGATTCCCACGTGGTCAACCACAGTTTGAATCCCAGACCTGATGGCTTAAACAAATCACAACAAATAAATAGATAGATAAATAGATAATAAAATTTAAAATTAATTTTTTAAATGGTTTTCATTTCTTTACCCTAAGACAAACTATTTTTAGTTTGTTGATTTTATTTCTATTACTATAAAGGCTAGAAACATTTGATTGATTTGCACAATGAAGTACTGTTTTTCAGCTTGCTTTCTCAAACAGACATTGACTAAGACACATAAGATTTTTCTCATAACTTATTTAAAATAACTAATTTGGTTTATCAACAAGAAACTAAGTTTTTTTCATAGGACATTCATTTGGTATGACTTTGAGCCTCTTCAAAAGGAGACATGAGGGTAAGATGAAGCAAGCCGGGCTATAAAGGAGAGACATTGTATGTCCCCACTTAATATATACCGAGTGTCCGTACTCAATGACTGAAACTGATTGATTAAGGATATAGAAACACAGTAACTAGATGTAAACACCAGATACTAGTGTGTGTGAAAGAGTAGGGTCTGAGGAAGGATATTTAGAAGAAAAATAGGAAGGCAAAGCATTAATGATACAAAGAAATGTGGTATTATCTGTTGAAAATATTTTATAGTTTTATCAACTAGACTAGGGAGAAATTTTCACATGTTAAAATATGCGCTTTGTAAGGTAAATAATGTGATTGACCATATAAAAAAATGAAAAAAAAAGAAATGATTAAAATTTTTTTTTTTTTTTTTTTTTGGAGAGGTTTTTCACTATAGGGCGCGTGCGCTCGCCAGACAGACAGAGAGAGACAGAGAGATAGAAAGCGAGAAATCACCCCCCAGGGGGGATGGTCACGCCGCAATCCCTTCTCCTCCATTCTCCTCTCGGGATCTTGGGCACGCACGCACACGCACCCGGCGTGAGTTTCAAGCCACCGGGTCCGGGATGCGAACCGCGGTTGACTACGTGGGAGTCCAGCGACATAGCCATTACGCTAACTGCTGGTTCCCAAAATTTTTAAAAAATAAAAAAAAAACCTTCAGAGAAAAGTGTAGAACCAGGGACTGCTGAATGATAGAAAAACATATTACCATCTATGCTCTTTTCCCCACTGCACAAAATGTCCAGAATAAGAAACCTTCAGTATATCACCTGTGTGCTCAGAGAACCACTGTTTCCAGAGACAAGCTTGGAAACTATAGGACGCTCATCCTTGTATATACCTAAGCCACAGGTGTCAACAATGTGTGTAAAGTTGAAGTATTACAGATTGGTTCTTCACTAATTGGCCTAAGCCTTTATTATTTATTTAAATGTGAATTACTTTAGGACAAGAATAACTCTCCCACTTTACTTATGTTAGGATGTACGGCCCTGCATGACCCTGCTAAGCTCACTGTGAGGGAGACGCGAAACTTCTGTGCAGCATGCCGATCCTGTGGCACCCCTCCCGTGTTAGGGGCAGCAGTTTTCCATAATCTGTAGCTTCTGTGTCTACTCTGTCTATGCTCTACCGTGACAGGTTGTATTTCCTTGCACAATCAAAGCTTAGATACAGCTGTGTGATTGGAGCCATTGAGACAGTGCTTGCTATGAATCCTGGCTATTTCATAAAACTAGCAAAATGAACTGGAAAATTTATAAAACATTTCTTTTTTTTCATAGATTTTTGCCATAAGGCACTTGCACTTGCCAGAGAGAGAGAGATAGAAACCGAGAATTTACCCCCCAGAGGGGAGAGAGAAACCTAGAAATTACCCACCAGAGGGGAGACAGAAACTGAGAAACTATCCCCCAGAGGGGATGGCCATGCCACAATTCCTTCTCCTCTGTTCTCCCCTAGGATTTTGGGCATGCACGTACACAAGCCCAGCATGAGTTTTAAGCTGCTAGATCCAGGACTCAAATTGCAGTTGGCCATGTGGGAGTTCAGCAAGGTAACCACTATGCCATCTGTTGGTCCCTAAAACATTTTTAATCTCAATTTCCTCATCTCTAAAACTGACTTACTTCACCTATGTCAGATATATATTTTTAAAAAACTGATGTTTAGGGAACCAGCAGTTAGCGTAATGGCTATGTCGCTGGACTCCCACGTAGTCGACTGCAGTTCGCGTCTCGGACCCGGTGGCTTACAACTCACGCCGGGTGCGTGTGCATGCGTGCCCAAGATCCCGAGAGGAGAATGGAGGAGAAGGGATTGCGGCGTGACCATCCCCCCTGGGGGGTGATTTCTCGCTTTCTGTCTCTATGTCTCTCTCTGTCTGTCTGGCGAGCGCACGCACCCTATAGTGAAAAACCTCTCCAAAAAAAAAAAAAAAAAAACTGATGTTTAATAGACTTTGGCACATATTAGCTTATCAACGAATATTAGTTTTTCTGATTTCTCATTTTCCCACAATCAAGCATCCTTCTTCATACTATTATGCTGATATTAACTTTACTATTTACTTATTTATTTAAGTTTGCTATAGGGTACATATGCCAGCCAGAGAGACAGAGACAGAAAGTGAGAGAGAGAGAAAGTGAGATATCACCCCCACACACACACCCCAATGAAGGATGGCTACACTTCAATCCCTTATCCTCCATCCTCCTCTCAGGACTTCAGACATGCACATAGACTAGGCATGATTTTCAAACCACTGGGTCTGGACTAGAATCACACAGCCAGCTATGTGGGAACCAGTCACCTTAACCCCCATGCCTCCTGCTGGCCCATTACTCTTTATTCTTAAATGACTCTCTAGGTAATAAGGATAGGCTGTTCTCTGATTATAGAGCCCAGGACAAGAACAGACATGCAAGCCCATATACTATATATGTATAATAAATATACTTCATAAGAGTTAATTTATAAAATATGTACACGCTATTTCTTTATAACTGAAAGTTGACCAAGTATTGAGTAATCTGACATCAGCAATTATTATTGTATATTCCTATATATTATGTTGACAAGTCTGAATTTTTTTGATAAGTAATAAAAAGGAATAGATTTTGAATTAGTATAAATTTAGCCCTGAAATTTTATTTTCTTGCCTTTAATTTAGTAAAAGTCATAAGTTATGTTATTTATGTGTTCATTTATTTTTTGGAGAGGTTTTTTGCTATAGGGTATCTGCACTCGCCAGAAAGACAGAGAGACAGAAAGTGAGAAACCACCCTCCGCGGGGGTGGGGGAATAGCCACACCGCAATCTCTTCTCTTCCATTCTCCTCTTAGGATCTTGGGCACGCACTCACACGCGCCAGGTCCAGGACTCTAACAGCGGTCGACTACATGGGAGTCCAGTGATGTAGCCATTATGCTATCTGCTGGTCCCCACAAGTTATGTTATTAGCAAAGATTTGTTGTTGTTGTTGTGTTCTATTCACAGTGATGCAAAATTAGATATTAATGAAATATTTATTAATTAGAAAATTTTCTACTAATTTCAAATTTAAAAACGACTTTGCTGTATTAAGGCAGCAGTCATTGAAAATATCAGTAAAATTGTTAAGTCAATTCTTTTTTTTCTTTTTTTTTTAAGAGAGGTTTATGCTATAGGGTGTATGCATTCACCTGAAAGACAGAGACAGAGAGACAGAAAACAAGAAATCACCTTCCGGGGGAATGGTCATGCCGCAATCCTTTCTCCTCCATTCTCTTCTTGGAATCTTGGGCATGCACGCACATGCGCCTGGCATGAGTTTAAGCCACCGGGTCTGGGACTTGTACAGCAGTCGACTACATGGGAGTCCAGCAACACAGCGATTACGCCAACTGCTGGTCCCAAGCTAATTCTTTAAGTCAGGAATGAGTCCTGGATTATCACATAAATAGAATCCCAAATGATGGGATTGTAAGGTTGTAAGAGAAGTCATGAAATATTTTTCTGTTTTTCTACACAAAAAGTGCATCATGACTTTCCCAATGACCCAATATCTTCACACATACCTTAATTTAACATCACTTAATATGAGGGGACTTCGGAAAGTTGTTGATAAAAATGGACTAAAGTGTGAGTTTATTTTGGTTCAAAAAATTTTGGAAATCCATACATAGCTTTTCCATAATAAACATTTTTCAGGAACTTTATGAGGACACCTTGTATTACTAATTTTACTATCTCCTATAACAATACCTAAATACAGACAGTATTTATTGCATTCTTTATCCAAAGTTTTCAATGCTTGGAAAATATATAGAAAACAAAAACAGAAATATATTACTCAATCATGACTATTCCTTGAACTATATTGGTTATAAGATTTTTCTAGAACTTAGTTTGGAGTTTACTTGAATGTGAATGTCCTTCTTCATATTCATACAAACATTTTAGTTTCCTTTGTCTAATTTTGGTATAACTTAATGGGACATTGCTTTTATAGTGTATTTCACTGTAAAAGTGAAAAGAATTTTTAAAGAATTATTTTATTTTATCTTAATTATTTATTTTAATTTGACCTGAGATGGAAAGAGGGGGAGAGAGGAGAGGGAGAGAGCAAGCTGCTAGATCTGGGACTCAAACTGCAGTCAGCCATGTAGGAGTCCAGTGCCCTTATCCACCATGCCACCTGCTGTCCCCACATGTAGTATATTTTGTTAGAGAGAAAAATAATCACTGAATCAAAAACATGTAAAATACTTAATTCCTTTAAAACTGATATGATAAATTTAGATTTCTGAGTTTTCCCAACACTGTTAATAATCATAAGCAACAGGACATACTAATGATATGGTTATGTATATTCAAAATTAATACCATGTTTCAACATAAAAAACTTCTGTTGAAGAAGTCTGTTTTATCTGTCTTCAAGCATCTTGTATCCTGCCTACAGTGATTTTAACAGCTTTAGCAACATTTAGATGGGTGCAACTATCTTCTCCTAATACTCAAGTAATTATCGCAATATACTTATTGTCCAACCCATATTTTCCACTAATTTGAAGTACAACCTATCATGAATAAATTCTTAATTTTTAAATACATTTTTTTCTAGAGGGCATGAGAGAGAAAGAGAGGGAGAGGGAGAAAATTTTAAATACATTTTTTCTAGAGGGCATAAGAGAGAGAGAAAGGGAGAAAGCATTTCCCAATGGGACATGGTACAATCCCTTCTCCTCCATTTCTCCATCCTGTCCAGGTTTGGGGCATGCACACACATGCTCTATGTGTTTATCAGGTCACTGGGGCTGGGATGTGAACCACAGTCAGCCATGTGAAATCCAGCTCCCTTAATTTCCAGGCCATGGGGCTGGCCCTAAATTCATAAATTTAAGTAAATATGTTTTATTTGGGGGTTTTATATTTTATACCATTTATACACTTTTTATGTTTTCATTATTTCTGCCTCTGAATGAATTTTAAAATATGATACATTTCTTTAATTTTTTTTTAATTTACTCTTCTCTGTTTATCCTTTCAATTGTACCACAGAAACACTTTGTTGGGTAAAAAAAAGCAGGCTAACATATTATTGCAAATAAATATATAATATTACTTGATGAAAACTGAAAAATATATAAATATTAAATATTCCCTTCCAATGGATGGTGCTTTTTCTTACGTACATTAGTGATGTTCTAGAGTTTTCTTGGTATTGACTGTCCACTGTTCTTATTAAGAATATTCCAAGTAATTACATATTTTGCACTGCTAAAAATATTTGAAGAAAATGTATTAACATATTTTTTTTTCAGTTAGATGGTATTTCAATAGTAAGTCCAAAGGTAGTTGTAAAGTCAAATTTGATACAGGTTTTATTAAGTCTTTTGAATAGGTCTAGAACATTTCGACTGTAAACTTCAAATTGTTCCCAAGATATCATCGATTCTGGCATAACTGAAAACATGTCTTCTAGAAAAAATTAAAATATATACTTAACGTGACACAAATAACACTGTGGCTCTCTGACCAAACTTGTGGCTTCCATTCTGCTTTGCCAACCAGATTAGCAACATTATCATAGACTTGGCATCAATAGTCTTTTACTAAAAACTTGAGCATTTTTATTTACTTTTTTTAAAAAAGTAATAAATATCACTAAAATTCTCTATAAAAAGATTTGCAATTCTTAGGACCAGAAGATGGCATAATGGTTATGCCTCTGGATTCCCACATAGTCAACTGCAGTTTGAGTCCCAGACCCAGATGTTTGAAACACACTGAGCACATGTGTATGTGTACCCAAAATCCTGAAAGGAGAGTGGATGAGAAAGGACTGTAGCATGGCCATCCCCTTCCCCTGGTGGTGATTTCTTGTTTTCTGTCTCTCTGTCTCTCCAGTGAGTGCATGCACCCTATAGCAAAAATCTTTATTAAAAAAAAAATATATATATATACACACACACGTATACATATATATATATATATATATATATATATATATATATCTTTGTTATAATTAAGAGAAAGATTAATCTAGGACATGGAATTGTTAAAACTCCTCTGAGCAGTGTATATCAGGGTTTATTCCTTAGGTTGGCATTAGAGGAGCAGAAGAAAGTTTTATAAAGGGATGCAGATGTGTTATTTACATTTTGATGACAGCCATTGGTGCATGTACATCTCTTTTGGCTGTATTGTGGTAATACAGTGAGTAATTAAATGGAAACATCTTTCTAATATGTTAATAGTATAGAGCTGATAATGAATCATGCTATAAATATTAAACTTAAGAGTACTCTGTTGCTTTATGTTTTAAATTGAGCATTAAGGGAATGCGATATTTTAGTCCTAAGTGCCAATACTTTTATCTAGAAGTCTGTTGCCATTTTTGTCTTATGGGAAATTTTGTCCCCAAGAAAGTATTACTTTAAAAAATAATTGGGACTTAGAATTGGTAAATATTCATGATGTGTGGAAGAACATGATCTATACTATACTGAACAATCCCAGAGATGGATGTTGTGTGTGCACACAGGACCTAGAAGGACACATCCCACTGTAAGCTGTTTGTGACTGTGGATGACTTCGTTCTTTGCTTCTTGTGTTTTCCATCCCCTATAATGCATATATTAACTTTTTAAAAATAAAGGCTATTTTTAAAACCTGAAAAAAAATTTAAAAAAATTAAAAGGATTTGTAATTCTAACATATAACGACTATTTGATTGCAGTATATATTGGGTTGTCAGAAAGTTATGACATATTTTTCTATGCAAAAATATGACATGACTTTTCCAACAACCTAAAAAGAATTGGTGTCATACTTTATATCTCATATTCGGTTATATATACATATTTGAAAGAAATAGGAAAGGCTTAATATTGCAAAATGTACCTCAACTGCCATGTGCATCTGTTTTGAATAACACATGGATTTGTGTAAGTCTCCAGAACCATGATTTAGAATATGAAGAAAAGCAAGAAAATAGATACTTGGGACCACTGAACAAAATATATTTTCTGGAAAAGCAAAATAACCAACCTATTTCATGTATGCTATTTGAGAAGAGAGATTTGACAAGCTGATACATTTGTTCTCATTTACATTTATTGGTTTCAAAACTCTGCCGATCTTCAAAATAGTGTCCTACTCAAAGTTGCCATTGGCACAATCTGAACCCTTCATAATATCAGACACAGTTGCCTTTTGTTCTAAGGACAAGATATGTGGAAAAGTATTACCATGGGGTTCATAGGGGTATATCTTGCTTGGTCTAAGGGTAAAACTAAATCAAGAACTTTGTTTTGTTTTTGTAATTTTTTCCATAGAGCACATGTGATCACCAGAAAAGCAGAGAGAGAGAAAGTGAGAAATCAGTCCCCAGGGAAGATGGCCACACTGCAATCCCTTCACCATACTCCTCCCAGGATCTTGGGCATGCACATATATGTGCCCAGCATGATTTTTCAAACCACCAGGTCCAGGACTCAAACCATGGTCTACCATGTGGGAGTCCAGCTCCTTAACCACTATGCCACCTGCTAGTCCCTCAAAGGTTATTAATTACCTAGAAATCTTAATGTTTAAGTACCACAGGCTTCCTGTTGAAATAGCCTTGTAAGCATTTACTAGTTAAGACTGGGTTCCACTCCAACTTAACTGGAATTGTCAGAAATGGTAACTTATATAATAACATGTCCATGTATCCACACAAATCGAAGTCTAGAGAAGATTCATCTGTTGAAAGATAGTATCAGGAACCACATTCTCTTTATCATTCTGCTTTTCCATTCTTTGTATGTGACCCTTTTCCTCAAGGTTATATGGCTGCTAATTCTCTAGGTATTGCTTTCACAATCTAGGCAAAAGAATAGAGGTGATGAGGAGAATGAGATAACACCTCATTCTTCACATGAGAAAAACGAAACTATCCAGAACCTTTACAACATCTATTTCATTTCCTAATACTATGTCACATTCAAACTACCTACACTTCAGGTAGTTTCCCTGATAATTGTTAACTGTCATGGCACTGATAAGTGTGTCACTGAGCATGAAAATGACATTATGATGAGGTTTGGGTTTTCCAGAGGCCATTATGGCAGCCATCTTGGATCCTCCACCCCATCCCCAACCAGGCTGGTTCTTAAGGGGAGAGCATTATCTGTTTGTTTGTTTGAGAGAGATTTTTGCTATAAAGGTGCATGTACTCACCAAAGAAAAAAAGAAAGACATAAAGACAAAAAGGGAAAATCACCGCCTGCCCCGAGAGGGAATGGCCACAACACAATCCCTTCTCCTCCATTCTCAGCTTGGGATCTTGGGCACACACACACACACACATGCTGGTGTGAATTTTAAAGCTGCCGGGTCCAGGACTTGAACTGCGGTCGACTGTGTGGGAGTCCAGCAATGTAACCACTATACTATCTGTAGGTACCATGGGGAGAACATTATCTTATGCAAGGGCATGAATCCTATTAAAGAAAAACACCATTTAGAATGGGCCTTGGGTATAGTATGAACGTGGATATGGTGGGTGACAGAATGCAAGAGAAAATGAAAATTTTCAACAGGACACTGTTGCTTTGAAAAGAAATTGTGATTTCATTTGTACAAAAGGAAAGAAAGTAGACATACTGACTAGACAATTAGCAGTACATGTTTCCTAATCCTACTATAGAAAAAAACACAAATCCTTCTCCAGGATACACCAGAGCATCCATGTTAAATCATTTTCTGTTTTAGTGTACTTTGAAAGATATTAGAAAGGAGCTTTGTTTTTAAAATTCTTAAGTTTACCATTGTTTTGATTCTAGTTAAAATGGGTTTTTTTGCTATGGATTTATAATTTTTGATGAGAAAATTAGAAAATACAAAGTAAAAAGGGAAAAAACATTCTAAATATCTATTATCACACTATTAAAATTCTTTCTTTGCCAGACATTTAAGTGTACATAGGAATAAAATATTTGGCTATATAACCCAAAAAATTATTTTATTCAAAGTAAATCTAGAGAAATACTCCTATATTCTTAAGTAGGTGAAATCATATATCTAAGGCATTTAATTACTTAAATAATTAGTCTTACTTGATAAAGTATAAAAATATTCTCCAAGTGATAACATAAATATTTAATGAATAAAGTAAAATAAGTTAGTTTTCAAAATACTACCATTAATTTATTGTACATATGTATCATCTTAAAGTAAATAACTTTGTTTTAAATATATATTTACATAAAATAAGTATATGTTATATTGAGCTAAAACAGGGGATAAGAAGGTGTAAGGACTGTAAAATATAAATAAATAAAATGGAAACAAATTAAAACTCAATAATTTTATCATTTGACAAAAACCATAGACATGAATAAGATACAATTTTTCAAAAGTTAATAAATGGTTTTTAAAAGTGACAAATTTTAGAAATAATTTTTAAATGTTAACATATCCTGTAGCCATGATTTATCTTCTTAAATGAATTTAAAGTAATATTTTATAAAAATCTTTCTTCCTCAATTATTGACTTTTTTATATCAGTCTAACTTTGTCATTGGACTCATAATAAATTCATTCATAGTATCAAACTTGTTAGACTATCTTCCATATTATTCTAGTAGATAAAATACCTGTTCTTAGAGCATTTAATAGCCAATGCAATTAGTCTTTTGATAAGTGAACATCATTTACTTCAGTGCCTCTCATCACCGTCTGTTCTTCATCCTCTGACAAAAACCTAAAACCCATCCACTTGCAATTTCCAAAATAGGTACCAGAATAGTCTAGATTCCAGCCAGGCACTCTTAATAGGAATTATATGATCAATCAATTCTGACCCAATAACTGCATATTACTAACTATATATAGATGTATACTTCCGCATTTTAGTAAGAAATGAATCAGACCCCCCCAAACTGTTTTTGTATAATTATCCCAAATGCATATTTAGAGTTTTGAGTTTTTAAAGGCATTACCAGAAATAGATACTTATCTTTCCCCTCTGTTTCATTCATTTCAATGACAACAACAAAATTATGAACTACTGGGTCCTCTCATTTATCAGGAAAGAAACAAAACAAAGATTTTTTCCATCAAAAGTGCAGCAAAATGTAATTAACTCCCTGGGGAATTAGAGACAGTAAAGAGAATGTGATAAGACTACCCTTGGTTTATAGATTGCATAGAATGTTCTAAGAGATATATCCCTTAGGGTATAGAAAGGCAAAGAAAACAAGCAGAATTGATTAAAAGGAAAGGTTTCTTGAAGTAAATGCCCACAGGGCTCTATTTTAAGATAAAGAAGTGTACATTCAATTTCGATTTTCTAAAAGGATTTGAAGTACAACTAAAACGCAAGTTGAGTAAAGGAAATTTTGTGCATGTGTCTCTCACTTTGAATGCTTCCATCCTACCTCCTATACATGGAGTCTTTCTAGGAAACATGGCTGCCACTTTTTTCCCTTTGGAGTTTAGTTCTGTTGTTGTTTATTTATACATCAATTATTTGGCTCCAGACACTTATACCATTCCAGCAAATTCATAACACTCACGCATCCATTTTTGTATATGGGAGTTGCACGTATATTCTAATCTTTTCTTCGGATAGCTGCTTATAGTGTTATTTAATTTCATTTATTCCAGAAATGTTTCTTATTGAACCATCAACTAACTCCCCAGAAAAGTGGTCTCTGACTTTTTCTGTGTACTTCATCAACATAAAAGAAAGCTTATAGTGACTATAATTTCTGAACCAAAATTCAAGAGATGGGGTGTGAAAAGACTTTTAGTTTTGAGATTTACAATATGCTAAAATACACATTTTAAAACAGTCAAATGGTTAAGACTGTAGAGTTTAAAGTCAGATATACCTTAGCTCCTACCTCAGCTCCCACCTTATTTACTATGTGGTTTTGATGCGGATTCTGTAAGCAGCATGCAAGACAGGATGCGTCTAACCAAATGCTGTTCTGCTTCTGTGAGCTGCTTGCAGACATTGCTGGTCTCTCTACAGGACGTGGTGATGTGGTTTTTGAACTAGAGAAGGTTCTAAGAACTAACAGAATGAGCCGTCTAGCAATCTTTCTGCAACGTCTCCTTTTTTGCAACACCTGACCAATCTACCTACCTTCTCCCAAAATAGAAACCAATATAATCTCCTACCTCTCCCCAAGGTGGAGCCCAGATTTTGGAGTCTGAACTCCTCTGGGTCCACTGGCATTATAAACCTGGGTTCTCCTACTCTCTGAGAGGTACTTGATTTCTCAGCAGTCTGCTTCTGCAACATTTCTACCCATCAAAGCCCCATTTTTTATTTTGGTAAAATGTGGTAACATCTTTTTTATAGGAGAGAGGTAAAAGTTAATTGAGGTACTATATATAAACAATGAATAAAGGGACAATCAAATCAGCATAATGATGATTATGTCTATTGCTTTAAATTGGCCATTTTCTGAAATATTTTCTTGGGAATATTTAAAATAAATACCTTCCTGAAATTGACAATTTACAGTTCTCTGCTCAGCTGAAAGCTCGGCAGAGGGTATCCTTAGGAGAGCTGCTTCCAAAATAAAATTATGGATATTTGGATATTAGTTTGCTAGAGCTGCCATAAAAATACATTTTTAAAAACCCACACACTGGTTGTCTTAAAAATTTTACTTTTTTCACAGATCTGGAGGTTGGAAGTTCAAGGTCAAGATACAAGTAGGGTAAGTTTCCCCTGGGAACTCTCTCTCTGGTGTGCAGATGGCGGCCCTCTTTTGGCCTCTTCACAAAATCATTCCTGGATTTACAAGCACTCCTGGTATCTCTGTATCTTATGAAGACATGAGTGATATTGAAGTAGAACCCTACCCTAACTGCCTCATTTTAACTTGACCACTTCTCTGTAGACCTTATTTCTTAAATGTCTTTACATTCTAAGGTACTCAGACTTGGAACTTCAACTTGTAAACTTGGGAAGGGGTGGTGATGCAACAGCCCACAACAATGAATTTCATTGACTTTTCAATGCACATTTAATTGAGATTCTTCTATTTTACTTGGAAAAACTTTTGACACACCTTGACTACTGAGATAGTAATAATAACCAACAATATTCGATGAGGCTCGCTCTACATTGGTCCCATGTGCAGTCATTTATATGAACATTTTTCATGATGTTTCATTAGTTTAATAACCAGTCCATGTAATAATGAGGACACTGAAGCCAAAGAAGTGTTTTGCCCTAGAGTACACAGTATTAAATGGCGGAGTTGTAGACAAATCTGGTTCCGTCTGTTGCCAAAGCCTGAGTGAGTCCTTCACCACCGTGAAACTGAGCTTTCCAGTGCTATAACTAACTTTGATTATTTATATTTTTCTTTATTATCTGTGTCTTGCTCATCATCACCCCACTGTTTGGCAAATTTGTCTAGTTTACATTGCAAATCCTTTGTCCTTTATCACTAAAAGTTGAAATATCAGATGAAACTTCAAAGAAGTAACCCTGAGGATTTTAAATCAAGTTCAAATGAGCTCTTTTTTTTTTTTTTTCTTTTTTTGGAGAGGCTTTTGCTATAGGGCGCGTGCGCTCACCAGACAGACAGAGAGAGACAGAGAGACAGAAAGCGAGAAATCACCCCCCAGGGGGGATGGCCACGCCGCAATCCCTTCTCCTCCATTCTCCTCTCGGGATCTTGGGCACACACGCACACGCGCCCGGCGTGAGTTTAAGCCACCGGGTCCGGGACTCAAACCGCGGTCGACTACGTGGAAGTCCAGCGACATAGCCATTATGCCAACTGCCGGTCCCTCAAATGAGCTCTTATTAAATAATAAAATATAGGGACCAGCACTTACTGTAATGGCTATGTCGCTGAACTCCCATGTAGTCGACCACAGTTCGAGTCCCAGACCCAGTGGCTTAAACTCATGCCAGGTGCATGTGCATGTGCATGCATGCCCAAGATCCCAAGAGGAGAACGGAGGAGAAAGGACTGCAGTATAGCCATCCCCACTGGGAAGCGATTTCTCGCTTTCTGTCTCTCTGTCTCTCTCTGTCTCTCTGGTGAGCGTACATGCCCTGTAGCAAAAACCTCTCCAATAAATAAATAAATAAATAAATAAATAAATAAAATATATCTTTAACATTACAAATATTTAGAGGCTGGCAGGTGGAGTGGTGGTTAAGGGCGCTGGACTCCCACCATGGCTGACCGTGGTTTGAGTAGCATATCGGGCAGCCTGCTTTCTCACTTTCCCTCTCTTTCTCATTCTGTCCCTCTCTGGTCAAATTAAAATGAATAAATAAATAAATAAATAAAGTTAAATAAAATAATTCTTTAAAAAAAGTATTTAATACTACTATAAGCTTATTTTTCTTTATACTATTTAATCTTCAAAAATTCCCTTGAATACATTTTGTATCTATTTTAGAAATAAGGCCTCTAAATCAGAGGACACACCACTTCCATAGTCACACATCTCTGAAGAGCCACTTCTGTATAATACTCCTTTATACTTTGGGACACATCAATCTTGGACAGAAATAATGCTCAACATATGGAAAATTGATTTGGGATTGGAGACATATCCTCGTGAAGCAACAGAAGAGTTGCTAAGTCAGTGCTATGTGGCAAATAGTGAGAAATATGGATGACAAATACATTTCACCACGCTCAGAGGGATTTAAAAGAGATGAACTTCAGAGATACTAATCCTCAGTAAACAAATAAGCATGCTGTGTCCTCTGGTAAACTGGTAACATTAGCAGGGCCAACTTCTAGCCAAGGTTTTAGTGGTTGAGCTTCCTTGTAGTCCCCACTTACAGGACCCATATCTTAATCATCACATGGGTTCTCATTTGAAATATAGCCAATGAGCCAAGTGCTTCCCGCTGCTGAAACAAGAACCACACCAATGGAACTGGCCTTAGTGTCGGCCAGCACTGGTAAATTAGGTGGTTACCAAGAACATAAAAGGAAATGTCACTATTTAAAACTATTTTTTTGTGTGAGAGAGAGATGTTTGCTATGGGGCATGTGTGCTCACCAGAAAGCCAGAGTCAGTCAGACAGAAAGCGAGAAGCCACCACAACCACCCCCTCTGCCAGGGAGGATGGTCACATGGCAATCCCTTCTCTTTCATTCTCTTCTTGGGATTTGGGATTTTGGGCACGCATGCACATGCACCTGGCATGAGTTTCAAGTCACTGGGTCTGGGATTTGAACCGTGGTCAACCATGTGGGAGACAGCAATTTAACCACTGTGCCACCTGCTGCAAACCAGGTAAACACCTTGGAGATCTCAACGCTAAACCTAGGATATAAAATAGCCATAGGGGCCAGATGGTGGTGCAACAGTTAAACACAATGCTCTGCAAAGAAATCCTATTATAAAGGTTCACGGTTCAAGTTCAGAGACTCTCCTGAATATATCAGGCACGTATGTGCCTACAATCCAGGGCTGACTGAGACTGGGGAAAAATTACAGTGTCAAGATCTTACTAGAGGTGCTATTTCTCTCTGTCTTGCTCCATCTTTTTAGCTTATGAAAGAAATAATTTTTTAAAAATAAGTTAATAAGCTTATTTAGAAAACGGCCATTAAAAATACATATTTCTCATAAATGCACCCACACTAGCATACTTGTCATAATTTGCCTAAATCAAGGCTGTAAACTGTAAGTAAAATATTTCATATTCCAGTTTTTAAAAAGGAATTATATCAAAAAATTTATACTAGTATATAAAACAATTTTTAAAGGTTTTTGCCATAGGGCATGTGCACTCACCAGAGAGAGTCAGAGAGGCAGAGAGAAGGAAGTGATAAATCTCCCCTAGGGGTACGGCCACACAACAATTCTTTCTCCTCCATGCTCCTCTTGGGATTTGGGGCACCCATGCACACATACTTAGCATGATTTTCAAGCTACCAGGTCTGGGACTTGAACCCTGTTTGGCCATGTGGGAATCCTGTGCCTTAACCACCACACGACCTGCTAGCTCCAATAATTTATTATTAACAATTTGATTTTAGAGAGCTGATAAATTGGACAACTGATACAATGGCTTCCTATGAAAAGAACACACAATTCTGTTCCTAATGATGTCAGTGTCTTATTATAGTATGATAATGATAATTATAAGCACTAAATAAAATACAAAAGTCATGCATTTGGAGGCCTTGAAGAACAAGCAAACAATATAGATAAAAACAGAGAAAAATATAACTATTGAAATAGAAAACCCATCGGTAAAATTCACATTTATATTGGTTTCCCCCTGGGAGTACACAGTGGTCCTCACATTTGAAAAGAAATAGAAATCATGCTAAAAAAGAGAAATCTCACTAGAGTGATGATTCAGAAGTCAGAGTTTGAGACTTCTGTGAAAATAGAGTGGAGAAATCCAGGAGCCCCAAATTTTTATTAACACCCCTTCATATCCTTGGTTGACACTTAACTTTGCATATATATGACAAGCCCCTAAGCAACTCATGAGAAAAAGCAAGAGAAAATCTGAAAGGGATGAAGAGAGATTTCTAAAGCTTATCATTGCTGGGAAAATTGCATTGGTAACCCAAATACATGCTACACAAAAAGCATGAACCTGTTGAAAGTAAAACATGGAAAAAGAAATATCAAACAACACTAAGCACAAGAATGCCGATGTTACTATATTAACATAAGACAAAGTAGCCTTCAGGACAAGGAGTATTAGCAGAGAGAAAGAGAAACATCTCATAATATTAAAGAGATCTAATTATCAACTATACACAATAATCCTAAATGTGTATAGAGAGCTTACAATATACAGTGGAACATTTGACAGAATTAAAGGGAGAAACAAATAAATCCGTAATTCTGATCAATAATTTTATCAACTCTTTTTCAACAAATAAAAGACAAATGAGACAAAGATTAGAACACTATCAACTTGACTCAACATTCTAGAACACTGTATGAGATAACATTAACTTAATATTTAATATTAACTTAAACGTGCATCTGCCATGTTCATAATAGGTCAAAAGCTGAGCTATAAAGAGAACAGTTCCTGAATGTCCTTTTTACCTGCGACCATAAGCAGAAATGATGGCAGACACTCCTTATAATTTTCTGAACTTCTAAATGTGTACCATTTTCTGAAATGCCTCTAAGTATTCTGAAATTTTCAATAATTAGATGTGCCAATCTATTGAGACACATAGAAGAGAAATGTTTATTTATTTTTATTCATGATAGAATACATGCACATGTGTGAGAGGGAGGAAGAATGAGAGAGGAGGAAAGAAAATTCCCTCTATAGGGTCTGGTCATGACCGATCCTTTTTCTCGAATTCTCCAGCACAACAGATTTCGAGCACTCACGTATGTGCCCTGAGTACTTCAGGCTAACTGACTCGGAGATTCAAACCATGGTTGCCATGTGGAATTCAGCTTACGTTGAACAGTGCCTTATCGCTGTGTCATGGAGCAAACCCCGAAATGCAGTTTTTAAATGCAAAGTAAATACTTACATTATTCTCACCAACAATACCTAAAATAACAATTTTTTGTTTGTCTTTATCCTATACCCTATTTAGGAGAGTGTATAAAATAAATCGATATTCACAGAATTTATTAGTCTGTGGTTGGCAGAAAAGAATATTTTCTCATGGTAATCATGCTACCATGTGATAAAAGGAAAAAGCCCACCAGCTACTTCTACAAATCAGAGAAGGTGAAATATTGTCATAACACTAAAAAGTAATAGCACATTAATGAGAAATAGGCATGTTATATAAACATAACTTAGAAAGGGCACATATTCCATTTCACCACTGACTAAGCTTGGAAAATTCTATTTAAAGAACTTTCTGCTCCAGTTTTTATACAAAAAAAAATTAAGTACAGAACGGATGCAAAATTGAGAATCAAATTCTTAGAAAATTCATTTTAAAATCCTGGTATGCGTTTGACCATCCCAGTAACCTTCTGATGATATTCTTTTTTTTCCACAATAAATTTGGGTTTAAAAATGCATTTGCCATGTGTTGAGGCCATTTAAGTCTGTCAGGTAGTGAGAAAATAAAAAGAAATCACTTCCCTAATGATTGGAGGTTTTTCTTTATAAAATTTCTCATAAAATTTCTCTGGCTTTGTTCACATCATAAAATAAAAGCATAAACTTGAGGAGATTAAGCCAGCTAAATCAAATGTGAAAAAAGACAATGGGGGGAAACAAGGAGAAAACAGGCAGGTTGGTAGATTTAAAGACTCAGAGGGGAAAATTATGGCAAGTGTGAAAATAGTATAAAGTATCTCAGGAGACTAATGATTCTCAGTCATTCAACCAGCAAGGAAAAAAAAAAAAAGGACAACCAAGAAGAGAAGAATATCCAAATGCCAAAAACAGAAAGGATGGAAAGTTTATTTGGAATCAACTTAAGGAGGAGTGATACCAGCGAGATGACAGAATCGGAGGTCCCCTGCCGGTATTCCCCAGGGCAACAAGAATTTGGTAACAACCTATGGGTAAAATTGCCTTTGTGGGAACTTTAGGACCAGAGAGACGGTTGAAAAACCTTTATGAAAACTAAGAGGAAGAAGGGCTGTTTTATTCACTGACTCAGGTCCTGGCTCCAGACCTGGAAACAGCCTTGTACTTCTGTAGCCTCAGCCACAGCCTCATTTGCCCTCGGTGCTGCCACTAGACCCATCTGCCAAAGAATGTGAGAAAAGTCACATCCACTTATGCCTTCAGTAACCAGAAAATATTGATCCCTGCTATGTGCCCAGAAGAAATCCTGTAATTCAGCTCAAGACCTTCTCAGCAATAGAATGGGCATATTTCTATTGGCCCAGGGTTCTGCCAGGAGAAATGCCTATCTTTGCCCCACCGCCCGAGAGGCAACCTGTCAATACCAGTCTCACAGAGGTTCCCGAAATGGCACCAGTCCAGTCCTCCCAGCTGTATTCTTTTTTTTTTTTTTAATTTATTTTATTTATTCATTCATTTATTTTTTAGTTTGAACAGAGAGAGACAGAGGGTGAGAATGAGAGAGAGAGGAAGTGAGAAAGCAAGCCACCAGATTAGGACTTGAACCCTGGTTGGCCATGTGGGAGTGTCCAGCGCCTTAACCACCACGCCACCTGCTGGTCCCCCTCCCAGTGTATTCTGAGCGTAGTCCAGTCTGTCCAGTGACTACCTGATGAGAAAACCACACAACTGTGGGTCCTTGAAGCAAGTCTGCCAGCATTGAACCACTGGATCTCCAGGCAGCCCTGCAACAGAGCTGCACCCCGCCGAGATGTGATTCTGGGGCAGTCCTGCCCACTCAGGAACTCAGCAAAGAATGCCTATCTGTGCCCCAGAGGCAAGCCTGCAGATTTCAGTCCCAGCTGTGGACCCCAAAGTAGTCCTGTGATTCAGAGGCAGCTATTTTTTTTTAATAACTTTTAGTTGTAAGATGAATGAATTCTGGGGAACATAAGTTACAACCCGATGACTATAGTTAATAGTTCTATATTGTTTACTTGAAATGCATCCATCCACCTACACACACACACACGTGTGCACGAATGCACAGATAATAATTGTGGTAAAGGACGTGCTCATTGATTTGATTGTGGTAATTGTTACACATGTATACATATATACAATCATCACATTGGATATCTTGAATATACATATCATTTTTATTTGTCAATACCTCAATAAACGTAGAGAAAAATCACTTCACCTCTTTAAATGACTGTACCAGAATATATAGGTCTTCAGTTCTTGTTGTACCCACGCCCAATTCTTAGATATCTTGTGTGTACGCCTTTTCTTCAGATAAGCTGTCTTCAGGAAGGAACTAGATTGTTACACACACATTTATGTGAAAAAGCAATGTATGTGTTACCTCTATGAAAGGAGTAGTCAAATATTCATGGAAAAGTAAAGTATAAGTTATTTTGGTGCAAAAAATAAAACTGAAATCCATGTGTAGGGTGCAGCCGGATCTGAACCACACAACAGTGACCTTTAAACAGAAGCGGAGACATGGTCCTCGTGCTGATGCTGCAGGGCTACTGAAAGCTCTTAAGGACAGGATCCTGCTTTTCTTGTGCTAACACTCCAGGGCAGGGTTGATTAAAGGAAACTCTGTTAGCCAGAGAAAGCCTGGGAAGATAAGAGGAAGCTTGTATAGGACAGCAAGATGCCAGAGGGTCTATATCTTCAGTCCGTAACATCAGAAAACAATTGGCTTTGCAATCCTCTTCTCCCTCCTTGTTTTTGCCCTATACGAGAATAACGAATAACGTGGGAATAGCTCAGCTCCCCCATGGCTGCCTCCCTCAGAGGGGTCTGGATCACCTGATCCCTACTTTTCTCTATTTGTCTATCTGTGTGTATTTTCTTTCCAAATCCAATGTCACTCACTCAGAATCAAGTTCCGTCATGCAGGTCACAGCATCCATGCATAGTTTTTTTCGTAATATACATTTTTCACAAACTTCTTGAAAACCTCTTATAGTAAATATTCTTATGTTCGAAATAACACCTTGCAGGTTTCTAGAGGCCAACTTTAATGAAATTAATTATATGGTATTCAAAGTGCAAGTCCTTACATGCCAAGATTAACATAAAGTCCACTCATTCTATTATTTTTTTCTATGAATAAATTCTTAATATCTCATAGGAATTCTTCCTTAGTTTATACATTCCACCGAAGCGTGATTATTTCTAATGTTGCCATTATTGTAATAGAAATGTAAGTTATATAAGCATCAAATGATCAAAGACATTTTCTTCTTTTAGATTATGATTTCTGGTTTATCTATATATTCAATATACATCTTTTGAGGGTACAGTATGGTTTTTCAAACCATGTATACATTGTGTACTAATTAAACCAAGAATATATACATATTCATCTTCTTTAAGATTGAATATTATGTTATGTTATGCTGTGCACATCTGGTGATAAATCTACTTGTGATTTCTTTTTTGTTTAGAGGTATGATTTGCTTTGTCCATATTTTTCACTCTGCTGCCATAGAGCATTCCATAACCTCTTCCTTATTTATATTAATTCTTATAGTGTGTTAAAATTTTTCTCTGCCAAGCTTCCCTTTCATTTCCCCATGCACTTTCCAGTACCAATCATGACTCTATTTCTGTTTTTGAGATATCTGGTTTCTGCCGTAGAGTGTGGACATTCAGTATCTGTTAAGCAGGGACATACAGTATTTTTGTCTTTCATATTCTGGCTTATTCCATTTAGTATTACATATACAGGTTCATCCATATTTTGTCAAATGATAGGATTTTGCTATTCTTTATGACCGAATAGTATTACTTGTGTATATGTGTCATTTTTTCCCAATCAATTTATTGGTTGTAGGGCACTTTACTTCCTGATAACTATGTGAATAATGCTGCAGTGTTTATGGAAGTGCAAATGTCTCTGACTGCGTGATTTACTGTCTTTTGGGGATACGACTAATAGTGGGAATACTGGGTCATACAGTAGACCTATTAGATTTCTGAGGACCCTCCCTACTGTTTACAACAGTGGCTATACTAATTTACATTCCCACCAGCAGTATTCAAGTGTCCTCTTTTTTCCACAACCTCTACAGTATTTACTGTTTGGGGAATTTTTTTTAATCATATTCTGATGGGATTAGTGCTAACTCATTGTGGCTTGTTTATTTTTTAGGTATTTACTATAGGGCACATCCACTTACTGGAAACAGAGAGAGAAATAGAAAGAGAGGGAAAGTGATAAATCACCCCACAGAGAGAATGGTCATGCTGCAGTTCCTTCTCCCCCATTCTCTTCTCAGGGTTTTGGGTATACATGCACACGTGCTGGCATCATTTCCAAGCCACCAGGTCCAGGACTTGAACAGCTCAGTGGGCCATGTGAGATCCAGCACCTGAACATCCGCACCACTTTCTGGCCCAATTTATTATTTTATACTGTGTGCATTCACCAGGGAGTAAGAAAAAGGGAAAGAGACAGAGGGAGAGAGAGAGAGGAATAAAGAGAAAGAGAATTCACCCTCCAAATGAGCTTGCTCATAATCCAATCTCTTTTTTTTCAAGTTCTCCTTCCTGTCAGGATTTTGGGCATGTATGCACGTGTGCCTGGCACATTTCCCATGCCACCTCAGCCAAGACTTGAGCTGTGAGTGACCATGTGGCATCTGGCTATCCATGCATAGATAGCACTGAACTATTATGCAATGGCGCCAGCCCTCTCACTGTGATTTTGATTTGCATTTTCCTTATGATAAAAGATATCATTTTTTCATGTTTTTAGTCATTTTTATGTCTTCCTTTGATAACTGTTCAGATCAATTCATCTTTTTTTTTTCTCTTTTTATGGTTTTTGTCATAGGGCTCACCAGAGAGAGACAAAGGGAAAGTTAAAAAAATCACCTTCTGAGGGGTGGTGGTCACACCACAATCCCTTCTCCTTCATTCTCCTCTCAGGATTTTGGGCATGCACATATATGCACCCAGCATGATTTTTCAAACCACAATATTCAGAACTCAAACCACAAGTCAGCCAATATTAAGAGTCTAGCACCCTTAACTACCATGCCACCTGCTGGTCCCTCAATTGACCATTTGTTATTGGAATATTAGCTTTTCTGCATGTGACCTATTTGTGTTCCTTATTCTGGTTGTCAATCCCTTACATGAGGTAAAGTTGGCAAATATTTTCTCCCATTCTTTAGGTTCGCTTGCCAGAAAGACAGAGAGACAGAAAGTGAGAAATCACCCCCCAGGGGGGATGGCCATGCTGCAATCTCTTCTCCTCCATTCTCCTCTCAGAATCTTGGGCACGCAAGCACACATGCCTGCCATGAGTTTAAGCCACCAGGTCCAGGACTCGAACCACAGTTAACTACATGGAGGCCAGTGACATAGCCATTATGCCATCTGCTGGTCCCCTGACAGAGCTTCTTATCTTGATACAATTCCACTTATTTATGTTTGGTTTTATTGCCTTTGTTTTAGGCATCTTATCAAGTACGCTGCCTATTTCAATATCTTGAAGTGTTTCCTTGCAGTACCTTAAAGTCTTGACTCTATTTTGAGTTAATTTTTGTAAGTAATGAGAAAGAGGGTCTAGGTTTCATTTTTTTGCAGATAGATATCCAGTTAACCCAGCATAAAATGTTGAAAATTCTCTTTATTCCACTAGATTTTCTTGTGCCTTTTGTCAAAAAACCAGTTAATTGTATGTTGTTGGATTTATTTCTGGGTTCTTTATTCTGTTCCATTAGTCTGTGTCTATTTTTTGTGCCAGTACCATACTATTCTGATTATTATAACCTTATATTTTGAAGCCTGGCAGTTAAATGTCTTCAACTTTAATTTTTTTGTGTGTGGCATTGCTTAGGTGATATGGGGTCAATCCCCAGCAATTCAAATGGTGACTACACATAGAAAGCATAAAATAAATGTATAAATGAATGAAAGAAAAAAAAACAATGTAATTTTGTCTACAGACCACTTAACACATCTGTGTGACCTACAGGAAATTATTGAACCTCTCTTTTTCTTTGTTTCTCTAGCAACAAGTAGTAATAATATTGTGTTGTCAGAAAAGTCACGATGCATTTTTGCAAAGAAAACAGAAAAAAATACCTCAAGACTTCCAACAACCAAATATAATCACCTGCCTGGTAAGATTGTTTACAGAAGTTGTTAAACTCAATCGTCCATGTTTAAGCATGGACAGGAGTTTTAACTATTAAACTTCAAAGCAAAGATGAGGGCAAACTATGGTGCTATACTTTTATTTCAAGAATATCTAGACTACAGAGGGTAACAGTACTATATATGTGCCAGTTACATGGTTAATATGAGTTATTCCTACAGACCACAGGGACTCTGCATTATCTCAAAATCCCTCCCTAGTTCTAAAAGGCTGCCTGCCAATTATATTCTCCAAGAAATTTAAATATGGAATACAAGAACTCTTTTCTATTGCAAAACTATAATAGAAGAACCTTCCTTCTCCATAGTTAAAAACATACTTAATGAAAAACAGGAGGAACATTCCTTTTCTTTAGTGATTTTTCCTATTTCCAATTTCTTCTTCCAACTGCATCCCTAAGAGATGGTCTGATTTCTATAACCTTCTAAAAGAGATGTAAAGAACTGTTATTTCTCAAAATATGGCTGATTAAACCTTAAATAAAATGAAGGCAGCCCTTAATGTTTATTAAAAGAAAAACTTCAGACTTTTAGTTTAGTGGAGATTAATTGAGCAAAAACAACTTGAATTGGGCAGCCCCCATAAAGGCTGCCAGGGAACTCTGAATAGCCACATAGTGGGGTGACATTTATGCACACAAAAAAAGAAAGTAATGTACAAGAAAAAGAAGTGAGGAAATGAGGAAGAGAGATCACTGGATTGGTAATATCTTGATGTCTGCCTACAGAAGCAGAGTTTAAAGGGTGGGTTTTCTGTGATTGACTGAAGTGTGGCTGCTGTGATTGGCTGTAACTTAGCAACTTACTAAGGAAGCAGACTTCCAAGTGTTTGCTTATGGAAGCCAAGCAGGAGTACAGAGGCCTTTCAAGCTAATAAAGTTTAACACACTCCGATATAATTTATAGCAGAAAAAAAAAAATACCTTAACTGATAGTTGGTAGATCAACTCTAGTAGGGAAATTAAATTGATAATAATAATAAAAAAAATCCATGCAACAAATGGTTCTGACAGTTATTGACCAGAGAGGAAACAAAACAAGTAATACTCCAACATAATATACCCACTTAAATACTAAATTGGATACTTAAAACTTAGTCCCCAAGAATCTTCATTCGAATGTGTAATATATTTTATGTTTTCTCCCAGAACAACAGATGACCATTTGCATTATTTCCATAACTAGCTGACCCAGCCTAGTCATTTTCCTGAAACAAATGTTGAGTACTACAAAAATAAGCAAAACCTCCATTTTTCAGGAAAGGAAAACCGACAGCAGCCCTCAAAGGAAACTCCCTCACAGAAACAACAATACTAATAATGATAATGAACTGTTATCCTTCCCCATATGGTACCCAGAATATTTACAGCAATTTGGTCTCCTCCATGTTCATACATAAAAGGAAATCTCAGTGTACAGAGCCTATAAGAGTTATTGGAAACAAAATTTCCTCTAGGATGGGTAGCCACGGTGTAAATGATAAAATTTACTTATAAAACTCTCCTCACTTTGGAGAGGTGGAAAAGTACACCAGGTTAGGGTAGGATCTCAACCAGCCTGCAGGTCTGTGCTTCTTTTACTTCTACAGTTAGAAGCAGAAGAGCTCTCTAAGTTTGAAGGCGAGCATGACAATGATACTCAAGGGACATTGTTTATTCATACTTGGTATGAATATGAAATAGCCTCAAGCTAGAAATTCCTGGTTAAAAAGAAAAATGTATTGCTAGAGCTACTGCAAAATGAGAATCCACACGTACATCTGGTAAAAGCACATCAAGGATTCCTCAGGAAATATACACCACAAGGACACTCAGTCACGCTAACAGACAATAACCCCTCCCCACGGGGTGACAGGCTTAGATCAATAGTAAAAGTAATATTCTCTGATACTGATCAACTAGATGAACTAGGTAGAAGAATATAGAATGTGTATCATTTGCTACATAGATGGAGAAACAGTCAAGGTAAAAGCAATGAAACATCATGCGTTTACAGAAACGCTGCAGAGTGTAGTTTTCTGATACTTAGAAAACCATAGTCAAGGAAGTGTACACTTCTCCACAAAGTGCAAACCAGTGCTAGCGATGATTGAAGGTTCCCAAAAATTATGAAGTATTTTGTCTGTTTTTTTTTAAGTATTCATGTTTCTAAAATGGTTTAACCACTGGTGTGAAATTTTTTCTTTCTTCAGATAAAACACCTAAAACTTGTTTGTGAAAATGGGCCTCAGTTATAATATTTGAACACTACGACGTAGAAAGAAAAGGAAGCAGGGCCTGTGGTCAGAAAGCTAATGCCAGGGGCACCACTCAGACTTTTAGTGACACAGAGAGGGTTTTCCTAAAAGTCTACACCTTCATAATACCAAGCAATAATCCTGTGGGGCTCTACAGAGTGTAACTTACCACTTGAAAGAGGAGTAACAGCTTTAGATTTTGTCTATTTTAATAAAGGTTCTCACCGACACATTAGTACTACCATATGCTTGAACATCAAGAAGATGGGGGCAGACTGCAAGCAGCACAGTGGAAAGATTTTCTAAGTGTTCTGGGTGACAGCCAATGCCAAGAGAAATTTGACACCCCATAAAGTAACCTGGGCCTCTGTGCTTTGGACCTACCAGCCAAGGGGTCTCCTAAGTTGTATTTCTAATTATAAATCAAAAGCTTTTATCGTCTGTTAAAGGAATGTCCTAAGTTGGTGAACAGGTGGAGAAAGCAGATTTTGGAATGAGCCAAGGAAAGGGGAGAAGTCAAAGCTTCTTCTGAAATTGACCCAACCAGCAGCTGCCTGCACCACCCAAATAGAAACCTAGCCCTTAATGGATACTAAACACAGACTTGGGACTTAATAGGCAGGAACTAATTCTCAGTATTTGGAAAAAACACTCTAGAACAGTAAGAATTTTGTCAAAATTTGTTTCTATCTTTGTTTTTTTTTCAGAGAATTTTGCTATAGGGCGTGTGCACCAAAGGGATATGAAGAGAGAGAGAGTGAAAAATCATACACACCCATACACCCCAGGGGGGCTAGCCATGCTGCAATCCCTTCTCCATTCTCCTCTTGGGATTTTGGGCACACATGCACACACACCTGGAATAAGTTTTAAGCTGCCAAGTCTGGGACTTGAACTGCAGTTCACCATGTGGGAGTGCAGTACATCAAACACTACATCACCTGCTGGCTTCAATGGCAAGTGTTTGAACAGTAACCAAGAGCAGTCATATTCATAGTGATATTCTGAAGAATAGAATGAATGCTTTAATTCCAGGTCAAAAAGAAATTCAGGGCCAGCCTCTGGCCTGGTAGTTAAGGGAGCTGGGTCACATATGTCTATACCATTTGAGCCCCAACCCTAGTGGCTTGAAAAACACTCTGAATGTGTGTGCATTCATGCCCCAAATCCTGACAGATGGAGAAATGGAGGAGAGAGATCATGGCATCATCATGCCCCATGAGGGGGTATCTTCTTCCTCTCCCTTTATCCCTGTCTCTCTCTGGTGGGCATAGGTGTCCCCTGACAAATTTGAAAATCATTAAAAAGGAAATGTAGCTCTCACACAGACATATAAGCATATACACATAAGTCATGTGCTGAGATGAAGATCTGGGTCCTGGACACTGCAAAATTACTGCAAAGTTACTGTTCTCAGGGTTAGCTTTTACCCTAAAGGGGAATGACTAGAAAATTGATGTCTCTTCTTTTCATCACATTGCAAACGTATTAATTCATTTGATACTCAAAATAAAATAGAAATAAAAGAGAAAACACCCCTAACTCTTTACATTAACTTTGTGGCAAATGGGAAGTGGCTTCAGAATCTTCAGTTCTATCACATCTACCGAATCCTAGTGCTTTTTTAGCCCTGCTATAATATCGTTCTAGCAAATAAATATGTTTAGTTGGCATTGCTTTTTATATTAATAGAATTTATAGGAATATATTTTTAAATGATGGCAACTATAAAAGAATCATCAATAGACTATGGCAGAATTTTATTATAATCTATTCAAAAAACTGATGAGTGGGTTCTTGTCCCTTGAATGTTGTAAAACTATTTCACTGGTATCCACCAGAAAAATAAATCCAAAAATAATAGAATCATGCCTTTTATCTTACTGTGGCTGAATAAGTCAATTCAACCTAGAAATAATTGAGCTTGTGTTTAATCACAATATTAGCTTTGAAAGCTTTCAAGTGTTTCTTAATTTTTTTCTGTGTGTGATGTATGCTCCCTTGTAAGAGTCAGAGTGAACTCTATTGTATTCCATTTCAAAATTAAATGAAAAATGCCTCCTCTTTCTAAATCAAAATCATTTATTTATTGTCTCTGGTGGCTGCTGGCTGTTTTCTTCATCCAAGACATTGTTGGTCCACCATTATTCTTTAGTCTGTGCTATTGTCTCTCTCTGACGAACAGAAAGCTTAACACAGCCCTAGTTTTCCAGGGAGCTCACTATCTTGGCTAGAGCAGTCAATACCACAAGCTTGAGATCCATTAAATATTGAACAGTCATTGCTCTGGGCAGCAAAGACAATACATATTGATTGCCTCATTTCATCTTGGAAGGAAGGAGATTTTTCTCATCTGCCTTACAAAGTGGATACAATGTACTCTTTTGGATCTGGAGAAACAGATTGAAAGATAAGGTACCTGATATCATTGCACCATCATTAGATATATTTCAATGGTATGGATTCCTCTGTTAAGAATGTGTTTCCTGCAGCAGTTCTAGGGGATGTTTCAAACATTTCACAGGCTGTCTCTGACAGCTGTGCTGATAAGGAGTGTGCAAGGGAAGCAAACATAAACTTTGACATCCACTGAGGAGCTGCAAATAGTACACCATTAATACTCTCACGTGCTTGGTAAACAAGGGCACTCTGCAATTCACCTTAAAATGTTGCAACGAAGAGTGAGAGACCAAGTGTGTTTACTCACAGAAAGACTGGGCTTGAGAACTATTTATTACTCCACTGGGTAACTAAGCAGCTGTTGTCATTGGTTCTTGACCTTTAGGAGAGGTCTTAACCTAGGACAATTGAAACAGATGTTCTGAGTTATCAAATCTGCTTCCCTGCCACTGTGTGTCTTCCTGAGATATAAAAACAATTTTGAACCACAGAAGAGGACAGAAGACTTCAGCTGCCTGGAAACCAGCAAAACATCATTGCTTGATTGCAGGCAAGGTTAACATTATCACTGGCAGCTTGACCCTGCATAATTTTTTATTCATATTCAAAGTTGTTTCCTTTATCCAGGAAAAGAAACCATCTAGGAATTGGTAATAATCCACAATCTTTAATTCATTTCACCATTCTGGAGAAAAAAATTAAATCCTAGGCCAATTTAGCATTTCCTTATATTTCCTTCCCAATTTGTAAGCATATAAGTTGACTGCAAAAATGGTGGGGAAAATAATATGTTTCAATGTAATTTCTAATGGGAGATTTCTGAACATATCTTGAGAATATAGTTAAATATTGAACTTTTCACTTGAGTTTTCATTTAATGTATTAGTTTAGAATAGACTATGTTTAATAACCTAGTTAATAATTCAGAAGTGGATATCGTATAGTCAGAAAACACCAGAACTCTAAACTTGCCTATCTCTGGTACTTCCAACAAGTGATTTACCTTTTCTTTTTCAGGGAAAATTAAAAAAGGAGGGTTGCAGCTGCTTTCTAAGTTGTGAGAATAAAATTAAAAGGGTGAATAAATATGGAACATTCAAATCAGTGTCCAGAACCTGGAAGAGCTCGCAATACCTACTAACTGCATTTCTGTCCTCTCTCATTTTGAATTAAACAGCTATAAATATGCCTTTTTCTTACAGAAAAGCTATCAATGTCAAATTCATTAACTATTGCATTTAAAAAGAAGAATTCGATTTTAAACATACTTCAGCTGAACCATAAGTTATGGTGTTGTCAAATGATGTACTTAAAATGAGAAAAAATGATCTTTATATTTTATAGCAACATTTTGTAAGCTTTGGAGAGCACTACTAAGATTAAACAGAATTGAAAAATCAAAGAAAACAACTGTCAGCTTGGGGATTTTTAAAATTTGCTTTAAATATATTTGTATGTACACATACATTTACATAGTACTCCATCTTACCCTTTAGTCTAAAATGGCTATTTAAAAATGATTTATGGTTTATTTTTATTCCATTTTTCTGCATGAACAAATACTGGTAAGATTCAGAAAGTATTTTTCGAATTAATTCTGCATCATAACACATTGCACTTAAAAGAAAAAGCACTAGGCAGTTAATAATGTGAAACCAAAAATCACTGGAGTGAGACGAACAATAACTTAATGCATGAAACTGATTTTATAGGATAGTGTGTCACAGAGAATTCCTAGAGTTAGATTTAAATGCCATCTTTAAAAAGCAAAAATGATTAGTTTACTTTTTAATAATTTATTTATTTAGATTTTTAGTATCATTTTATCAGTAAAAGTATTTTGGACATCAGAAAAACATATTTATGAATAATATTCTGCTTTTACTCTGCTGTCTTCAGAAATGCTAGGGATCAAAATAAACTAAAATTTATCTTATCATGTTTTTCAAATATTCTAAGAAGTGGCTGATTGAAAATGCATTATTATTTTATTCATTTTGTTATATTCTCTTTTGCTAATTCAAATGGTTTTGTTTAAACCCCTTATTGACTTTCAAAACAAAATAAAGCAATTTGTAATCATCTTACTCCATAAGTTTCATAACAAAATATATTATAAAAAACATAATCCAGATTGCATTTATAATAGATTTGTTGATTGAATACTAATGTGGAGAATTCTGAAATTCATCTTCTCCAAACTCCTTAATTTATTAATAATTTCTGCTCCGGTCTAAATTAATACCTTAATTAAAAAAGACGATTCAGAAGCTTGTCATTTGCCATGTTTGTCCTCAAGCCCTGTGTGACTCCACTGTGGAGTCACCATATTGGTACTACAGCTTGCCCTATGCCAGCCTTACATCTTTGGACTTTCCAGCCCCAGAAGAGTAAGCCAAATAAGTAAACTTCTATTTCTATAAATCACCAAGTCACAGGTATTTTCAGTTAGCAAATCAATAGCAGACTAAAACACTGTGTTTGTGTTCCCACTGAGCATTTTATATGCCTCAAATTCTTAGTCACAGATTCAAATGTCTTCAGAGGTCAAGCAAAAATCTGTGCAGAGCAGGGGCCGGCAGGTGACATGGTGGTTAAGGCACTGGACTTCCATATGACGGACTGTAGTTTATGTCCTGGACCTGGCAGTTTGCTTTCTCACTTGCCCTCAATCTCTCTGGTCAAATTAATAATAATAATAATAATAATAATAATAATAATAATAACTTAAATTACATTTTTTATAAAAAAGAACTGTGCAAAGCAGTAACACAGTAGGGAGTGATAATAACTATGAGAATATACAGTATATACCACCTTGGAGTCCAGAGCTATTTAACATTAAAACACACACATATACACACACACACACACACACGCACACACATTATTATGGACAAAGGCTACCACTTTAGGATAACTACTCTCTTTACCTTCATATAAAAGTTACATAATTTAAGCCTGAATATTTTGAATTCAAAATGATTTTCTTATTTTGATTTGTATGTCTCTTGGGATCAAAAATCATTAAAAGTAAAAATCATATTCCAAAAAGAAAACCATGGTTGCTGCTAAATGATACTATATATATATATATGTGTGTGTGTGTGTATGGCTCATAGCTAGGAGCTATTTTTATGCTGAAACTTTGTTAAAATGTATTATTACTGTAGTTTAGATTCATAAGTAATTTGTAAAGCAGATAATATCAACTCTTCTGATTCTTAGGAAGAAATAAAGGACTTGTGGAGAATATTGTATTGTTTTTATTGTGATTATGATTTGGTAGTCTAAGTTAGAAAAATAATTGATTTATAGTAATAAATATCAAATAGTTTTTAAAGTATAAAACTGTTATAACTATAAAACATTGATAACTGTATATAAATTTGATCTATTAATAACAATGAACATGTCATAGCTAAGAAGCAAGTTACATAACTTAGTTGCATTTGCATTGGATTTTGTTTGTTTTCCCTTGGATTTTTCTTCGAGATGGCCTACTAACTGATCTAATAAGTAATACTGGTTCATTAAGTTTGAGCAGGATTCACCCAGCAGCTAAATGACCATCAAAATATATAACTTGATGATTTACTGGATTAGACTACCCACTGGCTCTAGTCTCTTCTGTCCTACTGCGGTGAGAAGGTCAGGGTCATGTAGGAAATTACTCTGAAGCAACATTACCCTCTAGGTACACTATCAGGTAAGTTATCCCAAGGGCTACAAAACAGAAATGTTCAGAGATCCAATTAAAATGCTCAAGTCATACAATTCATTAAAATGATGCCTCAAGACAGATGTTGCAAGGTAACAGACTTATGATAGCATCAAGAGCAAAGAATGACATTCCCCAGGTCCAGGATTATGCAAAGTGTCTATGTTATTTTTCTCACTATATTAACCTTCCCTGTAAAAGGTACCGTTACAAGCATCCAAATGAAGTCTAAACAAGGAATCCTCATAGAAAGTTCTCCAAGCCGGTGATACCTGCTCTATCAGAGAGACACAGGGACAAGTACAGTAAGCCACAGAAGTAGCTTGTCATCAGCCTGCTGAATAGCCATGCTGTTATTTATATTTCTTGGATGGAGTTCTCCTGGCATCAGAATAGGAACATACTGGGTGTCACCAACAGGTGGCTGAATTCAGGGCGTGGAGAGGGATGTGGTCTCAGCTCAGAAGTGGCAGGACCAACACTTGTTCTTTCCATCCCTTTCTCTATATCATTAACACTTTTGTTTGTTCTGTCATATTTTCTATTAACTCTAGTTTTGGTATGTTTCGTACATTACTGACTTAACTTTTTTCTTCAACACATCCATTATGCTCTTATTTTACAAGCTACTATTTTTTTATTAGGTATGCCCATCACTTCTTACACATTTTGCCAATTAATAAGCTAGTAGTTTACATACAAGGAGTTCTCCAAAAGTTTATGCATATTATAAAAAAACTATACATTGATTTCAATTTTTTGCACTAAAATAAATATGTTTTTTAAAGAATTATTTTAGGGAACCAGCAGTTAGCGTAATGGCTATGTCGCTGGACTCCCACGTAGTCGACCGCGGTTCGCGTCTCAGACCCGGTGGCTTACAACTCACGCCGGGCGCGTGTGCGTGCGTGCCCAAGATCCCGAGAGGAGAATGGAGGAGAAGGGATTGCGGCGTGACCATCCCCCCTGGGGGGTGATTTCTCGCTTTCTGTCTCTATGTCTCTCTCTGTCTGTCTGGCGAGCGCACGCGCCCTATAGCGAAAAACCTCTCCAAAAAAAAAAAAAAAAAGAATTATTTTAATTATTATTTTCCAATTTGACCAGAGAGAGACAGAGTGAGGGAAAGTGAGAAAGGAGTCTACCAGGTCTCCTTGGTAGACTGAACCATGATTGCCATGAGGGAGCCCAGCTTCTTTAACCACCATGCCACCTTCTTGCCCCACCATGTACTTTAATTTCACTTTACACAAACTTTTTGAAGACCTCAGATATTATCCATGCTTAATATTTCTTATGTCTCCAACATCTTTTATTCTTATCTTTATAGAGGAATTAAATATCCTCAAACCATACACAAACTCAGATCAGTCAATAGCCTTTCTCAAGCCACATCAGGCAGTACCACAAACATTCATCTGAGGAGTTATATTTCAAGGAAATTAAGTATTGATCCAAGAATAAGAATTCAGAGACATTAGTATATGCATGATATAAACTGTGTATAGATTTAAATATATATTATTTGTACCTTGATTTTTGTGGTAAATATTAACACAGTGGGATTGTTTCTAGGTATTTAATAAAATGGTATTTTTAAGATAGATTAAAATTAAATCTAACTCATGGGACCAGCAGGTGGTGTGGTGGTTGAGGTGCCAGACTCCCACATGGATAAATGTGGTTCAAGTCCTAGACCTGGTGGACATGATTTCTGTGTGTGTGTATGTGTGTGTGTGTGTGTGTGTGTGTGTGTGTGTGTCTGGTTTCTCTCTCTCTCTCTCTCTCTCTCTCTCTCTCTCTCTGTGTGTGTGTGTGTGTGTGTGTGTATGTGGTGTCTGGTAAGCGCATGTGCCCTATAGCAAATTTAAAAAATATTTTTTTAAGTTAAATCTGCTTCAAAGAAATAACACCTTTGTCTTTTTGAAACATTTAAAGAATCAAACTGTTCAGTTGAGCGCATGCACACATAAACTTAAGTTGACAGGCAGACAACTGACTTAAAGAAGATGACTAGAAATCAAAGTCTGTAGTCAATGAGAGATGTAAGGGCCTAAGTCGGACCTCCATGGTCTTCGACCTCAAATCTCTTAACACAATTTTACAATAATGATTTGCTTTTGTCCTGACTATTTGAATTTGAGTGCATGAGTTGAATAGTCTGACCGCATTTTAACTTTGGCCAGTTAGAATATGTATGTACTTGATAATCCAAACATTTAGCTGAACAATTGGGAGTTTATTTTAAAATTGAAGTACAATTGTTCTCAGTCATTACTATGATTTACATAACTAAGAAAAACTACTGGTAGAAAATGTTGACATAGCATTTTTTTGTTGTTGTTGTTCATTATGATTTCATTTTTTGTGTAAAATATGGAGTTGGGAAGTACATTAGCTAGTTATGACAACTTAAACTGTCATCCAAATTGCAGATTATGCAAATCAGAACTGCAAAATTATGAAGAGTCTACTGAGATCAGAATACTAAGAAGCTTAAATAGAAAATGGGGGGGGGGGATGTTAGCAGCAAAAGAACTCTCTGAATAATATTAAATTGGGGAAAGAATGTTGAACATAAAGTGTATTTCTATTCCAGCAGATTCTTACCAAGATATGGCAGGGTGCAGTCATTCCTCAAGTTGTAGGTTGAACTACACCATTCTCCACTAGACACTTGTAAGAAATAAAACCACCCTTTCTGTAAGTGATCATAATGATCTGCTTCATGAATTCTGTGCTAAGGACTCCCAAAGTAACATGACGTCTTGTGAGTACAACGTGCAATAGAGCCGTACCTTCCTGGGTCCTGATCTTATTCCATCATGGCGCAGGCGTCATCTGGAGAACTTAATACTTCTTGAGCTTTAGCTTTCTCACTGTGAAACAGACATTTTAGTGTCTACCTTAAAGTTTTGTAAAGGCCTAATATAGGTAAAATACATAGTACTTCATTTTGATCACAATGAATACTTACTGTATATGTTTCATAAACTAAAAATTTCCTATAAAGATCTAAGGACTTAAAGAGAAAACACTTTTCCTTCCCAATGAGGTCCTCAGAAGAGAGAAATGACAGAAATAATTGCTCCCTAGAAATATAATTTCTTATATAATCAGTGTGGGGAGGTGAGAGCCAGCATACCCTTGGGTGATTTCTACAAAATATGCAAATATATTCTGCTGATGAAGGGAGAGAATATTCACTTCAGACTTCTCTTATGTTCACTTACTTAATTAATATTTCAATTTTGTCTACTATATACCAGGTACTCTGCTAGGTTTGAGAGGTAAAATCATGGGAAAAAGAAAAGTCCTTGGCCCAGATGTGGTAGTGCAGGCAATAGAAGGCCTGTGTGATGCCAGAGACCATGTGCAAAGGTTCTAGCTTTACTTCCTTGGTGGACCTCAAGCATACCAGCACTCTGCAGGAACACCTGAGATCTTGGCTGGCTGCAGGAGTAGGGGGAGGATCATGGCTGAAGACCCTGACCAGGGTGCACCCCCTCTTTCTCTCAGGAAAGGGGCAAACTAAACAAAGAAGAGTTCTTGGTGATATGGACTTATTTTAGCCAAATTGGGTCTCTACATTTCTTTAGAGCTCTCAAACTTTATTTTTGAACTATCAACATGACATTAAATCCAAAGGGGGTCCCAAAGAAACAATATAGACAGAAAATGCAATCGAGGAACGCAGCCATGATGGTGCAAGCTGGATGCTGCTACTCTCCCATTTGAGAACAGGTTCGATTCCTGGCCTACCCTAAGAACCAGGCACAGTGCATGTGTCTGTAATCTCAGCAACTCAGGGGCTGAGGTGGGAGGATCAGATGCTTAGAAGACATCATGGGCCACATAGGGAGACCCTGTCTGAAGGAGCCCAGTATAGTAGCAAGCCTTGTAGTCCCAGCTACTCAAAAGGCTGAGGTCAGAGGATCAAGACAGAATGAGACCTGGTCTAAAAAACATCACACACCTGCATGTGCACACACATTGGGGAAACAAAGAAAAAACAAACAAAGAAACAAAATCAAGGCATTATTCAGAAGAGACAAAGGGAGGGAACCAGCAGTTAGCTTAATGGCTATGTCGCTGGACTCCCATGTAGTTGACCGCGATTCGTGTCCTGGACCCGGTGGCTTAAAACTCACACCGGGCGCGTGTGCGTGCATGCCCAAGATTCCGAGAGGAGAATGGAGGAGAAGGGATTGCGGCGTGACCATCCCCTCTGGGGAGTGATTTCTCCCTTTCTGTCTCTATGTCTCTCTCTGTCTGGCGAGCGTACGTGCCCTATAGCAAAAACCTCTCAAAAAAAAAAAAGAAGAGACAAAGGGAACCATGGCCATGTGGTATTGAGGAAGAGCAGAGTCCTGTTCACCCTCTCCCATAGTCTCCAGGGGAAGCCTCGGCTTCCTGCTGCTCTTCCATCTCTGAGCAGCAAGGTCAGGAGGCAAGGTCTTCCAGAAGGCACAACTGCCACACACAATGAGCCATGGCCTCTATGTTTTCCCAAAGGTTGAACGGCTTCAAAATGAATTCAAAATGAAGAGCGATATGTCTTCTAAATTTTAAAAATCCACTTTCGTTTTACTTGTCTTTGAATGTGGATTTTTTAATCTTCTGTTTTGCCATTCTCTATCTTCTAGGAGTTTTTGAAATTTAAAAAATAAAATTGCATTAAAGTATAAGCTAAATTTAGAGTAAAGAGGCAGGAAATGAGCCTGCCCTCAAGGGATACACTGAGCAAGAAAAATGCACTTTAAATCACTTTACTGTTCAGAGTCAAAAATATTAACTGGAGAAGATCCTTGACTTCAGTTCTACCCACTTCAAAAACCATTCATTGCTATGGCAGTTACTTTGTTCTCGCTCTCTGTCTCAAAGTAGGCCCTAGGCATTTTTCCCTAAGAAAAACCTACATTTGAAATCAGTTCATGTTGATAAGAATCTATTTGTAGTAGAATCAATAGAGATCTATTGTCCATTGCCTGCTTCCATTTTGTTGTACATATATAAGACAGAAATAGTTCATTGCATTATCGACTTAGAAATGGTAAAAATGCTTTTAAAAGCTTCAGCTATAAGTTTTCTATAAATGAATTAGAATATAAATGATTGACAAGCGTTAAATTTTCTAGGCCTTATCTCTACTACAAAAAAAAAAAATTCTAAGAACAGTTATGAAAGTCAGGAGATTTATTTTTAGAAAAAATAAAAAATAGCACTTTCATCAAACGTAGCTACATAGCATTAGAATGAAACATATCACTTATTTTGAATTCTTTCCCCTAGCTTGGATCCTAATTGGTGTTCAAAAGAATAACTTGAGTAACTTTCTCAAAATACACATATCTTTGTCCCATTCGTCAATGATTTTCACTCATTAAGCCATGGGTAATTTTGATGGGGGAAAATAAAAAGGGTTTCCAGGTAATTCTGATAAACATTCCTGGTTAAGAACCACTGCTAATAAAACCTTAACATAATTCAGAGCACAGTTAAATAATATAAGCAAAAATTAAAGGTTTACTAAGTATTTTTTATTCAGTATGTCCCCTTACTTTTATTTTACTATATTTTATTTTTATGTTTTATTTTTATTTGGTATGTATGTTTGCTAGGTAGAAAGGGAGAGGGACAAAGGACTCCCACAATAGGGCATGGTCATGCCACAACCTGTTCTACATTTCCCCATCCTGTTAGGATTTGATGCGTGCCTAGTATGTTTATCAAATTGAAGGAGGTCAGGATGGAAACCCTTGTCGGTCATATGGGATCCAGCTGTTTACCTTTTGATAGTGTCACTCACCATCCTCAGTGTCATATATAGATTGTTTCATTTATTCCAACAAAAAACTTAAGAAGTACATACCATTATTATCGCTGCTATACAGATGAGAAAAATGGAATCTAGAGAGTTCACTGTGTTACATTCCCAAGAGCATACCACTAGTGAGTTGGAGCTGAGATCCAAGTTCAGAAACTTAGAGTCAACAGGATTATCCTTATAACCACTACGAAATACTATTTCCCACTTCCACATGAGTATGCTTCCATTTACCAAATCTAAATCACATTGAACTTCCCAGGAAATACTAAATTAGATAGTAAAGTAGAAATTTTAACCTATCATCCAGTTGATACCCTTAAATTCAAGATAGTGGCTGGATGTTTAGACCATAATCTGTTTCAGACTGTATGTGTCCGAGGCTATTCAATAGTGAATTCGGATCATTATTTTCTCTAAGGCTATAAAGGAACTATAAGAGATGTAATAACTTGGGCTCTTTTTTCCCCTCTCTTTTCTGTGTAAAGCCTTATTATTCTTCTGCCTAATTTAAGATGGTGTCCAAATTTTAACTACAGTAGTACATATTAGAGGCTGGACATATTAAAATGCTAAGGGAAAGATGAAGTAAAATAAATAAATAAATACTAGGGAGAGACAAACAGGTTGTGTATTTTTTTTTCCTCTGAAAGAAATGACAGTTTAAGAATGCTCTGGAAACCTGTACTGCCAAGTCTTGGAAAGGAAACCTGTGAAATTTATGTGTCCGCCCCTGCTTTGTTGTACAGAAAATGTAGTAATTCACATTAAAATTATATTCAATTAGTAACATGTCTTTGTATACCACTGCTCTGAAAAATCAACCCTCCCCAACTCTGTGTGATTCAAGTAATAAATTTTACAGTTCAAGGATTTAATATTCTACCACTTGGCAATATAAATGTATTCCACTATTCGGGTGGATGACCCTCTGTCTGTGCTAACAGCACTGGCTTACGTAATTTTATGATTTATGTTTCAAAGTGTTTAAAGCATGACATAATTATTTTTTTAATTTCTACTATAACTCTACTTTTTTGTTACATTTGATTTATATATTCTTCATTGAATCACTGAATGTATGCAAATGGTAAGTTACAGTAAATTCGTATGAATAACTATAAACCTACTGATATTAACTAATATGTTTCTTTAGTTTGTTAATGTAACAACAAATCAAATAAATTTATTGTTAACAATAAATCAAATTTTCTCACAATTTATTGGGTTAACGAGGGTATTTTGGTTGAGGTTTATTATTTTATTGTTTTTTTGTTTGTAGAGATGTGTATGTTACCAAGAATGTGCTATAAAAACACTAAATATGCAGGATTTTTCTTAATTATCTAGCTTTAATTTTTAAAGGTTAATCATACTTTCAATTAAACACTGCTATTATATATGCATTTAAGCATAAAAACAAAATATTGGACTGAGGAGCATAAAAGTCAACTTTATCCAAGGCGCCCGTTCATTGCTTCACTATCTTGGACAGGTGATGCTGAGGGATGGTGTTGCCTCTATTTCAACCCTTGCAGGATTAGTAAGTAGCTACAAGGCACTCCATTCTTCTCTTTGACAGCAAACAGCAGGATCTCCTTGTGATGACAACAAGGTAAGACAGGGTAGAATTCATTCCCCATTTCCCTTCAGGCTCTTTTCTCCTTATAAACACCTACATTTTCATTTCTTTTTCTCTTTGTGACACAGTAAGGAATTACTGGCACTGATGACCTTTCAGAAGGACATAAAAGGTCTTTATATGTGAAGTTTAAGGAAATGGTTGCCTTCCCTAACAAGATAAGTCAGAACCTCAGAGCATGAAAAGAACAAGCTTGTCTACAGGCCTCTCACCTCTAGGTCATGCACACTCAAGTCATCTCACTTTCTCCCTGGGAAGCTATTGCTAATGTTTTTGTGACCAACAGGTAAGCCTCAGGAGGGAAATAAGCTTTAATTATTTGCAGATATTTGAAATGAGAGGTAGATTTTACCTAAATTCAAGGCTTAACTTCTGATTAACGGGTGACACGCAGTTTGATGTAATAACCTTCAGGACTTTTCCTAACTGGCCCACTTCAAAGTGTGAGAAATTTTCCATAATTTCTATGGTCTCATATACAGACAAAAATTCTCTCTGTGACCAGTCTACAACCCAACTTAACGAGTGATGGTTTCCTCTAATAGAGTCAATTTGGGGGACTACATGTGGCATGGTAGTTAAAGTGCTAGACGCTCATGTGACTGACATAGTTTGCATCCTAGACCTTGACAACTTGTTTTCTCACTTTCTCTCTCTGTCACTTTTCTCTCTTTCTCTCTCTCTGTTGAGAGCGCATGCCCTGTAGCAAACTAAATAATAACGATGATAAATAAAATTAAATAAAGAATTTTAAAAAAATAGATCCATTTTTTAAGATGGTCTGTTATCACCAGGGATAAACTTTACTACAGCGTCTACAACCTGTATAAATAAAGAATGATTTTGACAAATTATGTTCCTTCTATAATTGCTTTCATGATTTTTGTATCTTTGTCATTCTTTTGGGAGGACATGGTAACAATAAGCTAAAGGTTTAGATTAGAATTCTCCATAACAATAGTAAGATACCTAAAAAAACTTGGAATGACCTTTTAGAATTAGTGCGCACAGACATCATTATACGAATAAGACAGATGGTAAACTTTCTCCAGCTGTTCATTCTATTCAAATTCACATCCAAAGGTCTTACAGATATGCAATAAGCTAGTAACAAGAAAATATGAGATAATTTTTTGTTGCAAATAGGAGGAGGGTAAAAACAACAGAAAGTCAAAATACAGCAAACTTTCAGTCATAGACCTTTATAGGGCTGTAAACTATTTTAGTGAGTTATACCCTAACCCCTTCATCATTCAACTTTGAGGTCAGCACTTTAAGATTGAATATGATACCTCTACAGAACAACAGAGGCCTTTCCCAAATAGCTTGACGTGCTCCCAGGGTTTCTTAGTAACTGCAAGAGGCTATCCTGAACACATTTATGTAGAAAGTAGGCAAAAGAATAGAGGATGCTATTTTGTTTTTGTTTTGTTTTGTTTTGTTTTGTTTTTTTTTTTGAGAGGTTTTTGCTATAGGGCACATGATCTCACCAGAAAGACAGAGAGAGACAGAGAGACAGAAATTGAAAAATCACCCCCCATAGGGAATGGCTACGCCGCAATCCCTTCTCCTCCATTCTCCTCTCAGGATCTTGGGCACACACGCACATGTGCCTGGCATGAGTTTAAGCCACCAGGTCTGGGACTCAAACTGCAGTCTACTACGTGGAAGTCCAGCGACATAGCCATTATGCCAGCTGAGGATGCAGTTTTAAATCAAATAGTCCTACAATCCTCTGTAGTAGAGCTTAAATGGATTGGGTTGTTAGGAAAGTCATGACTATTTTTCTAGGCAAAAATGGGGCATGGCTTTCCCAACAACCTAATAGTTCCTCCAAGAGGAAGACTACGGGAATAGGGAATATCCGATTTCCGGCTCTAGTGACTGCAGCGTGCTAGTTGTACAATAATCATGCTTATCTTTAGCTAATTTTATTTCAGTAAAAATGAAGTTGTCCCATTTGATTAGGCACTGGTATTGCAATAGATCATTAGTCTTCCTTTGTAGCAGAATGAGCATTTACTAAGCTAGATAAGAATTTCTATCAAAAAGAAACATAACGTATTCAGCAACACCAGACTTTATATCTGAAGAAGGCATTATTTCTACTGTGATCTATGTGAATGGTGCCTCTGGGGATTATGTATTACACAACCTCTACATCTGCAAATGTTTCCACAATAATAATACTGGTAATATCATACCTATCCACATAGTGTGCAAAAGAAAAGTTAGGTAAAGATACAAGAAATTTCACTACAACACCTTTGCAGTTTTTCTGAAAGTCTGAATTGCTTCCAAGTAAAAAGTTTAAAAATTAAGTTTCTGATCACTGAATGGTGTTACTAAGGAAACAGTGAAAACACAAGCCACATATAACCAAAAATAACAAAGCAGCAGCATAGCTCAAGATCTCCTTCCACTCAATAATTAAGTGATTTAAAAAAAAAAAATGAAAATTGGAGGACCAAAAAAAGTAAATAAATAAATAAAATACTATTCAATAAAGATGAAGTGGCCAGCAGAGTGACACAGCAGTTAGGTGCTGTACAGAAGTAGCCAGAATCCGGATTCCACATGACCACACTGCGTTGAGAACCTGGCCTCTTAGGCTTCACGCTGGGCATGTACATGCGTGCCCAGCATCCTGACATGATGGAGAACTGCAGGAAAAAGGACTGTGGCCTAGCAGGCCCCATTTAGGGGAAATTGCTTTCCTCTCTCTCTCTCATGCACATCCTTTGGATATTAAAAAGAAGAAAAGAAAAAGAGGCACAAGAATGAAACCAAAAACAAGAATGTATACAACCTCTATATTAATAGAAGCAAAAATTTAAATAGAGTTAGATATGATTCTCTACCTGCCAAATATGCGAGGTGAGCTTTGAGGACAGACACTTCAAACCACCAGCGCACTGCACAGCCCGTGTGCACAGCGTACCTCCAAGCGCACAGCATTCCACCAGCAAACGGAATCCTGAGTGTGCGCTGTGGACGCCAAGGCTCTGCGGACCACCAAGGCAGTGGATACGCTGGACTGTGTGGGAGTAAGGAAAGTGGAACAGGGCTGGCGCTGATGTGGCTGTCCTTCTGTCCTTTGGCCTGGACCCCTGCCCTCAACTGGATTGTTTTCAATACTGTTCTAGAGATTTGTGATATCTGAAGAAACAATTATTGCATATGCTTTTCATGTTATATTTTTATTTTTGATGTCTTGGATTACGTAATATGGATCATGTCTACAGTGTTTTGTAGCATATATTGATGTAGGTACTAACAGACAAATCATCATATGAACAGATGGTATAAAGTGTGTATCATCAATAAATACAGTATGGTATCTGTATTATCTCATGATTTTCTTAACATTTTTCCCTAGCTTACTTTAATAAGGCATATAACACAGAAGACATATAAAATATTTGTTAGTTATTGGTTTAATAGTTAACAGTAGTATTAGTAGTTAATTTGCAGGGAAGCCAAAAGTTCCATGTGCTCGTGGTTCTGGAAAATTGAGGCTGGGAATGTTCCATGGTACCAAGATTTTCTTGGGGGTGCCCATCTTTCTTTCCCAATGAAGAATTTTATTTATTTATTTATTTTTGCTTTGGGACATGTGTTTTCAAAGAGAGAAAGTGAGAGGACCAGCAGTTGGTGTAATGACTCTGTTGCTGGACTCCCATGTAGTCAACCACAGTTCAAGTCCTGGACCCAGTGGCTTAAACTCACACCAGGCGCGTGTGCGTGCGTGCCCAAGATCCCGAGAGGAGAATGGAGGAGAAAAGGATTGAAGCATGTCCATCCCCGCTAGGGGGTGATTTCTCGCTTGCTGTCTCTCTGTCTCTCTCTGTCTCTCTGGTGAGCACATACACTCTATAGCAAAAACCTCTCCAAAAAAAAAAAAAAAGAGAGAGAGAGAGAGAGAAAATGAGAAAGCATCTCTAGAGGGATGGCCATGCTATAATCTGATCTCCCCCATTCTCCTCTCAGGATTTTAGGCATATACACACAAACTCCCAGAGTGTTCTATAAGCCAACAAATCTGGGACTCGAACTATAAAGTGGGCCATGTGGAATCCAGACACCTTAACCACTATACAACTGGATGTTCTAATAAATATGGTTTATTTTAAAGAGAGATTTTTGCCATAGTGCACGAATGCTTGCCAGAGACACAGAGAGACAGAAAGCAAGAAATTACCCCCTGGGGGGATGACTACACCACAATCCCTTCTCCTCCATTCTCCTCTCAGGAGTTTGGTCATGCATGCACATGCTCCCAGTATCGGTTTTAAGCCACCAAGTCTGGGACTTGAACCATGATCAACTACATGGGAGTCCAGTGACATAACCATTAAGCCATCTGCTGGTTCCTAAATAAGATTGTTTTTAAAAAGTTTATTTCCGATTTGTGACTGCTCAGGCGCCAGCTCTCCTTACCCCCCACATGGTTCCAGGGTCAGCTGTACTACAATTATTAAGTTAACTATGAACCTAGCTATTTTTCTAAATGTGCATCAACGTGAAAAAGAAATTTTCACTTAGTCATGCCTTTGAGTGTTTACTGTGTTCAAGATACTATGGGGAAAACAGGAAATGACATGACTTTATCTTTGATGAGTTTAATAAGGATGAAAGGACAGAGGAAAAAAAGAGATAGTGAGGAAGAGATCTTTGACAACATGATGTGATATATATTGCAAAATAGGCGTAAAACTGTGTTGAAAACAAGGTGGGAAAAAAAACAACAAAATCTGCCTGGAGACATTGTCACCTGCCAGAAGCAACGTTCCAGATGAATCTGGAAAGATGAGTATGAGTTAGTCATGCAGAAGACAGAGAAAAGAGATGACAGAGGATGGAGGATGTGTTTACAGTTTAATAGAAGGAAAGGCATGATACAGACAAGGAAGATTGATGTAGCCCAGTACATTAGCTTTTCAATTGGCAACTTCCAGGCTTTTAAATGTGAAAGAATAGAAAGCCCACTCAATAAAACTTTGTTGTTAATAATAAAACCAAACCAAGGACCAGCAGTTGGCGTAATGGCTATGTTGCTGGACTCCCATGTAGACAACCACGATTCGAGTCCCAGACCCAGTGGCTTAAACTCACGCTGGGCACGTGTGCGTGCATGCCAAGATCCCAAGACAAAAATGGAGGATAAAAGGATTGCAGTGTGGCCGTCCCCACTGGGGGGGATGATTTCTCGCTTTCTGTCTCTCCGTATCTCTCTGTCTTTCTGGCAAGCACATGTGCCCTATAGCAAAAAACTTGCCAAAAACATAAAAAATAAAACCAAACCAAAAAATTTCAACTTTTTCTTATTATGTTTATATTGTTTGTTTTCCCCAGAGAACACAACACACCATCTCATTCCATTTTCCCACTGCATTCCGAGGGACAGCTTTTCGACTCCAGCAAACCTCTTGTTGGAATTGTGCCAATGGTTTGGCCGGCAAACAGAAATAGTAGACATGACACCAGAAATTTGACATTGTAAGAGTTTTCTGGTCCTATTCAAGGGAAATGCCTTAAATCAAGTCAAGTTTCAACAGGCTTTTACAAAATGAGCCTTTAACCACTTAAATTTCACTCATCATCATAATTATAATTCTATGTTTTTGAAGGCTTTATAGTTCAACCTTCACATTTTGCTCAGGGCTGACACTTGGGTTTTCCCTTCAAAACCTCATAGGAACTAGAATCAGGTAAAACCAGTTTAGCCAACTTTGTAGAGGGCGAGGTACAATCTCATGCACTGTCCCATACTCCAGATGCTCAACCCAAATTGATGGGTGCTGCTGGTGAAATGTCAACATCCTTAAAACTACTGTCAACAAAAGCAGAGCTGGTCTCCAAGATATTTAAAACAAGTAATTCAATAAGATACTATTTTGAAATATGACTTCTTTAGAGCTGATTTTTGGAATTACTGACCACATGTAATTTTATTTATCTGGCCTGTCTCAAAGAAAAAAACCTCTCAGAGCTTGTGCAGTGATAATGTATCATTTTTTTCCCTTAAATGAGAGGTCATACAAAATGTTGAGGGCAATGAAATTGCCTGGAAAGTTGTATAAAAATACAATCATTTGTAATTCTAACAAAGAAAATAAGGATTGGTATAAACCCACAGGCAACCGTGAAATTAAAAACTGGAAGAATAGACATCTTGTTTCTATTCATTTTAAAGTACCTATAGAAACTGACCCTGTAGAATATAGAGCAAACCTAAAAATATCACCAGAGAGGCATAGATTATAATTCTAGAAGAGACTTTAGACATCATCTATAATAATATTCATTTTATGTCTGAGTAACTGAGGTCCAGAGGGGGAAAAAAGTCAAGTTTAATTTCGCCACAGACTTTTACTAGAAGGGCTGCAATGAAATACTAAGATCCTTGACTACTAGTACTAGATTATTTTTATATATATCGTATATACAGGAATGTCTTTTTTAAATATTGGGTTGTTGGAAAAGTCATGGCCCATTTTTGCATAGAAAAAATACACTGTGACTTTTCTGACCACCCAATATTAACTGATTTGTTTCCTACCTTTTCCATCCTTTTGACTAAAATACTCTTCCTCTTGCTGTGAGAGACATGAGGCTATCGTGTCTTTCAGAAACAGTGTCTAAAGTAAGAAAAATAAATCGTACTTTTTCAGATAGAAGACATAACCTACATTAAAGAAAAAATAGATTACAGAATAATATATAAGTATATTTATAAATAAGGGAAAACTTGGTTTTCACTCCCCTATTCCCTCCCCTGGTACTATATATAAAAGGAAAAAAGAAACTATTTAAGACTGAGGAGAAATGAGAGTATTAGAAAAGACAATTAAAAAGCAGTCTGTACCAATGTTTACTCCAAAAGGAAGATGGTAAATCAGACAAGTGTGTGGATTTTAAAATAAAGAGGGTCCTTTGTCTGCTCACTGGGAGGCACTAGCATTGAAGGTGTTTCCTGGGCTAGAAGTAAAAAGAAAAAATACAAAAAAGCCTCTCAGAGTAGCAACATCAAGGGCTTTCCTGCAGTCAGTAGAGTCCACACAAACCTTTCCCCCTAAACTCCCAAAGGATGTAGAAGTAGACAGAGGTGGAATGCCCTTGGACCTAGACATTCATGGTGGGATGAAGGAAGATGTCAGTTGAAAGACATGTACATCACAGAAGTAGAGCTCAGAGTAGACCAGTTAGACCAGGAATTACATATTCCCAGGCATGCTGGAGGGTCCAAAAGCCAACCACAGTCAAGGATCACCCACTAATGCCTTCATGTCTGCAAGCACTCCCACCACTGATAGGCAGAATTATGTCCCCCCCAAAATTCACATGTTGATGTCCTAATCTCCAGTACTCAGACTGTGACTGTATTTGGAGATAGGGTCTCTAAAGAGATAATCCAAGTAAATAGAGATCCAATGTGAGTTGTATCCTTATAAAAAGAGAGAATTTGGGCACAGGCATGCAATGGAGGGAGACTGTTTTACGAACACAAAGACAACCAGTAAAGAGAGATTCCTCAGAAGAAACCAACCCTGACAACAGTTTAATCTCAAACTTCTACCCTCCAGAAACTATGAAAAAATAAATTTCTGTTGTTTACACCACCAACTTTGTAATACTTTATTATGCCAGCTCCCACAAACTAACCAACTACCCTTCTTTTCTGTCCTGGGAAACTATTATCCATGTTGCAAGTACATATCACATCATAGCCACCCAGATCTCTCTTCAGGAATGGAAATTCTGATCTCATCCATTCATCAGTGTCTTCCATTTTGAGGAATTGTCTTTGCTAAAGAAAGCTAATGCACCCGAATTTACACAGAGGCTATTTATGTATAATGACTGATGAAAGCATTACTTGTGATCAACTTACACAGCAGAAAACAATCTGACTCATGGATTGATTCACTATGGGGTACAAGCTGAATGGACTGAAGACTGCACTTAAAAGAAGGCAATCTTTAAAAAGATGGTAATGAAAAAAACCTTCCCTTAGATTAGACCTGTATGCAGTATGGCTGGTCATTCACACTGTGTAGGAAGAGAATAGGTACTAAATAATCAGATAGACAAAGCTATCAGCCAGTGACTTCCTATATCCTCTGTTACTGCCATTCCAGTGCCAGAACAATAGGTGGATGACTAGAATAGCTATAATGGCAGGAAGAGGAACTGAGCACGGTCAGACAATATTGGCTCCCATTTGCAATAGACACTAAGTACTGCCACTGCTAGATGTTCAAGAGGCCAGCAACAGAGAACAATGATGAGCCCCAATGTGGCACAAACCTTCCTACTGGCAAATGAACTACACTAGCCACTTTCCACCCAGGAAGTGGCAGTGATTTCTTTTATGGGGTAGACTTATAATCTTGTTATAGGTTTGCATTTTCTGACTAGAGGGATGCAGCTAACCGCACTGAGGATATAAAAATCACCAAGAACATATGACTACAGGAAAGGATGTGCAGATGTGAGCAACAACTATAAGATTGACTAGTTCTTTCACATGCTATACCACCCAGAAGCTTCTGGACTTATGAAAAGATGGAAAGAGATGGAGAAAGTATGGGTAAAGTCTGAAAAGAACAACTTGAGAGGATGGGATGCTGTCTTACAGAATGCTGTTCACAGTCAGTGACTTTTATGTGATGCTATGCTTTCAATGGGCACACTATTTGGACCCACATCCTAAGTGGTAGGAAGAAGAGACACTCTGCTATTATCACTGCTGGTGATGCTCTTAAGGAACTTGTACTTTCCATTCCTACAACTCTGTACTATGAAGTTTAGAATATCTGACTCCCAAAGATGGAATGCTTCAATCAGGGAACACACAGAAAGAGTTCCACTTAACTATAAAGACCAGCTGCAACAGTTTTGAGTTTTGTGTTCCAAGAGACCAGGAATTGAAAAAATGAGGCACGATCTTACAAGGGGTAATGGACCGTGATCTGGAGCTGCTGTTACATGACAGGGGTATGGAGAAATATGTTTTAACCAAGATCACCTACTTGAGTATTTCATCACATTCCAGTGCATAACTTTTTTGTCAATTTTTTTCCTTTATTATTTATACATTCAATTGCTATACATCATTTAGATTGTAAACAGACTTTACCCAGCATGATATACATCTCAGTCCAGTTGAGAATACTATACACTTTACACATCCTCATCAACAGATAATAAACCATATCTGTGTCCCACAAATATCTTACCTCTCCATTTCCCCCCAAAATTATCTTTCCTGCTCTCTTCCCCCCCCCCCACACACACACTCTCTCCTTCCACTTTGTCTCTAGTGTCCATGACAATTTTTAATGCTTTTATGTCCTCCAGTCTTTCAGTGTCTACCATAGAGTGCAGACAGTCGGTATATATTAAGTGGAGACATACAATGTCTCTCTTTCATAGCCTGACTTGCTTCACTCAGCAACAAATCTTCCATATTCGTCCACTTTCTATCAAATTCCAGGGCCTTGTTGTTTTTTATAATACTGAATAATATTCCATGGAGTATATGTGCCACAGTTTTTCAATCCATTCATCCATTTGTGGACATTTACATTGGTTCCATGTCTTAGCAATCGTGCATAGTGCTGCAATAAATATAGTTGTACAGGCACTTTTCTGACTGAGTGTTCTCCTGTCCTTTGGGTAGATACCCAGGAGTGGAATTGCTGGATCATGTGGTAGTTCTATTTCTAAATCTTTGAGGAACCTTCATATTGTTCTCCAGAGTGGTTGGACCAGTTTACATTCCCACCAACAATGTAGGAGTGTTTCCCTTTCACCACATTCCCGTCAGCACTTACCATTTTTGGGTTTTGTTTTTTTTTTTATCTTCTCCATTCTGACTGGGGTTAGGTGGTATCTCATTGTGGTTTTGATCTGTATCTCCCTTATGATGAGAAATGTTGAGCATTTTTCCATATGCTTTTTTTCGACAGCTTTTTGGCTGTTTATATGTCTTCCTTAGAGAGTTGTTTATTCAGCTTATTTTCCCAACTTTTAATTGGGTTAATCATTTTCTTCTGGGTAAGCTGCTTGAGTTCTCTGTGTATTCTGGTTATCAGATTCTTATCTGAGACACAATTAACAAATATTCTCTCCCATTGCGAGGGTTGTCGATTCACACTAATTACGGTGTCCTTTGCTTTGCAGAAACTTCTAAATCTGATGTAATCCCACCTGTCTATTTTGGGGATTATTGCCTGTATTTTGGGGTCTTACTCAAGAAGTCTTTGCCTACCCCTATGTCTCCCAGATTTTTCTCCAGTGTTTTCAACCAGTAGTTTTATAGTTTGCCATCTTAGGTTTAGATCTTTAATCCACTTTGAGTTGATTTTTGTTAATGGTGACAGATAGGGGTTCAGATTCATCTTTCTACAATGTATAACTTTTATGGTAACAGAAAAAACTGCAGCAGTAATGACGGGAAAGAACACAGTGTATAAGGTTCAGACTCCTCAGGAATAAAATCTGGGTTATGTCACCAGATAAGCCACCAAGAACAGTAGAGAAGCTAGCTTAAGATCAAGGAAACTATAAAAGGGTGAAGCAGGGAAAAAGTGAGTCTCAGTTTTGAACCACTTTCTCAGGAGTAAAAGCTCACAAAAATGTGACAGAGCTGCTCCCAAGTTTCAAACGACGACATGATTCTGAGCGGTGCAGGGGTAGACTGTTGTGGACACAAGACTGTCAGCTTGTTCCTTCTTCTAAAATGAAGGACTTATTTTTTCACCTGCTGGGAGTACTTCATGCAGAGACCCCTCAATTGTCAGTCCTACTCAGTAAGTACTTTTCTAAAAAAAGGTAAAGCATGCTATCTCACCAAAGGGCATACTCCCCCTGCCCCGAAGCTGATAAGACTAATAAATAGAAGTATAAAGCCCAAATCCTTCACCCCACCTCATAACAACTCTGAAGGACCATCCAAGCTTTGGATCACTCTGGCATTTGCCAAAGCTTTTGTTGAAACTGCAACACAGCTCACTTTCTTCTTCTGCCTAATCCTCCTTTCTCTTCATTTCTATATGTGTTAGTTCTAGCAGCCCTTCCCAATGAGTTGTCCATATAATAACTTCCATCTCAGATCTACTTCTGTCCTAGTTGTGGTGGTTCAAGTGAGAAGGTGCAGTTGCATGATTGCTGGAACTGCACAAGAGGTCTGGGTTTGAACCCTAGCCCATCTTAAGCAGGCCAGGCACTCACTGTGACAAACACCCAGGGGCCTACCTAACTGGGAGCCTGGGCAGGATTGATCACAACATGGTGTGGTCCTGTTAAAAATGCTTCCCTCCCCCCCCCCCCCCCACTCACATTCCTTCACCTGTGCTCTTTCTCTCATAAGACAAAAAAAGAAACAAATCTACTTCTGAAGAGTTCAACCTACAACAAATACAGGGACAGAAAAATCTAACCAGTCTCAAAGAAACAGGAAAAAGGAGGAGAAATAAAAAGGGGGTCATAGTAACTAAAGTTAGTAAACTACCTAGAATTAAAAGGCAGAATGACCAAAGAATTATCTCAACCTCAGAATTGCTATTACATATTATAAATGCAACTCCAATATTTATAACAAAGCAGATTCACTTCAAATCAAAGAGAAAATAGTAAAGAAGCATTTTCCCATCTTTATCCTTGTTATGCTGGTAATAATTGACTGAGAGTATTTGATAATAATGGAGCTACATGTAAAACCTGTTCATATACTCATCTGTATATTATAAAACAAAACAAAATTAATGAACAAAACATCAATTCTGTATTGTCCCAAAAGGCAAAGGAATGCAAAATTTACAACTATGCTATTAAAAAAATAATTTGAGGTAGTTTTAATCTTTTTCCATAGATGTGCTTTAAAAAAAAAAAAAAAAAAACAGATCATATCTCAAGGCACCATTAAGTGTATAAACATAATAAATTTTCCAATTTCTCTGTAAGTGAAAAGAATCCTACCTCTCCTACAGAAATCACGCATTTGATTGTTATTCATCATAGCTAAGGCTCAGTGCTCTGAGCTAAAGTGAATTCTGGTCATCAAGAATGTTTACTTGTCAAATTCTCCTGAATGCTTTCAAGTTTATTTTAGATGCATTTTAATAAAATAAATTGTAAATCACTGATAAGAAAAATTAAGCTTATTTTCTTCCAAAAGATTAATTATATCTTTTACACAAAAAAGATTAAGTATTCTTCTCCTGAACTATAGACTAAAAATTTTAAGGAGAGATTGTTTTTCCTTGTTATTCAAAGGTTTGGCATTTGTAATTAGGATACCAAGAAAGCAATACTTTATTTTATTAGAACATTAAGAAACAAAAAATTACAAAGTAATTGAAGGTTGGATTAGCTCCATATAAAAGAATCTGAGAAAAAGATCATATACAATTTTATTTACATTTCCTTTGGCATGTTTGGAGATATTATACACAATATATGACATTATTGATTATTGTAGATTTGTAGTTATAGGTTTTAAGCTCAGAAATATATCTGTATTTCCTTTATTTTTTAAAGAATTGCTTATTTAATTTTATTTGTTTATTATTTTTTTTTATTTGCTGTCGGGCACATGTCCTCACCAGAGATAGACAGAGAGAAAGAGACACAGAGAGAGAGAGAGAAAGTCAGAAAGCAAGTTTCCTGGTCTAGGATTTGAACTTCAGTCAGTCATGAGAGTCCAGCACCTTAACTGGACTTTTATGTTTACAATTTTTCACATTGTAAGGGTAACAAAATTATCATACCCACTGTACATACACATATGCATACACATACACACATACATATACATATATGAAGAGACTTCTAAAAGTTAATGAAAAAAATGGAATTAAACTACAAGTTTATATCAGTGCAAATAATTTTTTAATCCATACATAGTTTTTTTACAGTATGCCTTTTCTGCTAAAAGAATATATATATATATATATATATATATATATATATATAATGATTATCTTAGACCGCATACTTACATTGCAGTGTATCAGAAACAATTAAAGAGATACTATATATAAAAATTTCTAACACAGGTTAAAACTCAATAAAGAGTGAATCTTGTTATATGGTCAAAATCTAGAAAAAACAATTTTTTCTTACACATTGGATTTAAATGTTTTTAATTAAATTTTGCTACTGGGCCTCTGCTTAGGATTTAGAATATTGAATATAGCAACACACCACCATTTAAATAAAAAATAATAGATAATCTATAAATTCACAACTTTTCTCCTATTCATTAGACAAAGAAGGGGTCAGATTAAAAAAAAAAAAAAAAAAAAAAAAAAAAAAAAAAAAAAAACACTAAGCCAAAATCTGAGGAAAATCAGGTGCTTCAAATGAGTAACAAGACATAATCACTCAATTTCCTGGGGAAGGTGAACACCAATAAGAATTCAGCTAAGATTTCTAATAAAATGTTAGTAGCAGAGAGGGAGTGACTGGGAGAATACTGAACTCCAGGAGGTGGCAGAGAGGAAATTTGTGTCCACTCATAGCCATGGAGCTGGGTGGTTACTCAGAAATGATGGGAGGCAGAAGAAAGCATCCTTGTGATGCAGATTTAGGGTAGTAGAGAAGTAGCCACTGTGGAAAACATACAATGTCTGCCTGGACTCTTGCCTATGAGAGTTCTTAGGTAACAAAAGCCATAAGCCACTGGAAGAAGGGCAAAAGAAACTGATCCCTTATGTCCCTGGTAAATGGTCATTATAGTCAGAGAAAGACAAGAATAAAATGTAAAATACTCTCTATCTTCAGGGAGCTGGGGTTGAGAGGCAGGTAGAAATATGTATAGGGCTAAGACTTGTATTTTGGTAGTACAGGATCATTGAGGAGGCACACCCTCAAGAGCCAGAGGGTGCCTGCTTAATATTCAAGTTAGTCAGAACAGCAGAGGACAACCTTTTACCACCACCAAGAAACTTTCATTCACCAAGTTAACAATACTCAAGTAACAAGTAACAACGCTTTACTATCGGGAGAGGGGCAAAGAACACAGAAAGAAACACAAAACACAAAAGGAAGGCTTAAAGAGTGGGTGGAGGAGACTTTAAGAAAATACCTCAGACAAACCAACCTGGGCTTCAAACATAAGGTAATGCTAGAGGAATTTAAAGTGTGTTGTGCACTGAGGATAACCATAGAAACAAAAATCTCAAAACAGTTTGGCTACTGATTAGCTTTAATGAATACTCCACAGAAGGTCAATCTAAGAAAAGGAGTGCTCATATCCAGGCATGAAAATTATTTAGCTCAGTCTCTACCATTCAATACAAAATGACTGTAAAAAAACTATTACACTCTGAGAAAACAAGCAGGAAAAATAAAAACACATTGTTGAAAGGCAAAGTAAACAGTAGGACTGGATTCAGTTTGGACACAAATGTGAGAATAATTAACACAGAATTTAAAATAAGTATTAGTAGGTTAAGATCTTTGGTAGAAAACCTAGACAACATAAATGATCAGATAAATAATTTTAGCAAGAAAATTAAAACTGTAAATTATGATCAAATGGAAATGCTACGATAAAAAACAGAGTATGAGAGTTAATGAGTGCCTTTGATGGGCTCACCAGTACATCATCATTGCTGAGGAATTAATAATACATTTATTCAAAATGAAACACAAAGAGAAAAAAAAGGAAGAAAAACAAAAACCCACAAGACCAGAAGAGAGCATCCAAGAGTGGTGGGATAATAAGAAATGGACAAACATACATATTTGGAATCCCAAAAAGAGAAGAAACACAGCAAGGCTGAAAAATATTTGAAAAATAATGACAGAATTTTCCAAAAATTAATGACAGACACTACATCACAGGGGTGCCAGGTTCTGAGAAGATACAAACAATATGAATGTCTCAAACAAAAACCAACAATAATAGTAAAATTAAGGTATGTCCTCTCCAAACCAAAACTAGAGAGGGAAAAAAAGACACATTTTATATATAGCATTACAGCAGATCGCACATCAGAACCTATGCAAGACAGGAGACAATGGAGTGGAATTCGTTTTTTAAAAAGAAGTCTTCATTTAATTTCATTTATTATCATCATTATTGATAATAATAGTGAGTGAGAAAGCAAGCCACCAGGTCCAGGACTCAAACTATGGTTACCCAAGTGGGGGTCCAGTGCCTTAGCCACTACACCACCTGCTAGCCCCTGAAATGACATCATTAAAATGCTAAGGAAAAGGGGTCTATTCAAAATCCTATACAGTATAAAAAATTTTTTAAAGAAAAAATATTTTCTTAGACAAACAAAACCTAAGTATTGCTAGTATTTCCAGAACTCTCTATTATTACAAGAACTGTTAGAGGAAGTTCTTCAGCCAAAGCAATATATAATACAAATGAAAAACTCACATCTACACACACAAAAATAGAATTGAGTAAAATAAGGGTAATTATAAATTTTTTTTATTTTTAATTGCTTTAAAGTAAAACTATGTAAAGCTAAAACAATTAACAAGATAGTCTGAGTTGATAGCACATACAAAAACAAACTATATGATAATAATAGCACAAAGAATTGGAAGAAGAAAGTAAGTGTTTTTGTTACATGGTTCTTCTACTATATACAAAGCTATATAACAGAATTTGAATTTATACTCTAATTAAACACATATTGTAAACTTCAGGGCAATCTCTAAAAATACATTTTAAAAACATGAAAATAGTAATTAGTAGAAATAAAATAGAAACTGAAAGCTATAAAAATAAGCCAAAATAAGGCAAAAAAAATGGATAAACTTAACAAAGAAGAAATGGAAAAACAGGATATAGTTAGCATGGAGGTACGTTTTACTTTAGCTACATAAAATAACATTCATTACAAATAGTCTAAACACACCAGTTAAAACATATGTATTATCAAGTTTGAAGTGGCATGAGTATATGTTAAGAAACAAAAATGTGCAAAAGAATAAACATATATTTCCCAAGCTCATTAATTATACCAAAAAATCATTTTTTTACAATAGCATCTTGCAGTTTGGTACATTACACAGTATTTGTAGGTAAATCATATCCTGAAAAAGGAAAGAAGAAAAACAAGCAGAAAAGCTTATGTGAATAATAATGAGGAGGCACAGGTCTGAAATAAAATCTATAAATTTAGAAGTACCTAATTCTGTTACAATATGTTTTGACAGACACTGGTAGTCTGATAATTTGATCAATTAAAGCAGGCAACAATCTGATGAAATTACACAGCCTCTTCTAAATATTTCCTAGAGTCTGAGGAAAGACAGTAAGGAGAAAAATAGAGAGGCATAGCATTAATGGGACAAAGAAATGGGTATTATCTATTGAAGATAACTTTATACTATTATCAACTGGACTGGGGAGAAATGTACACATGTTGGAATATTCACTTTGCAAGCTAAATAATGTGATTGAATGTATAAAAGAACTTGAAACAAAATGAAATAAATAAAATAAAATAAAAAAGAAAAAATATTTTTCCACGCAAGAGGATGGAAAAAAATGAAAAGAATAACTTCAAGGATAGTATAGTGGAAAGGAACCTGCAATGGCTACCAAGATGAGGATTAGAGAATTTACTCCTATAATAGCTATTTTAAATATAATACATACTCCAAAAATAGAATTTGTATTTTCCAAATTCTGGGGTAGAATGGTTTAAATAAAGTTGGTATGGGTACACTTGAAGTTATTTACATCCCAAAATATTTTAAATATGTTCAGCCTATTGTATTACAATGCACATTGAACTAAAGCTTAGCAAATTAGTGAAAAGTGGATCTTATAAAATATCATCACACACTATATGTAACTATCAAAATCACTCACGACAAAAATAAAACTTATCTATCACTTCAGTGAAAGCAGAATTCTAAGTGAATGTCAGAGTTCATTTAGCATTCTAAGACTCTTCCTCTGGTGATTAAGCAGGAACACAGGTAGGAAATATGCATGCATGCACACTCACAGTTATCAGAATGTTTTGCTGTTTAAGATCTCAAATTGTGATTCATGGCAGCTAAGTGTTTTTATTTCTGAGAGCAATTCAATTATGTTCCATTTGGTAGAGTTCTTTTTGAAGTGTTGAAACAAAGCCAGTTTCAGTTTGGAATGCTTCTAAGTAAAGAGAGAGAAATCACAGCTATCCATAAAGAATATAACATTAAGAAACAATATACAACACTATTTTGCAAACTTAAAGAGAATTCTTTGCAAACAATCTTTAAAATTGGCTCTGTTGAAAGAACTCCCATACCACGTTTATGCGATTTTATAATTTTATTTCTAATCCTGCCAGTAATTATAAAATAGAAATATTGTAATTTAATGCTCTATTGTGATATTATTGATGAATTGCACAAATAGTAATGTTCCAAAGGTACATGTGAACTAGTCATATGTTGCCATAGAAAGAAAAACTAAATGTTACGGCCTATTGTTGTTTGTTGAGCCTCAGCATGAGTTTGAAGACATACTATATAATTCGTTTAAATTTATTTGTTTATTTCTTCCATGGGATAGGGAGAGAAAGAGAGAACAAGAGAGAGAGAGAGAGAAACACACCCCCACGAGTTTCTCCATGCCACCATCTCTTCAGCCAGCCCAGATTACGGGCCCATGCACATATACTTGCATGTACAGAGGGGACTCAGGACCTGAACCTGGGACCTTCCCATGTAGATCCAGCATAAGCGAGTGTTGCATTATTGCTGTGCCACTAGGTGGCCCATGTGATGTAATTTTTCAATGGCGAAGGATCACTTATTATTGTCTTGATTTCATTCTAGTATTAAATCTGGCAGAAATATAAAGACTACTATACCAAAGAACTAAACCAGAGACCATCTAAAACATACTCTTTTATTCTAGGTTAAAATATGTATGCCCACTTAATAGATAAATAGCTTTATGGCCCCTAGCATGATTGATATTTATTATCATTACACATTCTTAAGAAAAATAAAAGCTATCAAAGATGACAGGATAACATTTTATTCTTTGGATAATATACAGTGCCATAAAAGGATTATATTAGTGCGTCTTTCTTAAGTGTAAAAAAAAATGCAGTATTAAGATTAAATCATATTTACTCTTTTGACACCTTGGAAAATACGACAATTAAAAAAAAAGTTTATTTTTCTCATAATATATGACTTCAAGAAAGTTATAAGTCCTTATGATTTGGGGCCCATGTCCCCAGTTCCTCCTTTATATGTCACCAGATTAGAAGATGGGGACTCAGAAAGATTGCTCATTTGTGATTTCAGATGGGATTGTTTAAGAATAAAATCTCAGCATTGGGAAAGATTCTGTGCTATTTTGAAATTGGCAAGCTAGAATTACTATTAACAAATCAATAAAATTGTGAGAATTTTTACTTTGATTTCTGCCTCATTTGGCTAATAATACATAAATTTAGATTGGGTCTTCAATATTCCTCCAATTATTACTAAAAAATCAATGGCAGGTCAATGACAAATACTTTTGTTGTTATTGTTTAAGACTATGTTGGTATTTCTATTACTATTTACTGTTCTTTTAAGGTGTATTATTAATGGTCTTTTCCACAACATAGACCTATCTGGAAACTACTTAAGGTCAATTTCCTGGTTTTATTTATATAATAAAAGAGTTCTTAATTCTTCATAAAAATATACTGAAATATATTACCAAGTATATTACTCAAATGTAGATTTTCTTAAGAGCTTGCAAGCATAGCTATCGCTATTCACATGGGTAAATAAAGCAACTAAAAATTAAATAAATAAACTAGAATGTTTTTCAGTCAAAGTCTCTAGATACCAATATATGAAGGTTCTTCAAAAAGTTACTGGAAAATACATATTATGAAAAAAACTGCATGGATTTCAAAAACATGTGCACCAAAATAAATGTGTACTTAATTCCATTTACTCTCCTATTTCCTGGTAAAAGTAATTAATGCTCAGGACCAGCATATAGCATAATGGTTATGTCACTGGACTCTCATGCAGTTAACAGCAGTTCAAGCCTGAGACCCAGCGGCTTAAGACTCATGCTGGGCACATGTGCATGCATGCCCAAGATCCCGAGAGGAGAATGGTGGAGAAGGGATTGTGGTATGGCCATCCCCTCTGTGGGGTTATTTCTTATATTCTATTTCTGTGTCCCTCTCTGTCTCTCTGGAGAGTGCACGTACCATATAGCAAAAATCTCCACCTGTATATATATGTGTGTGTGTGTTTAATTAAACACTGCATGTAGTGACAAATATTCTGAAATGTGCAGCAAATGTTAAAATAACAATTTCCATCTCTCATGTGAAACTAAATCACAAATAATAATTGTTAGGTTCATAAGATTATCTTCTCTATAGTCTATCTAATTAGCCCCATTATTTAATAACATTATGTTTAAAATAAAAACCCTTTGGGGGAATAAAGCTAAAAATTAATTAATTACAATTAATGCATGGAATTATAAGTAAAATTCAGTAATTTCCCTGGTTGATCTCAAACACTTTTCTTCAAATAGCCTTTTTATTAATTAACAGCATGATAACTTCAACTCATTTTGCCTATGTAGAAGGCTAACTGTCTAGCTATAATAGACTTAGTGACTGTTCAGCAAATTTCTTCTCACTGAAATATGCATGGAAAAAGTAGACTTTCCTGCTCCCTTGATAATGGGCTAGAAAACGTCATTTCTTTTGACCAATGGAACGTGGGCAGAAGTGACAATGTGTGTGACAGTGTGTGTGCCTGTTCTGAGAACTGAATATTTCTACTCATCTATCTGGGAGTGTCTGACTTTAATCTTAAGAATATCATACCTTGGAACTTTCCACCTTCCCCCAGGTAGACTCAAGAATGAGACACATTGAGCAGGTTATCCAACCTAATCATTACACGCATGAATGGAAAATAAAAACCTATTATTATATGCCCTGAGATATTTTTCTTGTTTCTTGAGTAGCAAATGCTAACCAATTCACTAGACAGAAAATGCAGTAATAACTAAGGAATTACTAAATATAACAAATATATATATAGGACTTACAAATTAACTTACAGAAGAATTAAAAACCTCCATCAGAAAATTTGTGCTTGTTTTGCTCTAAGATAAAAGGTGATGTTCTGAAGAAATCAAGGACATTGCATACTGGTGACTTCGAAATATAAATATCAGTTCTCTCCAAATTAATATGTAAATTCAGGATAATCCAAATAAAAATTCCAGTATTTTTTTAATCACCAGAGGGCATGTCTGTTTTCTTTAGAGAAAGAAAAAGGATAAAAAGTAACCCCATGAGGTCTAGTCATGTTGCAATCCCTTCTCCTCCATTTTTCTCATCTGTCAGGATTTTGAGGATGTACACACATGTGTCTGGCATGTTTTTCAAGTCACGTGGATCAGTATTCAAACTACAGATAGCCACGTAAGATCTGACTCTCTTAACCACTGCTATGTGGGGCCAACCCTGCAATCAAATATTTCAAGAAACAAAATTAACTTATTGCAAAGCTTATGCATAAGAATATCACTTTAGGAATAGGTAAATCAATTAAAAATAAGAATAAAAATGGAAAATAAGTATAAGAGAACAAAGTTCAGAAATAAATCATAATATATATAACAATTCAATATATTATACGAGTGATATAAAACATTAGTGCAGAAGAGAATATAGTTTAGGTTTGGTTTGGTTTGGTTTCATGGGGAGAGGTCTTTTTTATAAAGAAAAATAAAATGAGATTTCAATCTAACCATAGAAAAGGATGCATTCTAAGCAGAAGAAACACTGGAGTGGAAAAAATGAAATATAAAGTTAACAGTAGGAGTGCATGTAAACATCTATAAATTGGAGGCAGCAAAAGATTTTCTTAAAGTACATAAGACAAGAATGTCAGCAAGATGGTGGAATAAGTGTTTCTAGTGCTTGTCCTCTCAAAGAAACATCAAATTGAACAAATGTGCATACATAAAAATATCTTCACAAGAGCAAAGAAATTCAAATGAAAGATTACTTCCTGAGTAAAGCATAGAAATCAGAAAAGATGCATTAAAGAGAATAGGAAGTACAGTTTCTCATTACTCTTGTCATCCTAACCTCAAGTACATGCAGCAAAGCATGGTAAGGAATATCCCCTTCCCTGTGGAGAAAGGAGAATGAGGATGAGGTGGGCATTAAACTTTGCCATGCGCCCCATCACCTGAGCCACCCCAGTGAAACTCAGCTTCAGGATTGTACCTATGCGCCCAGCCTCTGGCTAAAATCAACAAAAAATCTCCTCAAGAATTGGAAAATATGGAATCATAAGCTGAAGTAGGAAGTTGATCTTAGAGGAATATTGTTTTTTAGAAGTGGAAGAAATGTATAATTAAAAAGGACAGACACTGAGCTTTGGGTTGAAGCTAAATATGGGAGTGAAGACTTTTATCTGTTTATAATTCTGTTTTAGAGATTGGGCTCTTCACCTACTATCATCTACTGACTCCCCAAAAGATCACCAGCAAAAGTAGCTATTAGACTTATTTCAGTGTTGGGGTAAGGTATCACCCTGATAGACTCTTAGAAGTGTCTCAGTATGGAAAATTAGGACCTACCCTGGGTGATTTCTAAATGAACCTTACAAGGGGGTAACTGATGGGACTTGGGTAGAGGTTACGATTTAATAGGTAACTTTCGACTGGTAGGGAAATCCTGATAAGAAAGTTGTCATCTTGGTGCTGGCAGGTGGTGTGGTGGTTAAGGGTGCTGGACTCCCACATGGCCGACCGCGGTTCAAGTCCCGGACCTGGTGGCTTGCTTTCTCACTTTCTTTCTCTCTCTCTCTCTCCGTCCTCTGCCCCTGGCCAAATTAAAATAAGTAAATAAATAAATAAAGTTAAATAAAGTGATTCTTAAAAACAAAAAAAGAAAGTTGTCATCGTGATAAGTAAGATGTTCATTTGGTTCAGTCTTTTCTTCCAGGAGCAGATTACCTCCTGGAGTAATGACTAAGTTATTTTTGCTTGGTGTCAGCATTGTTAACAAACAGGTAAGCAGATATGCTCCTGGTGTTGTTTAACAAGGTACAGAAATGTATATCCAGTCCCAGCGTGCTGGTTTCAATTCTCATCATTCGACACATCAGAATGTCATGTTTCTCATATATTGAGATTTAGGAAAAGAAGACGATGATAACATCTTCAGAGAGAGCTTATCTGGCTACCTATTTATATCAAATAAATCTTCATCCCCCTGCCTCTATTAATCTTTCTTTCTGTCTCTTTTTCCCTCATGGTACTTCACTCTCATTTTTAATTTTTTATTATTATTTCTTTATTTATTCTCTTTTGTTTTTTTTTAGAGCTTTTTGCTATAGAGTGCATGCACTTGCCAGACAGACAGAGAAAGACAGAGAGACAGAAAGCGAGAAATCATCCCCCAGGGGGGATGGCCACGCCACAATCCCTTCTCCTCCATTCTCCTCTCGGGATCTTGGGCACGCACACATACGTGCCTGGCGTGAGTTTTAAGCCACCGGGTCCGGGACGCGAACCACGGTCGACTAGGTGGGAGTCCAGCAACATAGCCATTATGCTAACTGCTGGCCCCACTTTATTTATTCGTTTTAACACTTCCTTCTTCACTGACCTATAAGCTCCATGAAGTCAGGGTCCATATTTATCTTGCTCAACATTTTTTTAAGAGAGATTTTTGCTATAGGGCACATGCACTCACAGGAGAGTCAGGAGAGACAGAAAGTGAGAAGTCACCATCCCCCAGGGGGATGACCACACTGCAATCCCTTCACCTCCATCTCTTTTTGGCATTTTTGGCATGCACGCACATGCACCCAGTGTAAGTTTCAAGCTGCCATGTTCGGGACCGAACCACAGTCAATGACGTGGGAGTCCAATGACATAACCATTACACCATCTGCTGGTCCTTCTGGCTCAACATCTTATCTCCAAAATTTAGCACTGTTTCATTCATAGTAGAAATGTATTATATTGAATAAATTAATTAAGGAAAAAGACCTACCAGATTGGCAATGGAGGTTAGCGAGTTCCAAGAGAGATGTGAGATTCATAAAAACAAAGAAAAAGACAAAGACAAAACAAACAAAAAAAATAGAAAGAAATTTACAGAGTACTTGATTTATTTAAACATACTGAGAAAATATTTACATTTTTGAAAGACTATTTGAGATGAGTTAGTGATAGATATAAAGAAACACAAGCAAGTAAAAATGTGTACTGTTATAAAGTCAAGGAGAGAAAAAGATTTGTACAGAAATAGAAAAATAGCCATTACATAGCTCAACCTTAAATATTTATATAGGCCTAATGATGTAGATATTAAACCTGAGAATATAATTATCACATTTATGTTTCATGTAAATCTACATTACATGTAAATAATACTATTAAGGTTGAATCAATAACCAAAAATAACAAAATAACTGTACAGAGAGATGGAAAGGTCAGTTGGAAGATGGTTTGAGAATATGGTACTAAATTTCTAACTTTCATAGTAAAAATCAAAAGTTATTATATAAGACTAATTTTTAAAAGTCAATATAAAATTACTTAGGAACTTACAGCAAGCACAAGAAGAAACAAGCGTCAAACATGGTTACCTCCAGGGCACGGTGAAGGCAAACAGGAGGAAAGTGGAGAGCAGGAGAATAAAGAACAGCTCTCATTTATTACTGTACATTTTACAGAAGTGTTGCCATTTAGAAATCACTTATATATGTAACTTAAGTCATAGCATTTTAAACACATATCATGTAACCACTTACACATATCGTTTAGCTAAAAGATCTTGCCTTTCCATTGCTACATGATCAATAATAAACCTAACCTTGGAAACCTGTGAACATGTTACATCATAGCAAAGAGAATTGAGTTTATTGATTACCTGACCGAAAGATAAAGGACTATCCTGGATCTTCAGAGTGGGCCAATGAAATCACAAAGGCCCTTAAATTGGAGGAGAGAACCAGAGAAATGGAAGAATTAAAGGACTAGGCCCAAGGTGTTGTTTTGAAGATGGCAGAAGAGAACATAAGCCAAAGAACATTGGTGGCCACTTGAAGCAGGAGAAAACAAGAAAACAGATTCTCTCCCGAGTCTCTGGAAAGAACATTGCCATGCCAACATCTTTACTTCAGCACAGTGAGACTCCTTTCAGACTTCTGACCTCTAGAACTGCAAGATACTATTCATTAATTTGTTTTAAGCCACTACATTTGTGATGCACTGTTACAGTGGTAACAGCAAACCAATAAAAATTACTAAAACATTAAAAAAAAAAAGTTCTGTTCTACTTTCTCAATCTCCAACCATTGTCCTTCCACCCCTGCAGACCCTCAGTTATGGCCACCTTTCTCCAAACATACCATGCCCTTTCATGATTCCATACCACTGGGTTGTGCTGCTATTGCTGTTTTCATTAAGCCCTTTCCTATACACCTTCGGAAGAACTCCTACTCAATCTTGAAGACCCAACTTAGAGAGAGCTGCTTCTTACTAAACCACTTCCAAGTCCCTGACAACTGATAGTAGCACCTTACTTTTGCACCCTGTATACTTAGAACTACCGATACACTCCCTTACCCACACATGATGTGTTTATACTCACTGTTCATGAATATTAAGGAAACATGTTGAGATTGAAGATAGTAAATGCAAATTCATCACACCCACTGCAAAACAATGCAAAGGGCATTCCTACTGGCAGTTTGAAAGTACCTTCATTGTTGGTAAAACCAGTGGTTTTTTTGTTTAATAGAAAAATGAACTGAGCTTTGTTCACTGAAACATAGGAGAATTCATTTTCATTCCTTAAATATATCCATTTTAATTATCATTATTTTTCCCACTTGAATGTATTTCATGCCAGGGACACTGCTCTTTCATTGACCACAGTTAATTATCTTACTTAGAAGCATGTTTATCATGATTACAAATATATATATATATATATATTTGTAATTCAGTCTCATTCTCATTCTTAGCTTGCTGAGTCTGAATGTGGATGTACTTCCTTGGGTCTTCCAACTGACTTTGTTTCAGTAATGTGTTGATGATAGCTATTTGCTGGTTCAAATTTAAATTTTCATTGCCTGGGCTATTTAAATTATAATTGGCACTGACAGCTAGTGGTCACAAAGAGACCATAGTTACAGAATGTGTATTCTTAGCAACAGAAAAATAATGGGAAAAAAATCACTACAGCAGAAACACCAGGGAGCAGACTCAATACGGTCTGATGAACATCTAGAATATGCATTTAACACAACAAAATTATATGTTGTCTCAATAGCAATATTCATCAACCCTCATTACTCCTACTGGTAAGGTGGCAGTTAAAAACTGCAATAATAATAGCAACCTCTAAAGTGTCACCCTCTTTTGTGATAATCTATACACAATTTATTGCTTTTGTCTTTGTTTATGTGATTTTTGGCAATACTCACTAAGCACCTACATTGCTCTGAATATTTTACACAAAATAAGCTTTCGATATTGAAATAGAAACTGTTTTCTGTTTCCTTTCTCTTAGCCACATACATTTATGCTATGCCATTGGTCACCACAGCACTAAATGCCTAGCTGCATTTTGATACATTATAAAATAAACATGGCTTCATTCACTTTCAAGTGATCCAGGTAAATTTGATAGACACTATACATATATACGATAAGATCGAGAGAAAAATCTTTTACCTCTTGTGAAAACAAAAGTAAAATGGACTGGACTCTAATGAACAGTTGTTTGGGCCACAGGCCTCTTATTTACAATCTGTAATATTAAATAATTCTACCAGTTTCATGCTCGCAGTTGTCTAAACACATCACCCTGTAACATTTGTCCGTGCTTTGTCAGAATGAAGACAGGTATACTTTAGCAAAATAAACCCTGCCAATGCTTTACAATCAGGAAACAGTCTTTATCTGTACCCTAAAATGCCTAGCACAATGGCAATAAATACCTGGCAAAAACTGTGGTAGTAGTTTTCGGAAACTTGATCACAGAATGCATGAGTTAATAAGAATTTGGGGAATTGTTTTTTTGTTTGTTTGGCTTTTTTTTTTTTTTTGGAGAGGTTTTTGCTATAGGGCACGTGCGCTAGCCAGACAGACAGAGAGACAGAAAGCGAGAAATCACCCCCCAGGGGGATGGCCATGCCGCAATCCCTTCTCCTCCATTCTCCTCTCAGGATCTTGGGTACGCACACACATGCGCCCAGCGTAAATTTAAGCCACCGGGTCCGGGATGCGAACCACGGTCGACTATGTGGGAGTCCAGTGACATAGCCATTACGCTAACCGTTGGTCCCGCGAATTGTTAAAATGATAGTTTACAATGAAGTTGTTTTAGCTTCCTATTTGCTAAAAAAAAAAAAAAAAAAAAAAAAAAAAATGTTATATTGAGAGACATGGACATATTCAAAATACAATTCTTATAGAATGAAATGACATGGGCCTAGTTTCCTTTTCAGTGGAATAATGAAAAGTATTTGTGATCAGAAACACCAACTACGAGGTCATTTTAGAAGGCCAGGACTGAGCTGATTTGAGTTTCCAAGGACATAAGAGAAAGAAGCTTGAGAGAGAGATATACCCAGATATTATCTGCTTACAGAAATGCCATTAAGCTTTTGAAACAGCTTTGGAAAGAAATAGGAAGACCTATTGAATGCCTAAAATTAACATCTTAATAAGTTCGTCACCTCCACTGAAACTCAAATAGGTCCTAGTAATTTTGCTTTTTTTAGTTCTCCCACTTCCTTATCTTCCATCTTACAAAACACTCCTCCTTTCACTCACACTAGGTATATCCTAGTTTAGGGTTTATCAACTCGAGTCTCGACTCCTGAAAAACATCTAAGAATGCCTCTTGCCTCTAGCCTTTCTCCTCTAAGATGGGCTTCAACATGTTGTTAGACTAATTTATACCAATGTTCTTATCCTTTTGAGTCAAGCAATTGGGCTTCTATCACACTGCTCAAAAATATTTTTATCTCTATATTAGAATATCATTATTTGTCCAAATCAATAATTACATTCACTAAAGCATAATCAGAGTTTCCAAGTGTCTACGTATGTATCACTTCAGTTAATATTCACACTGGCTTTTTTTTTTTTGGAAGAGGTTTTTTTCCTACAGGGCGCATGCGCTCTCCAGAAAGACAGAGACAGACAGAGAGACAGAAAGCGAGAAATCACCCTCCAGGGGGGATGGCCATGACACAATTCCTTCTCCTCCATTCTCCTCTTAGGATCTTGGGCACACACGCACACACGCCCGGCGTGAGTTTAAGCCGCCGGGTCCGGGACTTGAACTGTGGTCGACTACATGGGAGTTCAGGGACATAGCCATTATGCTAACTGCTAGTCCCTACACTGGCTTTGATACTAGACAGTGCAAGGGCATTTACTAGGTAGGAAAAGGCCTCTTCCAGTATCACAGAGCTGAAAGTGCTAAACACATATCTGTATTGAGGCTTTGAGCAATGTCTTCTGCTTCTGACCCACTGTGTTTTCTATTATACCCCCGTCGTTTTCTCAGCTACTGTCTTCCACAGTAATTCACCTTTTAGTTAAATCTCAGATGCTTATATAGTAATAGAGCTCTAGCTTATAATTCCCAGGCTTTATTTTTTAATTTCTCAGAAATTAAGATGCAATCCTCTTCACAGACTGCATCTTTGGCTGCAGCAGCCTGGTACATCTGAAGGTATCTGGCGAGCAAGGGGGCACACTGCCCCCACTGAGTCCCATCCAGATCCCCCAGTCCATGATCCACCCAGATCCCTAGGCAGGTAGAAAGTTTCTCCATTTTTTTTCTTCTTTACTGTCCCCCATTTATTTGTAAATTTCTTCCTCTCTGTCTCTCCACAGACTGCGCCTTTGGCTGCAGCAGCATAGTACATCTGAAGGCACCTGGCGAAATCACGTGCTGCGTGCGACTTTTTCTTTATTTCCCTCTCTCCTCCTTTCTTTTCTCTTATATTATCTTCTCTTCTTCTTCTTCCATCTTGCCAGAGGGACTAGCTAGGCCTAGAATTAGAGATCTGAATTTTTCTAGTCCTATAAAGTCATATTGGTTCCTCCCTTATACGGAACCAACTGTGAAAAAGGAGATTCTGCTCTTCAGACACCTGACTATAGTATCTTTTTTGAGACCACATTACTAATAACAACAGAACAGAGACTTCAGGAGACGTCAATTCCCAACAAAAGGGAAAGACACTCCTAGCCAGTGAAACATTCGCCTAACAGGTACTTAAAAGTTAGTATATCTTCTGATGGCTAAAAGTAGAAGAAGAGCCTCCGGTATGAATAAACAAGGAAATATGTCTCCATCAAAGGTACAGAGTAAATCCCCTCCATCTTCAGTGCTAATGGACGATGTTACCAAGATGTCAGACAAAGAATTTCGAACATTTATGGTGAACAAATTCTTCGAGTTGGAATAGAAAAGAGACAATGAACTACAGGAGATGAGAAAGTCATTCCAAGATGTGAAAGAAGAAATGAACACTCTGAGAAAGAACCAGATGGAGCTATTAGAGATAAAGTCTGGAATAGAGGAAATCAAAAACTCCCTTGAAAGTATTAAAAGTTGATTAGATCATGCTGAAGATCGACTCTCTGATGTAGAAGATAAAACCTCTGACCTAGAAAGAACCACCAAAAAGAGAAAATAACAAAAAAATAAAAACACGAGGATAATATACGAGAAATACTAGATTCCATAAGACGACCAAATATCAGAATAATTGGCATCCCAGAAGGTGAAGAAACTAATAACGGCGTGGAAAATCTGTTCCATGAAATCCTGGAAGAAAATTTCTCGAGTCTAGAGAAGCACTCTAGTATCAAGACCCAAGAAATACAAAGGACCCCAGTTAGAATCAACCCCAGAAGATCTTCCCCAAGGCACATCTTAGCCAGACTATCCAAGACCACAGATAAAGACATGATACTAAAACTGGCAAGAGAGAAACGAGAAGTGACGTACAAAGGTCATCCAATCAGGCTAACACCGGACCTCTTAACTGAAACAATGCAAGCAAGGAAAGGATGGGAAAATGTATTGAAAGTGCTAAGAGAAAAACAATTTCAACCAAGATTATTGTATCCTGCAAGATTATCTTTCATATGGGAAAAAACGGTTAAAATCTTCTCAAACAGGACCTGAAAGAATTTGCCAGCACCAGCCCAGCTCTTCAAGAAACGCTGAAGAAAGTACTGTTCCAGGAAAACTAAAGAGCTAACAGACAGGAAAAAAAAAAGGAATAAAAGGCTGCTGTGACAATGGCCAACTTAAATGTCGGGACAGATCCAGTTACATCGATAATTACATTGAATGTGAGCGGACTAAATTCTCCAATCAAGAGACACAGACTGGCCACATGGATAATAAAACATCGACCCTCTATCTGTTGCCTACAGGAAACCCACCTCATCGATAAAGACATACATAGGCTGAAAGTGAAGGGTTGGAAAAAGGTTTTCCATGCAAATGGGAACCAAAAAAGAGCTGGAGTTGCGATACTAATTTCTGACAAAATAGGCTTTAAAACAAAAACTGTTCAAAGAGACAAAGAAGGGCACTATATTGTAGTAAAAGGATCAATAGATCAAGAAGATATAACTCTTATAAATATCTATGTGCCCAACATAGGAGCACCTAAATATGTAAAGGAAAGACTGTTAGATCTAAAAGGGGAGATAGACTGCAATACACTAATTGTTGGAGACCTCAACACTGCACTATCCCCTCGAGACAGACCATCTAGACAAAAAAAATAGATAAAGAGATAAAGGATCTGAATGATACCATAAATGAAATGGACTTAACAGACATCTATAGAACTTTCCATCCAAAAACCACGAGATGCACTTTTTTCTCACCCCCACATTGAACCTTTTCAAAGATTGACCACATCATAGGGCATAAAGGAAGCCTCTACAGATTCAAAGGCATAGAAACTATTTCCAGCATCTTCTCCAACCATGATGTAATTAAACTTGAGTTTAATTTCAAGAGAAATCCTCAAAAATAATCAAATACATGGAAACTAAATAACCTACTACTGAATGACTCCACAACTACTGATAAAATAAAGTCCGAAATCAAAAGATTCATGAAAGCTAATGACAACGAGGACACGAGTTTCCATAATCTTTGGGACACTGCAAAAGCACTCAGAAGAGGGAATTTTATAGCCATTAGTGCTCATAAGAGGAAGACAGAAAGAAGGCAAGTGGATCACCTAACATCATGCCTCAGAGAATTGGAGAAGCAACAGCAAAATAATCCAAAAAACTCCAGGAGAAAGGAAATAATAAAGATCCAAGCCGAAATAAATGAAATAGAAAATAAGCAAACTATACAGAAAATAAATGAAAGTAAAAGCTGGTTCTTTGAAAAGATAAACAAAATTGATACACCACTAGCGAGACTTACTAAGAAGAAGAGAAAAAGGAACCGAGTGAATCAAATCTGCCATGAAGAAGGAAATATAACAACAGACAAAGTAGAAATACAGAACATCATCAGAGGATACTATGAACAACTATATGCCAAGAAACAAGACTATCTGGATGAGATGGACAAATTTCTGGACACGTATAATCCACCAAGATTGAGCCAGGAAGATATAGAAAGTCTAAATAGGCCCATAACAAGCCAGGAGATTGAATCAGTAATAACCTTCCAACAAAGAAAAGCTCTGGCCCTGATGGCTTCAGCTCTGAGTTCTATAAAACTTTCAAAGAAGAGTTAACCCCCATTCTGCTCAAGTGATTTCTAAAGATCCAAAAGGGTGAATCTTTCCCTAATCCATTCTATGAAGCCTCTATCACCCTTATCCTCAAAACAGACAAGGAAGGAAAACTATAGACCAATATCTCTGATGAATATAGACTCAAAGATTCTCAACAAGATAGCAAACCATATCCAACAACTTATAAAAAAGATTATACGTCATGATCAGGTAGGCTTTATGCCAGGAAAGCAAGGTTGGTTCAACATACGCAAAACCAGAAATGTAATACACCATATTAACAGGAAAGAAGACAAAAAACATATGGTCATATCGATTGATGCAGAAAAAGCATTTGATAAGATACAACATCCCTTTATGATCAAGACACTCAGCAAAATTGGCATACAAGGGTCATTTCTCAACACAATAAAAGCTATCTATGAAAAACCCATTGCAAATATCATCCTGAATGGAGAAAAGTTGAAAGCTTTCCCACTAAAAAAGGGTACAAGACAAGGATGCCCACTTTCTCCACTTCTTTTCAATATAGTACTGGAAGTCCTCGCCAACACAATCAGAAAAGAGGAAAAAATTAAAGGCATCCAAATAGGAAAAGAAGAAGTGAAACTCTCTCTATTTGCAGATGACATGATTGTGTACATAGAAGATCCAATGATTTCCATGAAGAAATTTCTGGAAGTAATGCACAAATACAGTAAAGTTGCAGGATACAAAATTAATATACAGAAGTCTATATCATTTCTATATACAAACAACAGGCAGACGGAGATAGAACTGAAAAAAGTTGTTCCATTTACCATAGCCACCCCAAAGATACTTAGGGATAAATCTAACCAAAGAAGTTAAAGACCTCCACAAGGAAAACTATGAGAAGCTTAAAAAAGAAATTGAAAATGACACAAAAAAGTGGAAGGACATCCCATGTTCCTGGATTGGAAGAATTAATATAACCAAAATGGCAATTCTACCCAAATTAATCTACCTATTTAATGCAATGACAATCAAAGTACCAGACACATTCTTCACAGATCTAGAAAAGACAATCATAAAATTAGTCTGTAATAATAAAAAATCCCGCATTGCCAAAGCAATTCTACAAAAGAAGAGTGGAGTGGGTGGCATCTCACTTCCCAACCCAAAAATATACTACAAAGCTGTGGTAATCCAAACAGCATGGTATTGGCACAGAACAGACATGTGGACCAATGGAACAGAATTGAGTTCACAGGAATAAATTCCCAATCATTCAGTCAACTGATTTTTGACAAGGAGTACCAGTCAATCCAGTGGGAAAAGGAAAACCTCTTCAGCAAATGGTGCTGGAAAAACTGGATTTCAACCTGTAGAAAGATGAATCTGAAGCCCTACCTCTCACCTTTGACAAAAATCAAGTCGAGGTGGATCAAGGATCTAAATCTAAGACCCCAAACTATTAAACTGCTTCTAGAAAACACTGGGGAAACTCTGGGAGACATTGGGGTAGGGAAAGACTTCTTTAGGACCCCTAAAGCACAGTCGATAATCCCCAAAATAGACAAGTGGGATTACATCAGACTAAGAATTTCTGCATGGCAAAAGACACAGTAATTAGTGTGAATCGACAGCCCTCAGAATGGGAAAATATTTTTGTAAACTATGCAACAGATAAGGGATTGATAACAAGAATACATAAGGAACTAAAGAAGCTGTTTGGAAAAAAGATGATGAACCCTATTAAAAGATGGGAGAAGGAGTTGAAAAGAACACTCACTAAAGATGACATATGAATAGCCAGAAGGCATATGAAGAAATGCTCAACATCCCTCATCGTAAGGGAAATGCAGATCAAAACAACAATGAGATACCACCTAAACCCAGTAAGAATGGCTAAGATTAAAAAACAAAAAATGATAAGTGTTGGCGGGGGTGTGGTGAAAGGGGAACTCTCTTACACTGCTGGTGGGAATGTAAATTAGTCCAACCACTGTGGAGAACAATTTGGAGATTCTTCAAAAATCTACAAATAGAACTGCCATATGATCCAGCAATCCCATTTCTTGGCATCTACCTAAAGGACAGAAGAATTTCTCATTGGAAAAGTGCTCGCACATCAATGTTCATTGCGGCACTTTTCACAATTGCTAAGACATGGAACCAACTCAAATGCCCCCGTATGGCTAAAGAGATTGAAAAACTATGGCACATATACTCTATGGAACATTATTCAGCCATTAAGAACAACAAAACCCTGGCTTTTGACAGAAAATGGAAGAATATGGAAGATTTATTGCTGAATGAAGCAAGCCAGGCTATGAAGGAGAGACACTGTATGTCCCCACTTAATATATACCGAATGTCCGCACTCTATAACTGAAACTGACGGGCTAAAGGATGTACAAATAGAAGAGGTGGATGTGAATGCCAGATGTGGTGTGTGTGGAGGAGTGGGGCCTGGGGAAGAACATTTGGAGGAGGGATACGAAGACAGCATTGTTGAGACAGGGAGGTAGCGTGGTTATATTTTCATCAACTCGACCGGGGAGAAATGTTCATATATTGAAATGATCACCTTGTAAGCTAAATAATGTAATTAAATGTATTAAAAAAATGTAAATAAAAATAAATAAATAAATAAACAAATAATTTTTTAAAAATAAAAAAAAAATGAAAAAGAAATTAAGATGCAATCGCTGGTCACAGGCCTAAGAGTCCTAGTGAAATGTACCACTAGCCCTGGTGATTAGATATTTACAGATGGAATTCTCATATCAGACCAGACAGATAAACAATAGCTGAAGCTCTGATACATGAAAATGGCTACATACTTGACTTGTGTGCTATGAGCGCAATTGTTGCTATCTTTCTTTCACTTATAAGATAATGCTTTAGGATGTAAGGTCTACTCTGTTCTGTTGCTAATAACAGAAATTACCTGAAACTGGGTGATTTATAAGAAGAGAAGTTTATCAACTCATGATTTAGAGGTCCAAGGGCCAGAGGCCGCAACAATGAGGGTCTTTTTGCTGGTGATCACATGGCAAGATGGAGCAGAGCAGGAATGCATGTGTCTGTGTCCAAGTGTTTTTGTCTTATTCCTTTTCCTTATAAGGCTATTGTGGTTCAATTATGGTGATTACCTTCATCCTAATCTCTGAAAGGCCCCACCATGTTTGGATTAAGTTTTTACCCTATCACTCCTGTCACAATCCAACACATAAACTTTTGGGGGGACACATCTGGTCCACAAGCAGTCAAGTTTTTTGATTCCTGGGAAATCATAAGAAAGCCTTCATGGAGCACTGTTATGTGCAAAGCATGGAATATGTATTCTATATAATTATTTAATCTCAGAAATGACAACCTAGGTATTATTTTACCTACAAAGAGATGAAGACTGAGACTTAAAAGAGTAACTTGCCAAAGAACGTTGTTCAGTCCCTAGAGTTAGCCACACTCAGGGTTAAGGGCATGGTTCTCCATGTCTGCCTACGAATCTGATACCAACCCTAAGTTCATCTGTTTCTCCAAACCATCACTGATTTCAATAACTTGCTAGAAATTTTTCCACTGAAACCAATCCTACTTACTTATGTTTATTACGAGCAAAGGGTACATGTTAGAAGAGATGTATAGGGGAGAATCTGAGACTGGGAAGGTTCCAAATGTTAAGCTTCTCTGCCGTGAGGGATATGTTATTCTCTTGGCATTGGAGTCCTGCCAGCCATGAAGGTTGGCCTGAGCTTCAGTGTCTGGAGAGATATTGGTGTTGCAGAACATAGGCATCATTGATTGAATCATTGTCCAGGAGGTTGAACTCAATCTCTAGTCCTCTTTCTCTCCCCTTCTCTTCTCAGGGGGTTAGGTTGATATTAGCTGGCTCTAAGTTCAACTTCAGATCACATGGGTGGCCTTTCTGATGTGGCCAGTCCTCATCCTGTGTCCCCATCCTCATTAGTACAAACTAGAGACACACCATGAGTCAACTCATTAGCATAAACTATCAGTTGTATCCCAGAGAATCCACCATAAATAACAAAGACATTCCTGTCACTCAGAAATTCCAAGAGTTTTGCGGTAATGGTTATGTTTCTGGACTCCCACATGGTTGACTCCAGTTCAAGTCCCAGGCCCAGAGGCTTGAAACTCACACCAGGAGCATGTGCATGCTTGCCCAAAATTCCAAGAGGAGAATAGTGAAGGGACTGTGGCATGGCCATCCCCCCGAGGGATGATTCTCACTTTCTGTCTGTCTCTTTGGCAAGTGCACACACTCTTTATCAAAAATCTCTCTAAAAATGAGGGGAAAAAAAGAAAGAACAGTAAATTTATAGAGAAGTGACAAGACAAAGGGAAAAGACTTAAGAGTCTCTAGATGCAGTAACTTGAAGGGAGGTAAACGACAGATAAAGACTAATTAGGCAAACCTGCTAATGAAGACTTTACTGGTATATCTCAGCAATAAGTGGTCTTCAGTGGTTAACTTTTTTCTTTCTGGTGAGTATGAGAGTATGGGAGGCACGATAACATTCATCTTTGTAAATCTGTGTCCTGCTTTTAGAGTTTTCCTGCATTTGCTTTTCAATTGTCTCCAGCTCAAGAGTCCTTCATATGCTGGGTTGGTAATTCTGGCTTCTCACAGGGTAATGCTTATAACAGGGAATTACAGATGAGGCTGCATATTAAGTGGGTTTGAAGCTCTTCTTCGATGTAGGAATATTATCTCTCATGCAACATTATTCTAAATAATATTTGCATGTAATCAGATGAAATTTTCTTTTAAATAGGATATAAGCTCTGCCATGTGTTTGAAAAAGTACTTACATTTAAGTAAGATAAAAGCCAGTTAAAAATACATTATGCCAGGCAAACTAACACTCTTCTAGCTTGTGTGTGTGTGTGTGTGTGTGTGTGTGTGTGTGTGTGTGTGTATGTGCGCGCGCGCGCTCATGCAAACTTAGGGAAATGCAGGTGAAGAAGTCATGTTAAGAATGAAAAGTCAGAGGACCAGCAGATGATATAATGATTACTTCACTGGACTCCCACATAGTTGACTGCAGTTCGATTCCCAGACCTGGCAGCTTGAAACTCATGCCAGACACATGACACATGTGCATGCACGCCCAAAATCCTAGAGGAGAATGCAAAAGAAGGGATTGTGGCATGGTCATCCCCCAAGTGGTTGATTTCTTGCTTTCTGCCTCTGTCTCTTTGTCTCTCCAGGGAATACATATACCCTATAGCAAAAGTCTTTCAAGAAAAAAAAGAATGAAAAATCAGGGCCACAGGAGGTATAGTGGTTAAGGCACTGTATTCCCATATGGCCAAGATGGGTTGAAATTCATGCTGGGCTCTTGTGTATGTATGTCCAAAATCCCAAGGAGAGAATGGAGGAAAAGGGACTGTGGTGTGGCCATCCCCTCTGGGGTGTGATTTCTTGCTTTCTGTCTGCCTGCCTCTCTCTGTCACTCTGGCAAGTGCAGAGAGAGCAAAAATCTATCAAGAAAAAAATCATGAAAAAATCCAGGCCAGCAGGTGGCATAGCAGTTAAGGCACTGTACTCCCACATGGCCAACCACAGTTCAAGTCCCCAACCTAGTGGTTTAAAAATCATCCCAGGTATGTGTGTGTAAATGCCCAAAATCCCAGGAGGAGAATGGATTGTGGCATAGTCATTTTCCCTGGAGGGTGATTTCTCACTTTCTCTCTCACTGTCTCTGTCTGTCTCCCTCCTCTCTGGTAAGCACACATGCTTAAACCTAAAAAAAAAAAAAAGAGAGAGAGAGAGAGAGAGAGAGATTGGCAGATGGCATAGTGGTTAAGGTTAAAACCTTAAAAAAAGAGATCAGCAGGTGACACAGTGGTTAAGGTTCTGGACTCCAACATGGCCAACTATGAATTTGGTCTCAGACCCAGTGGCTTCAAACTCACATCAGGCAGAAGCGTCTGTGTGCCCGAAGTCCTGAGAGGAGAATGGAGGAGAAGGGCTTGGGGTATGGCCATCTCCCTGGGGGGTGATTTTTTACTTTCCCTCTATCTCTGTCTGGCAAGCATATGCATCCTATAGCAAAAATCTCTCTCTTAAAAATAAGATAAACTTGGGAAGCTTAGCGTAATGGCTATGTCGCTGGACTCCCACGTAGTCGACCGCGGTTCGAGTCCCGGAAAACTCACGCCAGGCGCGTGTGCGTGCGTGCCCAAGATCCCAAGAGGAGAATGGAGGAGAAATTGCGGCGTGGCCATCCCCCCTGGGGGGTGATTTCCTGCTTTCTACTGACGCGCCCTGTAGCAAAAACCTCTCCAAGAAAAAAAGAAAAAAAAAAAAATAATAAGATAAACTTATAAAAAAATTAAAAATCAGGATTTTTTAAAAATTACTGATTTGAAAAATACCTTAAAGGTCCCTGTAGTTTGCTTTAAAATAAGGCTCTAATATAAGTTAATTATAAATAATCTTTGTTAAGACCTTAGTCAAAGTGGGCAGTGGGGAAGCATATTATTCTTTCATCTTTTCTCTTTGTCTACTGTCCTTTCCATTTTTCTGATTAATATATCATCAAAATGAAATTAAAGAAAACAAAGGCTATCCTGTAAGTCAGAGTAGATAGCTCATTTTAAAGTAATGTCCTACAAAAGAAGATAAAATGGGTAATCTTGAGGCCAGTAGGTGGCATGGTGGTTAAGGCACCAGAATTCCCACATGGCCAACCATGATTCAAGTCCTGGACCTGGAGACTTTCTCTCTCTCTCTCTCTCTCTCTCTCTCTCTGTGTGTGTGTGTGTGTGTGTGTGTGTGTGTTTCTCTGGCAAAACTAATGTGAAATAATAATAATAATAATAAATGAACTAATTAATTCTTTAAAATAAATGAGTAATCTTTAACTGTGATATATTCCTTGGGAAGTTTTCTTCATATACAATCACTAACATGGGCAGGTAGAGAGACAATTTTCTTTTAGGGTATATTCCTAGACTTTGGAAAGCTATAGTGTTTTATTATCATCTCGAAATTATTCTATTCATGACTTTGCCTTTTAGAATCTATCTAAACATAAAGCTATATACTACTGCTACTTTTGTCCCTTTTGCCCTATGATAAAGAATTGAAGTTTGAAATGGTAGTTACTGTTATATCCTTATACATTTCACATAATTGTGCATTAACCTAATGGTGCTTTTATACAAACAGGTCATAGTAATTGTATGTTATTAGAAGGGAGTGAATTTGTAATATCAAAAAAGTGTCACAGTTACTTACAATCTCATGTAGAGAGAGAGTTCAATGACCACATTCACATGTGCAGCCACAATAGTGTTTATGTCCTTGAAAACACTAACTGAAGGAAAACACTTCAACATAAACTCATATATTATTTAGCCAAGATGAAGAATTTAATTGTGTTTAGTGTTTGGTATATAAACCTGAGAACAAAGAGGTTTTGCAAATGCATATGTTGGAAATTGACTGACAGAGTGTTCAAGTATTTTATTGAAGTGCAGGGTTCCAAAAGAGATGAATGGAAGAAGATGTTGCTTCTTAGATCGTAAGTCACTAAGATGACAATGATAAAGCAACACTAGGCATGCTATATAGCTGTTAACTCTCATTTTGCACATGCTTAATTTGACAAGTGACTATTTGGCATCTAAATGGAAAAAATCTTGTGAGTAGAAGGAATCAGAACAAACTCCATTCTTAGTCGGCCATTAGAAGAAGATTCAGAATCTAATGGCTGCCCTTGCTCTTCCCAAGGAATGTTGACTATCTGGAAAACAATCTATAAATAGATCATTGCCACCACATGTGTAACTAACATATTTGACATGAGGATAGTTAATATGGTCGGCAAAGGAAAAAGAAGATATATTGTGGGTTGAGTGTATAAAACAGAGCTGTGTGTTTGGAAATTGACAGAACTCTGAGTCAAGGGCTTCATAATGATATTTTCATTATTTGATCTAAATCTTAGTAAAGAAGCGAGAACATTTAAAAATAGTTTCTAATAATTTGATAATATAATAAAAGCAAAGCACTAGAGAAATTAGAAAAGATTAGAAAAAAAAAAGGGATTAATGATGTTGGATAGGATTTTCCTGAAAGGAGTGGGGTTTATAATGATTCTAAGTGAAAACAAGGACAGGAAATAGGAAAGTAATTTCTTCTAGGGAAAACAGGATGGACTTTACAAAATTAATTTCAAACATAAATGTAAGAAGAAACTATTACAGTCTTCCTCAACAATTATTTATGAAGCATCTTTAGGAAACATCATTTAAAACTAAGAAATATATGACTAATTTTAGCAACTACTTTAGAAACTTCAGAACATAACTTCTTTACAGACATATAAAATATCTATTTCAATTCATGATATCTTTGAATAGAATTTTTTTGTTTAGATTACACTATCCCAATCAGTAGCAAGAAATCATTGTTGATTAAAACTGACAGAAATAGAAGTTTGGATCATATACATATGATAAATGAGCTATAATCAAGTTTTTCCATGTGAATGCTAAATTACTTAGGACGCTTCAAAGCAGTTCTTTTTTTTTTTTTTTTACATATGGTATATCATTTGCAGTAAACAGATTGATATACACATTTCCAGATGGTATGTATGTGAAAATGATCTCAGTGATATATGATTTCCAAAATTATCTTGCTTGAAAGGAAACTAAACACAAGAGTGAAGCAAGTAGCATAAGCCTGCATGCTCAGACCAACAAAACACCTGGCTTTGGGCAATTAAAAAATTCAGGATTTCAAAATATAATTATAATCGTTGGTGCTCTAGCTCCTCCAGCTATGCTGACTCATTGTTATCACACATATACAAGGTTATTTTAGGATGTGTTTCTTATCTTATTGCTTCACTTTCTCATTACCCCACTCTTCCCAGAAAAAAAAAAAAAAAAAAAAAAAAAAAAAAAAAAAAAAACTTGTTCACATAATCAGATCATGAGAATTTTGTGATTTTCCTAAAAAATTAAAATCAGAATATTTTAAACCTAGGATATCAGCTTTACAAATGTCTTAAACATTTTAATTATGAGTTTTTATTATTGAAGTATTCATGTCATATTTAGAAATGACATACACTTAGACTACAGGATCTATTTTTAAGTATATGCTTAATGATGACTCATATATTCACATTTCAGGGAGCTACGTGGCATACTTAAAAGAATAAAGGTCTTAGATAGAAAAAGACCTGAGTTTAGTCATGGCTCTATCAATGACTAGGTGTGGCTACTGAAACAACTTACGAGCACCCATACAACTTTCTGAGATCTCCATTGTAAAATGGAGCCAAAATGACTTGTTAAAAATTAAAAGAAAGGGGACCAGCAGTTAGCGTAATGGCTATGTCGCTGAACTCCCATGTAGCTGACCGTGGTTTGAGCCCTGGACTCAGTGGCTTAAACTCACCCTGGCCATGTGTGCATACATGCCCAAGATCCCAAGAGGAGAATGGAGGAGAAGGGACTGCGGCATGGCCAACCCCCCTGGGGGATTATTTCTCACTTTCTGTCTCTCTGTCTCTCTCTCTCTGTCTTTCTGGCAAGCGCATGTGCCCTGTATCAAAAAAAAAAAAAAAAAAATCTCTCCTCCCCCCCAAAAAAAAAAATTAAAAGAAAGAAATATTTTAAAAGAAAATAGTACAACGATCTGACTGATATAAATGACACATAATAAACAGTAGCTATTCTGTAGGGAAAGACTTGTTTAAATTGCTCACTTTTTTCTAAATAATTAATTTTATTTATCATTATTTTTTTTAATTTGCTATAGTGTATGCACACACACCAGAAAAAGATAGAGAAAGAGAGAGAGAAAGTGAGAACGCAAGCCTCCAAATCTGAGAATCAAACCACAATCAGCCATATGGAGTCCAGCACTTAAGCACCACACCACTGTTGGTCCCAAAATTGTTCACTTTTTAAATAAGCTATCTTGGTATCTGATCAAATTTCAGGTTGAAAATCAATGAGTTTAATTTGTGTTTAAGATTGTTGCCATAGGGAGACTGCAATCATTACCAGAGAGAGACAGAGAGAGGGAAAGTGCAAAATCACCCACAAAGGGGGATGGCCATGCCACAATCCAGCACCTTAACTACCAGGTCACTTGCTGTCCCCACACGAGGTTTAATTTTTAAAGCTCCTCTTATTTGTCTGTACATAGGGAAGAAAGCTTAACACAGACACTAGCATAGTCTATGTTTAGTTATCACATTAGGGTATTAAACACATATCCAAATTGCAATGACACTAAAATTTGCAAATATCTGAAAATTCTCATTTGGAATTTCCCTCACAGTATTTTCCTTTAAAATTCTTCAATGGTATTAAATATCTGCATTTTACATGTGAGCTTTTTTACAACAGATATTCAGAAATTATTCAGAACAAAAAGGAAAGAACTTTATGACATACATTAGCCATACTAATTTTTAAATATATCTGAATAATAAACTGGAGCTAGTACAGACAGGAAATTCAATTCACTTACTGACAATATTGTTGTATTTTTTGTTAATCATATGAAATCATGTGATATGCACTCAGTTTTACAAAGGGACAGAGATCTGGAAGCAGCGGATGGAGTAAGGGTTATATCACTGGACTCCCACATGGCTGACCACTGTTCAAGTCCAAGACACAAAGGCTTGAAACTCATGCTAGGCACATATCTGTGTGTGCCCAAAATCCCAAGAAGAGAATGGAGGAGAAGGAATTGTGGGGTGGCCATTCACCCTGGGGGGTGGGTCCTTGTTTTCTGTCTCTTTCTCTCTAGTGAGCACATGCACCCAATAGCAAAAAATCTCTTTTTAGAATAAAAAGGGTGGGGACAGATCTATTGATGTGAAATTTATTCCATAAATCACAGTTATTATAGAAACATCTAGGGATATAACATTAATGCATTAATGGGAAGATAAAAATAATCCACATTTCAGCCTTAGCATTTGAACTTCTACTGAGAATGTCTTCAGGCTCTGAGTATCCTCTATTGGATACAGCCTGTATGATAACTATGGTTGCAGTCAAGTACAGACAGATGTTAGAAGAGGGAAACACAATTGTGGGACCATATTGGGGAAAATTCTCTTTATAAATGTAAGAATGAACTACTGCAGTCCTCCTCAACAATTATTTATGGAGCATCTACTCAGTGTTCAGGACTGTGCTATTTGGCACTATTTTTTTTTTTTCTAAACTTGGATATTCCAGCTAAAATCTTTAACTGTCAAGGAGAATTATTTAGTCTTTGCTTGGATGGTTGAGTCATTACTAAATTGCTTGAAATAGTGTTTGAACTTAAGGACAGTTTTCATTTCTGCTAAGTTTCAGTCAACATCTATTTTTAAAACCAGTCATCTATCAGTTTTTAAAAGCATTTTTATTCCTACTTGAAAATCACAAACCAAAATCAAATAAGTCATAAACATTCCTACACCTTTATTTGCAAGATGTACAACAGGTCCTTTTTAGATAGTAAGGGCAGAGATCACATCTTAATGCAGACTGAATACCTTGAAAATTACATTTGTTACATAATTAAAGGCATCTAATAAATATTTCTTGAACTGGTCTAAACTTATTATCAACTCAGAAGGAGTTTGAAATATTTAATATCTAAGAAGATAAAATGCTGTATTCTATTGTAGATCAATATTTTAAGTACAAGAGAAAGAAGGAATACCAGAAACTAGAAACTAGAAAGAGGGAATACTAGAAACACCAATTTTATCTAGAGTACCAAGAATATGATAGAAAAGGTCATGTACACACAGAAAAAAATTATTTTCCACTTATTTTAAAAATCTCTCAGAAAAACATTTCTTCTTTACTTGATTGTGGCTTTACAATGTAATTAGTACAGTGTTAAGGTTTAAAGAATAGTGGGTGCTTTTGGAAATAGTGTGGTTTGCCTTTTGTGAATTATTCCCCAAATTGTACTTTTTTTCTAATTTCTTATTTACATTCAATCACTGTATATCTTTGTGGCATATAAGGTTTTTTCAATCACTGTATATCTTTGTGGCATACGATAAGGTTTTTCAAAGCATGCATACAGTGTATGATAATCAAATCAACAAAGAACCTTACATTCTCATGTCTGATATAGTTTGAGGCTTTACATTTAGATCTTTGATCCATTGTAAGTTGATCTTTGTTAATGGTGAGAAATAGAGCTCCAGTTTTATTTTTTTGCAGGTAAGATATCCAGTTCTTCAGCACCATTTGCTATAAAAACTTAAGACTTTTTTCTCTGCTAGATTGTCTTTTACCCTCTATCAAAAATCGGTAGGCTGCATGTTTTGGGGTTTATTTCTGGATTCTGTGTTCAGCTCTCTTGATCTATGTGTCTGTTTTTGTACCAGTATTATGCTGTTTTGATTATCATTACTTTTAAATATATTTTGAAATAAGGTAGTGAGGTACCTCCTACTTTTCCTTTTTTTTTTTTTGCAAAGTATTATCTTGGCATATGGGGTATTTGATGATTCCAAAAAAAATTACTGTGAACAGAAAAAAAATCACAGAGATTTTGTTTTAAGACACTTTAATGAAAATCTGAATAGACCTATGCAATTATTCACTTATTCAACAATTTCCAAGGAGCAAATAAACTTCAAATTTTAGATAGCTATAATCCTGAATGTAGACTAGGTACAGTACTCAAGGTTAGAAAAGAAGATCTAACTGGCCAGAAAAACAATAAGCATAGTAAGAATCATCAAATACTTTCTAAGCAATAACTATAGTAAAAAAAAAAAAAAATTGCCTACAGTCAGGCTCTCTTATTGGAGTGGGAAAAAAAGCCTTTTACACTGTGTCATAGCTGACTCACACAGAGACTAGGCTCTCATGAAACCAACTTTGCTTTGGGGGATGTAATCACCAAGAGATATGAGAATTATGCCATTCTCTCTCACTAACTTATTATTTTTGTACTATATGATAAAAATGAGAATAAAGTATAAAAGAAGAATATATCAAATAATATTTCTGCTTTTAAAAAGATAACACATTGATCCAGTCCACAATACACTAGTTAAAGCAGCTGGATCCTACGAGATGACCACATGGTTCAAGTCCCAAACCTGTGACTTGAGAAACACCCTGGGTGCATGTGTCTACATGTCCCAAATCCCATAATGAGGGAGAATTGGAGGGGAAGGGATTGTGGTGTGACTGTTCTCCACAGAAGGTGCTTTTCCACTCTCTCTCTCCAGTGAACACAAACACACTCTCTGACAAAAAAAAAAAATAATAAAAAGTAAAAGCAACCCATTAAAAGTTGTCCCCGTAGCACAACAGTTAAGTATACTGCATAGAGAACCATATATAAAAATGTTGATGGTGTTGAATTCCAGCCACAGAGGTTTGAAAAACATGCTAGACATAGGCGCATGCATGCCTCAAACCCTGGTAGGATTGAGAAATGGAAGATAAAAAGATTATGGCATGACTATGACTTCTTAGGTGGTGCTTTCTTTCTCTTTCTTTCTCTGTCTACCCTTCCTCCCTCCCTCCCTCCCTTGTTCTCTCTTTCTCTCTCGTCCAGCTTGGAGACTAATTATAGCTTATTACTAATAGCAAAAAAATTTTTAAACAATTCATTATGAAAGTTCAAGACAAGTTGAATAGCAACTATGTCTTCTATACCTGGCATGTATAAATGCAGTTTACTTTTTAGGTAATTGTAACTCTGAAGCTAAAGATAACCTATAAATCTTTCATTGTAATAGGAATTTGAGAAATGTCAAAAATGTGATAAATATTTTAGCTCATAAGACTGTTTAAAAATTGAAAAGGCATGAATTCTAAAACCAAGAAAAGTATATAAACTATCTTGACCAAATAACATGCTAGTTACTCTAGTCTCGGAAAGAATTTTTGTAGTGCAACCTGTTAAGAATGATGCTCTTTTCCACTTTATAGACTGCACACAGTAAAAACACACTTGCTTGAATAGATTTTTTTGTCTAAAAGCTCAAACCATGATAATTAAACTATGGCATTCTATATTACTAACCATTGTACTTCATAGGTAACGCTGATTCCAGTTGGCATTCACTAAGGAGGCAGAAAATTATGGCAATTAATGAAAATTATTGGCTTTTAAATACAGTGTATTCAACTCTCTCCTCCCACCCTCCACAACCACATGCAAATTCTTTTTATTAGGAAATAATAAATGATAATTCTTTAGCACCAAGGAAGTTGGATTTTTGAAAAATTATGTTTTATATGTGCACACACACCCACACGTATACATATTTTATTGCTGCTTGTGCCAAAGAAAATATATTCACTTTTCTCCCCCAACTGGAATCATAATTTTCACTTATAGTCACTTTTTATATACTTCATATTTGCCTATCACTACTAAAAGTTATAATTCTAACCATACCTCCTCCAAGATGTTTTTTCTAATTTTTCTAAAACAACTTCATATTTTCCCTTATTACACAGCTACAGTATTATTTGAAGTTACATAAAGCATTTTGTCTGCCTGTTAATACAATTATGTACATGTAAGTGGAGCCAAAGCATAGTCATCTCAGGTCCTAACATTTATACCAATAACAGGAATATTATTGAAATTAATTGAAAAAATTAAGAAACCTTTTGGCAATACTATGCCAAAAGAATAAAACAGAAGGCATTTCACTACCTGATTTCAAAATATATTACAAAGCAGTGATAACCAGAACAGCATGTTACTGGCAGGAAGACAGACACATGGATACAATGGAACAGAATAGAGAATCCAGAAATAAACCCTAAATCATACAGCCAACTGGTCTTTGACAAAGGGTACAAGACAATACAGTGGGTAAAGAAAGTCTTTTCAGCAAATGGTGCTAAAAGAACTGGATATCTACTTCCAGAAAAATGAAACTGGACCCCTATTTCTCACCATTAACAAGAACCAGCTCAAAATGGATCAAAGATTTAAATATAAAGCTTAAAATTACAAAACTACTAGTAGAAAATGTAGGGAAAACATTTGAAGACCATGGAATAGGTGAAGAGTTCTTAAATAAGACCCAGAAAGCATAGGCAATCTCCAAAATAAACAAGCAGGATTACATCAAGATAAAAAGCTTTCTCACAACAAAGGAAACAATAATTAGAGTGGAAATATAACCTTCAGAATGGAAGAAAATATTTGCAATTTATTCCTCAGACAAGGAATTGATATCAAGAATTATAAGAAACTCAGGTAGCTCACCCATGAAAAAATGAATAACCTAATTAAAAACTGGGCAAATAAATTGAATGGACAACTCTCCAAAGACTAATGAACGGCCAAAAGGCATATGAAAAAATGTTCAAAGTCTTGTCATAAGGGAAATGCAAATTAAAACACAATGAGATACCATTTAACCCCAATTAGAATGGTAAGGATCAAAAAAATAAAGTACAAGTTCTGGCAAGGCTGTGATGAAAAAGGAACTCTCCTACACTGTTGGTGGGACTGAAAATTAGCACTTTCTCTGTGGAAAACAATATAGAGTGTCCTCAAAAACCTACAAGTAGAACTACCATATGACCTAGTAATCTCACTCCTTGGTATTTAGCCAAAGGATTGGAAAACACTCAATCTGAAAGGCACATGCACATCCATGTTTACTGAAGCATTAGTCATAATTACTAAAACATGGAACCAACCTAAGCGTCCCAGAGCTGATGACAGGGCTGGAAAACTGTGGCACATAAGAAACAATAAAATTCTATCATTTGACTCAAAGTAGATGAATATGGAAACTTAATGCTGAGTGAAGTGAACTAGAGTTTGAAAGATACACATTGTATACCCACACTCAAATGTACCAAGTGTCTATACTCCATAGCACAGGTTGAGGGATCTGAAAATCAGATGGTGGAGAGGATAGGTGTGGATACGAGAGACTGTAAAGGAAAAGTGGATGATGGAGAGTGGGTGTGAAGTGCAAGGGGAGGAAACATTTGACAGACAGAAAAATGAAAAGTTCTCTGTTGAAAACAAATTTATATATATCATACATCATGGTGGGAAATCTAGGTAAAATGTGAAATTAATCTGAAAATAAAATAAAATAAAATGGGTTATATAAAGAAAAATTTAAGATACCTTAAACTTGGTGACTCTTAAAACAAATAGGACACTTTCAACTTACAGACTCTTAAACAAAAATACCTTCGAAATTTCACAATAAAATTTTCTTTCTTGGCACAAAAAAAAGCAGTATTATCTGTTGAAGATATTTTGTAGCTTTATCAACTGTATTTGGGAGAAATGTTCACCTGTTTAAATATCCATTTTGTAAGCCAAATAATAACTCAATGTATAAAATTGAATGATTAAATATATAAAAGAAAATAAAATGAAAAAATAGAATCATAAAAAAAATTAAATTAAAAAAAAAGATTTCCCCCCCAAAAAAAATTCTTTCTGTCATCTGTTTTTTTAATGGAAGATTCAAAAATTTATGGATAGATGACTATTAAACTAAAAGAACATTAAAATACACTTGTAAATGACTTATTATCTTCATTCATGCTTTCTGAGAAAAAGTATACTTTAAAATGACTTGGCATATGGACTAACAATTCTAAGTAAATTTTCATCTACTAAGTTTAACTAATCATAATCACGTGCTATTTGAAATATGATATAATCTATTTACAAAAATAAAATCATCTCAGGTAAAGTTAGATATTATAATTCATATATAAATTAAAAATAGAATAATATTTGTTACACCAGATTTAAAGTTGGTTTTTTATTAGTAAATGCAATGATGTTTATAATAAAAATAATTAATCCCAAAGACTGTATCTTCCAATTTGTGTCACTGTCCGAAAAATGGGTTATTACATAGGCCAGGTCAATAATTCAAAGATTTTTTACTTCCAATATCAAACTTGTACTCTATACAGTAATTTATTAAACCCTATTTATAGAGAATCTCATTGCTGATACCCTGTAGTAAAATAAAATCTATTGAGTCATAGGAAAAGTCATGATGTATTTTTCTATGTTCTTCTGTGCAAAAATGTATCATGACTTTTCAGATGACCTATTATTTTCTCTAAGTGAGCCTTTGAAATTCAGCAACAAAGAAATGGGAGACATTTGAACACCTTATTCATGAAACAAAGACTTGAACTCATTTCTAAAATGATCTCTGTCTACATTATTTACGATGGCTACATAATGACACAACACATTACTAAGTCAATCATATCCTACATGTGTTTTCAGAGATATGAAGTAGGTTAAACATGTGTGACTCTAGTATTTTGAATATCCAGATTAGATGTACCATGTGGCAGGCTTTCATCTAACACTGATTTGAATCACAAAGACAAGTAGACTTGGGTTTTTTTCATACAGGTCATCATAATGTTGGCTAATAATAAATAAATTTATGTCTCACAACTAAAATTATGACTACCAAATTAAGCAATTTAACCCTGAATGTTCTGAAAATTATCAACTCTCAACCATTATCATCCCACAAATAATACCTTCTCCAAGTAGTAACAATGAGCAAATGTGAGCAAAAGAGAGAAGACAGCAACTTATCTCCAATCAGTTGTAGTTAGTATGAAGGCGATGTTATCGGTAGAGTTCAACCCATTTACTTAATATAAGCTGAAATGTGAATCTTTTTTTGGGGGGGAGAGGTTTTTTGCTATAGGACGCAAGCACTCACCAGAAAGACAGAGAGACAGAAAGTGAGAAATCACCCCCCAGTGGGCATAGCCACGCTGCAATCCCTTCTCTTCCATTCTCCTCTTGGGATCTGGGGCATGCATGCACACACGCCCAGTGTGAGTTTAAGCCACCGGGTCCAGGGCTCAAACCGAAGTCGACTACATGGGAGTCCAGCGACATAGCCATTACACTCTCTGCTAGTCCTGAAACATGAATCTTTACAATGAAAAGTTCAGGAGGCCAACAGGTAACGTGGTAATTAAGGTGCTAGATCCCACATGGCTGACTCCACAATTTGAGTCCCAAACCCAGAGACTTGAAAAATACACTGAGCTTGTGTGTGTACCCCAAATCCCAAGAAGATAATGGAGGAGAAGAAATTGTGGTGTGGCCATCCCCACTAGGAGGTTATTTCTCACTTTCTCTGTCTCTGTGTCTCTCTCTGATGAGCACATGCACCCTTATGGCAAAAATCTAAAATAAAAGTTCAGGTAAAATTATTGTTTATTAATATATATTTTATTACTTTTCCTGATTAGATTTAGTATACTCTGAATTATTGCTTTTACATGAAAAGAACTTGTCAAGAATGAATATGCTATTTGGAAGGCATGCATATTTCTAGCTCACTATAAAATATTACCTAACGCTAATTAGGTGGGATATTATAAGCAAGGATGCAGGGATCCTGAAACTAATTAGTTTAATTGCCAGATAGCTGAAATGAGTTATTCACTAAGTCGTATGAATATAGCTTAATGATTTTTTTATTGTGCCAAATTGAGATTTTTCTATGTCTGATAAACACATCGATCTTAATTAAAGCCAAAATGAGTATCCTGGGAGAAAGTCAAAACAGGACAAAAGTAGAGGACACTGTCTTAGGTTTCAAATTTAGTGTTAAGAGAATGAGCTTGCTTGTATGCATCCAACTAGCCTACTAGATAAATTAATGGTGTGTAGCATAAAACTACTTGCAATAGACTTTGGTAAAAAAGAGAGAATGAATATAAGATCTTAGCTAAAAGGCAGAATTCTAAACAAATTGCTTTTTCTAAAACTTGAAAAAAATCTCAGCTGGGGTGGAGATTGTATATACAAGTATCGCATCTATTGCCATAATTTATTTTAGCACAAGCTGAATAGAAGCTTTATGTTTTTGTGAATACTTCCTGATTATACAAAATTATTTGCTGCATAATGGCTGTTCCACATGAAATGGTTTTAAAACACAGGCATACCATACGGTGAACATTTGTACTTGATGGATCATTATTTGTATTTTTTTTTAGATTTGAAAGGCCAATTTACATGACATTCCGATATTGTTCTTTTTCAGTGAGAAAGCAGGAAGGTTCAATGTGGAAGAAGGAAACAGTGTTCGCTGAAGTGCCACGTTTGTGCTTTGACAACTGAATATTTTTCCAATTTTGTTAAGTAAAGCTCAAGACCTTCACCGAGATTTTGCCTCATGCTCTTATTTACTGCCCAGCTTTATGAGGGATCAATGCTGTAGGTATCAGTTTGGGCTTCCTTCTTTAAGTCTGCAAGACAGAGGGCAAGCAGAGGAAGTCAGGAAGGTTCCCTTGGGACCTCTAGAATTAATACATTTCAAATCAACTATTCAATTGGCATATATTTTGGTTTAGTCATAATAACCAACTTGAGATTACTGGACCTTCATGGCAAACTGAACCTTTGAAAGATTTGATATTTAAATCCAAAATTAGAGGGCCAGAAGGTGGTGGTATGGTGGTTAAGGCATTAGACACTCACATGGCTGGCTGCAGTTTAAGTCCCGGACCCAGCGACTCGAAACTCACACCAGGCGTGTGTGCATGCATGCCCAAATCCGAAGAGAATAGAGAAGGAATTGTGGCATAGCCTTGCCTCCTGGTGGGTGATTTTTCACTTTTCCTTTGACTGTTTCTCTCTGTCTCTCTCCACATGCCCTATGGCAAAAACCTTAAAAAAAATAAAGTTAGTTCTTTTTGTGTTTTTTTGTTTGTTTGTTTGTTTTAGATTTTTTTTTAGAGGCTTTTGCCAGAGACAGTGAGAGGGAAAGTGAGAAATCACTTCTTGGAGGGGTAGCTACTCCACACTCCCTTCTCCTCCATTCACCTCCTGGAAGCTTGGGCATACAAGCACACACACCTGGTATGATTTTCAAGTCACCAGGACTGGGACTAGAACCTCAGTTGGCCATGTGGGAGTCTAGCAACTTAACCACAACACCACCTGTTGGCCTCCACACCATACTTTCTAGATGATAAGTCCCATTCTTTTTTCTATAAAATGCATTATTAGGCATAATTATAGGAATGTCAATTAAGAAATACAATACCCTATGAACTGACTGGGCATTTATAAGTCAAGAATTTGGAATTAAAAAACTAACTCTGGGGGCATGGTATGGTTAATTTAGGGTGTCAATTAACTTGACCAAGTTGTAGGATGTCTGTGTGGATAAGAAAACACTGTTTCTGGGTGTATTTGTGAGTGTTGCCAGGAAAGACTAGTGTATGAGTCAGCAGTACGAGAGAGAGAAAGATCCCCCTTCAATGTGGAAAATCAACAACCACTTGGCTGGAGCACAAAGGAACAAGCAGAGGAAGTGGGGGGTTCTGTTTCCTCTCTCCCCACCTCTCTAGGAATACTTCTTTCCAGAGTGTGCTGTGTGTTCCACTCCTGCACACCATAACGGCTCCATTTATGCTCTGCAGCTCAGCTGTTGATTTCATTTGTTCCTGCCATCCCATCTCCTGGCCCCAAGACAGATGAACCCAAAGTTCTTTAACTTTTTGATTCTGAGCTCATACCAGTGGCTGCCCTGGGATCCTTGGGTCTGAAACCTCCTGAGGGTCCCCACTGGCCATAGAGGAAATTGCAAACAACTTCCCAGCTTCTGAGTCATTATGCTATTTCTCCGGTTTGCAGGCAGACTTGTTTGTTTGTTTGTTTGTTTGTTTGTTTGTTGGAGAGGTTTTTGCTATAGGGTGCATGTGTTCACCAGAAAGACAGAGAGAGACAGAGAGACAGAAAGTGAGAAATCACCCCCCAGGAAGGATGGCCATGCCATAATCCCTTCTCCTCCATTCTCTTCTCAAATCTAAGGCACTCACACACACACGCCTGGCATGAGTTTAAGCCACCAGATCAGGAATCGAACTGTGGTCCACTCTATGGGAGTCCAGCGACGTAGTCATTATGCCACCTGCTGGTCCCTAGCAGACAGACTGTTGTGGGACTTTCCTGCCTTATGATCACGTAATCATGTCATTTCTGTAATAAATTCTTTCTTTCATATTTATAATACATTTATCCTGTTGCTTCTGCTTTTCTAGGGAACTCTGAGCAATATACATGGGTTCGTTTTGCTTGTTTGTTTGCTTGTTTACTGTTTGCTTTTGCCATAGGGCAAGCGTGCTCACCAGAGAGAGAGAGAGAGAGAGAGAGAGAGAGAGAGAAATCATCCCTCAAGGGGAATGATCACACCGCAATCCCTTCTCCTCTATTCTCCTCCTGGGATTTTGGACTCACACACTCACCCAGTGTTATTTTCAAGCCGATGGTTCTAGGACTTGAACTGCAGTTGCTCAGTGGGAGTCTAGCACCTTAACCAGTGCTGGTCCCACACATGGGTTTCTTTTGATTAAGCCTCAAGAAATCCTGAATCAGGCCATCAATATGGGCTTTTCTGTTTATGAGTAAGAGAAGACTTTTTTCCTTATATGTAAATTATTCATTTCAATGCTGCTCTACAGCACAAAGCATATAACTGGTATGTCAACCCAATAATAAATCCCACCACTCTACAGTGTTTCTCACCTTATTAAATCTTGGCCTATGTCATTTTCTTTACCTAGAATTATCACTGCACTTCCACATTTATCCTCTGAAGCCCTACTCTTAAGACACAGTGGATGTTCAAAAATCATAAGATTCAATGCAGCCACCTACTTGGATACATTCCTTCTTTTTTGAGAAGATTATACTATTTAGTTTATTCTACTCAGAGTACAAACTGCCTGTGTTACAATCCTTTTACTACCTACAAACTCCCTTTTGTAGTCATTTTACTATCTCCCCAGATCATAAATCCCATCGATCCTTAAATTGTGTCCGAAGTTGAAATCTACAGTGTGTAGCAAAGTGTTGGCATGAAGTGTTCAATGAAGATATACCAATAACATATTATTTGAAGTTGAACTATAAAAATAAATTACAACTATCAAAATGGATTCTTAGTATTGTAGGATTTCTTTTTTTTTCTTGGATGCTAGGCAATGGACTTACAAGTACTCTGCATACAGATTATAATAGTAACAATCACTTTTGAGCATGTTTCCTATAAATCATAATTGAGGGAGTTTGAATCCTCTGGGGGAAAAATGGGGATGTTGAGAGTAAGTCAATAAGCTATTTAATATCTATTACCAGGACACAGTATTTTTAATTTAGCATGTGGTTTAAGTAGTCTGACTCATGTAATTTATTTTCAAAGTAGAAGGTTAGAGGTACTCACAGTGATTCCTTTGTTAATCTAAAAATGCATTACTCATGTTCTGGTTAAGACCTTTTTTTTAAGGTTTTTGTCATAGGGCACATGAGTTCACCAAGGACAGGAATCACCCCCTGCAGGGATGACCATACTACAATCCCATCTCCATTCTCCTCTCAGAATTTTGGATATGCACACACACACACACACACACACACACACACATGCCCAAAGTGATTTTAAGCCACCAGGTCTAGGACTCGAACCATGGTTGGCCATATGGGAATCCAATGCCTTAACCACGATGCCACCTGATGGCTCCATGATTCTTACATTTGATATTTGCCTATGAAAAATAAATCATGCCACAGAAGGCCCTTCCTCATTAAAAGAGAGTAAAATACATATCTCTATATTTACCTACTGAATCAAGAGAGAAGAAAGCACAGTATCTTACAAGCAAGGCTATCAGATATTGATAAGTCAAAAAACTTTGAAATGTCAATGATAAGACAATGACATCCATAAAAGTGAGATATCATTTCTTACTTATTTTGCAGTTTTAAAACCTAGACACTTCAAAATATTAAGATAATTCTTTTTAGTTTTCAAATATTAGAAAGAAAACATAAAAAAGAGAATTCTTTATAGAGAAGTTTTATTTACTTATGATTTAACACTCCTTTCCCAGACCTCACTTATTTGTAATACCACTGTAGTTCACTACCAAATAGAAAGTAGTTTATTTTGTAGGGAAAAAAAGTTATTTTCTAGTATATTTTATAAAACGCTATGTTGTTTTCTAATGTGAATTGACAACTTTATTAATTCAATAGTCCTTTCATTTTTAGCCACTGGGGGAAAAGTAATAAGCTTGGCTTAATATTTTTATGCAGTTATGCTAATTTTAATATTCCTTAATATTTCTTTTTTCTTAATGTTATTTCATGATCACAATATCATTGATATATTATGACTAAACTCAGTTTATGCAAAGTTTTCTAAATACATCCTGAGGAAATAGATAATTAACAGTAAATTTTAGCAGTAATTCCAGGAAATGGTCAAAAGAAATTATGCAGGAGATTTGTTCTGGGTAAAGAGTTTGTTAAAAATAGAGATCTTTGCAGATGCAAATGACAGTAAAGATAAAAAGATATTTATTGCTCTAATACTTTAATTTCTTATTGGAAAGAGGAAAAAGGAGAAAAATTTGTACATCCTTATCACTGAAGTCAGAATTTGAGGATAAATATTTTACTGAGTATTGTATCTGGGGACAGACTCAAAAGTTCTAAGTCTAAAGGGGATTATTACTATCTATTGATAGTGACCTTCTTTCTAAAAAAAGAAAAAAAAAAATACTGGACCCACCAGATGGTGTAATGGTTATGTCACTGGACTCCCACATGGTCGACCATGGTTTGAGTTCCAGACCTGGCAACTTAAAAAACTCATGCTGGGGAACCAGCAGTTAGCGTAATGGTTATGTCGCTGGACTCCCACGTAGTCGACCGCGGTTCACGTCCCGGACCCGGTGGCTTAAAACTCACGCCGGGCGCGTGTGCGTGCGTGCCCAAGATCCCAAGAGGAGAATGGAGGAGAAGGGATTACGGCATGACCATCCCCTCTGGGGGGTGATTTCTCGCTTTCTGTCTCTCTGTCTCTCTCTGTCTGGCTGGCGAGCGCACGCACCCTATAGCGAAAACTTCTCAAAAAAAAAAAAAAAAAAAAAAAAAAAACTCATGCTGGACACAAGTGCGTGCATGCCCAAGATCCCAAGAGGAGAATGGAGGAGAAGGGATTGCAGTGTGGCCATCACCCCTGGGAAATGGTATTTTACTTTCTGTCTCTTTGTCTCTCTCTGTCCAGTGAGCGCACACATCCTATAACAAAAATCTCTCAAAATATATATTTTTTAGTTTTATTTTTTTAAATTTGTTATAGGGCATGTGAGTTCACCAGAAGGAAAGAGAGAGACAGAGTGAGAGAAAGTGAGAAAACAAGCAAGGTCTATTACTCAAACCACAGTCAGCCATGTGGGATTCCAGCACCTCAACCACCATGCCACCTACTGGCCCCAATAACTGCCTTCTTAAAAGAAAGAGATTATGAACATGCCTTTGTAAGAGTAATAGATACTATCTTGGTATGGAGAATATCAAAATATAGAATGGGTGCAAGAAGCTTTATAGGTGAAGGTAAAAGCTAGCAGAGGCTGCAAGGTAAGAAAAAGAAGTCAGAAAAGAAGTCTTCAAAGTCACTTTGGGACTCCATAATGTAGGTACACCTACGACTCGCCAACAAGACAGTGTCCTGTGGTTCTATCTATTGGCTCTATGAATGATATCTGTCAAATGTAGTCTTCATTTAACCATAAGCTATTCATTAATTCATGAAAAAATAATTAATGAGACTTAACTCTAAAACAAAGAAAGACAAGTGAGGAAATCTACAATTTTTTTAAAAGAATTATTTAACTTATTTTTTTTCCTTCCAGAGAAGGACACACTGAGAGAGAGAGAAAGCAAGAAAGCAAGTAGCCAAGTCTGAGACTCAAACTGTGGTCAGCCATGTGAGAATCCAGAGCCCTTAACCACCAAGCCACCTGCCAACCCAAGGAAACCTACATTTTAATTAATTTGCAACTAATTTTTTGCAATGTAATTTGTATTTTTCTTATGTTACTTTTTAATTGGCATAATATATGGTTGAACTGTGGGCAACAGGATGCTTCGCAGTACATATACACTGCAGAATGGTTAAACCTAGCGAACTAACAAATGTGTTTCCTTACATAGTCATTTTTGTGGTGAGAACATGTAACATTCACTGTTTTGCAAGAATATAATAAATTATTAATTAAGGTCACCTTGCTACTCTTGAAATGTATTCCTCCTGTCTCATTGTAATTACATATCCTTTGACCACATCTTTCCTTTCACCCCATGACCCTACCTTCCCTAACCTCTGGTAATCAACATTCTACTCTCTACTTCCATGAAATCAGCATTTTTTTTTCCAGACACCACATATAAGTGAGATCATGCAGCACAGACCACACAGCATGTCTTATTCTGAACCAGTTTTATTGTACCGCCGTGATTTCTCTAGGCTCCTCCATATCGTTCCAAGTAGAGGATGCCATAGGCCTGGTCTTTGTGAATACCTCCACCCCTCCAAGGAGTGAAAAAGTGATATACATTTTTAAAAGGACAACACAGAATATCTATAAAGGGTTTAAGCTTTCTTAGGTGTCTGCACGATTGGTCTCAATCTGTTTTTTGTTTGTTTGTGCTGGGTTTTTTTTGTGCTAGTGGACATGCATCCATGAATGAGAGAGAAAGAGATGGAGAGAGGGTGAGAGAGAGAGAGAGAGAGAGAACCCTCCCAATGAGGCCTGGTAACACTGCAGTTCTTCTAATTCTCCATCCCATCAGGATCCTGAGCCTGCCCACACACACCCATGCACACCTGTCAGGGGCCGGGACTGGAACTCTGATTGGCCCCTTGGGATCTGGCTTTCTCTGCCCAGCACATGTTGCATTTTGGATCTGGCCCTGGTCTCAATCTTCAACAAGCACTTTGTGATTTCTGTCCCTACACTAAGAAGTCTGACTGGATGCACATATAAGGAAAGCGAAGTAAGCTTCCTGGCTGAACATTTTGTTTCCCAGAGACTGAGTAGTTAGCTGATCTGCTCCATTTTCTCCGTTTGTTATGTGGTTTAAAGAGTGTGGATGGACACACACCTGCATCCAATTTGACTAACACAAACTCATGGCTTCACTGGCAGAAGTAAGAGAAACTGGAATGCATGGAAGGGCTTTTTTCAGAGATGCCAGTGGCCTATTTTTGCTGTCTTCTACTTCTCTGGAGCTAAAGAATACTTAAGATTACAGAGCAAGGCAGATGAGATTTTATTTTATTTTTGGCAAGTCCAAATAACCTGAATACAGCAATGATAATTTATATAACTGCTATCCATTCTCATAAATCTTTAAATGTTAAATTAAATGACTCAGATTTTAAAATAGCCTAACATGGTAGGTATATGCCAGCTCTTATTTTACAATAGGCAAACTAATGCAAAATAGATTAAATGATTTGCCAGGGGATATAAATATAAATCTGTGTTAGAATCAGATATGGAATCTAGAATTTGTGAACTCTAAGCTCTCACAGGCTTTTTAAGCAGCTTATAATTTGCTCTTCCAGCACTTATATTTGAAAATACTGTAACAATTATATTAAATCTCTCAAGTGTATCATCTTAGTGATAAGCTTCCTGGATATTTGTGGTAAAATCCTTTCTGCTACATAATTGTATTATTAGAATTTTGATTATTTAATATTTCAGAAGTCAATTGCAATAGTTAAATATCAGGGACCCTTGAGAAAAATATTCAATCTATCTTTTTCAAACAAATCAAAAAAAAAAAGCTTGTGGTTTATCTCCAAGTAAACAGAGGTGAATATAAATTAATATTTGAAAAATGTATGCCAGTAAGTTAGAAGAGGGTAACTATAGATAATGTTTTTATAAAATAATATTGTAATTATTATTATTCAGAGTTCACATTTAATTGATTGTTACTCAATTCAACCTATTTCTGGAGTATCAAGCTCTGAATCTTATATTGGACATAACAAATGTCAGCGTCTTACAAAAAAATTTAAGAAATCGTGCCATAAATTGCAGAAAATCAAACAAACAGATTTTTTTACTTCTACATTGTTTTATTTTAGAGCATCTTTAACTTCTAGGAAATTAAGTCTTTTTCTAGTCTAGCTACGTAACTGCTATATGTCTGTCATAATGTTTTTCTTAAGTTTAACTGAAGCAAAGTGGCTAATGAATTTTTGTTCATATCTTGTTAGCTTTCTCATCATTCAACTAAAAGATCATGAAAAGTTGGAACTAGCAAGTGGCATAATGGTTATGTCTCTGGACGCCCACATATTCAACTGCTGTTCGAGTCCCGGATCTGGCTGGTTAAAACTCAAACCAGGCGTATGTGTGTATGCCCAAAATCCCAAGAGGAGAATTGAAGAGGGATTACGGCCATCCACCTTGTGGTGGTGATTTCCAGTTTTCTGTCTCTCTGGCTAGTTCACCACATGCCCTATAGCAAAAACCTCTCTTTAAAAAAATAAACAAATCAGGAAAAGTGTCATGCATTGGGACCAGCAGTTAGTGTAATGGCTATGCCGCTGGACTCCCACATAGTCGACCACGGTTCGAGTCCCGGACCCGGTGGCTTAAAACTCACGCCGGGCGCATGTGCGTGCATGCCCAAGATCCCGAGAGGAGAATGGAGGAGAAGGGATTGTGGCGTGGCCATCCCCCTGGGGGGTGATTTCTCACTTTCTGTCTCTCTGTCTCTGTCTGTCTGGTGAGCGCACGCACCATATAACAAAAACCTCTCCAAAAAAAATAATAAAAGTGTCATGCATTTAAATGATCAACATAAAAATATTAACTTTTGGGAAGATATACAGTATGGACTTAGTCTAAAAGCTTAACAATGTAGAGATAGTTTTAAAAAGAAACATTGTTAGTTTCTCTGGGGAGAATATAATGGGGTCAACCTGGTTCAGGTTCATTCTGGATTTTACTACACACGATCTGTTAGTCCAATTCTCTAAACCCATTTCCCCTGCTATGCAAGAGAAAAGTCTTTCACAGGATTATTGCAGAAGCCAATGGAAAGAACACAGAAGCATTTAGGACTCTCACATATAAAATATGTGTAAAAAACATACACAAGTACACGCACGCGCATGCACGCGCGCGCACACACACACACACACACACACACACTCCCCATTCCTTGAACTCCCAATAGAACCCACTTTACTTTGTCAAACATAGTAAGAATTTATGAAATCCCTGCTTAACATCATTCTAGATATCACAAGGATAGACAATAAATATTAGTTATGACTTCCAATAATTTTCTAGTATTACTGAGGAAGCATAACACACACATAAAATATTTAGAGAACACCGTGTAACACTATTAAAACTCAGCAGGTATAGTGAGAAAACAAGTAACTCTCAGGAAAGGGAAAATTCCATAGTAAACTGGAAGTGTGCTGGAAATTCTGAATTACCTAGACAGTTGAGAGATGGCTTTGTTCTTCAATCTCATCTCACCACAAAAACTGAGTCCTTCACTCCTAGATTACTTTTACTTTTTTCCTGCTCTCTAAAATCCGCCATTTTCCAGAAACAAGTCTCCTCCCATCATTTCTCTGTTCAAGAGCACACCAGGTTTCTGATATCCAGGTCATGTAGTTAAACACCTCTACCCTGTTCTTAAGTCTCTCTAAAATACTTTCGGGGCAGCTCCACGCGAGTGAACATATCTGCATGTAGTAAAACTATGCTCACATCTCCCTTTCATTTTCTTTGGAGAATTGTCCCAATATCATAGCTCCTTTTGATACTACAAGTCTAGAACAATTATCTGCATTAGTCTTCCCTCCTTAACTTGACTAAAATCAAAACTATGTTATCCTTGCAAGAAGTCTCTGTGTGTGTCTCTCTCTGGTCTAATTAAAAATAACAAAAATAATTACAAGCGGAATTAAACAAATAATTTTTAAGAGAAGTTTTTGTATAGGGTGTGTGTGCTCACTGTAGAGACAGAGAGAGAGAAAGGGAGCAATCACCCCTCAGGATGGATGGCCATGCTCCGATCCCTTCTCCTCCATTCTCCATTTTGGGCATGGATGCACATGCACTTGGTGTGAGTTTTAAGCCACCAGGTCCAGGATTTGAACCACAGTCAACTACATGGGAGTTCAGCAATGTACCCATTACACCATCTGCTGGTCCCTAAATAAATAATTCTTTAAGAAAAGAATGAGACCCCACAGAGTTGGGCAATAGAGAAGGCCTATGCGCTTGGCCAACACTTATTTAGTCTGTCACAGAAAGGGGCATGCACAAGCAATGAATGTATACTAAAGATATTCAAACAACTGTGAAACAGATCAAAATGCAATTAAAATCAAACAGTATAGGAACACAAACATTTTTATATAATTATTTTATTGAACTTTATTTTTTAATTTGACCAGAGAAGGACAGGGCAAGAGAGAGAGGATAGAAAGTGAGAAAGCAAGCCACCAGGTCTGGGACTCAAACCATTGTCGACCATGTAGGAATCCAGAGCCCTTAACCACCATGCCACCTGCTAGCCACCCAGAACACAAACTTTTAATAGAATACAAGGTGACTCCAAAAGTTCATGAAAAAGTGGATTTAAATAGGAGTTTATTTTAATACAAAAAGTTTTGAAATCCATGTATAATTTTTTCATAATACATGTTCTCCAAAAAGTTTTTAAATTTTTTATTTTTAAGGAATTATTTATTTAACTTTATTTTTCTATTATTATTTGCTATAGGGCACATGCACTCAAGAGAGGTAGAAAGTGAATAGCAAGCTGCTAGGTCCAAGACTCAAACCCCACTTCACCATGTGGGAGTCGAGCACCTTAATCACACCACCTGCTTGCCCCATCTCTATAAACTTTTAAAGATCTCTTTATAAATAGCACAATAGACTATAACTAGATGATTGTTCAATAAATAAATATTTAAACAAAAATACTGCCAATGATTGACTGGACCTCTGCAACATATTCAGCTATCAATTGGGTCATTGAAAAAGTCATGATACATTTTGGTACAGAAAAACAAACAAAAAATAGTCATGGCTTTTCCGATGACCCAATATAATAAATAATTAAATGTAACCTTTTGTTTAGGTAATAATTTTCACATTAAAAACTAGCAGCCATTTACAGCCATGGAAAAAAATGCTAACAGTAATCTACAGCAGTTGAAACTTAGCCTGTTCTTTAAACATTTTAGGTTGTGTAGACATTGAACTAAATGCTCCTTTATTCTACTCAAAGATGCATATATGTATTAAAGATCACAATCTATTACAATACTTAATGAAATATCGGATGATCTTTTTAGAAGGGACTGAAAAAAATCTATATTTTTCTGCTTGGGGAAACAGTTTTACCAATATAGCTAAGTGGCTAAAAATAGAATAATGAGTTATGAGTAATTATGAGAATAATAGTCCTTTGCTTTATTATTTATTCAGTATAAGAATTGTGTTTTGTACATTTATAATGTAAGAGACAAGTAATGTTAAGTTTACTGCATTCAGAGGTGATCCAAACGTTAATTAAAACTTAGTTTAAATGAAGTGAGTTGAAGTTAGAATATGATAAATTAAGGTATAGGAAAAATATCAAATAACACAGTAATATTTCTCAAAACAAATTGTACACGAGGAAATGGGAGCCATATTTTAAGTCAGCTGCTGTTGTGTCCACTCTTGTTATTCACTGAATATTCTAATTAATCTAGCTATGTGAGTATCTACATCCTTTTCTTATTAAAACAAAACTAACAACAAAAATACCACACTTCTGGAGATGACATAACCTTATGTGGTCCCATTTCTAAGGGCGACGTGGCAGTTATATTTTTGGTTTCATCGCCGTATGGCATCCAGAGGTGTCCAGATAAAGGAATGCACTAATAAGAAAAGTGGCACCCGCACGACTAGCGGAAGAGAAGGTCCAACACCTGAGGCTGAGCCTCCAGCTGGACACAGGCCTAGTGAAATTTGCTGATGTGGTTCTCAGTCACAGCTTTATTGTTGGTCTCAGGGCCAATCCAGTAAAATATTTCAGTATTTCTCTATAATATATGCATATATATATATATATATATATATATATATATATATATTTTGAGAGGTTTTTCCTATAGGGCATGTATGCTCGCCAGATAGAGAGGGACAGTCAGACAGAAAGTGAGAAATCACCTCCCAGGGGGAATGGCCACGCCAAAATCCCTCCTCCTCCATTCTCCTCTCAGGATCTTGAGCACGCATGCACACACGACCGGCATGAGTTTAAGCCACTGGGTCTGGGATTCAAACCGCAGTCGACTAATGGGAGTCGAGCGACACAGCTATTATGTCAACTGCTGGTCCCAATATATTTCTTTTTTATAGTGAAAAATTGCTTCAAATACGTAAAGTAAAATGATTCTTGTGATCAAAAAAGACATAAATTGTTCTAAATTTAGAAAGAAGGGGAAAATTGGAGGCCAGCAGATGGCATAATGGTTATATCACTGGATTCCCATGTCATTGACTGTGGTTCAAGTCCCAGACTTTGCGTCTTCAAGACTCACACCAGGCGCGTGTATGTGCATGCCCAAGAGGTGATTGGATGAGAAGCGACTGTGGTGTAGCCAGCCCCCCAAGGGTGATTTCTTGCTTTTTCTCTGTCTCTCTCTGTCTCTCTGATGCATGCACATGCCCTATTGCAAAAATCCCTCAAAAGAAAAAAAAAAAAGAAAGAAGGTGAAAATGTACTAATAGAGCATAAGCTAAATTTATCACTATCTGCAAAATGACATGACACACCCTGGAGAAAATTCTAAGCCGTGTAAAACACAAACTCTATTCACACTGCAGCAAGACATCACATCTATGAAATAGTGACTGTAATTTAAACCACAATATGATAAATAGTACTGGGAAACAGAGTATAAGCAAAGACAATTAAAAATATTCATTTTGCTGTAGGGAAAGTAGAGGGATCTATGTGTTAATTGCCTTTTCTTCACTCCATGGAAGAGAGAGGGATTCCCACCCCAAGGCTATGAAGTTGGCCAAACCTAACACTGAACAGATCAGATCATATTACTTTAGTAGTTACATAACTTCATAGCCTGGGGGCAGGATGAGAAGATAGGGATTGTACTTGCATTTATGGACAGATTAAGCAACCATGGGTTAGGGAAAGTAGGCTTGGTAGAATCCAGAGGGTGAGATGCTCCATGGTTCTTGTGAGAGGATGTAAATAGTTTGTTCGAATAATTTCATGTATTTCAGATAACTGAAACCCAAGGATGAGCAAGAACTGTGTCTGGTCCCTTTGATGAAGAGGGCTGTTTGGCTAGGAGACCTTATCCACAAGAGCAGAATGGGGAGAACTTCCGGGTGGGCTGTGTGAGGGCTTCCAGATGTCCAGGCAGTACCTAACAGTTGACTAATTTTAAGCCTTCTATCAGTATCTAGGAGTATAACAGAAGGTTATATTTAGGAAATTACAGTTGAATTTTTAAGTTGGATCTTGGTAGGATGAAGAGTAATTCAGGCTGAGATGGAAGAGGGTAAGAAACCATCTTAATCAAATGCATGGAAAATGGGAAGCAGTGAAAATGTTTTAAAAAAGTTAAATTTTTTTATAAATTTCTTAAAATATTAAAATATTATAAAATATTTCATTCTTTTGCAAGAGACTGCTAACATTTTCTGTATTTTAGTGTATATATATATATTACTATATATTATATATATTAATTTTAGTATATATATGTCTTATATAAACATTTTTTCATGAAATGCAGAGTAGGAAGATTCAAAATAATGTGATTAAATGCTAATATTTGAGCTACAGTACCAACCATTATGAAGGCAAGATAATTTACCTGAGAGGTATAAAACGGAAGCTGATGTCTGACTAAAAAAAACATGATAAGGGACCAGCAGGTAGCGTGTTATTTAAGGGCACTGGACTCCCATGTGCCTGACCACAGTTTGCGTCCTGGACCTGGAAGCTTTCTTTCTCTCTTTCTCTCTCTCTCTCTCTCTCTCTCTCTGGACAAAGAGAAAGAAAGAATGAGAGAGAGAGAGAAAAAGAAGAGAGAAAGAGAGAGAGAAAGAAAGAGACAAAATTGAATATAAAGAATCCTTTTACAAAAATTATATTTAAAAATTTACTTCAGTCATGAGAGTCTCTTCCAAGTGAACCCCATACCTTTGTTATTACAGTAACCTTCTGGATTAAACTTAAAAACAAAATCTTACAGCTGGAAATCACATTTAGCCCAATCACCGTCTTAGCAAAGGACCCTGACTTGTCGATCATCCCATAAAGAGGAAATGTACAGCTTTATGAGACGATTCGCTTCAGCCTTAGATGCAACACTGAGTCCTGTCTTGAACTAGAATGCTCCTTTTCATAACCTCTATCTATTGGTTTAAATACTGCATTCTGAATCAATGTGCAGAATAAGTATAGTCTGTCCGATGTGATTGAGAAAATGAAAAATGTCTCTGGCAGCTTACAGCTAGGCCATGATGTTCCCAACTGAACATAAACATGATCACAGGGTATAAACCATTCTCAAACAAAGCACGCACGACTCTGATGGGACCAGATGGAGACAATGCCGCTCAGTGAGCATGCCTGCAACAAGATAGAGATAAGGACACTGCAGTTCTAAAACTAAACACACTCCTCTTCTTAATAACATGAGTGACTACTGCTTCTTTACCACAGACAGTTCTATCCCACCTCAGTATTTTCTCCTCCTAGATAAAAATTACTAAAATACCCAATTACCAAATTGTACCTACTTCCAGACACTCAACGCAGAATTGTCTCAATTTCTCCTCCCTCTCTTTTTTTAATTGCCAGAGGGTGCATCCATTCACCCTAGAGAGACAGAGAGATAGGTAAGAAAAGAAAGCACCCCCCCCCCCCCCGCCCAATGGGACAGGGTCACATTTCAATCCTTTTTCTTCCATTTCTCCTTCCTGTAGGGATTTGGGGCATGTGCTCACCTGTGCCTGGCATGTTTTGCAAACCACAGGGCCAGGATTCCAAATGCAGTCAAACGTGGGATCTGGCTCCTTTTTATTTATTTATTTTTTTTTTTGAGAGGTTTTTGCTATAGGGTGCATGCGCTTGCCAGACAGACAGACAGAGACAGAGGAGAGAGATAGAAAGTGAGAAATCACCCCCAGGGGGGATGGCCACTCCGCAATCCCTTCTCCTCCATTCTCCTCTCGGGATCTTGGGCACACACGCTCACGCACCCGGCGTGAGTTTTAAGCCACCGGGTCCGAGGATCTGGCTCCTTTAATCACTAGGCTATCGGGCTGGCCCAGTATTTCAGCTACAAATATTCTAATCTCTTAAAAGGTTAAATCCATTAACTTTTAGAATTATGTATCATATCCCAAATTTCTATAAGATTCTCCCTACTCCTTCTTACCAGGACACCGCACAGTCCCAATGATATGTATTATCTTTGCTGTAGAATCTTTCTTGATTCCACATTCATTCTTGGCCATCATTCACTGGCAGGCTCTGGCGTTAGCATTGTCTGCTTGACTTTCTCTGGGAATCAGGAAGGAAATCTGGGTGGTAGTCCAAGTTCTGCCCCAAATAAATATGATACCCCGGGTCTGTCATTAAAGCTCTTTGCACCTCAGGTTTTATAAATGAAAAAGATCAGGGTGATGATTTCTGATCTTTGAGGTTTTAAATCACAGGGATCATGAATTATTACAAAGGATCCTTGAGTTCATATAGACATAGGCATTTCAATAAGTGTACACTAAAAATACAATTGATCTTATATGGTATAAGAACATTTAAAAGATTTACACTTTGAAAGAAATCACTACACTTGTGTTAGGAAATCACTAGACTGCTTTTAAAAGTTCATACAGTTAAAATCCTCCAAGTGGACAAAGGAGCACTGATAGAGCTGTCAAAAATTCTCTTTATCACTTTGGAAAGTCGAGAGCATAAGGAAGACCTTATAGCCTTTTTCTCAGTGGGGAGAAGGGTGAGGTGTCACTAGCGATCTGAGGGCCTCTCAGAAAGCATAAAGCAACCTGAGAACAAACTTGAATGGTGTGAAGCCCTTTGCAGGTGTGGAGACACCAGGATGAAGCACACTGTATAGAACTCTACTTACAAGAACTACTGAAACTATCAGATTAGTTCCAAAGTTCGATTCCACATATTACCCTGGTCACTGACAAACAGAAGTCTGCCTCCATGGAGTCCATACAGAACACTACTGAATTGCAGGGTTTTCTGATTATAGGCATGTTTTTAAGTCATTAAGATTTATCATTTTAAAAATCCCAATTTTAGCCTTGAATGAACCTTTACACACAATACTCTATTTTTCTCTGGACTCTCAAGCTTGCAGCCATAATTTTTTTGTGAACTATATCATGAACCTAAGATTCGTCTCCTGAATGCAGTTTTTGTGCTATATTTAGCAGAAGGGTGCTTCCTGTTCTTCCTCTGTAGACGCTCCTCAATGAGTGGTCTTTACTCACTGGCTCTATGAACAGTCTTTCTTCAAACAGAGCATCAGAAAAAGCCTCCTATTTTGTTACGGAAAATGGAAATGTATTTGATTTATGTGAATATATTAAAGAAAAGAGAACACGAATACAAATGTCTATCCTTTAGACCAGTAAGGGCTTACTCTGATTATTACCAACCATTAAATTCCTTTGCAATAGAATCTATGCTGGCCATAAATTTGATTTAAAACCAAGTATTTATAGTTTTAACTGATTCAGTGAAAACATTATGCCTAAAATTAAATATACATATCATCTAAGGTTTATAAAAGTTCAAGAGCTAGCCCTGAGGAGTTAAGCCTATTTCTGTATCAAATAAAACAATTATTAATGACAATAAATTATCAGTTTTTTAAATTACAGCAAGGATTAATGAATTTATATTTGCAAAGTATTTTAAGTCTTTGGGAACAACATTAAACAAATAATTAAAGTGAATATTTTGAAGACAAAATTTACTTAGCTTATGAGTTTGAATATCATGTGGTAGATACATATAAAATATTTGTGTATAATACCCCACATGTGTGTACATGCATACAGGTATGCCTACATATGTATAATATTGGAGAGGACATACTAAATTACAACCTGACAAGGAGTCTATCAGAAACTTCAACTTAATCATTATATATGAATATATAAATTGGTCTTATTCTTTCTTACCTAAGACTTATGCCTGGCTCTTTGCTTGGAATTTATTAACAGAAAAATGAATGAATGTGCCCCCTTGGTTAACATCTTACATTTCTCTTTCCCTTCAACTTCACATTGTACAAAGTTTATGTGCAGTACATTCTTTCTAATGCTATGAACATTTAACTTCTCTTATTATTTTAACTGAAACTGGTTTGAAGATAGTCCCGGTAATGATCAAAATTCCAGTTACCAAGTTCAGGGGTCTTTTATTATACTAGACCCATTGGACTAGCGGGAAAAATGTACTAGTACCTTCTTTAAAAGTCTCTTGCCCCTCAGTATATCTGTTCTCAAACTGTCTTATAATTTGTATAGCTTTTTAAAATTTTTCCTTTTTGTTTCTGGCCTTCTGAATGTATCGTTTTCCCGTTTGTGTGTTTTTATATCCTCTACTTTTCTTTCTATCCTCTTGCCCTTTGAAGGGGCACCTCCCATCAAAATAGGTCCCAGTAACTTCAAATCTATTTTGGCAACAATCTTCCTGCAGAATTTTTGTTCACTTCCCACGGCTTGTCCAACCCATCACTTGGATGATTTCCCAGCATTGATGATTTTCCAGCATTGCATTTATATAACGACTACATTTATCATGCTACTTTATTACTTACATACTTTTGCTAAGGGCATGATAAACACCACAATTACACTTAGACTTAAACACGAATCCTCTACTACAAAACCATATATTCATTTGGCTGCAAATTCTCAGAATTCAAAAACTCTCTGGCTCTCACATCTGTTCGTGACTCTTTTTTCCTAGTGCTCTTACCTTCAGGAAAGTCTATGGCGTGGTGTTAATTTAGCATGGAGTACTAGGACTGTCTCAGAGCCCATCCTCAGTCTACACTTTCTGCTGACTGAAGAGCAAGCTTCCTGCTGCCTAATTCTAATCCGTGTCTCCAGCCACTTGAAAGTGTTCAATTGCTTACATCGTACCTTTGACATTGACAGCCCTCCCTGACCTATTTTAAACTATTTTTTTCAGCATTATACACAATGACTTTTTTTCAAATACCCCACATAACATAGTGATACTACTTGGTGTTCTCTAAATAAGAAGATGCTTCCTTATCTCTGTGCATTTCTTCCATGGAGTTAAAAAGCACTATGTTGGAAAAAATTACCTCTATATTTCAGATACAAGTCTTAAAATATCTACAACAGCTGCGTCCTACTATTCTTTCTTTATTATTTATTTCATGAGTGAGAGAAAGATAAAGAGAGAAGACATGGAGATTTAGTGCTCCCAACAGCGTCTTGATGCTGGTGTCCATACCACCCACTCCCTCCCCTCCAGCTTTAGCTAGCCTCAATCCTGGGCACTCGCCTGCCCAGCGTACTCAGGGAGGTCTCCAGAGATACACAGTTAACCTTTCCATGTGGGTGCGTCTCACAGAGCGACTGTATTACTGCTGTACCACCATCTGGCTCCTCATCTCTTAATCCAATAACTTGGTCCTATTTTAGATGAATTAAATGCATTCTGTATTAGTTCCTATTAAAACACAGACTGCATGGGGCCAGCAGATGGCGTGGCAGTTAAGGCACTGGAAACTCCCACATGGCCAACCATGGTTCAAGTCCTGGACCTAGTGGCTTGCTCTCTCTCTCTCTCTCTCTCTCTCTCTCTAATTGAATTAAAATAAATAAATGAATAAATAAAATTAAATAAATAATTCTTTAAAAAAAAAAACCACTATGCAACAAACTGCCACAAACTTGCCCACTCAAACAGCACACATTTATGAACTCACAGTTACTATAGATCAGAATCTAGGTACAGTAATGGTTGGAGTCTATTCAGGGTGTCCCTAGCCAAAAATTCAGGTAGGCTATGGCTCTCCACTGAGGCTTTGTATCTGCCTACAAACTCACTCTGTTTTGGCAGAATTCATTTTCTTGTGGTTACAGAACTGAAGTCCCTACTTTCCTTTTAGGTTTTGGCCAACGATCACTTTCTTCTAGACGTCGCCTGTGGTTTCTTACCATGTGGCCCTCCTATGTGATTCAGAGCGTAAATTCTGGCTTTTTTCCAGTCAAGCTAAAGCATGTCTTTAACTTCCTCCTCTGTAACCAGTTCGTGTAAACTCTCTGCTTGTACAGACTTCATGTGGGGTCCCCCCAGTGCTGCAGTGGAACAAGGTGATGCTCTACATAGCAATCTCACATAGGAAGTTTCAAGTCTGGAGACCAACCTGAGTATGCCATGCAAACCCATAATCTGGAACTGGCTGAAGGCTGGACATGGATTATGGTGTCAAGACTCTGCTGGGGGTCCTATTTCTCTCTCTCTCTCTTTCTCTCTCTCTCTCTCTCTCTGTAACTCACAAAAGAAATAAATAAAACTTTTTTGAAAATTTATAATAAAAAATTCTTAAGATTTCATCAGGCCCACATGGATAATCACTGTATTAAAATCAGCTGTATTGGGACCAGCAGTTAGCGTAATGGCTATGTCACTGAACTCCCATGTAGCTGACTGTGGTTCGAGTCCTGGATCAGGTGGCTTAAACACCCTGGGCGCGTGTGTGTGCATGCCCAAGATCCCAAGAAGAGAATGGAGGAGAAGGAATTACGGCGTGGCCATCCCCCCTGGGGGGTGATTTCTCGCTTTCTGTCTCTCTGTCTCTCTCTGTCTTTCTGGTGAGTGCACACACCCTATAGCAAAAACCTCTCAAAAAAAAAAAAATCATCTGTATTGAAATCAGCTATTTTGGGACCCTGATTAGAGCAACTCAATCAATTCACAACAGTCTCTAGTAAAACATTTAATTGAAAAATGGGGAAAAGTTGTGACTATACTAGGTGCTTGGCTTTTCAGGGAGCCATTTAGAATTCGGTCTACAATACATTTGTTGCCATATTTTTTAACCCTGTTGACATATTTTACCAATACTTTTCTTTAGAAAAGTCATACGTGCTGACTAGTTGCTGGCAAAGGGACAGCAATGAAAACTACTGATTTTGGTGTCATATTCCTCACATTTCAAGTAGGAATACTGATAATACTAATAATCTCATCATTTGAGTCAAATGTGAAAGTCTGTGCTCCTACTAACTCATTTTGCTACAATCACTACTATTTGATATTATTTAAAACCAAATTGTTAGGAGAATAATATTGAGGAGCTTTAATCACTGAAAGGACTAATTGACCTCTCAGATGTTCAGTGATGTAAGCCATCTTTTTTCTTCTATTTTCTATGGAACAGACATTGATATCAAAACCAAGAGCTCAAGAATGCAAGCAGCTCCATCTCTTCAAGGACAATCTTGGCTCCACTTGCAGACACAGCCTTGCAGAATGTGGATGGCCCTTTTAGTTTGGGTGAAAGACATGTTAGGCTTGTTAACGAAATATCAGATACAAACCAAGTCTCCTTAACTTAGTTAAACCTCTCTGGAATGTTGACAGTTCAGAGCTCATCAGAGAAGTCAGTCTCAAATCAGTTGCCTTGTGAACTCTTGGAATGCAGGTATCAGATCTAAACTATTTATATTTTCAATGCTTTAGTCAGTCCTAATAGCAAATAGATGTTCGATCAAAATGTTATAAATTAGGATTTCAAAGGTCATGGTTTCAAGACTACATTCTACACTATACATTAGAAACTACTGTACTGCTAGCAGGTGATACAGTGCTTGGGACACTGGACTCCCACATGGCTGACCACAGTTCAAGTCCCAGAACTGGTGGCTTGCTTTCTCACTTTCTCACTTTCTCTCTCTCTCTGTCTCTGTCTCTGTCTCTGTCTCACTTACCTCTCACTGATGAGTGCATGTGCCCTACAGCAAATTTTAAAATAACAATAATAAATAAAATTAAATAAATAATTTTTATAAAAAGAAACTACGAAGAACCTACACCAACATACTTTTCCCATTATATTGTCCCTTTTGTCACTATTAATCATATGAAACAGTTTTGGTAACAGTTTAGTTCAATAAATATATATTTAGGGCCTAGATCTACGGCAGTAGGCCAGTCAAAGGACATTAAAGAGGAAAATAAAATTGGATACCATCCCTAAAAGAGTTTGGAAAATGCATATGTATTTCTTCTCATGAGAATATTAATGATCCAAATCATTGCTCTTCCCTTTTTTTAACTGCTAAGAAATATAGAGCTAAATTTTGTATTCTCTTCCAGTAACAAATTTCTAGAGGGCATTTGTATCTTTAATTCTCTAAATAAATAACCTCCAGTTTTCTGTTTTTAAATCTTCTTCCCTAAAGTTCTTGCTGTTTATAATTGTAAGCTGCCTCACATTCTTTTTTGGAAGTAGGTAACATTTTAAAAGTAAGTTTAAAATTGAAATAGTTAAAATTTATATTTTCTTTCCTCATTCTATATCAAATTATCTTTAGGAGTTAAAAACATCCAGTAATATTATTGTATAGAAAAAACAACCTTTTACAAAAATTCAGATCATTTTTCTTTTTTCCTTTTTTGAAAAGTTTTTGCCTTAGGGCATGTGAGTTCCCCAGGGAGTGAGAGAAACAGAGACAATGAGAAGGAAAGTAAGAAGTCACCCCCCCCCAGGGGGATGGCCACACCACAATCCAGTTTCCTCCATTCTCCTCCCAGGATCTTGGGTACACACATACATGCACCTGGCATGATTTTCAAGCCACTGGGTCCAGGACCCGAACCATAGCCAGCCATGTGGGAGTCCAACAACATAACCACTATGCCTTCTACTGGCCCCAACAATTTTGCCCCAACATTTCAGACCATTGTGTTGTTTCAATATTATAAATAAATGTTCTTTTCAAATTAAATCATGTTAAAAGATCAAACAGATTAGTATTTCCATTTTTGCTTTGTGATGCAATTGGAATTAAACAAACTCAATAAAAATTAAATAACTGGCTCAGAAACACATTTTAAATCATTTTTCATGATGGTCACATCTTTTTTTTTTTTTTTTTTTTTTTTTTGGAGAGGTTTTTGCTATTGCGCTCGCCAGACAGACAGAGACAGAGAGATAGAAAGCAGGAAATCACCCCCCAGGGGGGATGGCCACGCCGCAATCCCTTCTCCTCCATTCTCCTCTTGGGATCTTGGGCACGCACGCACACGCGCCCGGCGTGAGTTTAAGCCGCCGGGTCCGGGACTCGAACCGCGGTCGACTACGTGGGAGTCCAGCGACATAGCCATTACGCTAACTGCTGGTCCCATGATGGTCACATCTTTTAAAAAGCACTATGTCTTCTAAAATAACATCATGTAAAAATGAAAGGAAGAGAAAATTTATGTTACTAGTTCTATATACCAGATACAGTGCTAAAAAACTTTACTTAATTTATCTTATTTAACGACTCTGTGGGTGATCAGATAGAATAACATTTGCATTCCCCAAGATAACTTCAACATATTTGAATACTTATAACAACCCTATAAAGTTAATTATCTTCATTTTACATATGGCAAAGAACCTCAGAAAAGTTAATCAATTACTGGGTTGTCAGAAAAGTCACAACCCATCAGAAAAATTTGTCATGACTTTTCCAACAACCCAAGAGGTAAGGTTATACACATAAAAGTATGAAGCCAGGTGTGGTGGGGAGAATTTTAAGATGACCCTCAGTGACCCACAACCTTGTACCAGTCCCTACTCTTCAGCCCTTCAGTGTGGAAACCAGTAACTGAATGTTAAACAATGGAATGTGGCAAAGAGGATGAGACACACACCCCAAAACCCGTGATTATGCAATGCTGTACGATAAAACTGAATGAACTGGGCAGCTGTAATAAGGTTTCCTAAGGAGTAGAAGGTATAATCTCTCGTTAGTATGCCAGGTAACAAAATCTCTTATTTAAAGAACTCTGCCTGAATCACAGCCCTGCACAAAGACCAGTACAACTTTCACAAGGACAACTTCTCCAAAGACATCTGCCCAGACGCTGCCAGTCCAGCCTCGGACTACCCCTTGTTATGGACCTTGGAATCCAAAGATAGTTGTCCCAGAACAACTGGGATAGTGCCCTCTCCCCGCTCCCCTCCTGCCTGATTTGTCTTTAAAACCTGCTTGATGCACATGGTCAAAACAACCTGAACGTTTATCCAGGCCTCATGTCAGCTGCAATCCTCATACCTATTCCTGAATAAGCTCCCGTCGTTTTCCATACTTCAATTTGGTTTCCCTTTTTTAGGTTGACAGTGTGAATGTGTACAGAGATTTATTTTAAAGAATTGACTCACATGACTGTGGAGGCTTGGCAAGTCCAAAATCTGGTGGGCTGCAGAGTCAGGAAAGAGTCGCAATTGAGTCCAAAGGCAGTCTCCTGCAGAACCAGGACAGGCTGATGTTGCACACAGGAGGAACTTCCCTCTTGCTCCAGAAGCTTGGTCTTTTTGTTTCAAAGCATCTACTGATTGGAAGAGGTACGCTCCTGTTATTAAGGGAAATTCTCTTTATTCCAAGGCCCTATTTCAATATAAATCTCATTCAAAAACACCCTCATTGAAAAATCCAGAATAATTTTTAACTAATGTCTGGGCAAGTTGAGAAACAAAACTTATCATTCTAACATCCCAGCTAGTAGAGGAAAAATATGCCCTATATATTTTTATATGTGGTATTTCCACATACTGCACAGGGAAGGAAATTCAGCTTTGACACAACTACCATTCAGTGAAAGCTAAGTTTGTGCCAAGTATTAGTAGACACTTCTCATAAGGGATTTTACTGAATCCAATTATCAACCTTGTAAGAGATTAAAAACCTTTTATTTATTCAATAATTGGTTAGCACCAGCCAGCCACTGATGTGCTAGTTAAGGCAGCCAGATCCTACATGGCCAATCATGTGATTGGAGTCCTGAACTTGGGGCTTGAGAAACACACCTGAAACATACGTGGGTATCCAAAATCCTGAGAGGAGAATAAAGAAGATGGGACTATGTCATGGCCATGCCCCTGGGGGATCATTTCTCACTTTCCCTCTCTCTCTCTCTTGCCCTCACCCTCTCTCTGTCTCAACAGTGAGTGCACACAACTATACTAAATTTTTTAAAATAATAATTAGTTAGCACTGAAGATATGCCATGCATGGTTGTGGTTTTGGAATCATGCACGTGGAATAAACCCAAGTCCCTGCCCTCATTAAACTAATATTCTATTGCTAGCAGGAGGCACAGTAGTTAGAGCAAGTGGACCCGCACCTGGGGGATCACGGTTCCAGTCCCAGACCTGATGGCTTGAAACCCAAGCAGGGCCCCTGTGCTTGTGGGACCAAAATCCCCACAGTAGAAAGGATCAGGGATGCGAAGTGGCAATTCTCACCCACCCCACCCCACCCACCCCCCCACCGCCTGGGTTGGGGGGGCGGGGAGGCTTAGGGAGGCTATCTCGCTTTCTGTCTCTGTCTCTCTCTGACTCTCCAGCAAGCGCATGCACCCTATAGCAAAAAAATCTCTTGAAAACACAGAAAACTAACATTCCGGTGAGGCAGGACTGACGACAGATATGTATCAGCTAGTGACATACAAATGGTGACATGTAAAGCAGATGCTGAGATGGAGTGAAAGAAGAGGCAGTATATTTTAAGGAAATGACCGTTGAAGAGACACGGAAATGATGCAGGAAGCGAGGTTTACCAACGCTGGGGAGAAAATGGCCCAGGTAGACAAGACTAGGTGCCTTCCAGTGAGAGCAGCTCGAAGCCGAAGCCCGGGGGAAAGGGAAGAAAGGCAGCGCTGATTCCAGAAAGCATCGAGCCAACGCGAGTCCGGAGATGATGGCAGGCATAACTAAATCATACAAGAGTACATCCATCGGAAAATTTTGAACAGGAAACGGCTGTGATCTGATTAGTATTTTCTTTTCTTTTTTTTTTTTTTTAAATAAATCACTCTGGGGACCAGTAGATGGTGTAATGGTTAGATCACTGGACTCCCACATGGCTGATCAAGGTTCGAGTCCCAGACCTGGAGACTTGAAACTCATGCCTGGGCGAGCACCTTTTCATTGGTACCCAAAACCCCAGGAAGAGAATGGAGAAGAGATTGCAGTGTGGCCATCCCCCCAGAGATTTTGGTGGAATCAATCTTTGAAATCCATGCATAGTAATGTTTCTTTTCTGTTTGGGTAGGTGATGAGGGAGGCATCTTTTCATTTTGTTTTGTATTTGCCAGGGGACGCGTGTGCATTGCTGACGACAGAAAGTGAAAAAGCACCCCCATGGGGCATGGTCACACTGCAATCCCTTTTCCTCCATCTCTCCCTCCCTTTGGGATTTTGGGCTTGAATCACACACAGCATTCTTCAAGCTGCCAGATCAGGGACTCAAACAGCCCAGTCGGCCATGTGGGATTCAGATGCCTTAACCATCATGTCCCTGGGGACCCAGTTTTTTTTTTTTTTTTTTTTTAATAATATGCACTTTTCATGAGCTTTTGAAGACCTTGCATATTCACAAACAAATCATCCAGAACTCCAGTGCTCATGTATTTCCACATGTTGTTTTCCCTACTTCAAGATAAATAATTAGTAAATGTTCTAATGCAAAGGTTGAGTAGTGCTTGGAGGAAGTTGTGCTATATGTTATTACACTTTGGGTGAAAAAACCGATGGGAAGAATTTAACAAAACTAAAGCAAAAAGGGAAAATTGTCTAAACAATGAAGGATCCTTTCTTCTTCAATGTAAAATGGATTAGGAGAGTGGCATTTATAAAATCTCCTACAGGTCTGCTTGGTAGGAGAATAATAACGTTGGGTTTCCTCTTGGCCAAGATCCTTGAAATGACGTTATTTGAGGAAGACTTTAAATCTAGGTGGGGAAGGCATCATTGTTTCATATTTAAACACTCATGATATGTAAATAGAACATTGCTGCTGACATGGTCAAATGGACATGCTAAGCTGGATCATCATACTCTCTCCCTTTCCATCGAAATAGAGATACTTTCCAAACTTCTATGAATATCACCCACACTGAGAAGTACCTTTTCAAAACAATGATCCAGTAAACACACACACACCTGAAATAAGCACTTCAAGAAATAATATTTATTTCCTCTATTTATTATGAACTCTAGGATTTTTTTAATTCTACTCTATTTTTTTAATGCTAGACTCAAACTGCTAATTTTTTTTAGAGGTTTTTGCCTTAGAGCATTTGCACTCACCAGAGATACACACACACAGACACACACACACACACACATACACAGTTAGAGGAAAAGTGAGAAATCAACCCCTGGCTCCAATCCCTTCTCCTCCATTCTCCTCCTGGTATCTTGGACACGCACACAAACGGGCCCAGTGTGAGTTTCAAGCCACTGGGTCCAGGACTCCAACCATGGTTGGCCATGTAGGAGTCCAACAACATAACCACTACACCTTCTGCTGCTTCCACTAAAGTGGCTTTAAAGTCTACTAATAGGTCAGTGACCAGAGTTTCAAAAGCAGTGTAGAGACTTGACTGGAGGAAAATTATAAATATTTACTTTCAATGCCTGTTTATGTCTTACCCAGCCTAGGTGTAAGGTTAGTTTGCAGCTGTTTGAAGGCCAAGAGCAACTGAGTTCATTACTTTGAAAGCAGAAAGTCTCCCATGGGGGCCAGCAGGTGGCATGGTGGTTGAGGTGCTTGATTCCCACATGGCCAACTGCAATTCAAGTCCCAGACCTGGCGGCTTGCTTTCTCACTTTCCTTCTGTCTCCCTCTCTCTGACGAGTGTGTACCCTATAGACAATTTTTAAAAATAATAAGAAGAAATAAATTTAAATAATTATTTTTTAAAGTATAAATTTAAAAAGAAAATAAACAATCCCCCAGGCACTCTCCTCAACCTTTGTACCTGATGAAGTATTTGCTTGGCCAGCAGGTAGCCTGTGTAGGGGGGTGTGGCTGAGATGGGGTTCTCTGGCTAAAATCTGCTGACATGGAAGTGGGAGCAGGTGCTCCTCATCTGGCTCTAGCAGGCTGCTGCTGCCCCACCTGCCCTCTCAAGCTGGCAAAGGGCTCTCTAGTTAACCCCTCTAGTTAACCACAGCAGCAGGGGCCCCAGCAGGACATACCAAGCACCAGCCCTGCTCTAGCAAAAGTGATGTAAGCTCCAGAGGACTGCTCTGCTTTGTGCTTCCCCGGGTTTGAAATGGCACTGCTAGGATCTCACTCACAGGGCCACTGGGATAGAAAATGAGTAGATGAAAGCCAAGGGCTCTTCTCAGAGTCTGGCCCAAGCTGAGCATTCGGAGGATAATTGCTACTGCCATTATTAGGGGTAGCGTGAGGGTCTGAGGTCTAGGGGAAATGAGCAGAAGAGAGTGATGAAATGTCTTTCCTCTTCTTCGCTGCTAACGTCAGGCATCTATCCGAAGCAGGTAGATATGAAGAAGAGGTGAGCTGAAAGACGTCTTGCAGTGCATCAGTCAGACCCTTTCACCAATAAGGAAAGTGAAGCGCAGGCGTCTCTGCTTTCACACAGCTGATTTGTAGCAAGTAGGGTTGCATTTCAGTTTTTACAAGTCTCTTGTCAGTACTCTTTCCAGTTGACAGCGTTGGCATTTCTGTCAAGGATTCACAAGAATATTCTGCCACCAAACTTTTCTTCGAAAAGCCATGTACCAAGTAAGTTTTTTATTGCCACGCAGTAAATATGACTGCTAGTAAATATTTTTAAAGATGGGGTGGGGGGGACCCTGGATGTATAGGTATGTATATATGAGGGCACTTCAAACAGTTCATAGAAAAATGGAATTAAAGTAAAAGTTTATTTTGATGCAAAAAAATTGAAATCCTTACATAGTTTTTTTTTTTTTTTTGAGAAATATTTTTTTTGCTACAGTGTGCATGCACTCACCAGAGAGACAAAGAGAGACAGAAAGACAAAAAGAGAGAAATCACTCCCCAGGGGGGATGACTACGCAGCAATCCCTTCTCCTCCATTCTCCTCTTGGGATCTTGTGCACGCACGCACGCACACATACCTGGTGTGAGTTTTAAGCCACCGTGTCCAGGACTCAAACTGCAGTTGACTATGTGGGAATCCAGAGATGTAACCATTACGCCATCTGCTAGTCCCCATAGTTGTTTTATATTACATATTTTCTATGAACTTTTTGATCCCCCCCCTATATATATATTCACATATATATATATATATATATATATATAGTTGTTAGAAAAGTAATAATGCATTTTTGTTATGACTTTTCCAACAATCCTATATATGCGTGTGTGTGTGTATGTATATATGTGTACATATATAAACCCATACTTAATTCCATTTTTCCACAAGCCTTTTGAAATCCTTTCAAATGTGTGTGTTATGTATGGTTTAGTATGTTTGTGGGTTTTATATATTTTATTGATATAAAAATAATATTAACAAAAATTAATTGTTATATATTCTTGATTCACATATGTGACAGGGCCTACTTTTATTTATGCTTATTATTAAAATTGCTTCTTAAATTTTGATATATTTTAATGGGTAAATCTTGAAGATGACTTTGCAAGCCTATTAAGAAAGTTCTATGGGGACCAGCAGTTAGCGTAATGGCTATGTCGCTGGACTCCCATGTAGTCTACCGTGGTTCGAGTCCCGGACCCGGTGGCTTAAACTCACACCTGGTGTGTGTGCATGTGTGCCCAAGATGCCAAGAGGAGAATGGAGGAGAAGGGGTTGCAGCGTGGCCATCACCCGTGGGGGGGGGGGGGGTGGTTTCTCGCTTTCTGTCTCTCTGTCTCTCTCTGTCTTTCTGGCGAGCGCAAGCACCCTATACCAAAAACCTCTCCAATAAAAAAGATAATTCTACGTAGCAATAGCAGCTAGAAAGACACACACACCCTCATCCAGGAGGTAATTTAATGATCTATGCAATTAAACTACTGTTTTCAACTAAGAATTTGAAGAACTGTTTCCGTGTATCCCTACCACACAGTCACATTTCACATTGCATCAGCAGCTGGTATCTGCTTTTATTGGGCAATTATGGAAATGTAGTGGGAATGGTAATTTCTGGAAGGATCACTAATGTTAGCTTTCAAACAATGAAGCCAATTAAGCCAAATATTCCATGAAGTCATTAGCAGAGTTCATATTTGTCTAAAGTGCCTGTTTGTGGGTAACTACTTGGATATATACATACATATGTGTGTATGTAGATGTGTGTGCATATGTGTATGTGTGTGTGTGGTTCATTTGGTAGGAGAATGATAATGTTTGATTTCCTCTTGGCCAAGATTATTGAAATGACTTCATTTAAGGAAGAATTTAAATCTAGGTGGAAAAGGCATAATTGTTTCGCATTTACTTATTGAGAGATTTTTGCTATAGGGCACATGTGCTCTCTAGACAGAGAGACAGAAAGCAAGAAATCACCTCCCAAGGGGGATAACCATGCCACAGTCCCTTCTCCTCCATTCTCTTCAAGGGATTGTGGGCATGCACACACACCCTCCTGGCATGAGTTTCAAGCTGCTGGGTGCGGGACTTAAACGGCAATCAACCACATGGGAGTCCAGCGACCCACTGGCCCCATTGTTTTATATTTAAACTCTCATGCTATGTGTGATTACTATTTGGTTGGCAGAAAAGCCATGAGGAATTTTTTCTATGTTTTTCTATGCAAAAATGCATCATGACTTTTCCAACAACTGAACATATCCATTCTATACGTATACATATATGTATACATGTGTGTATTTATAACTATGTCTATATTGATATCTTTGTGTATGTATATAAAAAGAGAACAATAAAGGGCTATCTTAAAATTTTGCATCTAATACATACATCGAGTTAATAGCAATAATCATCACTTAAATATTTAGTGGTAATGGATATTTTGCCTACAGTGCAAGCTACTGACTAGAGAACCATTTTCTAAAATTATGATTATGAGCCTTTAAGCTTATTTCCAGATACTCTTGTTTATTTATTAATATACTTCCTGGCTAAATTTAAAATTCAAAATAATGAATTCCAAGATATAAGCATATATATATATACATATATATATATATATATATGTATATGTATATATGTGTGTGTGTGTGTGTGTGTGTGTGTGTATGTCAATGAGACTACTTGATAATAGAAGTTTCTGAATACATACATTTAAAAAAAATAAAGTCTTCCAAGAATGGAGATGTTGCTTGTACCCAATGAATTAAGACATTACTCTACCTTCTTGTAGAAAATGTTCTCTTTGAGCTAGAAGCAACACTAAGCTTAAAGAAAGAAGCTCACATTTCATGACTTATATTTAAAGAGTAAGATGACTTTGATCTGCTCATTATTACCTTGTAAAAAACATAGACTAATGCATACAAACTAATTTTAAAACGACTCAAACTAAAAGCTACAAGGAAAAAATTTCTCCAGGTTCTAATGTAACTCAGAGCAATAGGATTTGAATCTGTTTAATTAATGCACTCATTAACAGGAGATAGAAATGTAAATACAGACGTTTCTCTTCACACCATTTTATTGGTCGTTTGATATGCACTGTGTTGTCAGAGGGCTGCTGTGTTTTGGTGGAGCAGTTCACAGAGTTATTCCCTGGGAGGGGGCTAAGATGCTTACAGAAAAGGACACCTTTCCATAATTAGTCCCACCCACAGGAATGCTTTCTATAATGCACTCATATGCTCTTTCGTGCTAGTCAGGCTTTGAAATAATTTCTGTGACTATTTGTCAAAGAGTCAGGCTAAATATATGGATGTACATTAGGGGATGAGATAAGAGTCAAAGCCTAGAATTCCAGAGGAATTTCAGTTCATGTGTTGTTAGGCCCTTACACACTGGACACCTTATGTGCCACTTGATATTTTCACAGCCTCAATCCTGACTCCAGCTCTACTGTAGCAACCGTCCTGTTCAGACCTCAATGAGCTTCAAACAAGCTCAAGACCACCCTGCACAGTTCTAGCTTTCTGTTCAAAGCGTCTCCAAAAACCTTGACTTGGACTGGATGCTTGCACAGAGATGCACAACCACAGAGTGTGAGGGAATTAATGCACACATGGCCACCCTTGCCAACAGTCGGAGGAGCTGATAGACATTGATTTCTGAGTCCTATTTCGGATGGCTCTTCAGAAGGTCCTGTCACCTTGAGTACCAGTTGTTCATAAATAGCCAACTCAACATCTCCCACTATTTTTTTAAAGTGTATTCATTTATTTATTTTATGGGAGAAAGATCAAGAAAGACAAGCACCTTCAACAGGGTCTCACATCACAATCCTTGCCCAGGCACACGTGTGCCTGGTGTGGACAAGTCAACTTAATCAGGAAGCAGACTTTCCATATGGACTCCAGCATTGCAGAGCATTGCACTACCACCACCCCGCTGTGGCGGGGCCAATGCACCCTTCCATTGGCTGCAGTTCCTTTCCTGAGTTAGTCCCTTATCTTTTCCCCCTGCTTCCCAGGATCATTTCCCAAATAAACCAACACAAAAGGCTTTGCTACAGGCCCTGCTTCTAAAGAAACTTAAGCGGATACTCAAATTTTTTATGATCACATATCCTTGATGGGACATTGAAGAGGGTAATTGATAGGAAACTTCATTATACACATGCACAGGTCAACAAAGATGTGTTTGTGTCTGTGTGTTACTACAACATCAAAGAAATTTCAAATGCCTTTATCAGATGTATCAAGAGCACATTGTCCCTTTTGGCCAGAACCGCCATCTTCCAGTAATTCACCAAAATGACAAACACAAAGGGAAAGAGGAGAAGCACCTGATATATGTTCTCTATGCCTTTTAGAAAACATGGGGTGATTCCTTTGGAAACATATATGTGAATCTATAAGAAAGGTGACATTGTAGGCATCAAGGGAATGGGTACTGTTCAAAAAGGAATGCCCCACAAATGTTGCCATGGCAAAAGTGGAAGAGTCTACAGTGTTACCCAGCATGCTGTTGGCATTGTAAACAAGCAAGTTAAGGGCAAGATTCTTGCCAAGAGAATTAGTGTGTGTATTGAGCATATTAAGCATTCTGAGAGCAGAGATAGCTTCCCAAAAGGTGTGAAGAAAAATGATCAGGAAAACAAAAAATGAGGTCAAAGAGAAATGTTTCTGGGTTCAACTGGAGTGTCAGCCAGTTCCACCCAGAGAAGCACACTTTGTGAGAACTCATGGAAAAGAGCCTGAGCTTCTGTAACCTATTCCATATGAATTCATAGTGTAAGAGATGTTAAAAATAAATAAACTCAGGACTATTATTAAAATATGTATATTACCTTACACACTATCTCAGGCCAGGAAGCTGGAGTCATAGCCTCATGCTTCCCTTGGTCAAGTCCATTTTATTTTATTTTATTTTATTTATTTATTTTAAGAGGTTTTTGCCATAGGGTGTATGTGTTTACCAGAGAGAGTAGAGAGACAGAGACAGTGAGAGGGAAAGTGAGAAATCACACCTCAGGGGGGATGGCCATGCCATAATCCCTTCTCCTCACTTCTCCTAGGATCGTGGGCATGCGCCCACACGTGCCCAGAGTGATTTTGAAGCCACCATGTCTATAACTCAAACCGCCGTCTGCCATGTGGGAGTCCACCAACGTAATCATTACTACATTTGCTGGGCCCTATCTATTTATTTTTGAGAGAGATATTTTTGCTATAGGGCATGTGTGCTTGCTAGAGAGAAGAGAGAGAGAAAGTAAGAAACCACAACCCCCCCAGGGGGGATGGCCATGCTGCAATCCCTTCTCCTCCACTGTCCTTTCAGGATTTTAGGCATGCATATACACATGCATCTGGCATGAGTTTCAAGCCAGTGGGTCTAGGACTCAAACTGAAGTCAACCATGTGTGAGTCCAGACCCTTATCCACTGTACCACCTGCTGACCTCAAGTCCATTTCATTTTTTTTTTTCAATCTCTTAATGTTTGGCTTAAGTTAATAAACATAGTTGGAGTTTTATATTTGCTTCTTGCACGCAATCTCCTGAGATATCACCATCATGTAGCCTCTGGAAAACTCTATTTTATACTCCTGGCAAGAATTCACATGTAATTTGAATTTCATAAGTTGAACCACTTATCACATCCTCTTTTTCATGGCAAGGATTCTTTCTAGCTGGTGGGCTATGAGCTTTATTCACTCTGTTGCCAGAATCCCTCGGTCCTTAAGCAAGCAATGCTTGTCAAGTTTCATCCCTCTCCGGGTCACTAGTTCATGATCCCTTCAGTCATCCAGGAGCCCAGTGTTTACCCAGAGTCATTTCTTACTTGACTTTCCTCTCAGCAAAATCCTTTCCACATGTGGCCCAGGGCATCTGGCTCCATCACCCTCTCAGCCTGCTTACTGGACCATATGTCAAACCTCTGGTATTCACCCTACTTCTCAAAGCTCTGGCGCCTAAGATGGTCCTCCTCTTCATCTTTCTTTAAATAACTGACTTCAGGCAGAAGTATTTACCAATGAAGTTTGTATACTGTTCATGTTCTTCTTACAAAGGCCATACATTCTTATTACACACTTAAAAATTATGGATAAGCAAAATTTGAAAAAAAAGCATAAAAATTAACAATAAACACATGCTCACAATGTAACCAATGCCATCTTTTTGATAATTAAATTCCCAAATCATTATGCCTATATCTTTTGTCCTAAGGCAGCTACATAATGTAAATACCGTTAGATAATTGTTTTACAACAACAGAAAACATCACTAACTTTCTGAGATAATAAATATCCTTTAAAAATGATTTCTATCTTTTATATTGGTAGAGGGTACATGCACTTTCCCTCTGAGAGAGAGAGCGCACCCCCAACAAGGGGTGGTCACACCACAAACCTTTCTTGTCCACATCTACCAATTGGGTTTGAGCCACAGCACATGTACCTGCCTGTTTTACACGTTGCGAGCACCAGCATTCAAACTGCGGTTGGCCATGTGGGATCTGGCTCCCTCAACCACTATACTATGGGGCAAGCCCAACAGTAAATATATTTCTATAGTATTTCCTTGTAGCCTGGCTCCTCTTCATTTCTTTACTTACATATTCAACAGATAGTGTCTACAATTGCCTACCTCCCAAGCCCTAGTCTAAGTATTGTGGATATAACTACCCACTCTCATCATTACGGGCTTTATGGCAAGAAAAAACAATATTAATAAAGGAATATAAACAGCTATGCTTGTTAAGAAGAGCACAATGCTAAGAGTTACAAAGCGTAATCTATTCCAAAGTCAGAAAGGTCTCATATTGTAACTATTTCCTTTAGTAAAATTTTCATACATTCACATTTTTTTTGTTTCATTATTATATTTTTTTAAAATATACTCCAGTGTTCATCTTTATAGGTGAATCTTAGCATAACTTCATGATGACTGGCTGAGAACAAATTTTAAAAGTAGTGGAGGATAAAAATACATGTGCCAGGCCAGCAGGCGGCATGGAGATTAAGGCACTGGATCCCACAAGGCCAGCTTTGCGGTTTGAGTCCCAGACCCAGCAGTCAGAGAATCACACCAGATGTGTGTGCAGGTGTGCCCAAAATCCTGAGAGAAGAGTGGAGGAGAAGGGATAGTGGCATAGCTGTCCCCCCTTTTTTTCCTCTCTTTGTCTCTATCTGGCAAGCGCATGCGCCCTATAGCAAAAACTAAAAAAAAAAAAAAAAAAAAAAAAAAAAAAAAAAAAAAAAAAAATACATGAACCATTTTAAAGTGTCTAGCTTTGAATTATACAATCTCTAAAAAGTTTATAACAGTTTATGGCAGATTATCCACTTTGTTCATACTTGATTATTTTCTTTCACTCTTGCTAACAGTGAGTATATTCTCAAAGTCAGTCTCTTGGGACCAGCAGGTGGCATGGTGGTTAGGGTGCTGGATACTGCCACACGGATGACCATGGTTCAAGTCCCAGACCTGGTGGCTTCCTTTCTCACTTCCGATCACTTTCTCTGTCTGTCTGTCTCTCTCTCTCTGGTCAAATTAAAATAAAAATCAACAAAATCCAAATTTAAAATTAAAATTAGCAAAACAAATAAATAACATTAAATAAATAATTCTTTAAAAAGTAATTAGTCTCTTTCTCTCTGTCCCCTCCTCCCTTTTTTCCTGTCCTCCTTCCTTCTCTTCCCTATAAAAAGACAACAATTATCTACTAAGGAGTTACACTTCAAAACACAGGAGAGAAAGTTTTGAATCAATTTAACTATGGTTAAGCTGGGAGATGGTGTAGAGGTTATGTCACTAGACTCCCACATGGCCAACTGCGGTTCGAGTCTCAGACTCAGTGGCTTCAAAATTACATTGGGCAAATGTGCATGCATGCCCAAGATCCCAGAAAAAGAAAGGACTGCGGTGTAGCCAACCCCCTGGGAGTGTGATTTCTCACTTTCCTTCTCACTGATTCTGTCTCTCTCTGGCAAGTACATGCACCCCAAGGCAAAAACCTCTAAAAATAAATTTAACTATGGTTTATTAAATTGACTAGAATGAGAATAACTGAAGAGATTTGTAAAAGTCCAAATTACTGGGCCTTTAAAAAGAATCCATAAGAGAAAGCACTGGAAAATTTTATTTTAAAGAAGTGCCAAGTTATTCTTTCTATAAAGTAGAAAAGAAAAAAAAAGCCAAACTCATTGTTAAAAATATCTGAAATATTTAAAAGCCAACGAGCCTTGAATTGTGCATGCCATTGTTATCCAAGAAACCAAGAATAATATTAATGTGCTATCTTCAAGTCATCAGCAAAGCAAGTTTATTGTTCTGCAGAAAACATAAGGTTTCCTGGGTCTAGAATTTAATGACTGCAAAACTGTTGCTTTAAGGACTTGCTTTGTCTAAACTTTTAAAGTGTAATTTATTAGAAAGCTCAAGAAAAAGCAGGTCAAACTGGTTACAGTATTTCCTTGATTTATTTTTCTTTCTTTTACACAAATTAATGGATGAGAAAACATCAAATTTGAACCAGTGGAGCAAGTAATGGAGCTTTTTCTCACTATATGCGTATTCGAGCTGGAAGTAGCTCTGCTCTGAGAGTTCATCTAAACTGTATTATACATTTTTAAAACATGTACCAGATCTTATGCTTAGTGGAAAATAAAAGGATGAGTTTACAGAGTTTTCAGTTTTCTGCGATAAGGAATCCAGTTGTCTAATTTGCAAGCAGATTTACTTAAGAAAATGATAAATTGTAATTTACTACAATGGAAACGTGTGCAGAATACTGTAGGCTTATTCAAAGAGTCTTGATCAAAGATCATCAAATATTTGCACTTAGAAGAATATCAAGATAAAGGGAAGCTGGGATTAGCTTAGAAATCTAAATGCACAATTTTTTTAAAAAAATTGCAAATTTATTAATCATCAACATATTTAAATAGCATTTTCCAAGAGAACATAACCTCATGAAGCTATAGTTATTATTTATTTTATACAGACAAATGGTCTGCTTTAGAGTGACAATATCTCTTAGCGACACTTGGCTCTGACTAAACAGCAACCGCTAAACTACTTGCTTACCAATCTTTATTGGCTATACTGGGGAGACAGGGCCAGGATGAACAAAATATGGACAGTACATAATTTAATGCTGGTATACTTTCACATGCTCAGTGCTGTTTGAAAATGTGTGTATATGGGTTATCAGGGGGTGTAGTGGTAAAGGTGCTGGACTCCCACATGACCGATCACAGTTTCAGTCCAAGACCCAGAGGCTTGAAAATCATAACAGGTGCATGTGCATGCCCGAAATTCCAGGAGAATGAAAGAGAAGGGACTGCAGCATGGCCATCCTCCCTGGGGGGTGATTTTTCCTTTTCTTCTCACTGTCTCTCTCAAGCAAGTGCACACGCTTTACAACAACAACAACAACAACAACAAAAAAAAAACCTTTAAAAAAGTGTGTGTAACTAAACATCAGCAATGCAGTTAGGGGCATGATCTTCTGTCCTGCAGCAACACTACCTAAATCAGTCCAGTACCCTCAACAAACACTAACAATTCATCTACTGTTGGGATATAACATGCTTAAAAATTGTGTCTTCTATTTTCCCAGAATAGAAAAGACTATTATATAAAATGTTGTACTTTATCTCATGTAAGGTATCTTTGTTTATGGAGTATCTATGAATATTGGCTTTCTGGAGTCAGTAAGATTTTGAAGACCAATTGGAAGCAATAGGTCTTTAATTAAAAGATGATGCTCTGGGGACCAGCAGTTGGCGTAGTGGCTGTGTTGCTGGACTCCCACGTAGTCGACCGCAGTTTGCGTCCCGAACTCGGTGGCTTAAAATTCACGCCGGGCACTTGTGCGTGCGTGCCCAAGATCCCGAGAGGAGAATGGAGGAGAAGGGATTGCGGCATGGCCATCCACCCTGGGGGGTGATTTCTCGCTTTCTAACTCTCTGTCTCTCTCTGTCTGTCTGGCGAGCGCACACGCCCTATAGCAAAAACCTCTCCAAAAAAAAAAAAAAAAAAAAAAGATGATGCTCTGTGTTCATGCGCATTTTTAAATATTTTAACATCTCTACTGTAGATTTCTAAATAGCTAACTTCTGCCCTTTTAAAAAATTATTCAACAGGGGGACTAGCAGATGGCATAATGGTTACGTCACTGGACTCCCACACAGGCAACCGTGGTTCGAGTCCTCAACCTGGTGGCTTAAAACTCACACTGGGTACGTGTGCATGTGTGCTCAAAATCCCAAGAGGAGACTGGAGGAGAAGGGATTGCAGTGTGGCCATCTTCCAAGCGAGAAAGTGACTTCTCGCTTTCTGTCTCTCTGTCTCTCTCTGTCTCTCAGCTAAAGCACCCACCCTATAGCAAAAAACCTCTCTTAAAGATAAAAAAATTATTCAATAGAGTTCTAAGTAACCCTTATCAAGTCACAAATTCAGGAAACCTTCACAATAACATTCCAAGAACTAATTCAAAAAAGCAGAGCATTTCAGTGTATTTCCAAGATAAATTTCTGAAGAAATAAGAACACTTAAGAATGGCTAAGATTTCTTCTGTTTGTACAAATTCCAATGTGTTGGCTAATCTTGTTTTAACAGTGACCAGTATAATGGTGCTTTTTCTACTTCCCTTTAGAAACTAGGCCAGGTCTATACCACCATCAAAAAGAAAAGGTTTGTAAATAGATAGTGAGTTGGAAATAACATGAAGGATTCAAGCCAGAGGAACTGGGGACTCTGTGTAAACATTGGACTACCAGAATATTCCAAATGGAGCAAACACTCGGGCAGCCCTCCACTTTGCTGGGACGAAACCTGGCAAAGGCTGATTTTGTCTGGCAAATGGAATAAAATAAAGTGGAACCGGGCTCCTCCAAATACTTTTACGGAAACGTATCACTGCTAGGAATATATGAACAAGCACAGAGTTCTGAAAATGTTTACATCATTATAACCACCCAGGAGTTTTTTTCCCCAAAATATTTTCAACAGAAAGCCACTGAAAACTCATGATAATTCCTAACTGATAGGAAGGTTTAGAGGAGAAAGGGGTGGGGCAGGAAGAGGCAGTGGGAATTTCGGTGCATGAAGGATAACTAATAAACATTTGTATTGGCCTATTTCCAAATAATATAGGAATTGCTACTGCACTAATGAAATCTTTTAGAAAAATGTTGAGATGAAATTCATGTTTATTTCTGAATTCTGCAGTTGAGCTGGCAGGGAAAGATTCAACTTAGAAATGGACTTACCACATAATTATTTTATTTGTAAAAGACTTCAGCAGAAATAAATAGTTACGGATTTAGAAATGTTCATAGGATATAACTGATCAATAAAGTTTAAACATACAAGTAGGCCCTTCCTTTAATATTTTTTGTCTAATTACAAGTATTCATCTTTTCTTTCAAATAAGTAAAGAATTTGCTATACACCCATTGTGTACATTTAATATTTTTGAAGGTGGGTGTCATTTATCCAATGATAAATCCAGACATTATTTTGAAGTTATAGTTGACAATTAATTCAGTAGTTGCTACATTTTTATGATCCAGATTATTAGAACTAGATTAATATCAACTGAAAATCCAAGAGATGCTAACTGTGGTCACTGTCCCTAGGATAACTCTCAAAAGACTAGGCGTTCCTTTTGAAGTTGCTTCCTGAAAATAAAATTCTCTTTCAAGTTTATCCTCTGTCCCTTTAACCTACACTGCAATTACCTTCTTCTTTGATCACATATCCCAAGAAAAACTGAGTATATATATTTACTCACATCATGTGTTGCCTGAATCTGAGTCATCGTACTTATGTAGAATTTCCTTTTCTACCTTTAAACTGTGTCCCATCTGATTCGACTCACTTAACCCATGCTAAACACCAGAAGATTAAGACTTTTCTCTCATCTATAGATGATGGTCTATTCTACTAAGTGTCAAAAGAATGATAAGAAAAGCATACATCATTATTATCAAAATGTCATTAAAAGAAGAGTACTAGGCCCAGCCATGTTAGGGCAGGCAGTATAGACATTGCTGCACAGCGTTAAATGCCAGAGCCAGTAGATGGCATGGTGGTTAAGGCACTGGATTCCTACACGCCTGATCATGGTTCAAGTCCCAGATTCAGTGGCTTGAAAAATCACACTGTGTGCATGTGTGTGCATGCTCAAAATCCCAAGAGGAGAATGGAGGAGAAGGGATTGTGAAATGGCCATTCGCCCTCTCGGGGGGTGATTTCTCACTTTCCCTCTCTCTGTCTCTCTCTGCCTTGCTGCACCAAATGCATGAGTCCTATGGCGAAAACCTGAAAAAAGAAAAAAAACATGCTGTATGCCATAATGGGAAGTGCCGTGTTCACGTTCTGGGACATCCTGAGTGTCTAGAAGCCTGTGATCCTGGCCAGTTGCAGGGTTGGAGGGAGGATCATGGCACGTTACCCTCTTGAGGAAGCCTCTCTCTCTCCCATGAAAGAAATCAATAAATTAAAAAATAAAATTTAAACATGTATTTATTTGTTGTGATTTTCAAGCTGCCAAGTCTGGGATTTGAACCCAGGTTGGCCATGTGGGATTCCAGTGCCTTAACTACCATGTCACCTGCCCAAAAACAAAATTTAAAAAGAGTACTAAAGACTGTAGAGATTTCTAAGAACAGATTATATCCAATTTATTTAGGAATTAGAGTAAAGACAGACTTCATAGCAAAAAGGAGACCTTAAGTGGGTTTAAATTATAGATAGGCCCAAATTAAAGAGAGAATGTCTTAAAATACAGTATCATTCTCTAATTGAAAATTCTCCCCGCAACCTTCAGAATCCCATGTAAATGTGAAAACACAGTACATGAGGCCCTGTCGTGTCTGGGCTCTGTCTGTCTCTTGTCCCTTCACCATCCCACACCTTCTCTTAGAAGTCCATGGTCTTGTATGAAATATGTGCATCCCCAGTGGGAGGCACACTGTCTGGATTCCAGGCCATAGGGTGTGCAGCTCCTGTCGCTCACAACACACTTGAGGTTCCTCTTCCCTGTAAGCTTTCCCACTTCACCATCTAGCCTGGCCAACTCCTCATCCTCACAAAACCCTTTGAAACCTCTCACTTCCTTTAGAGTGCTCCGCCATGATATTTCGACTGACTAATAGACTGATGGATTTGAGTCTGTGCATGTGCTTACACCAAGTGCTTCTAGAAGGTACATGACATACTTTGCCTTTGTCATGACTTTTTTCCTTAGGCATTGGAGGGGGGAGCAGAAAGTTGAATTAATTATCCTTCTCAATTCATGCCACTTTTTTTTAAGTTTTCTATAGGACACATGCAATCACTGGAGAAGGACAGAGAGTGAGAGGGGGAAAGAGAGAACCCCTCCCCCCCAGGGGAATTGACCATGCCACAATCCCTTCTCCTCCATTCTTTTCTCTGGATTTGGGCACCCACGCACATGTGCCTGGCATGTTTTTCAAGCCACCAGTTCAGGGACTCGAACCTCACAGTCGACCATGTGGGATCCAGCTGCCTTAACCACTATGCCATTTGCTGGCCCTCATGCCACTTTTTTTTTTTTTTTAAGAGAGATTTTTGTTATAGAGAGCATGTACTCACCAGAAAGACAGAGAGAGAGAGACAGAGAGACAGAAAGTGGGAAATCATTCATCAGGGGAGATGGCCATGCTGTAGTCCTTTCTCCCCCATTCTCATCTCAAGATCCTAGGCATGCAGCAAACATGCCCAGCATGAATTTTAAGTTGCCAAGTCTAGGACTTGAACCATGGTCAACTACATGGGAATACAGAGACATAAACATTATGCCATCTGCACATGCACATGGGCCCAGAGTGAGTTTAAGCCACCTGGTCTGGGACTACATGGGAGTCCAGCAACATAGCCGTTACGCCAACTGCTGGTCCCGAGCTAGACTTCTGACAATATATTGGGTCACTGGAAAAGTCATAATGCGTTTTTGCATAGAAAAATACATCATGACATTCTCAGTGATGTAATAATTCATGGAAAACCGAGGGCAGGTTAAGCAGTTCTTTGTATACATCAGTTGGACTTTTAAGCCACTGTATCTGCTCGGCAGGTTCTAAATGCCTACTCGCATTATCCAAGCTTCATGATACAAGGGTTAAAAATCAAACCACAGGGACTCAGCAGGCAGTGTGGTGGTTAAGGCACTGGACTCCTACATGGCCAACAGCAGTTCAGGTCCCAGACCTGAGAGTTTGTTTTCTCTCTCTCTCTCTCTCTCTCTCTCTCTCTCTCTCTCTCTCTCTCTCTCTCATCCTATAGTGACCACACATGCCCTAGAGCAAATTAAAAATAATAATAATTACCATCTGCACAGCCTGCTAACTCACATATATCCAGACTACCCAAGGAATTTCATTTGCTTCGCTCTGACTTTCCTAAAGTCTTCCCTAATTTACACATTCAGAAAGTATTCTTTGAACCATTTTGCAAGAAATGATTTAATCCATTTGTTACTGATTTGCCTCTTGCCCATTGCCTAAAGAATTTAAAGTGGCAAAGAGCTTCTCTCTTTTTATGTCTAAGATAAATAGAAAGTAGGCCTTTTTCCTATGAACTGGACATTTTTTTTTTCCCTACTGCTTTTGTTCCTTCTTAGAGAAAAGGTCACATGCATTTCCATATGACTCACAATGGATCCCAGTGAGGCCACCCATCGTATTCTGAAGGTGTCCCTCAGGTTAACACACACAGGCTGGCTTTCCTCTGACAGCTTTGATTTTCTCCTTCATGGAGCTGTATGTATTTCTTCTTGCACTCCAGCCCTGGATAGCAGAGAATGTCTAATCCTCTGTGGCTTCATTAGAAAGAAGCCGACAAACATATGACAGACTTGGAATCAGATGCTTTGAATTTAAGGTATTTTCCCATGATTGCCACTCAATGATTTGGATCACTTGGTACAGATTCTGCAGTTCCCTGTCTATAATTTAGAGCAATACATCAGAATTTTAATAGGAATGTTCCTATTTATTAAACAAACACTTTTCATGGCGTTAACTATGTGCAAATGATTACCCTTAGCATTTTACATGTGTAAAGTTCCTGACTCCTCAGAACAATCAATCCCGCTAGGCAGGCACTAGTCTTATTTCCATTTGACAAATGTAGATTTTGAGACTCGGAGAGGGTAACGGTCTTGTCTGAGGCTACACAGCTTGTCAATACAAAGTCAGCGCTCTAACTTTAGATGTGTAGCTATAGAGTCAATGACCCAGATCTGTTTATATATAAAACTTTCTTAAAAGTTTTCAGTTAAATTACTTCATGCCACTATCATTATAGATGTAAAAGGAAATGTTTACTCTGTGAAAACAAAGAGAGATACCTCTTCCCTAATTAAGAAATTCCATTTCAACAATCTCTTAAAAGTGTACCGGGGGGATCAGCAGTTGGTGTAATGGCTATATCGTTGGACACCCACATAATTGACTGCGGTTCCAGTCCCGGACCCGGTGGCTTAAACTCACGCAAGGCGTATGTACCCGAGATCAGAATGGAGAAGTGATTGTGGTGTGGCCATCCCCCTGGGGGGTGATTTCTTGCTTTCCATCTCTCTGTCTCTCTCTCTCTCTTTCTAGCAAGCACATGTGCCCTATAGCAAAATCCTCTCCAATAAAAAAAAGTGTTCCAGGGATTCTAGTGCTTCAGAACCAGTTGGACAAACTCCCACACCCCTCATTTCCCTGCCTGTCTTACTGACTGCTACCATCCCTCAATCTCTTTGAACCAAAAATACCACAGCATACCAACAAATGTAGTATAATAAATTAAAGTCATTTTTTTTTTCTAAATCATATGCAGGGTAAAATTGACCCAAATTCACTAATTAGGACACCAAGGCTTATATTCAGTTATTTGGTATAGAAATTCACATTTTATTTTAAAAAGGTGAGCACACACCACTGACTCTTTAAATGAGCAAGGACAGGTCAATAAACTTATGAAACACTCAGTTGTGCCAGGGGCTGTGAATACTATTAGTGAAGCAATGCCTGCCTCTAAAAATGTATATACAGAAGACAGAAAATTAAGACTTAGTGTAGGTGCCATGAAAGAGGAAAGCTATGGTTCATTTCTTGTGTGAAGGGTTTACTTGTTTTGAGACAAACAGTTGGCATAGTGGTTAAGGTGCTAGACTCCCATGTGGTTGACTGCAGTTTGAGTTCTGGACCCAGCAGCTTGAAACTCACTCTGAATACATATGCATGCATGCCCAAAATCCTGAGAGGAGAATGAAGTAGAAGGGATTGTGGTGTGGCCATCCCCTCTAGGGGGTGATTTCTGGCTTTCTGTCTCTCTGTCTCTCCAGTGAGCACAAGTGCCCTATAGCAAAAATTTATCCATAAATAAACAAATAAATAATTTACTTGTTTTAAAAGGGGTAAATGCAGAGCTCTATTTATTTATTTATTTGTAGTTCTTGCTGTGGGAAGAATGCACTCACTAAAGAAAGAAACAGACAGATGGAAAGTGAGAAATCACCCCCCTGGAGAAAGGCCATGCCACAATCCCATCTCCTTTATTCTCCTCTCAGGATTTTGGGCACACACACACACACTCAGTGTGAGTTTGAAACTGTCAGGTCTGGGACCTGAATGGTGAAGTTGACCATGTGGGACTCACCCCTCCAACCTCCACACCACTTGCTGGCCCTAATTTATTTTGTTTTTAATAACAAAATGACTAGAGGAATTCTTTCAATTAAGGTTGCTTATATAGAGAGACTTTCTTGTAGGTTTTACATGAATTAAAATCAAAGGACTTGAAAGGTTTAGATTGCTTTCAAGCTTAAGTTAAAGACATTTTGGGAGGAAAAAAAAAATCACTAAGCAAGATAAGTACATTTGAACAATTAATCCAAATGAAAATTCCAAGGGAAATCATCCAATCTTGGGCCTAGAAAAAATGGATTGGAAACAATGCATATTTCAGATGTTTTTGATAGATTTATGTCTTGATTTTGTGCTTATTTAAACTCTCAGATCATTCTTCAGTGTAACAATATCTCTAAAACAGGAATAACGCGGTGATGTCATGGTAAGAACTGGAAAGGCCTTTGGAACAGAGATAACAAACATGTTATTCTATCTCCCCATACATTCACAGATGGAGAGTCAGCCCCGGTGAAGGAAAATCTTTATTATCCTCGTGACCTCAGACTGAAGAGCTTACAGCTGGTTTTATTCCTTTGTAGGATTCAGCCTCAGAAATATCTTTGGGTAAGGTCTTCTCTTACCCTCCGATCTAAAGTGGTCTGTAACACAAAGCTACACTATTCTTTTATAGCACCTATAACCATTTTTTTTTTTTTTGAGAGGTTTTTGCTATAGGGCGCGTGCGCTCGCCAGACAGACAGAGAGAAACAGAGAGATAGAAAGCGAGAAATCACCCCCCAGGGGGGATGGTCACGCCGCAATCCCTTCTCCTCCATTCTCCTCTCGGGATCTTGGGCAGGCACGCACACGCGCCCGGTGTGAGTTTAAGCCACCAGGTCCGGGACCTGAACCGCGGTCGACTACGTGGGAGTTCAGTGACATAGCCATTATGCTAACTGCTGGTCCCACACCTATAACCATTTTTCTTCACATAACAACTTATTTACTTATTTGATGGCTTCCTCCCTGACTCAATGATAAGCTCTGGGGATCAGGGACCTGCCTGTCTTGGGTACCACAAACTATCAACACCCAGCCCAGTGCCTGGTACACTATATTCTGGTTGCATCTTGAATAAACAAATGAATGTGGTCATGACCTGCACCCCACCCCACTCACAAAAATCATCTGTGGTAGAAATAATTCTGTTCAGGACCAGCAAGTGGAGTGGTGGTTAAGGTGCTGGACTCCCACATGGCCAATCATGGTTTGAACCCCAGATCAGGTAGCTTACTTTCTCAATTTTCCTTTCTCTCTCTCTCTCTCTCTCTCTCTCTCTCTCTCTCTCTCTCTTCCTCTCTCTCTCTCTCTTCCTCTCTCTCTCTCTCTCTCTCGCTCTTTCTCTTCCTCTCTCATTGAATTAATAAATGATAATAACAAATAAAATTAAATAAAAAAGGGAGTATTCTGTTCAGTAGCTTCAGCTCTTATACCCGACACACATCATTTCTTTTTCTTTTTCATTGTCAAAGAGCATGTGATCTCCGAGAGAGAGAGAGAGAGAGAGAACACTTCTAATGGAGCTGGTCACACTGCAATCCCTTTTTCTCTATTTCTCCTTCCTGTCAGGATTTTGAACATGTAAGCCTGTACGCTAGGCATATTTTTCAAACCACCTGAGCTAGGATTCAACTGTACTCTGCCATATAGGATCCTGTACACAGCATTTAATCAGTCTGCCACAGGGCCAGCCCATCTATACACATCTTTACACATACATTAATCTCCTCCATTGAACCCTTTTAAAACAACATAGCACAAATTAGTATTAACTGATAATTCTTATCAGTACCTTTGGAGGATTATTTTATAATGTCATTCCTATTCATTTCCAATTTAACTATTTTTTAGTTTTGTTTTTTGTTTTTTGTTTTTTGCTATAGGGCACGTGCGCTCGCCAGACAGAGTAAGAGAGACAGAGAGACAGAAAGCGAGAAATCACCCCCGGGGGGATGGCCATGCTGCAATCCCTTTTCCTCCATTCTCCTCTCAGGATCTTGGGCACACACGCACACGTGCCCAGCGTGAGTTTAAGCCACTGGGTCCAGGACTCGAACCGCAGTTGACTACATGGGAGTCCAGCAACATAGCCATTTCTCTAACTGCTGGTCCCCTAACTTAAATATTTTTTATGAGAGAAATAGTCTGACAGAGAAAACTACAAAGAAACAATAGCTGACAAAGTTCTTCTTTGTCTGAAGGACAAAAACTAATTTTTTAAATATATTTTTGGTGGATCGACCTTTATTTTATTACCTTACCTACAAATCATGTCTGAATGCCTTGAAATAGGTTTTCTTAGAATAAACCCATTTTTACTCAGCACAATACAAAGGGGAAACATTAGGCCTTTTTGATGTGGGAAAAGACTTTCATAAGGTCCATAAGTGATTTTCACAAAATATAAAATGGACCCTAGTCTTGCAGAAGTTTTGGCTTAATTTTACCCAGCACCAAGATGTGCTACAATAGTTAAGGGAAGGCAGAGGCAAGCTAACAAAAAAGTTACTAATACAACAATAGATTGCAGTCTGAAAGCAGCCACTGTTTATTTACTGACCAGATAACAGAAATAATCATGGTGGATACCTTAGTTCATCCTTCTAAGTCTGTTGATCTGGTCTTCCCTGATGCCAGCATCTCCAACTCCTACAAAATGGTGGTCTTTCTCTTCATTGCATCTCATGGGGAAGACAATTTGAAGGGCCACAGGAAGTTACTTGCTTCTTTGAAGCATTTTCCAACAATATAGATTTCATGAATCAGATAATGCCAATTTTACCAAGAGATTGAGCAATCAAAGAGTTACCTGTCAAAGCAATTTGCTTCTTACTGATTTTGCCATAACCACTTGTAAATCAGTTCATTTACTGACTTCCGGTTTGGGTACGCCCCTGCACTATATGGCTCCACAATTCTCAGCATGTTAATTGAGGCTTTGTTGAGCTTTGAGAAGGTGCCATTGGAGATCTGGCAAAGATGAAGAAGCTGAAACACCTTTTGAACCTTTGGGCTCTCTCCATTGATACTTCTGATCCTGATGACAAATGCCCATTTGGGTTCTGCAGGTACTTAGAAGTTGCCAGCTTTTTTCATCATTCTGGCCATGCGAATCTCAGTTTTGTACATCTGTCTATATTCCTTGTGATAGTGCTTAGCTTTTTCATAGATAAGCTTCCTCCTTGCCTTTCGAAGCATCTTTTGAGAAAGGTTCTTTCTCAGGTGCTTGATCTTCAGCTCCACACAATTCCTTCACTTTTTCTTAAGGGTTTCTGGCACAGGAGGAACCTTTTTCTTAGTGGCTTCCATTGCAGCAGGAGCCTTTTTCTTGGTGGCTTCCGCTGCTGCAGCAGGAACCTTTTTCTTGGTTTCTGAAACAGCAGAAACTTTCTTTTTCTTCTCTCTCTCTATTGTTTTTTTTTTTTTTTTAGAGGTTTTTGCTATAGGGCATGCGCTCGCCAGAAAGACAGAGAGACAGAAAGCAAGAAATCACCCCCCAGGGAAGATGGCCACGCCACAATCCCTTCTCCTCCATTGTCCTCTCGGGATCTTGGGCACACACGCACATGCGCCCGGCGTGAGTTTAAACCACCGGGTCTGGGACTCAAACTGTGGTTGACTACATGGGAGTCCAGCGACATAGCCATTACACTAACTACTGGTCCCTCTTTTTCTTCTCTTGAACACCCTCCATGGTTCCAGCTAGAAAAGAGCCAAAAACTTATTTATGTTTTTTTTTTTTTTTCAGAGAGATTTTTCTACAGGATGTATGTGCTTGCTAGAGAGACAGAGAGACAGAAAGTCAGAAATCGCCACCCATGGGGGATGATGACGATGCTACAATCTTTTGTCCTTCATTCTCCTCTAGAAGTTTTGGGCACATGTGCACACATACCTGGTGTGAGTTTCAAGCTGCCAGGTCTGGGACTTAAACTGTGATTGGCACATGGGAGTCCAGCAACATAACCATTATGCCATCTGTTGGTCACAAAAAACTTATTAAAAAAAAAAACTCTAAAGAGTTATTCTACAGTAAGGAACACAGACTATTAACTGTATTGATTAATATCACAAGGAAAAAAATACCTTTGTTTTTAGCCTCACAACAGAGAAATGATCTAGTTAGCATCTAAAGAGTTTTGCAACTTTGGTTATGTTTCATCACGGCTTAGCAATATACTGTAGTGGGTATTTTCCTATTAATTCCCACTGCTACATTCTAAAATTTAGCCCAAAGTATTTTGAAGTTTCATTGTCAACTTCTGTTCGGTTACTTATAACTCATGGCTATTCATATTTGTTGCAATCAACCTGTACTGAGAGGAATATCTGCTTCAAAGAAGCTAAGATACCCAGATATCATGGCAAAGGTGCCGAGTTTACGTGGCCTGAATTTTATCTTTAGTGCTATGACTTATAATTGAAATCCATCACTTAAATGTAGGGCCTCTTTTATGCATCTAAAACACTGGAACAATGATTTGCTCTTAGAATTAAAGAATGAACATTAAAGAACTTTTTAACTGCAAAGAACTCTACAAAGATAAGTAATTATTGTCATCATCCTTACTAAAACTCCATGAATGAAGCACTAGATCAAAGGATTTTTGCTCATACATTTGTCTGATGTGTTATTGGTAGAACTCTTCTATCCCAATTTTAATGTTTCATCCTGTTAGAATAGACACTCCTGGTCAATTATCATTCTTACTTTCTCTGCTCCAAGGAAATTGAGACCAGTAGTCTGTTGTGTTTGGAGGTAAAACCTTGACCCACTCAGTTCGCCCCTCTTTCTTGGTAGAGAGCACTGCAGAAAGGCTTGTATTTTCTTTACAATGTTTCTCAACTTTGCCTGGAGGAGACCAGTTCCAGTTTAAGACTGCCAGCAATGGGGGTCTTGGTATTCAGCACCCAGCATGGCCACCAAGGGTTCTAGCCTCCAGAGTCTTTCTTTTGTTCTTTCTTTTTTTTTTTCTTCTGAGAGATTTTTGCTATAGGGCGTATGCGTTCACAGAGAGACAGAAAGAGAGAAATCACCTCCTAGGGGGGATGGTCACACTGCAATCCTTCCTCCTCAATTCTCTTCTTGGGATTTTGGGCACATACACACATACATACACACACACACACACACACACACACACACATACACACATGCACATGTCCATCGTGAGTTTTAAGTCATCAGGTCCAGGACTTGGACTGCCGTCCACTACGTGGGAGTCCAACGATGTGACCATTACGCTATTCGCTGGTTCCACCTTGATAGCCTTTCCTTGTGTAGCCCTCAACCACAACTGATTATGGCTGAAACCAAATTATAAAAACAATAGAATAACATAGAAACCACAGTCTGTGACTTTCAAAGGCAAAGCCATTGAAGAAACTGGGACTTCAGCCTTTCTCTTTTCTTGTGTTGCTCCCTGTGAAAGAAGCCAATGCCATGATGATGCGCAAACCATCCTAGAGAAAGGAGCTGAGGGATATGGTCAAAGGCCGGCTTCAACATGGCAGCCATGTGACTGACCCAGTTCAGAAACAGAGTCTCCTACTGCAGGCAAACTTCTGACCACAGCCCAGGTCAACATCCTGACGACAGCCTCACCGCAAACCCTGAGCCAGAGCCATCCACGAAGCCACTCCTGAATTCCTGATCTGGAAGCATTGCGTGATATAGCAAATTTTTATTACATTTGACGCTGCTAAATCTTAAGATAATTTATACACCGTGATAGATAATTAATTCAAGAGGTTTCATGGTATTAAATCTTATATGTGTTACCAGACATAAGCTACATTCTCCAACATCACCTTGAACTAGCCAAGATGAAATTTTACTTTCCAAATGATGAAAATATTTTTTGGTTTTTGTCAATATTTCAGAACTTGAGCAAGGAAGAGGAACTGCACTATTTGTCCCTCTAAAACACTCTAGTATTATGCTTTGTATTTATTTATTCATCTCATCAAAAAGCATTTTATTAGACATCTAGTAAATTCCAAGCACCATGCAAAAGTTTTAAAAACAAAAACAAAAACAAAAAAGAAACACCTTAACACCTTCATGAACCTTGAAGTTTTTAGTCTTAGGGAAAAAGACACAACTACGAACAACTACTAAACAATATCACAGAGAGTCCATTTCAATCTAGTCAATGGGCTGTCAGGGCAGGGAGAGTCTGGGTAGTATAAAATGGATTGGACATAGTTAATAAAATTACCTCCAGGGACCAGCAGTTAGCGTAATGGCTATGTCACTGGACTCCCACATAGTCAACCGCGGTTCGAGTCCGGACCCGGTGGCTTAAACTCACGCCGGGCGCGTGTGCGTGCGTGCCCAAGATCCAGAGAGGAGAATGAAGGAGAAGGGATTGTGGCATGGTCATCCACCCTGGGGGGTGATTTCTCGTTTTCTATCTCTCTGTCTCTCTCTGTCTGTCTGGCAAGCACACGCACCCTATGGCAAAAACCTCTCCAAAAAAATAAATAAAAAATAAATAAAAAATAAAATTACCTCCAGTATATAGTGTACGTGAGGTAACCCAGTCGTAGGTGTTGCCACCTTTATGATGATCCTCCTTGAATAACAAAGCATAGCGGTTGAGAACACAGACCCTGGAGGCAGACTGCCTCAGTTTCTCTCTTGGTTTTGCCTCATAGGATTTGCATGCAATTGAGCAAAGTACTTAAACTTTCTATGTCTGCTTCCTCAGCTATCAGATGAGGTTATTTGAGGATTCAATAAGTTAATATATGTGCAGTGTTTACAATAGCACCTGGAACTTCATTAGTGGTTAATGTTACTATTAGAATATATAAAATCTTTTCGTTATGTTGACAATGGTTAGCCTCAATCTCTTCAAAGCTCTGATTCATGCACAGGAGAGTCAAGTTACACACTGACGTTATTTTCATTAGTCAGTTTGCCAGCGTTCATGTTAGAGATATTACCTTCGTATTCCGAGAGCTTTAATGGAAACATTTGCTCTTTCCAAGGCAGATTAACTCACATGTTGGAATTTGCTAGATTCATTTTTTTGACACACAAACCAGATTTATCTTATTAATGTCACCCTTTGAGAAAGAGTGAATGACTTTTCACTTCTTTAAACTGTTCATTTAACTGGACAAAAGTGCAAAAGAAATAGTGTCTTTATCCTGTTCAAATACTTACTTATTATAATAAAGTAATATTTAATATGTTAGCTCAAGTTACTCATTAGTCTCCTCTGTTTATAATTACAAATTATTATTTTACTGAGCATCAAGCACTCTGTAGCTTGTATTAAATCAAACTTTTTATTTACAAAGATGTATGTCTGATGGGCAAGAAAGATAGGTTTTTCCACATTGTATTGGTTGGAATAAGGTATCTTTTGTTCATTATTACTCAAAATAATAGAAGTTTAGGGGATTAGAATAAAGGAGATAATAGAAAGCGAATTACAAAGAATGCCTTGTGAAAAGAGAAAAGTGAGTTCAGTAAGTGAGCATGGCCAAGTATAACGTGCTGAATACTTATATACCTTCAAAAGTCATACATCTGGAACTGGCAGATCCTGTAATGGTTACTTGCTGGACTCCCACATAGTTGACCACAGTTTGAGTCCCAAACCTGGCAATTAAAACACACTGGACACGAGTGTGTACATGCACAAAATCCTGAGAGGAAATTGAAGGAGAAGGGATTGTGTGGCCACCCCCCTGGAGGGGGTGATTTCTCACTTTCCTATCTCTCTGTCTCTGTCTGTCTCTCTGGTAGGCATACACACCCTATAGCAAAAATCTCCTAAGGAAAAAGAAAAGGTCATACATCAAGGGCCGGCAGGTGGCATGGTGCTTAAGGTTCTGGATTCCCACATAGTCGACCACAGTTTGAGTTCTGGACCTAGAGGCTTGCTTTCTCACTTTCCTTCTTTCTCTCTGTCTCTCTCTGGTCAAATTAAAAATAATAATAATAATAAACTAAATAATTCTTAAAAAAAAAAAACTCATACATCAAAATCCTAACTTCCGCTATGATGGTTTTAGCAGCTGTGGCCTTTGTAAGATAATTAGGTCATGAGAGTGGAGCCTTCATGAGTGAGATTAGTGACCTAGAAGAATCTAGAGAGCTCTCTTGCTCTCTGTCTGCCAACTGAGGATAGGACAGGAAGTGGGCCCTCTGTGACCCAGAAGAAGTCATTCACCAGAACGTGACCATGCTGACACCCTGACCTTGGACTCAGCCTTTAGAACTAGTTCTGCTATGCATTAACTCCCTGAGTAGTTCATGACGCTTCGTTATCAGCATCACAAACTGATGAAGATGTGGGAGAACTCTTCCACTGAATGGAGCCATGGAGAAGTAGGCACGTACCAGAACTGGAATGGCCGTCAGGAGCATGTTAGATGGGCTAGTCCTTTCTCTTCCACCTCTCCTTTCCATCAGGATTTGGGGCATGCATGCACACACACACACTTACAAACACATGCATACACATACACACCAACCATCTTTGTCAAGCCTCCAGGGCCAGCATTCAAACCACAGTAAGCTATGTGGGATCCAGTTCCCTCTCACCCTGTTAACTATGCTATGGGACTGGGTTGAGTATTTTTCCTTAAATACTAGTTTTTAGGAAGACAACTCATAAATAGAAAAAGAAAGTATGTATTGGTTTTAGCTAAGATTGTGCTGTGGTTGTGTTAACGTACATGTCTCTCTCTAACTCTTATGCTGGAACTTAACTCACGAAGTGATGATATTGAGGGGTGGGGCTTTGGGGAGGTCATCGGAACATGGGGGTGGAGATGATGGGCTTAACGTCCATATAAAAGAGCCTTCAGATTTTTGTCCAGTCCTCCCATCTCTCTGTCCCGTGAGGACACACATGCATCCCCTTTTCTCCTACCACCGTCTGCCACTCAAGGACACAGCGACAACCTGAGAACAAGACTACAACAGACACCAAGCTCGCCAAGGCCTTGATCTCGGACTTCCCACTGGCAGAACTGCCCAAAGATTATAAATACACTCCTATTATTTCCAAATTACCCATCCTGAGGTATTTACTTAGAGTACCAGGAACGGACTAGAATAGGTCCGTAAACTTTTGTCCATGGAACAAAGCCAACATGGCTCCTGCTTTTGCAGGTGTAGCTGTACTGGAACGCCGCCTCCCTGAAGACAGCTTTTGCACCACATGAGCAGAGCGTGTAGTTACGACAGAAATCACATGAGCTACAAAACCTAAAATATTAGCTATCTGGCTCTTCACAGAAAACATTAGCGGATCCCTTCCGTAGAGCCAATGACATCAAAATGAAACATTTGCGCAAGAGAGTAAAGACGTCAGGAAATTAATGAGATAAATGTTTAATGAATTTCATTTTTATTTTTCTTACCAGAGGGCATGTATGAGAGAGAGAGAGAGAGAGAAAGTACCCCCAACGGGGCATGGCCATACAGTAATCTATTTCTCCATCCTGTTAGGATTTGGGGCATACACATGTGAGCGCATGCACACACACACACACACACACACACACACACACACACCAGGCATGTTTCTCAAACCTCTTGGGCTGGAATTCAAACCACAGTCAACCATGTGCTACCCAGTTCCCTATGCCTAGTTCTTAACTGTGCTACAGGTTGCCATGAGTTTTTGCTTTTTTTTTTTCCTTAAGTATTAGTTTTTAGGAAGACAACTCATAAATAGGAAGGAAAAAAATGTGTGCAGTGGTTTTCTCTATCTCATTTAAAACTACACAAAGTAATTATAAATGGATAAATCCACTACCTTTCTTACTAAGCTGAAACTTTCTCAATAAATGTGTATAATTTAGATGTAATAGGTAGCACCTTAATTCATCAGATACAGGTTTTCAGGAAAGCCATGACATATTTTTCTATGTTTTCCTATGCAAAAATGCATCATAACTTTCCCCATAACCCAATATATATGTAACTTTTTGCCAAGATCAAAATGCTATAAAAATAAATAAATCCTTTTTAGTGAATATTAAGTATCATTTTTAGTGGATATTAAGTAGGAGAGGTGACTGGGTTGAAGAGCTCAGAATTATTAACTACTCTCATAGAAGGAGGTTCAAAGGAAGCCCAGAAATTAACAGTAGCTGGCTTGTTGAAGAGCAATAAACTCAGGAAAAAGTTACTAATAGCCATCAGATAAGACTTAGGAAAAACAGGTGGGAAGTCGAAGAAGATAAACTTCCCATTTGACAATTTTTCCTAGAACTTATTCTTGATTTACAGAATACTTTGAAAGCTTGAAGGTGCTACGTGGAATAGCTGCAAAGTGTTCAGATTGATTAGAGTTGCAAGGACTGATGGCTGTTTTTAGTTACTGCAGGGAATGCCCTATTAGCTGAATTGTCGGAAGGAGAAGGAAGCTAATGAATCGCGTGGAATCTTTGGCAGGAAACTTGGAAAGCATCTTAGTACAACTCAGCAAACCATGATCACGTACAGCTTCTGCAAAACATTACCCTGAATACCGAGCTGAATAAGATCTTGATTTCCAAACAAGTGTTTTAAATTACAGTGTATAGAAATTAAAAAAAAAGAAAACTCCCTAATAGTAACACTAAGACAATATTTAAAAGGTATAATTGTACATGATTCCAAATGCAAAAAGGTTGCCATGAATGCCTCCATAAAGATTTTCATAGGCAACCTAAATACAATAAATGTGTATTTTAATTTCAGAGGTCTTGAATCAGTATTGCAAATATAAAGCAGATGCTCATAGAAAAGATCATCATTTTTATTATGTGACACTACATCTGAATTTTAAACCTTCTTACATTATACTTTTACATTTAAAAATGGAGGTTACCAGAATATTTATTATATATTAACTTAGATACACTATATAGCTATAATTTTCTAATTCTACATTTGTTTTCTTTTTTACCCTTTGCCTACAATTATGATAAAATGCCACTAGGTTGTATCTTAATTACAGTTTTGCAGTTATAAGCATAGAAAAATGAGAAATGGCAATATTTTCTACTTCAAAATAACTGAACTCTATATTTAAAAACAGCAAAATATTTACATTAAAATCTGCCCTTAATTTTAAATATAGAGCAAGAGATAAGTAATCAAACTACTACTGTAATACACTCCAGCATAGTATTTCAAAACGTAGAGAGATAGCAACTATGTCTTGAAACAAATAATAATAATAATAAAACTGTGATGCAACATGAAAACTTACTTTTGAAGCTCACCATATTATAATATTTTTATATTGTGATTTGTAGCAAAAGAAAAAGTGCTTTTTCTCACCCGTGTACTAATAAAACTTTATGGATGATGAACACATTTCTAGGTACTTATAGTTCTTATGGCTTTCATCACAGTTTCCAGCAGACAGTACACCAAAAAAATAGAGAGCCAATATGTATACACAAAAGTTGCCCAGTGTCAGGTTTCAGAGAAATGTAAATTAAAACCACAATGAGAAACTATTTCACATCCAATAGAACAAATGAAGCTAGAGTTTTATTGTTTTTTTGTTTGTTTGTTTGTTTTTTCTTTTTTTCCCCATAGGGAGCATGCACTCACCAGAGAGAGAGAGACAGAAGAAGAGGGAAAGTGAGAACTCACTCTGCTCCCAAGAGAAATGGCCATGCTACAATCCCTTTTCCTCCATTCTTCTCTCAGGCACGGTGGTTGAAGCACTGGACTCCCACATGGCCAAACAAGTCCTAGACCTGGCAGCTTTCTCTCTCTCTCTCTCTCTCTCTCTCTCTCTCTCTCTCTCTCTCTCTCTCTGTCTTTCTCTGGTGAGTGTATGTGCCCTATAGCAAAGTAAATAATAATAATAATAAATTAAATGAAAAACTCTTAACAAATAAAACTGAATGGCAGAGACCAGCAGGTGGCATAATGGCTGTGGAAATAGGAAACACTGATGCTTAAGGAACTTGATCAGTTTCATGCTAAACCCACCTGATATCTATGCTTCTGCACATTCAAATAAAATTCCACAAAGTTGTGTCCTGTGAAACCTAATCTATCAAAATTCACCTAATTTGGGGTTTTATTTAAAATAGGTTATGTCCCCACTTATTATACAATGATTTCAAATCATTGTTGTGCTTAAGTGTATTACAAATGAAAATGGAAGTAAAGGGAAGGAGAGAAGTTTGCTTCATCAAATTTGTGGTTTCTTTTTTTAGGGAGATTTTTGCTATAGGGCATGTGCGCTCACTGGAGACACAGAGAGAGACAGTGAGACAGAAAGTCTGAAATCACCCCGCCAGTGGGGATGGCCACGCCACAATCCCTTCTCTTCCAGTCTCCTCTCAGGATTGTGAGCATGCACATACACAGACCTGGCATGAGTTTTAAGCTGCCAGGTCCAGGACTCAAACCACGGTTGGGTATGTGAAAGTCCAGTGATGTAACCATTATACCATTTGCTGGTCCCAAATTTGTAGTGTTTTACCCTAATAGTAATTAAAGAAAAAACTCCTAGACCTAGTGGCTTAAAAAATATACCAGGTACATGTGCATGCATGCATGACCAAAATCACAGGGCAGAAGATGGAAAAGAAAGGATTATGGCATGACTATCCCCAAGGGAGAGTGTTCTCTCCCTCTCTCTGTCCCTCTCTGATGAATTCAAACACTCCTTGACAAATTTTTTTTAATAAAATAAAACAAGGCTACGTTGAATTATCTGCAGACAACTTACAAGAAAAAAAATTATGGCAGTGTGTGGGGACACGTTTAAGAGAGAGAATCTGAGGTGTGGGGACATGCTCTGAGCAAACACCACATGCTCTTTTGGGGTTTGGCAGAACCTTGTAACTTGTCTTTCCTTGACCTTGGCTGCAGACAGAGCAAGGGTGGAAATTGCTAGGGGCGTTCCGACACATCTGATGGACTTCAAGAAACATCTTGGCCCCAATTAGTAAAATCCAATCCCTGCTCTGTATCTGAAAGGTTCTTTAGCCTACTCTGGGTGTGGTGGTGTGAGAAGATCTTTAGCTCCTTCCCCACACCTTACAGCTAGTTCTTTGCATTAGAAAGGAAGATGAGATTTTCTCTTGATGGGATTACCAAGGGATATACCTGGCCTGGTGTGACTAAGCCCTCATAGATTTGTTAACTGCTTCTTATTGTCTGTAACCTGGCAACCAATGTATGAAGTGTCGTAAAACATACATATGTAATGTCTCCTTGTTCTATAAATAAAGACGTCCAGTTCATCTGGGCGGCACAAGTTGTTTGGGCTACCTAGGCTCAGGCTGCCTGTGTCCATTTCTACTCTATCCCTTTGCCTCATTCTTCCCAATTCCCTGGTCTTGGTAAGATGGAGGGCTTTCTCTTTCTCGTCCTCTTTCTCTTCCTCACCAGCAGTCCCCTGATCATGATTCAGCCAGACCCAAGCCCTGGGGCGGACAGCGACAGTAGTGTCCATCTCATTTAAAGCAGTCATGAGGGGTTTTCAGAATAGTCATAGAAAATGTGTATTATGAAAAACGATGCATGGATTTCAAAAAATTGTTTGCACCAACATAAACGTGTACCTTAATTCCATGTTTCCATGATCATTTTGAAAAATACTACATAAAAAAAAAAATGTCAACTAGTCATTCCCTTGGCAGAAGAGAGGGTAATCCGTGTGGTGTTCTTTGGTAGTTCCCACCCACCACAAAGTACTTTCCCCACTCTCTTTCCTGACCCCCCCCCCCCCACTGCCACCAAGGACGTAAATGGCCAGAAAGTCCTTAAGTTGGATTGCTAGTAGTGATGTATTTGCACAGAGGCTGGCAGAGAACCTCAAAATATTTTTTTTTCACTTTCCCCTTTTATCCCTACAGATGTTGGCTGGCCCCTGATTCTTAGTACATTGGCAACAACATAGAATATGTTCTTATTTGAACATTATTCTTACTTTTTGACATTCAAGCCTTAAAGAGATGTATTATAAATCAGGTCAATCACAACATTTCCAGAAATCTACATCTGGCCTAGGATAGGAAGATAAGAGTGTAGACATCAGAGAGGGAGCCCTAGGAGATAGAGGGGCGAGAGGAAGGAAAGGGATGAAGACCAAAGGGGACCACGTCATGCCTTTATCTCGGAATGGTTCTGCCAAGAGCTCTTGAGAACCTCGCTTTAAGCATAGTCTTAAATTTCACTTCTGTTTTTAATGTGTGCACAGTGTTTAATTTGCTTTTTCTTTACGAACAAGAAGGCATATATTGACTATGTGAAGAGAGAATTTAAATTCAAGAAAAAATGAATAAGCTAAATACTTATATACTTATTCTACTTTTCTTTTTTTTTTTTTTTTTTTTTAGGTTTTTGTCATAAGGCATGTGCACTTGCTAAAGGAAGACAGAGAGAAGGAGGGAACCAGCAGTTAGTGTAATGGCTATGTTGCTGGACTCCCATGTAGTCAACCATGGTTCCAGTCCCAGACCGTGACTTAAACTCACTCCAGGCGCGTATGCGTGCGTGCCCAAGATCCCGAGAGGAGAATGGAGGAGAAGGGATTGTGGCGTGGTCATACCCCCTGGGGGGGTGATTTCTCGCTTTCTGTCTCTCTGTCTGTCTCTGTCTTTCTGGTGAGTGCACATGCCCTATAGCAAAAACCTCTCCAAAAAAAGAAAAAAGAAAAAGGAAGATAGAGAGAAGGAAAGTAAGAAATCACCCCCCAGGAGGGATAGCCACACTACCACCACTTCTCTTCCCCTGTCCTCTCAGGATTTGGGGCACACATACACTTGTGCCTGGCATAATTTTCAAGTCTCCGAGTCTGGGACTCGAACTATGATTGGCCATGTGGGAGTCCAGCATCTTAACCAGCACACTACCTGCTGGCCCCAAATACTCATTCTACTTTTTAGAAAAGAAGTCAGAAACCTTTCACAGGCATCAAGAAGAAAAGACATCATGGATTTGGCCACAAAGCTTCTAAACACAGTTATTAGAACTAAAAGCTGATTGGACCTTGCATATGTTTTCTTATCCAGAGCCTTTCCTCCAAAGAGCAACTTCCCTCGTTTTATCTTCTAATCCAAGGATATTAATTAACTACATATTCCAAGCTAAAAGGGAACTTTAAAATTATAAACCCACATAACACTAAAACCTTCGGTTACTCACCAAGTGTATTTTTGCCATTTCCTCCACATAGTGAGAGTACGAAAAAGAAACTACATCTGGGTAATTTATCTTTTTCTAAAGTTTTATTGAGAAATTATCTCTTCTTGTTTACACAATACAAACACACGGGACCAGCAGATGGCATAATGGTTATGTTGCGGGACTCCCATTTAGTCGACCGTGGTTTGAGTCCTGGACCTGGCAGTTTAAAACTCACACCAGGTACTTGTACATGCATGCCCAAAATCCTGAGAGGAGAATGAAGGAGAAGGGATTGCAGCATGGCCATCCCTGCTCCCACCCCAGGGAGAGAGGATGATTTCTCACTTTCCATCTCTCTAGTGAGTGGACGCACCCTATAGCAAAAATCTCTCTGAAAAATAAAAATACGAACACACATTTCTTAAGAAAATATGGAATAGTGTATTTTTTTTGCCAAGTTCTCTGTGTAAAACTGTCACAACCAAACTTGGCACTGTCAGAAACAGGTCACTGGAATGGTTCTTACAGGCTGTATGTCGTGGCTCTTCTTAGTCCATTACAATTCCTAGATTTTCATTTTTCCCGAGCAATACAGTTCACTGACCCCACCATCTTCTATTATCTCGATGGGAGTTTTTGAAAAGATTGATAGCTCTTTTTCTAAGAAGTCTTTACTCATAGCAATTAACATAGTGACGTGCCCAAGAGGTCTCTGCCCTGAATAGGCTGGTCCTGACCCACAGTGCTGGGGCACAGCCTCGTAGGATGGAAGCCTCAAGCAGTAGCGATTACCCATGAGTCATCAGGGGTTCAATATTAAGTGTCAACAAACAAAGCAAAAAGCATTGGCCACATCATCATTCCTGCCAAAACCATAATTCCCTAAATAATAATTATAAAAAATCAAGGAACACTTTCTATAAATAAATGTCATATCTTTGTCAAATAACTTAGTGCATTTCTCTTTATAATTCCTTATAGTAAGTAAGAACAGGAGTTATTTAAAGTAGGTGCTATTAGTTTCAAAACTAGTTTATTTGAACATGTTCTTTGTTTTGCTATAGGACATGTACGTTCATGAGAGAGAGAGAAAGAGAGAGAGAGAGAGAGAGAGAGAGAGAGAGAGAACACTTGGGCCTCCAAAACGGATTCTTTATGAATAGGCAGATCAAAAGAACTTAAAGGACGATTGAACTGGCCTCTAGCATGCAGGGCCAGAGTCTGGCCTAGGCCTCGACTCAGAGTGTCATAGAAGTACAAGTGTACCCAATGTGCCTGAGTATTACAAGTCTCAAGAAGACGAGAATTGAACTTGGTTTTGTGGAGTCAGCAGGTGGCATGGTGGTTAAGGCACTGGACTCTCACATGGCTGATCACAGTTTGAATCCTAAGCCTTATGGCTTGCATTCTCAATTTCTCTCTCTCTCTCTCTCTCTGTGTCTCTCTCTGATCAAATTAAAAAGTGAAGATAATAATAATAATAAATTAAAATGAATATTTTTTAAAGACGTGGTTTTGTTTACCTCTGCCACCCTAGCACATTGCTTGATGTAATGAATATCCACTGAGTATATTAATTAAAGAGTACAAGTGTCAAAAGAACAACTTTAAAGTGCCTTATTTTGACCAAGGATATATAAAATACAGCCAACACTAGTAATCAGCAAAGACCCATGGGTACACTTGTAGTAATTATTTTCAGTTGCCCTTCTTTATGGCCATGTTGGTATCTATTTTGATGAGTTGATATCTGTGTTTTAGAGGCTAATATTTTAAATTCTTCCCAGGGAAAATATGAAGTTAATTTGAACGGGAAAATGTTACCTTTTTTTTTTTTTTGGAGAGGTTTTTCGCTATAGGGCGCGTGCGCTCGCCAGACAGACAGAGAGAGACATAGAGACAGAAAGCGAGAAATCACCCCCCAGGGGGGATGGTCACGCCGCAATCCCTTTTCCTCCATTCTCCTCTCGGGATCTTGGGCACGCACGCACACGCGCCCGGCGTGAGTTGTAAGCCACCGGGTCCGAGACGCGAACCGCGGTCGACTACGTGGGAGTCCAGCGACATAGCCATTACGCTAACTGCTGGTTCCCAAAATGTTACCTTTTTTAAATATCAGAAGTATCTTCTTTTTTCATCAGTAAGAATGATTAAATTGTATAAAATTATTTCTACAGTAATGTTGAGTGGTTTTTAGTTTTAGTTTTAAGTGAGACAATTCCCATGGAAGCTTTATTTGTAAACCGCAGATACAGGATGAAGGGCTGGCAACAATGGCCAGAGGACGGGAGGCCGAAGGTGGTCTTGGGGCTTGCTGGGCATGGCAGTCCTGCTTTCAGACGATGTTTCTGGCCCTCCTCCGGCTGCCTGCATCTCCCATATGCTGGAGGGGACAGACCACATCCTCACGTGCTCAGAGGAATGGACCCACCCAGGGCCTTTGACAAATGAATGACATTTCTTTTTAGAACTTATAGTTTTCCAAGTATCAAAATCACACAGCTTTTATAATTACCTGATGAGATCATCAGGCAAATTGAAGGACTTTTGGAAAATTTCTCTTTTCTAATTCTTCCTAATATCTGATAGATGCCATCAAGAATAAGCCTTAGGGCCAGGAGGTGGCATGGTGTTTAGGGTACCGGACTCCCATGTGGCCAACCACAGCTTGTGTCCCAGACCAGGAGACCTGCTTTTTCCTGTTTTTTTTTTTTTTTTTCTCTCTTTCTCTCTCTGGTGAGCACATGCCCAATAGAAAATTAAATAATGATAACAACAATTAAAAAGAATAAGCCTTAAGGTATAAAAATATTATGTCTCTCTCTCCTTCTGTGTGTGTGTGTATATATATATATATGTGTGTGTGTGTGTGTGTGTGTATATATATATATATATATATAGAGAGAGAGAGAGAGAGAGAGAGAGAGATGAAACAGCAGCAAAACTAAACTACATTTCTAAAGCCAATGTCCTGTGCCAGAAAACAATCCACTGTTTAAGCTAAATACATTTATAATTCTGGCATCACTTCCCAGTGCTCTGAAGGAAAAAATACCTTAAATAATTTAAATAAAAGTTGCAGGATATTGTTTAGGAATTTAAGAGGATGGAACATTCCAGCCCTTTACTAACAAAGCTGGTTATGGTTGAATATAACTTCCCTGAAGCCAGCTCATGGTCAACTCATTTGGTTTAAAAAGGAGCCTAGAGAACCCAGCAGGTGGCTCAGGGGTTAGGGCACTGGACTCCCACATGGCTCACACACACTCCAGGAATTTCTCTAGGGCAATTTTGTAATCAAGCATCTATAAGTAATTGCTCTTTCCTACATTAAACTGTTTGGCATTTGACTTTTTTTTCAATAATCCTTAAAAATGTTAAGATATACGTAATGAAAGTTAGAACAAGATCCTTTGGACCTTGTTCTGACTCACTCATAAAGCATAAAAGGATATAGATGTATTTGTCCTCATGTTTTTTCTTTTTAATTTACATAATGTTAATTTATGTTTCTATTAATTAACTCTCGAAGGCTGGTAATGCTCTCATAGAGACAGATTTACTGTCTCTTTCTATATGTATTTATGGAAACTAAAGATTTGAAGCCTATTTTAATACCATTAAAACTCATGACTACATCTTCCTACTTATTATTTCACTTTTCTTCATATTAGTGAGAAAAGAAGTGTTGAAAAATAAATGAATGAATAAAAGAGAGGAACTTTTTTTTTGTGGGGGGCAGGGATGCTTTACCATAGGGCATGTGTGTTCACCAGAGAGAGACAGCGAGAAGGAATGTGAGAAATCATTCCCCCAGAACAGATGGCCATGCCCCAAATCCTCCATTCTCCTCTCAAGATTTGGAACACTCATGCGTACCAGGTATAATTTTCAAGCCACCGAGTCCAGGATTCAAACTGGGGTAGTCCATAAGGGAATCCAGAGCTTTAGCCACTACACCACCTGCTGGCGTTAATATTTATAAAGCACTATAGTAAGCACTCAGATAAAGTGTTTTTTATTTCTAAAATAATTCAAAATATTATATGAACTCCATATATATTGATATTTAAGAACCGTTGTGGTAAGTAGTATGCAGTCATTGGCAATATTAGTATAAGGCCAATATCTGCCTTTCAAATGTTTACAATGCATATGAAGAATAGAACTGCAAACAAATAAATGAATACAGTGCTCTGAGATCTCAGAATCTCAATCCATTTAGCATAACCTCAGGGAAATTCTGTGGGTCTTCATTTAACACAGAGTTGGCTTAGTCAGTTCAGGGCCTGCCTTCCCACTGATCCTTGAAATCCAATCTATGTCCCAAGCGCTTAAATATAGTGGGGTATAGAAAGCAGGCAATCTGATTAATGGTTCTCATTGTCTATTCACACAGGTCTCTGATAAAATGGCCCATGTTCTCATTGGTTTTCTGGTTGTTGGTCCTGGCAAACTGCTGTTTTCTCTTCCTTAATCCTCCTCACACTCACACCGTAATCCAGACACTCAGGTCTCCAGTATTTGTGAGTTCTTCCTATGCAGTAATAAACACTCGATTCTCACTCATACCACTCTGGGTATGAGAAAACTGGAGGGTCAGCTGAAGTAGTACATGCTGGTTGACGCTGCTAGTCAGCAGACAGAAGCCACGTGGGAGGCCTGGGTTTGATTTCCAGCCCATCCTAAAAGCCAAGCACAAGTGGTATGTGCTCATTGTCCCAGCTATTTAAGAGACTGAGAGAGAAGGATTCTCACATAGTAGACTCTCAAAAAAGAAAAAAAGAAAAAAGAGAAGAATCTCTGGTGCCTGACTTGGGTACCTCTGCTCTGTTACTGTGTGTGTTCATCTACTCATCTCTTCTCTTCTACTGCGATCTCTCAGAGCTCCTCTCTGGAGTTGATCACATCTGCTTTCTGCTCTCAGATTCATTCCATTTTTCTCAGCCCATCTAGTCTTTCCATTGTATTTTTCTAAAGATAAAGCTAAGGAAGGAGCCAGCAGGTGGCGTAGTAGTTAAAGGGTGGGACTCCCACATGGAGGACCACTGTTTGGCCAGAGCCAGAGCCAGCATTTTGAGAATCACCCTGGGCACATGTGCACACATGCCCAGAATTCAAGGAGGATAATAGAGGAGAAGGGATTGTGGTGTGGTCAATGTCCCTGGGAGGCAATTTGTCACTTTCCCCCTCACTGTCTCTCTCTGTCTTTCTCCAGCAAGCACACATTCCCCGTGGCAAAAAACCTTTAAAAAAATTATACTCTGTGTCTTTTAAGGGTTAGCTTTTAGAAGCTCAAATTCCTAAGATGTTATAAATCAAAAGCTTTTGCTTCAAAAACTAAAACGATTTTCCTCTTACTATTTTGCAGTATCATCACTGCCTTAAATCAATGTATGTTTCCCTGTTTACTTTGAATAGAAAACAGGCTATCTGGATCAAAGGAATTACTAGGAACAAAAAGCGCATCCATTGATAATAAGGAAAGAATTTCACCTTAGATATATGTACAGATGTCAGTAACTACAAAGAAAGGGAGTTATTTCTACCAGAGTGTTTGGAGATAGGGAAAGAACAGGGCTAAAACTTCATTGAGCGTGTTCTATTGAGTTAAACTATGAAAGCCAAGAAGAATTTCTACAGGATGTTATGTTATATACGTACCTGATCAAATAAATGAGTGCTTTTTGATGTGTTTTGTTTAAGTTTTTATTTTTTTCTATAGTGTGGGTGTACTCATTGGACAGAGACAGAGAGAGGGAAAGTGAGAAATCACCTTCCAGAGAGGATGCCCAGGTTGCAATCCCTTATCCATTCTCCTGGGATTTGGGGCACACACAGCACATGCACCCAGTGTGATTTTCAAGCCACTGGGTCCAGGACTCGAACCACAGCTGGCCATGTGAAAGTCCAGTGTCTTAACCACCATGCTACCTGCTGACTCCCATAAATAAACTAAACAATGTACTCAGCTGCAAACCCAGGACCTTCCCATGTGGGTCAACCTCAGATAGTGAGACATTACTACTGTGTCACCATCTGAACCACATTTAAAAACATAATAGAAACTATTATAAGTTACCAGTTTTACTCATGAAGGAAGAGAAGAAAAAACAGGGAGAAGAAAAAAGAAAAAATCAAGTGAGTAGGAGTTCAACAGGAGACGAGGGAAAGGAACACCCTAGGAGACAGGAATAACCTGCAAATGTACAAAGTGATGGAAGCATTTAGGTAAAGATGATGCCTCTGACTGGGGCACATGATGAAAGGGAAGGAAATGTAGGATGGCAGCCATCAGCCTTAGGTAGACAAGATTGTGAAGGGCTCTTTACACCTTAGCTAGGATGTTGGGTTTACCCTAATGGTAGCAGGGGCTTGATAAAACAATAAAATTTGCAACAGTGGATTATTATAATGAGATACGTATTTTAGATGAGAATTCTCAGAGCATATGGATGACAGATTGAAGGAGACTAGAAAACACACATCAGTCAGGGGACAATTGCAATGCCCAGGTAAAAACTGAGGAAACCAGGGCCAGCTGACAGCACAGCAGGGAAATGGGAGATTATTCAAGACTATTCCACATGGGAAGCTTCTTGGTTAGTGTCTGAAGACCTCCTTGGGTACACTGGGTCCACACATGTCTGTGATCAGGAACTGACTGACAGCTAAGGGTGGATCATGGCATAAAAACCTTGTTGGAGTGCTGTCTCTATGTGTATCTCTCTCTCTCAAGAAATGAATGAATAAATGAAAAAAAAAAAAACTGAGGAAAGACTGACAAAAACCATGCAATGATGATGGAAAGGGATCAAAACTGAAAAATGTGGTGTTAAATTAGGAAGGCAAAATAGCAAGGGCAGTGAATGCCCAATGAGGATCTGATGAAGAAGGAGGTGTAGGATGCTTCCCAAGACTGGATGGGGTCTTCAGATGCCTTCCTTTTCTCGTTCCAGATCAACTCTCCACTATTCACTCTAGTCTTGTGCCTGTAGGCTAATCTGCCTGGACTCTCTCATGGGCTTTGTTTGTCTTCTGGTTCCACTGTAGACAGTAGGAAGAAGAGAGAATGGGAATAATATGAGGTGAGGTTTTCTTCCGGCTCATTTCTTGGGACTCGCCTCAGGATGGCTCTGCCCTTTCCAAAGGCCTTTCTCAGGCAGCCCTCCTCCTGTACTGCTGCCTCGGGCTCCAGCAACCACTCCTCTCGTTCCACACTGCGGTGGTCACACTTTCTGCTGTTGTTAGCATCAAGGTGCTGCACTAGCCTTCCTTTGTTTTCATACATCTGTCTACACATTTCTACAATATTTAGCCTTCTGTAGTACACTTTAGATAACCTAGTTTGAGTATGCCATTCTTTCTCTTGCCAGGATCTTAACTTGATAAATAGTTAACGTTAAACAAGGTTAGGATTATAGGGAGAGAGGCCACTTTAGAGAAAAATAATAACTACAGTCTCTTCCTACTTTTCTAGAGTAGACTGACTCTGGAAAGACAGGATAATATTCATCAGCCATTTTCAAACATGGTCTATAAACTCCTAAGGGTCCCTAAGACCCTTTCAGAGAATCTATGAGGTCAAAACTATTGTCACAATAAGACTAAAAATTATTTGCTTTATTTACTGTATTGATATTTGCATTGACATTGCAAAAGCAAGACTGAGTAAAGCAGCTGGTACTTTAACATGTTTTAAAGGCAGTGGTTCCAAACTGGGTGAGCAGTCATTACCTTTTTTTAAGAGAGAGATAGAAACAGGACAGAAAGTAAGAAATCACCACCCAGGGGGATAGCCATGCTGCGATCCCTTCTCTTCCATTCTCCTCTCAGTATCTTTGGCACACACGCACATGACCCTGGCATTGAGTTTCAAGCTGCTAGGTCCGGGACTTGACCTGTGATTGGCCATGTGCGAGCCCAGTAATGTAACCATTATGCCATCTGCTGGTCCCAGTTATTGCATTTTTCAGTCCTATACGCACATAGTTTAAAAGAAAAAAAAAAAGTTTTACCTAAGAATATTAGTATTTAAATAGTAAAAATTGTATTTTTTTTAAACTTAAATCTCAGAGTAGTGCCTGTTCTAAAGTATAGCAAGAAATGATATCTGTTTCAATGAAAAGTACTGCAGTCCAGCCTGGTGATACAGTTGGTAGCGAACTGAACTACCGTGCTAGACGTCACATGACCAAACACAGGTTCAGATCCCCAGGTCAGCTTGAAAACACACTGGGTGTGTGTGCACATGCCTAAGACCCTAAGAGCGTGAGCAAGGAAGAGGAGATCATGATAGCTTATTTTGAGGGGTTTTTCTCTCTCACCCTCATGAATGGGCATATGTTCTCTATTGTGAATGAAAGAAATAAATTTTTAAAAATGAAAATCACTTGTGCATGGTATGAATTAGAAGCTGAACTGGACTTTTTTTTTTTTTTTTTTTTTTTTAATGGGACACCATTTTAATTGAAAGAACAACAGGACCAGCAAGTAATGGTTAATGCACTGGACTCCCACTTGGCTGACTGTGGTTCGAGTCTCAGACCTGGTGGCCTGAAAATCATGCTAGGCATGTGTATGTGTGCCCAAAATCCCAAAAGGAGAAGAGACTGCAGCATGGCCATCCCCCTGGGAGGTGATTTCTCACTTTCCCTCTCTCTTTCTCTGGCGAACGCATGCACCTATGACAAAAACTTAATTTAAAAAAAAAAAAGAGAGAGAGAGAAGAAGGAGGAGAAAGGAAGACAAACTAGTTTTTCATATTTAAATGTCTGACATATTTTCTCAAAAATCAAGTTAAACTATCATTTGGAGAAACAACTGAGAGTGTTTATTGCTTTCAAACTCACTCTAGAATTTTGGAATAATACGTTTCACCTCTGTGAACTTCACTAAATTTTCTGATGACGTTTATGGTGATATTAACAAATGTGATTTTTTTGATATTATGTAATAAAATGTGTCTGAATAACTCAATGAACTAATACCTTTTAAATGACCAATGCATAATATTATTATTACTAAGATCCATTCAAAGTTCAGTGTAGACCAATTAACTTTAATGCAATATGCCAATTAAAATTATTGCAACAGTTCAGGATAGGCCAACTAAATTCATTTTAAATTTATTGTAACAGACAATTAAATTTATTGTAAAATTTCAATGGTATGAATTTAGATTTCACAATAAAACTAAAACTTTAAGACACCACCATTTTCTAAGTTTTAGTATAGTGTAAAGAAGAATACAGTATTAAAAATTATCTGAAAAGCCTATTAAAATACTATCTCAGAGGACTAGCAGGTGGCATGGTGTTCAAGGTGCTAGACTCCCACATGGCCAACTGCGTATTGAGTCCCAGACCTGGAGACTTGAAACTTGCGTTGGGCGCATGTGCGTGTGTGCCCAAGATCCTGGGAGGAGAATGGAGGAGAAAGGATTACACTGTCGCTCCCCCACCCCCCCTGGGTTGGGGAGTGGTTTCTTACTTTCTGTCTCTCTAGCGAGTGCACACACCTTAGAAAAAACTCTCTCTTAAAAAAATAATAAAATAAAAAACTGTCTCAGGCCCAGCTATACCAGTGCACAATACTACTGAGGAATGCTAGAGCTGAAACCACACGGGAGGTCTGCACATGCCTGTAAATCAGCCAATTGGAGGCTGGGACGGGAGGGCCACATATAGCTAAACCCTGTTGAAATTATTTTCTTCAGTCTTTTCTCTCTCCCTCTCCCTCACATAAAAGGGGATGGGAGTAGATATTGCCTCTTTTCAACAACATATTTGTGATAGGCTAGTTTTTTGGGGGGCGGGAGTGTGTAAGAGATTTGTGCTATAGGGCGTGTGCACTTTCCAGAGAGACAGAGAGAGACAGAAAGTGAAAAATCACTCCCCAGCAGGGATGGCCAAATTGCAGTCCCCCCCTCCATTCTCCTCTTGGGATCTTGGGCATATAGGCACACACTCCCAGCATGAGTTTGAAGCCTCTGAGTCCAAGACTCAAAGCAACGTTGGCCATGGGGGAGTCTAGCAATGTAACCATCACAACTGCTAGTCCTGGTTTATTCTTTCTAATATAAATCAAAATTACACTGGTAAATAGAAGAATTCAGTTATCTTTAACTAAGCCACATAGTAAAGAGATTTGCAAAATCTAAAACATAGACCTATTGGGGCCAGTAGATGGCAGAGTGGTTACGTCACTGGACTCCCACATGGCCGACCTTGGTTCGAGTTCCAGACTCAGTGGCTTAAAAATCATGCCAGGCACGTGTGTGCGCATGCTAGAGATCCCGTGAAGAGAATGGAGGAGAAGGGATTGCAGAATGGACAGCCCCCTGCCCGGAGGGTGATTTCTCATTTTCCTTTCACTATCTCTGTGTCTCTCACTCTCTCCCTAAGGCAAAAACCTCTTCAACAAAAAAATTTTGCCTCTCTCACAATTATATTTTGTTCTGGAAAATGTAATTATTCTTATAAAAGTATGTTATTTATATTAACATATAATGGGCTTAAAGTTACACAAGCATAATATATTTACATTTTTTGCTTTAATTCCTAATATAGTAAACATATTACTATATAAACATAGATTATAGTCCACATATACACAGTTCTTTAGATTTATTCAATGATTTACTGGAAGTGTTAAAGAGTCCTGAGACTAAAAACATGAGAATCTGACAAACAATTTTGAGGAGAAAAAAGAAACTGTAAGTGACTGATGTTTACAACTTACACATTGTAGTTTACTTAAATACACCTCAGGGTGTTTCTTTGAGCTGTCTCCATAATACAGGGTTCCATAAATTTCAGGCTGCCCCTGACGACCTCAAGCTCAGAGCATAAACAAATCTAGAGACTGCTTTCACCAGCAGTCATCAAACCTTCCTGCTACTTCCTTGGAAACACAGTCTGGAGAGCAGCAGCATCTTGCTTCAGCTTTCTTTATCTCTAGCACATTTGAATCACAAAAAAATATTTACTCCAACTCTAAGATCTACGTTATCTCCCTTCTGTTTTTTTCAGTGCACATTTTCTCTCTTCAATGTTATTATTGGTGTTCCATTTTGAACATACTGAATTTGCAATCCTGTGTGAACTCCTAGTGGAATATGCAGCAGAGAGTCTGGTGTGGACAGAGGTTGGGTCAAGCATGTCTATTGTGGGGGTCTCTTCAGATATAGACAATAGCAGAAGTTGAAGGTTTAAATAAGACCATATAGAGAAAAGAGGACAAAGACTAGGCACTTTGGAAACATCCACAGTGAGGGGGGAAAACGAATGAAAATTAATCATTCAAAGAAGAATAAAAGGGATAGCTGAAGGTTTACACCAAAAACAAAAAGCTGTGACTTAGAAGTAAGGGAATGTTCGATGTTTGCTATGAAAAGACCTATTAAATGATGACTGAGGACTGGCTCATTCGGAGGTCAGCGATGACATAAATGCAAAGAGTTTTTGGTTGAGTTGTGAAGGTAAAAGCTATCGATAAATGATTAGAAGCTTAAGAGAAAATGGAAAGTGACAAATTGGAAACATCAAGTTTGGCCTAGTGTTCCTGGAAGTTCGAAGTGAAGGACAAAACCAATGATTCCATGATCGTATTTCTAGTTGGACTTATAAGTGGGCATTGTAGTTGTTTTTCAGTTTTGGTTTAGCTGTTAACAACAAAAACTGATAAGCTATGCCAGCTAGATGGGCACTGTATCCCTCTGCTAGGGCTACTGTAATCGAGTACACAGACTGGCTGATTCAAACCACAGAAATTAATTTTGTCAGTTCTGGAGGTTAGAAGTCCAAATTTAAAGGGCCAAGAGACATGATTTCTGGTGGGCTGCTCTCCTTGGCTTGCAAGATAGCTGCCTGCTCTCTGTGTCCTCATGTAACCCTTCCCCTGTGTATGCATACTCCTGGTACCTCTCTCTCCTCTTGCAAGTATGATTTTCATAAATCTTTCCTATTGGATTAAGGTCCAACTCTCATGAGCCCACTTAGCCTTAATTAACCTTTTAAAAGTCCTGTATTCAAATATAATGGCATTGGAGATTAAGACTTTAACAAATTAGTTGGGGCAGGAGACATCATTTAGTCTATAATAGGAACATAGAAGGGCAGCTGATATTAAGTGCAGTATCAGGGGTTTAAAGATCAGATTTGTGAGGTCTGATGGTGGCGAGTATAAAGCATGCTGCTCTGCAAGGTTGACCAATAGGGGAGGGTTCTGGGTTCTCATCGAGATCCCCCTGTATCCTGGGCATATGCATGCCCATGAAGTGGGACTGGCTGAGGCTGGGGGTAGATCGTGGTACCAAAACCCTCGTGGGATTTCTATTTCTCTGTCTCTATCTCTGGCTCTCTCACTCGTGAAAGAAATAAATACAATAAAGAAAAAAGACCTGATTTCTAAAGGATTAAAAAAAGGATGATAAAAACTGACAGATGAGGGACCAACAGCTGGCGTAATGGCTTTGTCCCTGGACTCCCATGTAGTCGACCACAGTTCGAGTCTTGGACCCAGTGGCTTAAACTCACGCCGGGCACGTGTGCATGCATGCCCAAGATCCCAAGAGGAGAATAGAGGAGAAGGGATTGTGGCGTGGCCATTCTCCCGGGGGGTGATTTCTTGCTTTCTCTCTTTCCATCTCTCTCTCTCTCTTTCTGGTGAGCACATGTGCCCTACAGCATAAACCTCTCAAAAAAAAAAAAAAAAAAAAAAAAAAAAAAAAAAAAACCTGACAGATGAAAGTACAGGTGAGATCAAAGTAAAAAGGTCAGGAAGCATGAAAGAATGCACGACATGCCCTTGGAAAGCAAGCACTGTGTATTCAGTATGGCTGAGGCAAAAATGATAATTGTGCTAATCATGAAACGGAGAGATGCAGGATTCTAGTTACTCCAAAAGATGTGGAACCTGCTATTATATCAGACATAGCTACAGCAGAGCAGTGCTATAGAAATACAGAACTAGCAGTATTGCTTTGTTTATATTTAGCAATTAATTTTTTTAAGGACTTTCATCATGAAAAAAGTCCTATGATGAAAAATAAATCAGACCGGGGCCAGCACATGGTATGGTCGTCGAGGTGCTGGATTCCCACATGACTGACTGTGGTTCGAGTTGCCGACCAATGACTTGCCTTCTCATTTTCCCTCTCTCTCTTTCTGGTGAGTTGAATAATAATGATGATAATAAATAAAGTTATATAAATACTTCTTTTTAAAAAAAAAAAAAGAAAAAGAAATCAGACAATTGAATTGATTTGTTCAAGGTTAGAATTAGAAACCTGGTATCTGTTTCTGGTCTACTTTTCTGATGGGTCTTGCTCTAGCTCTCTCAGAGGATCCAATAGAATTTTATCACAAGGGCCAATAAAATATAATGCTACCTACTACATACCATTTTTTTCCATACTCTTCGGGTACTATTCAGTATTTGTAATATAAAAGAGGGAAGTCTGTAAGAATCAAGGCTCAAAATCAAGGTGGTTCTAGCAAAGAGTCTTTGGCCTGTGCTGTGCTGTTTATGTCAGCTAAAGGGGTAGATTTTGTGTGCATCCATCATTGAGGTATTTAAAGTGCTGACTTTTGCTCATAATTAAAAATGAGCTCGTAAACTCAAGTACCAGGACAAAATTTGAAGTCAGTAAGAGGAAGTCAGGGAGTCAAAGCAGGAGGAGGATTCCATGTGCCTTTGTTGGCTCTGAAGAAGGAGGGGTGCGTGTGCAAAGGAAGGTGAATGAATGGGCTTTGGGAAATGAGACCAGCCCTTGGCTGCCAGTAGCAAGGAAATGTGGATGTGAAGGAACTACTGGGTCATTGGGAACATCATGACACATTTTTGCATAGAAAAACCTAGAAAAATACATCATGACTTTCCTGACGACCTAATAAATTCAGGTAACAACCTGGATGAGGCTAGAAGCAGGCTCTTTCTCAGAGCCTCAAGATAAAAGCCCAGCTTGACTGACATCTTGATTTTTGTCTTTGTGAGACCCTACCAAGAGAACCCAGATGAGCCACACTTCTGACCGGGAGAACTGTGAGGCCATAGGCTTGTGTTGGCTTATGTCTCTACATTTGTGATCATTTTGCCAATGGCAATAGAAAATGAATACAGTTCTAAACATCCTGGTCCCCAAATGGGGAACACAGAAGCAGTTTCAAATCCAGCTGGGAAAACTCCATTAGATTTCAATGCCTGGGAATATCCTCTATGGTTTTCCTTTCTGTCTGGGATCTTAGCTCTGAATCATCCTTTCTTTTTCATGAAAGGAGCTTTATGTTTGTTGCTGAATCATATTATCAGCCACTGTTTCCTGCCAGGAGAATTTTAGGGCCCTGAGAACCTCTTTCCATTTCATAGTCTCTCCATCACTTTCGGTTCCAGCTGGCAGGTCTCCTGCTGATAAAATATTCCCAGCTCCCTTATGGGCTTGGTACGGATCTCACAGGAGTTCACTCTGTCAGGCAAAAAGTTGTCCATGGGTTTTTCTGAGATTGCTCCTTCTCTGTCTTTGGCTTCTGTGGATCTGGCTGAAGGACAATGCCAAAAAACTTCCTAAAATCTCTCTGGCATGACTGAGAAGTTCTATAAGACATACCTTTAACCTCTTGCTTTGAATATCTGACCTTCTGCTTTTTCTAAGGTTGCAGCAAAAGGTTGTATATGCACGTCCACAGTGTTTTGTCTAGGCCACATTTTCAAATGCAATCTCTTTATCTGTAGCATCTTTTGCCATCTGTATAGGCTGAGGATTTCCCCAGTCGTCAAGTCCTGGGTCCTTTTAGTTGAATAGTTCTTTCCTCAATTCACCTCTCTCTTCTCATATTTTGCTATAAACAGGAAGGAAAACCCAAGCCTTACCTTTGACACTTTGCTTAGATATCTGCTCAACCAAAATAAAAGCTCATCATTTACAAGTTCTGCATTCTACATAACTGCAAGAAACAATTTTCCTAAGCTTCCTTCTCCTCTCTAACAAGGACTGTCTCCCTCCAGTTTCTAATAACAAAGTCCTCACTTCTGAGTTCACACCAATAGATTATATAGGGCCCACATTTCTGTGAATAGTCATTTCAAAGCAATCTAGACATTTTCTATCATGTTCTTAGTTTATTACTCAATTCCAAGATCCTATTCATAATTGTTTATTATGACGGAATTCTTGGTACCAAAATCCACATTAGCTTTCTATTGCTGAAAAACAAATTACCTCAAGTTTAGAAGTTTAAAACAATATCTATTTATTATTTCAGTCTTTGTGCAGAAGACCAAGCAGGGCCAGCCAGGTAGGTTCCGTGGTCAAGGCATCACAAAGTTGAAATCAAGGGCTTGTTGGTTAACTGGCTGCATGGTCTGGAATATCAGGTCTTCTCCCAAGGTTATTCTTGTTACTGGATGAATTTTGTCCTTTGTGGTTGTAGGACTAAGATGCCTGTTATCTTGTTGTCAGTTGGCCGGGGTCACCCCCAGTTGGTCGCAGATACTTTACAAACCTTTCTCCTGGCCCTTTCCATCTCCAGAGCCAACACTGGTGCATCAAATCCTTCTCCTGCTTTCAGTTTCTTTGTATATAAACCAACACGGAACTATGAGAAGATTCTCTCTGAAAAACATCACTTATTCTTGGGTTTAGTCCTATTCTGCAGCTTGAACAGGGATCTTTCTTTCTGTCTTTCTTCCTTTCTTTTAAAGAATTATTTATTTAATTTTATTTATTCATTAATTTGTTTTAATTTGATCAGAGAGGGACAGAAGGAGAGAGAAAGGGAAAGTGAGAAAGCAAGCCATCGGGTCCAGGACTTGAACCGTGGTCGGCCATGTAGGACTATCCAGTGCCTTAACCATTACACCACCTGCTGGTCCTGGATTTTTCTCAAAAAAAAGAAAAAAAAATTAATTGCCAGAAGACATGTGTGCTCGTGAGAGCGAGAGAGCGAGCACAAAAGCACCCCTCAATGGACTAGGTCACACCACAACCCCCTTTTCTCCATTTTGTTTGGATTTAGGCCACATATGCAAACATATCCAGCATGTTTTTCAAGCTGCTGGTGCTGGGATTTGAACCTCAATCAGCCACGTCGGATCCAGTTCCTGATGCACTGTGCTTAGCCACTATGCTATGGGGCCAGCTGGAAATTTTTATTCTTAATTAGTATATAATTTGTGGACTTTGGTTCTGATGTAAATTCCCACTATGAACTTTATCGTAATCATTTCCGCTGTGGTCTGAGAGCATGCCTTGAGTAAAGATTCTTTCCTCTCTATGTTCTCTAGCTTGTGTTATCAAATGGCAGTACCTTGTTCTACCTGAAATCCAGGAACCATGTGAGGGTTTCCATTCTGTAAAGTGTACATTCAGAAAGTCTTGCTTTTATCTATCTTATCAATTACAGATTATAGATTGAAATGCCAGGCACTTACTTACATGACATTTTCAAATTCTTTTGAAAGCAAATAATGAATGTATAAAACAAATACAAGTAATAAAATATTCTTCATTTAACTTGAAATTTGGCCAAGGTAAATTCCCATTTATTGTAATCCTTGCTCATGTTACAAAGATTATATTCAATAAGAAATATATCTTGAGAAGATATCACTGATGTCATTAAGTATGAAATTATTTCTGAAAAACGTTCATGTTGATGTATCTGTCAACACACATTGATTTATTTTAATAATAGAGATTAAGCCAAAACTTTATTTCACCTTCTTATTTGAGGAAACCAACCACTAATGACTGAAAAGGTAAAAGTAAGTTGCCTTTAGCCTCCTTATATTAAAAGAATTTAAACAAAGTGACAAACTGATTAACATTGAAAGCCTTTTATAAAACTAGAAAAGAGAATAATGCCATTTTATTATGTATTTAATTTGTATAAGTAATATTCTATTCAAAGTCAAATAAGAGGTTTACTAAAAATTATCAGTCTGTTCAACCATGACATTTCAAGTTTTCTGAGCCTTAACTTTTTAAGTCTTGTAATATTGAGTAAAAATGTGATTTTTTTTTTTTAAAGAAATCAACACTGAAAAAAATGTCAGTGCAGAGACCAGCAGTTAGCGTAATGGCTATGTCGCTGGACTCCCATGTAGTCGACCGTGGTTTAAGTCCCGGACCCGGTGGCTTAAAACCCACGCCAGGCGTGTGTGCGTGCGTGCCCAAGATCCCAAGAGGAGAATGGAGGAGAAAGGATTGCAGCGTGGTCATCCCCCCTGAGGGGTGATTTCTCGCTTTCTGTCTGTCTCTCTCTGTCTGTCTGGCAAGCGCATGTGCCCTATAGCTTAAACCTCTCCAAAAAAAAAATGTCAGTGCAGATGGCTATAGAGAGGTTCTTAATCTTTTATTATATTCCTATTTATTTATATTAAGTGGCACATGGAATTTATAACATAAAAATGGAAACTGTTTAAATAAATTATTATTATTGCCAGAAGGCCTGTGTGCTCCCCAGAGGAAAAGAGAGACAGAGAAAAGAGGTTGAGAAAGAGAAAGCATCCCCCCAGTGGGGCCTGGTCACAACCCAATTCCTTCTCCATTTTTCAATCCCATTAGCTTTTGGGCACCTATACACACGTACCTGGCATGTTTTTCAAGCCCCTTGGGGCCAGGACTAGAAACAGCAGTTGGCCATGTAGAATCCATCTCTCTCAACCTAAGGGTTATATGGTTGGCCCTAAACCAGGGTTTCCTAATCTGGGGTCCTATAACATAGAAGGACCATCGTTCTTTTATGACTAACACATAATTCACATATTTGTGCTCTCGGTTTCTTTCTGGTAAAAAGTTTACATTATTTATCAAATTCTTAAAGGTTTCTATTTGTGTTACTTTACAAATATGACTGTACTATTTTGTACCTTATCCCATCAAGAGGTGAAATCTGCTCCTCTACCTCTTTGAATTAAGGCTATCTTTGTGAATTACTTTGACAAATAAAACATTGCAGACGCAACACTGGGCTAGTTCCAGATGTAAGCCACCAGAAGTTTTATAAATCCTTCCTCAGCGATCATGGAGTTGTAAAGCCACCTGGAGATGCCAGGCAGCCAAGGCCCAGCACCCCATTCATTACAGCCATCCCAGCTTGAGCTCCTACCAGGTGAATGAAGACAGCTGTCTGCAGCCGCGTGAGGGAGCACAGGTGAGACCAGCAGAAATGCCCAGTCAACCCTCAGAACCATGAGAGACACTCAATCAGTATAATTTTGTCACTAAGCTTTAGGTTATGGTCAGCGACATAGTAAAAAATCTAATACTCTATAAAAAGCTGATTTAAGAGCAAAAAGCAAGTCCTCCTTCAAAACCTTTTCCCTTTATTTCAGAGACTTTTTGACAAAAGTGCTTCGAAGGGAAAGTATCTAAAACTTTTCTTCTCTTTCAGGGGTTAATCATTTTCATATTTAATACATTGAAAAGTATGTTTATCATATTTTTGAAATTAATTTCTATTAGATAAAAATGATGTAGAGATTTTATTTTTGGTTTGAAGAAGTCAAAAGTGTCAGGATTATTTTATCAACACAACAGTTCATAAGCTTGAATCTATCTTCAATATCTCAGCAACAAGCTGCCCCTTTTGTAGGGAATGTTTCTCCTCGTATTTTATTGTCTGATTTTCCCTCTTTCTTTTTTTTTTTTTTTTTTTTTTTTTTGGAGAGGTTTTTTGCTATAGGGCGCGTGCGCTCGCCAGACAGACAGAGAGAGACATAGAGACAGAAAGCGAGAAATCACCCCCCAGGGGGGATGGCCACGCCGCAGTCCCTTCTCCTCCATTCTCCTCTCGGGATCTTGGGCACGTACGCAAACGCGCCCGGCGTGAGTTGTAAGCCACCGGGTCCGAGACGCGAACCGCGGTCGACTACGTGGGAGTCCAGTGACATAGCCATTACGCTAACTGCTGGTTCCCTTCCCTCTTTCTTTTTTCTTTTTCATTTTTTTTTTCAGTTTTTAGATATTTTTGTCATAGGGCACATGCACTCACCAGAGAGATACAGAGAGTGAAAGAGAAAGTGAGAAATCACCCCACATAGGCCATGAACTCGATGCAAATGCTTTTGTTCCATTCTCCTGCAGGATTTTGGGCACATGTGTTTTTCAGGCCTCCAGGTTCAGGACTCAAATTACAGAGTAGGCCATGTAGACTCCAATACCTTAACCACCAGGCCATCTACTGGCCCTTTGACTTTCTATATGTGGCTTAGAGAAGAAAGAAATCCTTTGGGAGTAAAACTGATCTATGCCAATCTAGAAAATGGAACTCAAATCTGAGTTTCTAGACTCTGGATATATTCTTATATTCCAAATTCTTTCAACATCATCAGTAGAATTTCTCAAATTTCTTTATGTAAATCTATAGAAAATCAGACTTTTAAATGCTCTCATTAGATTCTTTGAGAGATTGAAGATTTGATGTTCATCTTGTCTTAACTAAAAAATGATTATAGATTGTATCATCTCTTCTATATCGTCTTGGCCCTTTATCAGGTATTGACTTTAATAATTATGGAAGACATCATTACTATTTAATAGTTAATAGTTCATCAAAATGACATCCACTCATTGAAAAATCACTTATGTGGTTTGTTCCCAAGGGTGTTTTATATTTCCCATGATATCAGCTAGTTCACTAAGTTAGTCTATTAAATTTATCACTTTATTCTCATTGTTTGCTTTTTTTGTGGATGCAAAGGAATGTGTTGATAATCCAGACCTATTATATTTACTAATTCTTTAAAGTGTATTATTTAATTACGGCTGGATTGGATTAAATTTTAGTTTAACCTTTTCAACTCTACCTAGGAGAAATAGGGACCTTCACATGTAAGTATTATTTCTTTCACAGGGACACTATTGCACTTTTTATTCTCAGTCTGAAGAAATACATATGATATTAATTTAAATGTGGTCTAACTTGAGAAGGTGATGTTTTCAATTCACTTGTCACTTATGATTTATAGACAAATAGTTTTACTTTTTGATCTATGGTTGCTTCAAATTGTCATGTGACTTTAAAATGCTTAGCTTAACTTTGCATCCATATTTTTATTAAAATAAATTTTAAAAGCTTCAGTTATCAAATCGCTGCCTGTTATTTTATTGTCTGCGTGTGCCCCAAATCCTGAGAAGACAATGGAGAGGGGATTGTGGTGGCCATGCCCCCTGCAGGGTGAGTTCTCACTTTCTCTCACTTTCTCTCTCTCTCTCCTTGGCAAGCACATGTGGTATATATAATGTTGCTCTCTTTTTCAAGACTGAAAATCTATGAGGATTCTTCTAGAAAATCATTGCAGAGTGGTATTTTCAGTACGTTTCTAGTAAAGCAGTCTCAGGGTGTTGTGCTTCATAGTTCAAACACTTGGCATACAATTCAGTCCAGACTTTGGGATTTTGGTTACATGTTTCCCATCAGAGAAATTTTCAAAAATAGAAATAGCTCAGTCAAAATTAAATGAAAATTAAAATAACCAGCAGGTGGCATGGTGGTTAAGGCACAGGATATTTCCACATGGCTAACCCTAGTTTGAGTCCTGGAGCTGGTGGCTTGCTTTCTCACTTTTCCTCTCTTTCTCTCTCTCTGGTTAAATTAAAATAAATGAATGAACAAATAAAATAAATAACTATTTTTAAAAAAATAAAAATAAAATAAAATAAAATGTAACACTCCAAAGGACTGATTAGGCTGATAAGAAAAATAGGCTAATGAAATTGACTAATAAGGATATTACGATTTATCTCTTGGTGACCATCTAACATTCAGCCTGCTTGGAAAAAAACAAAAACCCAAAACTTTCTGAGAAGTTAATTAGCCACCTGCCCTAGGCTTCTTGGCCTTGAGATGAACAGTATTTTTTAAACTTGTGGGGAAATCTGAAAGGCTGTCAGCAATAACTCTTACACTGACCCTTTCCAAATTCCATCGTCCCTGTCTGCATGACCACCACGGTGCAGTATACATGACTTCCCTGGCACTTGCTGTAGTATGGATAGCGTGGGATTCACAGGAGCCTCTGTAACCTTAGAAAAAGGCCTCGTCAGATGTGTTTCTGCCATAGTCTCTTCATTCAGCTTGTTTTTATGCTTTCTAGTGCATAACATTAATCTTCCAAATTAATACAGTCTTTCTTCCTGTGATTACCAGTGCCAAAGTTTTCAGTCTCTGGAAAGTCTCTTTTCTCAGAGACTTGGAAAAGAAAAACATTAAGGCGTGGTCCTAGAGGAGCAGAGAGCTTGAGGCTAATAAATAAAAGAATATCTCTCATTGACTTGGGAATCTGTCAAGTTAATAAATCATGCAGTAAATCACGTCATTAATTTATCTAATGTTGCACTGAAATCTAGTCAGAGAAGGCACAGTGCACATAATAAAGTTATGAAAGTTCACTTTGACAAATGACATTTAGTATTAGTTTCAAATTGATATAATTATATGTAATTATGGCTATTATTACATATGACCACATGACATAGGGCTAAGGAATGTAATTTGTTGCTAAGTCAGTTTCAGCTGTTCTCAGATATGTTAAATATGGTTCGGAGAATACTCAGTACTTAGTGAATGAGATTTATCACAGTAAGAAATTTGACGGTGACTCTGTGGTTGGCATTGGGAGGTCATTTAAATGACATATAAACTCAAAGAAGAAAAGATAGGAAAGAGCAGTTACGAAAGTCCAATCTAACATATGTTAGAGGATCCTAATATACTTGTGTCTTTTTTTGTTGTTTTGTTTTTAAGGGAGATTTTTGCTATAAGGTGCATGCGCTCACTAGAAAGACAGAGAGAGAGAGAGAGAGAGAGAGACAGAAAATGAGAAATCACCCCCCTGCAGTGGGGCATACTGCAATCCCTTCTCCATTCTCCTCTTGGAATCTTGGGCAGGCATGCACATGCACCTACTGTGAGTTCTAAGTGGTCAGGTATGGGACTCAAACCGCAGTTGACTACGTGGGAGTCCAGCGACATAACTATTATGCCATCTGCTGGTCCCCCTAATGTGTTTCTTTAAAGTCCTTGCTAATGTGAGAGGTAGGTGAGAATATGAAGTTCATATTCCTATTATCAAGGGTGCTATAAGTCTAAACTTGGATCTATTGAGACCATTTGCTCTACACAATACCCTGAAGGAAAAAGGTGAATGGAGCATTATAACCAGCTACTTAGTAACTACAGCTAGTGAGTCTTCATTCCCCAAGGCTGGTTATTCTGCAAAGTAAATCTTTGGACATCTGCTCAATTCTTTGGAGGAAAGGCATAGATACCGTACACAGTTTACAAGCAAAAACTATTAATATTTTTAGGCTTGTTTTCAAGAACAGTTAACAAATGCAACTTGGCAACAAGTACTTCTAAAATGTAAAGCTTAGGGCCAGCCAGTGGCGTGATGACTAAGGAAGCTGGATCTCACAAGGCTGACTGCAAGGTATGTGTCTGGACCCTACCGCTTGAAAAACACAAAGGGTGTATGTGTGTGCATGTGCCCAAATCCCAAGAGAATGGAGGAGGTGAGATTGTGGCATGGCCGTTTCTCCTCTTTCCCATCTTTCCTACACTCCTCCCCCTTCCCTCTCTGCCTCCCACCCAGCACACACACCCTTAAAAAAAAATGTAAGGCTTCATAGGCATTCCTTTAAAAGGGTATTTAAGAGGGTAGCTACAGCTGGACGTTCCTATCATTATGTTCCCATGTCAATCAAAGCCTTCTATGAGTACAGTCTAGGTCTCCATCAAGTCCAAGTGCCATAGCTGACATACCATATGTGTTTGCATAAACATCGTGCTGTATTAATAGCATCATTAAAACAATCTGGGACGCGTTCATAGACCTTCACTGTTTTATTTCCAGCTTCTGCCATGGTCCTTTCTAATAATGTAGGAGATGAGATGAACAGTATTTTTTAAACTTGTGGGGAAATCTGAAAGGCTGTCAGCAATAACTCTTATCCTGACCCTTTCCAAATGCCAAGTAACTAACCCCTTCCTTTCAATGATAGTGCACAGGGTGCTAGCTGAAAAAAAAAAAATAAATAAATAAAATAATATGGGAGGCTAATCCACATCCACGTACATTCCAACTCCAACGTGATAGTAACCAGAGATACTTTCAAGACCGCTGATCCTGCTAGACACCGTGTTGCTAGTCCCTTGTTTCACGGCCTGCCGTTTTGCTGCCTTCCATACGTATGAATTTACCAGGCTGTACTAAAGTCGATGGGGGTATATCTGCAATATGTGAAACAGAGACTGAGTCTCCCTGTGGAAGATGATCTAGCAAGTAGACTGCTTCAGGACAGTGCACAGTGTTCTTCAAATGTGTGGTATATTACAAAATACTGCAAGTGATAACTCTTGAAAGCATCAAGTTATAAACAAACACCTAGACTAGTTACACCCGAAGACTAAAAGGAATCTTCTAAATTTTTTTAAGGTGTTTGAGATAGGGCACGTGTGCTTGCCAGAAAGAAAAACAGAGAGACAGGGAAAGTGAGAAATTATACCCAAGAGGATGGCCATGCTGTTATCTCTTCTCTTCCATTCTCCTCTAGGGATTTTGAGTACACATGCACATGCACTTGGCATGAATTTCAAGCCACTGGGTCCAGGATTCGAACTGGGTCGATCATGTGGGAGTCCAGATCCTTAACCACCATGCCTCCTGCTGGTCTCAAGTCTTCTAAATTTGTATACCCTTTTGTTTAAAATCACTGGAACTATGAAGTCTAAGTATTCAACTTTTCAGTTCATAGAATATGTGTATTACGAAAAAACTGCATGGATTTCAGTTTTTTGAACCAAAAGAACTTGTATCCTAATTCCATTTTTCTGGAACTTTTTAAAATTCCCTCATAAAATACGTAATTTTGAAATTATAATTGTGCTTCAGAATACTTGTGGGGAGAATCCTTTGATAGAGCTGCTATTTCCAATTGAATAAAAACTGTATATAGTATCCAAATGTATTCAAATTGAGAAAACCTATATTTCTGCAGTATGTAATTTGATTGAAACCATCAAAATAAACATAAATAAATAGAGTATGTGATGAACTTTGTCTTGTAAAAGTAGGAATCAGCAGTTGGTGTAATTACGTCTCTGGACTTCCACGTAGTCGACCATGGTTCGCGTCCCGGACCCTGTGGCTTAAAACTCACGCCGGGTGCGTGTGCGTGCGTGCCCAAGATCCCGAGAGGAGAATGGAGGAGAAGGGATTGCCGTGTGGCCATCCCCCCTAGGGGGTGATTTCTCACTTTCTGTTTCTCTGTCTCTCTCTGTCTTTCTGGAAAGCGCATGCTGTAACTCTACGTGGGTTTTTAAAAAAGACAACCTAGGAAAAGATTTGGGATAAAATATTTGCAAATTTCAGTATACATACATCAGAATTGAGAAAAAATATATATTTTTAGCAGAATGAGCTTTCTAGGTATCTCACCATTTACAGATAATTTTCCATTTAAAATATTATAGTCTACAGGAAAGCATTAGTTAAAGGTATAATTTCAAATTTATGCAACTATGACAATTTCAGGAAACTTTATGAATAAATTACAAATAAGAAAAATGATATTAAAAAAATGTATTCTTTGTAAAAATGTCAATACCTGGTATTGGTGAAAAATATGGCTAAAAAAACTGATTAAAGAATGTGAACATGTACCAAGTAAACATTTTGCTAATGCTATTTTTAGCATTTTTAGGTAATTGATAAAAAGTTTTGTGAAGTTTGGTATACACATATATGTTATTAAGTGTTTTTAATTAGAGAAAGCAAAAAGCTATAAATGGCATGTGAGATCTTTAAAGCAAAGGGTATATGATTTTAAGTTGTTTTGAAGACTAATTACTGCTTAGCTGTGGCTGCTGTTATTAAGCAGTATTCCATGAGAGTGGTTGGGTATCAGAAAAGAGGCCCACTAAATCAAAACTTTCTGTAACTCCTCTGTTGCAGAGAAATTCTTTTACTTATCGTACTAGCGAAGGGTTTAATGAAAATGATAATCCGATGTACATTTTTTTCTCATTTAAATTTCCATTTACACATTTAACTTTTCAACCATGAAACTGAAGGAGTCCACTCATGGTAAGAAACTAAGTAGTAATTAAAACTTTTTATGTAAAAATCAATAAAAATTGTAGCTTTTAAAAAAAATCAATTTTCATATTTCTAGTCCTGAAGAATATATACTCATCTGACTTTTTGCTTATTTTGAAAAATGATCCCCAAATTCAAAGTACCTGAATTAGAGTTAAATATTAAGTTCAAGCCTCAGTGGCCATGGATAAACAGTAGTGAAGAGTAAACACAAACACAATTTATTTGGTTACCTATTCCTAGTTAGGTGTGATGGCTAAACTTTGAAATTCCGACAACCAGATAGAAGACTGGCTTAGTATTTGGGGAAATAAACACATTTAAATGAATGGGGAAATGGGAGGTGGAGAACTCAGCGTAAGTAATAAAAATAATGAAGATACTCCCTTCTATCCATTCTATCATCTGACAGTAGGGTGATTCTCCCAGCAGAGATTTGGGATCTGAAGAACCCTGGTGCAGTGATTGCCAACTGGTTCGTCTGGTCCAGAAGTCACTGGCCCACAGGCAGGCGCTCTAGGTCGGTTCTTCTGACTTCACATTCTGACTTCGACCATAGATTTTGTCGCCATTGTGGGCCCTGCGGGTCATCCAGCGGTCCTGAAGGGCAGTTGCCTGAGACCTGATCACGCCGGCTGCCCATTTCTCTCTGACTCACGCCACGTCCTTTATCCTGAGGCGGGTAGGATGGTCGCCCTATACCTCTATACTATTTCTATTTTTACATTTTTTTCCCCATTCCTCTCCTTCCTTCTCTTGGTCCCAAGCAGAAAAAGTAAAAGCATCCCGGGAATTTAACGAGTTAGAAAGAGCCCGACGACTGGGGCGAAGGATGGGGTCCAAAGTGGCCTTTGGCCGCAAGAGAGTTAGGGGAGACGCACGGAGCAAACTCCCCCGGCCCATCCGGCCCCCGTCGGAGCGGATGCGACCCCCACAGCCAGCGCGTCTCTCCGGCCTGCAAGACAAAGGAAGGCTCAGGGCCGAGCGGTGACGGGGTGGGTGGGGGCAGCGACTCGCGTGAGCTCGGGGACGTGAGAACGCAGCCCCCGCCCTGCTCCCCGCCTCCCCCGAGAAAGGCGGGGCCCCAACACCGCTCCCAGAAAGGTCTCCCCGCCGAGCCCGCAGCGGGTCCCCGGCGGCCGCACACGCCCAAGCACGAGCTGCGACAGGCCAGCGCGGTGGCAGAGGGACGGAGAAGGGGGCGGAGCCTGCGGGCGAAGAAAGGCCGGGGGCGGGGCGCGAGCGGGGGCGGGGCCGGGCCTGGGGGCGGGGCGGGGCGGAGCCGCCGGGTCCTGGGCTGCCTGAGACAGTCACTGCCCTGACGGTGGCGGCGGCGGCGGCGGCAGCGCTCGGCCGGTGGGGGCTGGGAGGAACGAGCCCGAAGCTGCCGGGGCAGCTGGAGCTGGCAGTCGCCCGCGGCTAAGAGAGGCTCTGGAGCTGGGAGCGTGCGCTGGGCCGGGAGGAGGAGGCGGCTGCAGCTGGAGTCCCGGGAGTGCTGCCGGCGGCGGCTTCTCAGCGGAGCAAGTGACTGAGGCTGAGCGTCCGCAGCGGCAGCGGCCACGGCGGCGGCGGCAGGGGCCGAGGTAACCTAGAAGCGGCGGCGGCGGTAGAAGCGAGGCCCCTCCCTCAGGTCGGGAGCTCGGAGGCTGGGGCTGGAGCTGGGACCTGACCCACCCACACACCCACCCTCTCCAGTCTCGGGCCCAGATCCTACCTCCCGGCTCGCTCCGCCGTGGGCAGGGTCGGAGCTGGAGTCGGGCGCGGGGTGGGCGCACAGTTGCACAACCGACCGGGAGGCGACCCCTGGTCAGGGATCAGCAAGGACCCCGGCACCCCCTCCCCCTTCCAAAGACACACCCCGGTCTCGGTGTGGGGCGGGTGCTCCGGCGCTCGCAGCCGGCTGAAAGGGTGGACCTCCGCTCTTGGTCTCTCCGAGGTGGCCCCCCTGTGGCTCCTTGGGGCGGCTCAAACCCAAGGTGGTTCCAGTCGCTGGGAATCCCGGAGTTCCTTTTGTCTATCAGCTGGAGCTAGAGGCCGGAACCGTAGGCAGACACCCACTAGCACTGAAGTGCTCTACTCCTAACCCTTTCCTGCCTCAGAAGGAATTCTTTCCTGGAGCCTTTTCTCCGGCTGGAGTGGTGGATTCTATTCCCGATCCGCATCCTACACTTCCCATCCTTGGCGCAGAGAAAGGAGAGATCACGTTGTGCTTGTGTTTATCATTCATGAAGAACAATCACCCCCCCCCCCCCCGCCCCCTTAAACCAGTTCCCATCCAACCGCAACCCTGGTAATGTTCCCCTAGCTTGTGCAAACTATCAACAAAGAAGTGTGGTTAGTTGAGTAGGGAGACCTTGACTGACTGGTCTGTGCAAGTTAACAGAGCTTCCCTAGCTGGCACTATTCTTACTTACCAAGCTAGTTGGAAAGAGCTTCTTGCCTGGAGTTAAGGATGTCACTGATGTGCATAAAGTATCTTTTTTTCCCTTTGTACAGTGAGGTTTTTTTTTTTTGTTTTTTTTTTTGTTTGTTTGTTTTTTTTTTTAACGTAGGGTAATTTGCTTACAGTGTGGCTGTTTGGGAAGCACAACCATGGAGAAGAAAAAATAGGCAAGGGTTTTCCTTATAATTGTTCTGGTAAATGTCCAACTTTTTGAAACTGCCAAAAATGAAGTCTGTGGGTGTGTGGGTTGTTTTTTTTTTTTTTTTTTTTTTTTGAGATTAACAGGTGATAGATAAGTTTTTAACATGTGATACTTTGCACTAAGATATTTTTGTTTGTTTTGCTTTAGTGACTTGTGGAAATTGTTGATTACCCGGACGTCTTAAAACCAAGAAACCTGTGAACAGGTTTATTAAGAAACTGCTGTCTTGAAAAATGCATTTTATGAAAGCTTTGAATTAAGAAGGTGTTAACAGTGGTCTGTCGTTTCTGCCACTTAAGAGACTGTAATCTGAAACAGTCCCCTGGCAGTTGCCCAGATGTCTGAAACTAGCAAGAACTAGTACTTTTGAGTGATCATCCTTCATCAAGAAACACAGAGCTATCCACATCCTGTATAAATCTAATCTCTCTGATGACATTAGTATAATGGACGGCTTTTCCACATCTAATTTTCAGATACAGAATTAACATTGAAATTTGGAGAAGTTTATACAAACTGATATTGGGCTTTCTCTTTCGTTTTCCAGATGTATTGTCTCATCTGTATACTTGAAACATCTACAATCACATAAGCTCCAGATGTGACTATGGAGTTACGTGACCTCTCAAGATATAGGGAAAGAGTGGCTGAGCTTTGGAATTGGGCCTTTTCCCATCCGTTCGACAATTAAACTGATACGTTTTCTGCCAATCAAGAATAAGGAGCCAAGTAAAGTGATGCACAGTCTATTGTCAGATGGACTCTGTGGCTGTTGAATTTTACTGTGACTGGTTATTCTGTCATTCAAAGTCAGTTTAATGCAACTTAGGTCCTAATGGATGTAAAGACCTGTGTTGACGTTTCCTGATTCTAGCTCATGTTGAAGATAAAAAGCCTATTATGACTAATCCTTGGGAAGACAAAGTCTGCAAGATGGCTCAAACGAGTTTACTGCAAGGGAAGCAGTTTTACTGTAGGGAGTGGGTTTTCCACAAGCTTCAGCATTGCCTCCAGGAGAAAACCAACAGCTGCAATAGTGCTGTCAACACACCATCCCTTGTCATGAATTCTGGGAATAATGCTAGTGCTGTCTCTGGAAAAGGAGCTGCCTGGGGGGTGTTGTTGGTGGGAGGGCCCGGCAGTGGCAAGACAGCCCTGTGTACTGAGCTCTTATGGCCAAGTTCACCTGCAAGCGTGCAGAGAGGTTTACACCGGCAGGCTTTGGCCTTTCATTTCTGCAAAGCCCAGGACTCTGATACTCTGTGTGTTGGAGGGTTTATCAGAAGTCTTGTTGCCCAGATCTGCCGCAGTGGACTTCTCCAAGGATATGAGGACAAGCTAAGGGACCCGGCAGTCCAGAGCCTCTTACAGCCTGGGGAATGTGAAAGGAACCCAGCTGAAGCATTTAAAAGGTAACAGTAAAAATGTCATGCGTTTAAGTGCCTATACAAAAATGAGCATGATTTTTATTTGGTTCTTCCAAAAACTTTGTGAGGTGCCTTTCTAGTGCTGTTCCTTTGGGCTTAGTCTGTGGTGGTAAATACACCTGTTTACTTTGACTATTGAAGGAAACAAGGCTTAAGCTTTGTATTGAATAGAATATGGATTAAAAGCATATCTTTTCATTTCACTTGTTTAATAATGGAATGTTACTTTTCTAATATTACCTGTAAATGATAAGAGCAAGTTATTCTTATGGTAAAGAATGTTAGGTGCCTGAAATCTAGGCTACATTTTCAGGGAGAGGAGCTATGTACTTGGAGATGAATTTGGAGAAACTCTCTGCATAGAATCTTGTATCTTTTTAAAAGTTTATTTTATAGTAGTATGATTTCTTGAAAAGAGATCATTAGGGCCAGTCAGCGGTGTGATGTTTCAGGCACCTGAGTCCCACATGGCCGACTGCATGGTTCCTGGACCTGGTGGATTGAAAAACCTGCCAGGCATGTTTTGGCATGCCCAGAATCCTGAAAGAAGGGAGAAATGGAGAAGAAGAGATCTTGGAGGGAATGGTTCCTCACCTCCCCACTCTCCACTCACACTTTTGGCACTCTCTCTGAAGAACATTAGCACACAATAGCAAATTAGAAAAGAAAATCATTGGCCTGTGAGAACTGGAAGAAAATTTGCTACTGCGTTTTGGAATTTATTCCCCTATTAAGTAATTGAACATTTGAAAGTGTGTGTTATTTTTGGAGAGGGTTTTTTTTTTGTTTTTTTGTTTGTTTTTGTTTTTGCTATAGGGCACATGCGCTCGCCAGACAGACAGAGAGAGACAGAGAGATGGAAAGCGAGAAATCACCCCCCAAGGGGGATGGCCACGCTGCAATCCCTTCTCCTCCATTCTCCTCTCGGGATCTTGGGCATGCATGCACACGCACCCAGCGTGAGTTTAAGCCACCGGGTCCGGGACTTGAACCACGGTCGACTACGTGGGAGTCCAGTGACATAGTCATTACACTAACTGCTGGTCCCCGAAAGTGTGTGTTATTTTAAAAAATAATGAGAATTTAGAATCCTTTCAATATATTTAGTACATTTACAAACATTTCTTTTTCTAACTTAAGCATTTTTCTATGGTAAGTGGATTGGTTCAAGTGACCAAGTTGCTTTTCAGAATGCTCTCAGATTTAAGACATACTCAAAAAAGTATCATTGCAGGGCCAGCAGGCGATGTGGTGGTTGGGGTGCTGGATTCTCACATGGCAGGCTATAGTTCAAGTCCCGGACCTGGCAGCTTGCTGTGGCTTGCTTTCTCACTTTTCTCTTTTTCTCTCGCTCTGCTCAAATGAAATAACAATAAGTAAAATTCAGTAATTCTTTAAAGAGGTGTAATTGCTTGTACCTCACCCCTCTGCTCATTGTAAAAGTGTTGCAGGCACATTGTTATCTTGTGCTTGTTACCTCACTTTTGCTTGGATTACTCATTTTGTCATATACTCTTCTCTCTTTACAATAGTGAGTTCTCAGCAAGCAGAAGTTTATCACAGAAGATTCTGGTATAAGATGCACTGGCTGTTTGTGTTTGTCAGTCTCGTGGTCTGTACAAGTTTGTTTTCAGGAGAGTTTGATCAGGATTTGAATTCCTATGATAACAGTGAAGTTTGTTTTTTTATAATGTCCGCAAATCTAATGGTTTAAAATCTGTAAGTTTTAGGATTGAAATTGCAAATATTTAATAATAACAGATAGTGTGTTGTCAGTGTTCTAAGTGCCTTACAGATAACTAGAATATTTCATCTTTACAATTGTGAGGTAGATAATGTTACTGTTCTTGTTTTATAGATGAGGAAACCGAGGCACAGAGGGAGTAATACATTGTTCAAGGTTATAGGCAAGAGGAGCCAGCAGGTGGCATGGTGGTTGAGGACTCCCACATGACCAATCACAGTTCGAGTCCCAGACCTGGAGGCTTGCTTTCTCACTGTCCCTCTCTCTCTCACACTCTGTCCCTCTCTGATCTAATTTAAATAAATAAATAAAGTTAAATAAAAAAATTACTTTAAAAAATGGCAGAGGTGAGATTTGAAGGACATGTGTATGAATACATATTTATAATCACAAAATTCTCTGGAGGACTTGATGGGAAGAGAATTAGTTAAGAAGTTTGTATATGGAGACTAAGGGGTATGTCATAGTGCAATTAGAAGGACAGTTTTCTGACTACCTATGTAGGTGACAGTGATAGTGCAGAGTGAGAGTTATAGTTGGTGGCACGGAATTCACACATGAGAAGTGTTTGTTCAAACCATCTAAAGGGAAGTGTCTTAGAGATGTGTGGTATTTTTGTAGACTTTTTAATGTAGAAAGACAGTCCAAAAATACCCAGGGAAAACCTATTGTCTTTTTCTGCTAGCCAACAAAATTATGGTTAAAACTTGGGACCAGCAGTTGGCATAATGGCTATGTTGCTGGACTTCCATGTAGTCCACCGCGGTTCGAGTCTCAGACCCGGTGGCTTAAACTCATGCCGGGTGCATGTGAGTGCATGCCCAAGATCCTGAGAGGAGAATGGAGGAGGGATTGTGGCATGGCCATTCACCCGGGAGGTGATTTCTTGCTTTCTGTCTCTCTGTCTTTCTCTGTCTCTCTGGCGAGTGCCTGCGCCCTATAGCAAAGTACCTCTCAAAAAAAAAAAAAAAAAAAAAAAAAATTACAGTTAAAACTTATCTTAGGCTTAAATTCATGAGGAAATCTGTTAGTTGATGCCTATAGCGCAAATGTAAGATGCCATGATAGGTGGACAGGAATCTTTAATATAAACCTTTTCCATTTTAAGAGAGTTATATAGTCTCTGTACTTAATACAATTTTTCCTTTTTGACTTCGGACTTTTTCTGGAGATACTATCTCTTATTGATGAGCTGAATTTCCTCTTCTTTGTTGTAAGTAATTTCATAAGCTATTTGGGTCTATTGATCATAAACAGTCATTTTCAAAGAGCTTAGTCTAAATCAAATAGAATTTAACTAAATTCTGTTATTTTATTAGAATTACTATGTAAATTTTTAATGCCTGAATGCTTAAATGTTTAGTCATATCTGATAGCTTTGATGTATTCTGATCCTAAGCTATCTTTTGCTATAATATCCTAGCTTTTCTTTTTTAAAAAAATCTTGTACTCAGATGCTCCTATTATTTTATTTTCTTGTACAACTTGCAGTTATTAACTAATTGAAGGGAAAGGAGCAATTAGAGTCCTGTGTAAAAAACCACACCAGCAGTGCACTTCTGATTGACAGAAGGAGCTAATCACTTGGTATTCACTATCTATACTTGGTTAGAGAATGTCTACTGTTTCTAATTGGATGGTTCTAAAGCTTTTATTTAATCTCTTACTGAATCTTTCCAAAACCTGGTCACTTCTGCTCTTCATCATTAAAGTAATTAATCATGAATTAAATGAGTTAACTTTGGTATTGGAACATTCTTTTTGATCATAGACATGTTTCTTCTAAGACTGAAGTTGTAACATAGCCATGTTCAAACACAAACATGAAAATACAGTTCAAGGTTAAAATACGCATTTTTGCACGGTATGTGGCATTAGATGTTCTAGGCCTCTACTTTGGGACAAATAGTCAAGATTTTATTGGAGGTTCTATTAGTAGACTTCTTAAATAAGTCTGTTAGGGAATTTTAATAGGAATGTATTTTATTTAGGCATCAATAGATACAATCTAACATGTAGACAATGGGACAGACTAGGCTGTTGTTCACAAAGAGTTATGATATTTTGAGGGGAGACAGAGATGAAAGTAACTAATTATAATAAGACTGGAGAGAAAATATAAATGTAGGGAAAGAAAAGTAAAATCTTCTTTTTAACTTGACAAAAACAATCCAAATTCAGTTTTTATATCATTATTTTCTTAACATTTAATGATGTTGATGGCTTCGTGTTTTCATGTGCGAAACAACTTAGAAGTAATAGAAAATTGATAAAGAAGAATCTTAGTTATTCACAGTTCCACAAAGCTGGGGAAAATGGCAAAGAAGCAATTTAGTAGTGAATGCTTTTGTATCCACTTATCTTTTTTCAGCTTTACTTCTTATTTTTTCCTCCTCTTTTTGTTTAGCCCTAATGGTATTAGATAGAATATATATCTAGTCTTCTTACATGAAATCATAAGGCCCAGTGATAAGTTCTTAATTACCAGTTTACTGAAATCACTTTTTCATGACACTTCTTGACAGTCAAAAAAGAGAGAAAGGATTCATATCAACCTAGTTAAATATTGCTGCTTTCTTTCCTTTCTGACATGATGTTTCATGTATTGTTCCTTAAATTTAGCAGTCCAAAAATGTCTTTCAATATCCATGCATTACTTCTTATAACAAATATTGAGAGCATCCTGTGTTTTAAGCACAGTCCAGCTGATACTGAGAATCTTCTTTGCATTAGTAGAGTTCACTAGGAATAAATCACTGAATAGGACAGAATTTCTTGTCTTCATAGACTTTAACTTCTATCATTCATTTTTATCTTACTTATTTTTTCTTTTTTTAAATTTGTTTTTTATTTTAGTTTTTTAAGGTTTTTTGTTTGTTTGTTTTTCTGTAGGGCATGTGCATCTGCCAGAGTGAACCAGAGAGAGAGCGAGAAAGTGAGAAATCATCCCCTAGGGAGGTGGCCATGCCTTTGGACACACATGCACACATATGTGGCTTGATTTTCAAGCTGCATTGTCGGGACCTGAACTGCACAGCTGGCCATGTAGGATCTAGCACCTTAACCTCCACATCACCTGTTGGCCCAACATTTATCTTATTTCTGTGAAGAGAAATAACAGTTGCGGTGGACTCCTTAGTTTTTATTATAAAACTTGGTATATTTTGTTTCGAATGTGTCTTTTCTAGAATTAGTGTTAAAGGTAGAATTTACTAGTAGCGCTATAACTATAAATCATATTCCGGTTATTTTTGACAAAAACTTTCAAACATCTTAGTTAGGAAATGTGAGGTGGTGGGGTAGTAATAGCTTTAAGTCTTATGGCTGCTTTTGAAGATGGCTATTTTATTCAGCAGAAACTCCTTTCTGAAATCTTTGTTGCTGGTGTATGTAATTCCCTGATTATTTCTGGTTAATAATGTGCAGAACCAGGTGCGTGTTTTCTATGGGTGATGTCAACTTTTCTATGTTGAATAAAAAGATTTTGTTATGTATAATGTTGATGGGAAAAACTGAACATCTTCAGGAGTACCACATAGTAAGTGTAAATGGAATAAAATTTGGGTGAAGAATGGATGACGGATGACTCTAAGCTTTGAGAGTTTAGCAGAAAAGTTATGTTAATGGTGGAAGGCAGCATGGCTTGTTAGAAAAAGATGTCAATGGAGAGACCAAAAGCTGATATTTGTTTTTTAGTCACTTAGGAATCCTTGGATGTTTGTTCTTTCTAATCGTTTTATCTTTCTCCTGGAGCATTTGTGGTTTTTCAGTTGTATCTCTTCAGGTTTTTAGCTTATGCTGTAGTTATTTATACGTCTGCCCTTTGTTATCTCCCCTATTAAACATACGCTTCTTCATGATATTATTCATGACTGATGAATTTTTTATATCTACCATAGAGCTTTATATAGCATTTTGCATATCATCATTGCAAGATGATTATCTTTTGAAAGAGTGGATGATGCGACTTACCTATCTAAAATATGTCTGAACCTAATTGAAAGAAGGCTGAAGCTCTTGAATAAAAAAAGGAACTAAAACGTTAGATCATTCAGGTCAGTTTTAAATGCAGACCAGACTGGTATAGTGATTACTAATTTATTAACCTGCTGTCTTCTCTTTAGCATGTATGAATATGGCATCAGGCCAGATAGTTTTAAATGGCCAGATAGCTATCTCCTGTCTCAACTGGCTCCAAGTATTTTTGGCACTCTCAACAAAAGGGCTGGAACAGAGGGAGGCTAGAACGTGTGCTTCCTTCTTAACCTTCACTTGTGGTGTGTTTTTCATGGCAAAATACCCCCCTTTCATAATCTATCTTGTATAACTAATACTATTTAAGACAGCTGTCATGATCTCTTCTTAAATGTTGCCAACCTAAAAGACTTTTTTATAAATGTATCTCCAGTGTTAAAAAAAATCCATATAACTTTCATAACCATAATTTTAACATGCCTACTTTTAGTCTAAGATTGTCACTTTTCACATATTGTCTATTGTCTCTAGCTTTTAGTAGCTTTTAATTATGTCATATTTACTTGAAGGTGGACTTGCATTCATTCAAGCATTCCCATTTTTTCATCCTGAAATCGATTCTTTTTATCTTAAATTGGCTCCTTCTCTTTTTAAAAAAATAATTATTTAATTTCATTTTATTCCTCATTCTTCTTTTTTTAATTTGACCAGAGAGTGAGACTGGGAGGTGGGGAGGGGAGAGGAGAGAAAATGAGAAAGCAAGCTGCCAAGTCTGGGATTCAAACTGTGATTGGCTATGTGGGAATCCAACACCTTAACCACCATGCCACCTGCTGACCAGCTCTTTCTTTTATATGCACATGTAAGTGCTACTTCCTTTGGCTCTTGGTGTGTTCTATTATTTGCTGAACCAATCGGCAGCCTCTAATTCCTTCTGCACCATGCCATGACAACTGCTCTTGTTTGCATTTTTATACTCTTTCAAGTCAGCCACAGTTTTAGTTCTGTTTGGCATTCTTTTTCTTTTGTGATAATTCACCTTCTTTTTAGATCAGAGAGAATAAGGTGATGCTATACAAATTAAATATATTTTTGCCCAATTTGGAAATGTCTTAAACATATCCAGATTTTTGTTTTTCTTGAAAAGAAAAAACTGGACATTTTGACAATACTAAGTTCTCATTCCTTTGAAGTAATAATCCTAAGGAGTTGAGTGTGCTGCTGTCTACATATGGGGCCTATAATACTCTTATTTGATAGTTCTCCTCACTCTATTATATTAGTCTATACCTGTTTCTGTGGACCAACTTGGCTCCTATTAGGATGTGTATCTAATTCCTCTGAAAAAAGAAACCTTCTTTTATCTCCCCCAAATTTGCTCTCATATTGTCTCAAATTTGTATTTGTGAGTGCTACTTCTTGCCTGTACCTTTTTTCTTTTTAACCTACTAAAATCTGACTTCATTCTCTACATATTTATGGAAAGATATTCATGCATAATTCTCTCTCAACTTGCTCAGTCTCTCTTTAGTCTTAGATGATGTATTTTGGAACATTTTTTATTATTTTGTACTTGCTTCCTGTCAGAGTCCCTCATTGACTCCGTTCTTTGGCAGCCTTTCCTCTGGGTTCTCTGCATGTTCATCCCTCAAATCCTACTTATCTTCTGTCTTTATACATATTCTTCCATTCATTCATTTACTAAAATGGCTACCAGGGCACACCTCTTTCTTCTAGCACTTCTGTTCGTTCATTTATTCATTCATTCATTCATTCTTAAACTTGTTAAGTCTCAGGACTAAAGTAGTGAACCAGCCAGGATACTGAGTTAGGTGGGGAGAAATACATTGAACATGTAATCAAAAAATATATCAAGTCGTTGGGAAAGTCATGATGCATTAAAATGACCCAATATAAATACATGAAAATACAGCTTTGATAAGTACCTTGCCTTTAAGTCTAGGGTAGATCCAAAAACACACAGACACTGAAGACAGTACAAATGATTATTATCTTAAGCCATTAAGTTTTGGGGTGTCTATAATATGCCACTATTGGGAAAATTTGTTAATAATATAAAACTAAGGAAATATTCTAAGTGGGAAGTCATTAATTTTTATCAAAAATCTAGGAGTTATGGGAACCAGCAGTTAGCGTAATGGCTATGTCGCTGGACTCCCACGTAGTCGACCGCGGTTCGCGTCTCGGACCCGGTGGCTTACAACTCACGCCGGGCGCGTGTGCGTGCGTGCCCAAGATCCCGAGAGGAGAATGGAGGAGAAGGGATTGCGGCGTGACCATCCCCCCTGGGGGGTGATTTCTCGCTTTCTGTCTCTATGTCTCTCTCTGTCTGTCTGGCGAGCGCACGCGCCCTATAGCGAAAAAAAAACCTCTCAAAAAAAAAAAATCTAGGAGTTATCACAGATTCATTAAATTAACTCATTCTCTACATTCACTCTTTTGTTCTGTCTCAAGATAAAACAAATACCTCCACTTCTTTCCATCTCAACTGCCATTTTCTGTTGCCTAGGCTACTACAGTAGCATCTTAACTGGTTCTTGTGGCTATTGGCGTCCCCTATCTTCTGAATGTAGTTAAGAGTATCAGATCCTGTTATTTTCCTGCTTACAACATGCCAATGTCAGGGCCGGCAGGTGGCCTGGGTTAAGATTTTGGACTCCCACGTGGCTGACTGTGGTTTGAGTCCTGGAGCTGGTGGCTTGCTTTCTCACTTCCCCTCTTCCTCTCGCTAGTGAACACATGTACCCTATGACATATTAAAAAATAGTAATAATAAAGAAAATTTAAAAATAAAAAAGATATCCATTCTAGCGTTGGCATATTTAAAAACAAAGACCCCCCAAAAAATGCCAATGGCTTCTTGTTATCTTTAGAATAAAATCTAAACTCTATGTGATCCACCCCTTGGCTAGCCTCTGACCTCATCTTGTACTAATTTTACCCTTGCTCGTGGCTCTTCATACATATTGCCTTAATTTTGTTCTGAACTAGTCAAGTTCAGGCCAGCTGATTTTTGTATGTCTTTTTGCCATTTTGTCACTTAGGTACTGTCTTTAACTTGACCTCCTCAGAGAGCTTTTCCTGCTCTGAGTCTTTAGAAGTGTCCACCTAGTCATTTTTTAAATCATATCATCCCCGTTTGTTTTCTTTATTCTTTTTTCTGATCTGGAATTCTTCTGTGCATTTGATACTTGGCTTTCTGCCTCCCTACTAGAAAGAGCAGATAATGCCTGTCTTGTCCTCTTTGAACCCTCATGGATTAGAATATAGGAGGAACCCAGAAGCTATTTATTGAATTCATCATTATTTATATATTAATTAAAGTCATTATAATTTTGGTCACACTAATTATTTGTATTGCTTTCATTATATTCAGTTTTGAATGTTCCCTGTGTTCTTTTATGGAACAGTTTATGCATACAGATTATATAGTTAAAGATCTAAAGGATCTGTTTTCAGCTGGTATTTTTAATTTGTATTTTGAAAAATCTATGTCAAAATTAATTTTTATCATCTAGAAAATATTTTTAAGAGCATCAGACTTATAGTATATAGTATATACGGAGACTCATATGAGGTTACATATAGTATATAATATATACGGAGACTCATGAGGTTTACCTTTTGCTTCTCTTCCATAAACCCATAGTTTTATCTGAGGAATTTTTATCATTCTTTCTGTGATTATCATTTAAAATACATATTCGCCTTTTGGAGTCTTATTTTAAAGGTTGTTTTCTACTTGAGTGTTCTAACAGCATCTGTTGACCTGTCACCTTTCATTCTTACTTTGTAATGCTATCACTGCAAGGTGCACAAATATATGTATGTATGTCTTTTTGAGTTCTCTATTCCACTTAGGTTCATTCATCAAATTTCATTTATCAAATTTATTTTGGGGAACCAGCAGTTAGCATAATGGCTATGTCGCTGGACTCCCACGTAGTCGACTGCGGTTCGCATCTTGGACCCGGTGGCTTAAAACTCACGGCCAGGCATGTGTGCGTGCGTGCCCAAGATCCCAAGAGGAGAATGGAGGAGAAGGGATTGCGGCGTGACCATCCCCCCTGGGGGGTGATTTCTCGCTTTCTGTCTCTATGTCTCTCTCTGTCTGGCGAGCGCACGGGCCCTATAGCGAAAATACTCTCAAAAAAAATTATTTTGGATACCAGGAATGCATGGGATGCTTTTTTAGGTACTAGGATATAATAGTAAACCAAAGTGGCAAATAAAATCTGCATTTATTAGTTTATATTGGGTCATCAGGAAGGTCATGACATATTTTTGCATGGAAAAACATAGAAAAATATGTGATGACTTCCCCAATGACCTAATATTTTGAAGGTTGGAGTGGGTGAAGGGTAGAAAAATAGAAAGTTAGAACAGTTTACAGTGTTAGTTGGCAATACGTGTAGTGCAAAAACCCAAAGCAGAGTAAGGAAGATATGAGTAATGTGCTGGGTAAGCTATGGGATAGAGGGTGGTGAGATACTGCTTTATATGGGGGGGGTTAGGGTGTTCTGAAGGAACTTCCAACAAAAGCATTTCAGACTGAGGAAATACCAAGCACAAAGCTGGCTTAATGTTATCCACAAACAAACAAACAAATAAACAAACAAACAAGGGAGCCCATGTGCCTGGGATATAAGCAAGGGGGAAATAGCAGATGACATCTACACAATGGATGACCTTGGAGTCAGTTGTGGAAACATTGATTTTTACTTTGAGTAGTTTGGGAGCCATTGGAGTATTTTAAACAGAATGTAATATTTTACAGTTGACAATTTTGGAGAGGTTTGTTTTGTTTTGTTTTGTTTTGTTTTGCTATAGGGCGCGTGCAAACAGAGAGAAAGAGAGAGACAGAAAGCGAGAAATCACCCCCTGGGGGGATGGCCATGCCGCAATCCCTTCTCCTCCATTCTCCTCTCGGGATCTTGGGCACGCACGCACACGTGCTGGCGTGAGTTTAAGCCACCGGGTCCAGAACTCGAACCGGGGTCGACTACGTGGGAGTCCAGCGACATAGCCATTACGCTAACTGCTGGTCCCTATAGTTGACAATTTTACAGGATTACATTAGCCACTGTGTTGAGAACAGTGATGAGGAAGAAAGGAAGGAAACCCATGTCACTAGTGCAGTAATCAGAGTTAAGACCAATGGTGCTTGAGCTTGAGTGAAGTGGTGGAGCTAGTGGAAAGCGCTATTCTATTTATTTTTAAAGATTTTTCTGACAGCATGTAGAATGCGGTATGTGAAAATAAAAGATTAGGTAAGGATGATTCTAGTGAAATTTGGCCTGAGAAACTGGAAGGGTGGTCTTGCTATTTACTGAAAAGAAGACTAGGGGAGAAACAAGATAAGGGTTGGAGACCAGAAGTCTGGTTTTATTTATTTATTCATTTATTTATTTATTAAGAGAGAGATTTTTGCTCACCAGAGAGAGGGACCGAGAGATAGAAACTGAGAAATCACCCCCCAGAAGGATGATCATGCAATCCCTTCTCCTCCAATCTCCTCTCGGGATTTTGGGCAAGCACAGACACGAACCTGGCGTGAATTTTAAGCCATGGGATTCAAGACTCAAAACGCAGCTGACTACGTGGGAGTCCAGCAATGTAACCATCTCACCATCCACTGGTCCCCAGAACTCTTGTTTTAAACATGTTCAACATTAGACATCTATGTAAAGATGCTAAATTAGCAGTTCAATTTATGAGCCTAGATTCAGAAGAGGTGTTGTCTGTAAAATTTGGGTTCACTGGCATACAAAAGGTACTTAAGGTTATTAATAAGCTTTATGTGAGGTGTGAATGTAAATGGAAAAGAAAGGCTATCCAAGATCTCTCAACCTTGGTGTCCTTCAGAATTCACAGGTTGGTAAGATATGAAGGAAGAGTAACTAGTGTGGTAGGAGGAAAGAATAAAAAAGTGAAGAAAGTATTGCTGGAAGAAGGAAATAATAAATTATGTCAAGTATTTCTGCTGAGTTGAGAATCGAACACTAGATTTAACAACTTTTTTTGGAATGTTGGTAGAATAGAAAATAAAGTTTGATTATACTAGGACCATAAATGAATGGGAGGAGTAAATAGTAAAAATAGACAATTTTTTGGAAGCATTTGCTGTAAAGGGGAGCAGTGAAGTTGAGTAGTAGGATATGGATTTGGGGATGTTTTAAGAAGGAAATTATTATAGGCTATTTGAATAAATGATGTGAATGATAAGTAGAGGTAGAACTAGATAATTCAAGAGGGAAAGGATAAATTGCTGGAAATATGCCATTGAGGAAGTGAGATGTAGTGGGATCTGGTAATAAGTGGATTGGATCAGAGCACAGCTTGTTCATCTCTAGAGTATGGGATTCATAGTTTACATCGTAATTGTAGTATTTAGATATAATTGAAGATGGATTACTAGAGTAAATGTTCCCAGTGAATGTGTGGAAGTTGTCTTCTAGTTGTTTGTGTGTGTGTGTGTGTGTATATGTATGCATATTTATATACTATATACATGTTATTTATCTCTTTTTTTTTTTTTTTTTTTTTTTTGAAGCTTGCTATAGGGCATATGCTCTTGCTGGAGAGAAAGATAAAATGAGAAATCACCCCCCCCCCCGCCCCCCCGCCAAGGGGATGGTCACACTGCAGTCCCCTTTCCTCCATTCTCCTTTTGGAATTTGGGGCACACATATGTGCTCTACATGATTTTCAAGCAACCAGGTTGGGACTCAACTACAAAGTTAACCATGTAGGGGAACCAGCAGTTAGCGTAATGGTTATGTCGCTGGACTCCTACGTAGTCGACCGCGGTTTGCGTCTCGGACCTGGTGGCTTACAACTCACGCCGGGCACGTGTGCGTGCGTGCCCAAGATCCCGAGAGGAGAATGGAGGAGAAGGGATTGCGGCGTGACCATCCCCCCTGGGGGGTGATTTCTCGCTTTCTGTCTCTATGTCTCTCTCTGTCTGTCTGGTGAGCGCACGCGCCCTATAGCGAAAAAAAAAAAAACCTCTCTAAAAAAAAAAAAAAAAAAAAAAAAAAAAAGTTAACCATGTAGGATCGAGCCACATTAACTTCCACTTCACCTGTTGGCCCCTCTAAATACTTTATTATTATATTGGAAATAAGTCAATAGCCGAGAGTGAGGTTGGAGCGTTGGGAGAATGGAGATTTGGGAAGAGAAGTGCGAAATGGCCATCTGGGAAAGTAGGGGATTAGATGGTTTATGATTTTCAAAGTGTGGTATAGGGGCACTAGGAGCCTCTGGGACATTTTCAGGGGATCTTTAGGAGCAAAATTATCTTCAAAATAAAGACTAGCACTGTATTTGCATTTTCCACTTTCATTCTCTTCTGAGAGTATGGTGGAAATTTCTAGAGGCTACATGATGTGAAATCATTGTAAAAGATTGAATGCATAAACATTCTGGTTGGGATTGTTAATTAGGATTTCATTTAATATATACATATGTTGGAATTGGTCTATTTATAATATTGAATCATCTTATCCATGAAAATGGTATATCCTTTATTTATTTACGTTTTATTTCCACTTTCTCAACATTATTTTTTAGCTTTTCATATGCAGGTCTAACACATCTTTGATTAGGCTTATCCCAAGGCATTTGATTAACTTGTTGCTATTATACATGATATTATATATGAATTAAGTTCTCTGATTTTTCAACGTTAATGTCTAGGAATTCAAATGAATTTTGTATGTTGACTTATAGCAACCTTACCAATTTCACTAACTGTTATTCTTTAATCACTTTAATTTTTAAATGGTATTTTTACTTGATCTAGTTTTAGAGGTAAAGTTTTGTCTAGTTTTGTCTATATGGCTGTGTGTGCATGCACATGCTTCTTTGTGTGCACTTCCTTCAGCATTTTAAAGATATCTTTAAATTGTCTTTTGCATTTGTAGTTCCTATTGAAAAGTTTCTTGAAGTCATAATTTTGCTTCTTTGAAGATAATGAGTTTTTCCTCTGGTTCCTTTTATACTTTAAAATATACATGCTTTTAAAGTGCCTGACAACCAAAACACAGGACAAAAGGGGTCAAATGGAGTTTAGTTTCTAAGTATCTAGCAATTTTGGTTAGTGATAAAAATAATTCTATTTAGACTGTACTAACTAACCTCTAAAGAATAGTAAAAATGTACAACCAAAAAGTTAACAATAGGGTGGGTCAAATCTTATTCTTAGGTTGTAACTAAAATCAGTAGTATGTGGCTCCCAAATGACACCTAAGAGGAAATTGACAGATTTTTTTTTTCTCCTAATTTTGGAAGAGCTCTTATCCTTTGGAATTGCAGTTCGTCTTGTCCTCTTGCTTTCATAAACTCTCACATGCCTTTAAAAATATCAATTTAGAGGCCAGCTCATGGCATGATATAGGCAGTTAGATCTCACATGGTCCCAGAGATGGTGGCTTAAAAAACACACTAGGTACCTGTGTATGTATGGCCAAAATCCCAAAAGGAGAGAAAGGTGGAGGAGAAGGTGATCATGACCCATTGGGGGTGTGGAGGGTTCTTTCTTACTTTCCCCTCTGTCTCTCTCCAGCTAACACACACACACTGTGCGCGCGCGCACTCTCTCTATATATCTATATATATATATATATATACACACACACACATATATATGCATAAGTTTTGTAATTTGTCTATTATTCTCCAGTAGTGGGAGTTTTGGGTTGCTGCCACCTACTACATCTGATCTGACTGTAGAAATCACTAGGAACAAGATTTCTCAGGTTCTTTCCCATTTTATTGGATTCATGCCTTTACCTATTGAATGATTTCTTTTCTCTAGTTAATTTTATCCTTTTTTTGTTTCTCCAAGCATTACAAATACATTCTCATTCAGTTCTTTGGAAGTTTATAAATTACTTTAATTTGAATATAAATAAATATCTGATTATTGAATTTGCTGCTTTTATTCTGAGCTTTTTGAATTTTGTAATGTTTTTTCACTCTCCTATTTTGAATCTCCTTTTTATGACCATTTCATCTTTGCTCTTCCCACCCTAATTGTTATTGATTGCTTCCACCACTCCTCATCTCCAATGTGATTGAGAATGAGGGCTGAAAATTTAGTACAAAGTGCCTTACTCCAAGCTGATATTAGCAATTTTGTAGCTGTAATCAGTGACCTAGGGATCATTTTATAATATGTTGAGCTCTGGTCTCCCCTGATGCTAGTTTTGTGTGTTCCCTGCTGTTCTTAAAAGCCATAGCCCTAGGTGGTAATCAGGAGGGCTTTCTATTTTTTATTTCTTTCATTATTCAAAGGGTAAACCCCAACCAAAGCCCTTAGTTGCAAACAGTGAGCCTGAGTGCTATTAAGAGTCAGGAGAACCAGTAGTCCCTTCTTGCCTCCACCAGCAAATCTCCAGGCCCCCACAGCATCCATTATTAGCAAGCTAGAGCTTTAGCCTCTCAGCACTGCGCTCTTTTCTATTTCTGTTACTTTGTAATGTTTACCTTATTTCTGACTGGCTGTATTTTTTTTTTTACATTCCATATTTCCCTGCTTTGTTTAGCATAGTGGAGACAGTTCATAAAATAACGGCATTACACCAACACCTTGATCAAAAGTTCAGAGACACATTTTACCCTATATTTTGGCTAAATTCCTAAACCGACTTATCAATTATACTGATTGTATTTTTTTTCCTGGTAAATGAATAGATAATATATTTTTTTCTTTTTTTGGAGAGGTTTTTTTGCTATAGGGCGCGTGCGCTCGCCAGACAGACAGAGAGAGACAGAGAGATAGAAAGCGAGAAGTCACCCCCCAGGGGGGATGGCCACGCCGCAGTCCCTTCTCCTCCATTCTCCTCTTGGGATCTTAGGCACGCACGCACACGCGCCCAGCATGAGTTTAAGCCACCGGGTCCGGGACTCGAACCACAGTCGACTACATGGGAGTCCAGTGACATAGCCATTACACTAATTGCTGGTCCCATGAGTAGATAATATTTGATTCCTAACTGCTTGAAAATATTGAATATACTGCTTTTTTCTTTTCATTTTATATGTTTTAATTTATTGGATGGGCAGTTTTGTTCCTAAGTAAAGAAAATAGGACCTAGCATTGTTTTCCAAGAGAAGAGAAAATACATTGACTAAGAATTGTTAGTGCTTTACTTTTCCTACATTTTTCTCATCTTCTATAAAAATATATATTTTTGAAGCCTTATTTTTACAAGAATTTAATAATTTGATTTATAAAGTGATAGACAAATATGTCAATAGACTGACAGATTATTTTACAAGATGTTAAGTATTAGGATTAAGGTAAACTCTGAATGTATAATGTTCTAATGCTTAATTTTACTAAATAATGTGAGATTTCAGGCTCCAGAATTCAAATTGAATAATCTGGTAATGTTACATATGATTTAATTTTTACATTCCTTAATATCAAGATAGGTGATAATGAATGTAGAAAAATACATAGCTATTTATTGAAAAACATTAAATCTGAAGGCATCTTTGGTCAATAGCCATTCATAATTCCTCCAGGTCTAGCATGGTCTAATGTAACTAGGTAAAACATGTGGGACAATCTTTATTTATTTGAAAGAGTATACTGGGGTCTGCACATGGCATGGTGGTTAAGGCACTGGACTCCCACATGGCCTACTGTGGTTCAAGTCCTGGATATGGGGACTTGTTTTCTCACTTTCCCTCCTTCTCTGTCTATGCCTCTCCCTGGTGAGCATGTCTGCCTTACAGCAAATTTTAAAATAATAAATAAAATTAAATAATTATTTAAAAAAAGAAAGAACATACTGATATGTCACAGAAAATCAACTATAGGTCCAGAGTTAATGAATTCAAGAGCTACTGCTCTCTCTCTCTCCTAAGCCCCTCGTGTGTATATGCACATGTCCTCTATCATGAATTTTTAATTTATTTTAAAATAAATGCACTTAAAAATTTGAAGATTAGGGCCAGCAGGTGGTATAGTGGTTAAGGTGCTGGACTCCCAACTTGGCTGACCACGGTTTGAATCCTGGACATAGTGGCTTGCTTTCTCACTTTCTCTCTGGTGAGCACATGTATTGTATAGCAAATTTAAAAAATAATAATAAACAATTGAAGATTAAGGAAGAATTTTACTACACAAAGAGAAAGGGGCAGAGAAAAATGCAAAGGGAAAGACTGTTGTGTAATTGTACCCAGTGAAGGTCATTAGAAAGATGTTGCTTGACTGGAGTAGATTGAAAAGGTGACTCCATGGAGGGGAGGGAGCTCTTGGAGGTGTGTAGGCTGTTAGGGTGGCCCAGGTGAGAGACTTGATGGTCATTTGTGCTATGGTGATGTTACAGACTGAAAGGGAGTTCAGAGACTTGGGAAAAGACATACTCAATGTTGCATAGTGATAAATTGGGTCTGGGTGGTTCTGGGATTGAAAGATGAAGAGAGTTGTAGGAAATGTTATCTGAAATTTCTGATATTCACAACTAGGTAGATAATGTCCCCTTGGCTGTTGCATCCTTATTGAGCATACAGCATCCATCAAGTAAATATCTGTTGATAATGAACGAGCACTGTTTTATATTTAAGTTATATTTAACTAAATATAAATTACCTGGGTAGAAATGCATTATTCAATACAATAAAACCTAACCATTTGTTCTTTACATTTTGCAAGTACCTCCAATGAGACCTGGAGTATAGTTTATGTTCATACATATGGATTTTTGAAATAGTATTTGTGTGTGTGACAGACTAGAATAAAGTGGTAGTAATTTTGTGAGAGAAATGATAAGACACTTAGAAATTCCATACAGCTCTTGATGTTTCTTACTAAAGTGATCCTTGAAATTTGTTTGTTTTGTCATTTTTCTCTCTACACCTTTTATCCTTGTTATAAAAATTCATTTTTTATCCCTTTCTCAAGAAAATCAGGAAGAGAACATTGAAATCTAGTTTCCACCAGTTCTTACTGTACTTCTCTTTCATAATGCTTAGTTACTAACATGCATACACGCACTTTATTTATTGTGGAAAATGTTGTTAGAAAAGTGCTCTGATTTGAGGTAAGGAATTGAAACTTGAATAGCAGTTTTATTCTAATGCTTTATCTTAGTCTTGAACCTTGTATAGTTAGCAATACTAAAGTTTGAGTAATCCATCTTTCCATCAAAGGCAATAGCTTTCGATACTCATGAGGATGTGTCTTTCAGGTGCGTTCTGCTCCCTCTTTTGGGAATGAAGCCCCCCCAGCAGAGCCTCTACCTGCTCGTTGACTCTGTGGATGAAGGGTGTAACGTAAGTGAAGGGGAACAGACGTCGACCAGCCTGTCTGGGACCATTGCAGAGCTGTTAGCTGGTCACCATGAGTTCTTCCCGCCATGGCTGTTGCTTCTCTGCTCTGCCCGCAAACAGAGTAAGGCTGTTACCAAGATGTTTACTGGTAAGATCATCATTTACTGCCATTCCCAGATCTTTTCACTGATGAACCAAATATGTGTTTCTTAGAGGAACGACCACAGTGTTCAATATCTGGATGTCTTGTATCAGGTATTCTCAACTGTACCTTTTAAAAGTTATATAAAAAATAAGTTGTAGTGGGCTAGCAGGTCACGTAGTGGTTGGGACACTGGACTCCCACATGGCTGACCAAGGTTCAAGTCCCAGACCTGGTGGCTTGCTTTCTCACTTTTTCTCTCTCTCTCTCTCTGATGAAATTAAACAAATAATAATAAATAAATGACTGGCAGAGGGCGTAATGGTTACGTTGCTGGACTCCCACACAGTCAACCATGGTTCAAGTCTCAGACCTGGCAGTTTAAAACTCAATGTCACACCAGGCGCATATGCCTTAAATCCTGAGAAGAGAATGGAGGAGAAGGGGTTGCAATGTGGCCATCCCCTCTGGGGAGTGAGTTCTTGCTTTCTGTCTCTCTGGTGAATGCACGCACCCTGTAACAAAAATCTCTCTTAAAAAATAATAATAAAATAAAATAAATAATTCTTTAATAAAAAGAAGTTGTAGCATGTTTTAAGATTATTTAAACACTACATTTTTTTAAAAGATTCTCTTCCTGTTTTAGTAAAAGAAGTATGAAGTGCATACTTGCTCCTATATATTATCTATAGGGTTGCATTTATTACGTTATGGTATCAGTTTATGACTTTTCTACTAGCTAGACTGAGCATCCTGTTTTTTTATATATACCTTTTTCTGATGTGTGAAAGCATAGACTAGATAATGATAAAAGAACATGATCAGTTTTTCTTTTTCTTCCTTTACATTTTTACTTCTCTTTTTTTAGTAGCATAATAAAATTGTGATTACTCCTGTTAGATTATATAAATCACTCTTTCTCCTGTGAGAAACAAAAGGAGTACAAGGTAAGGACTTCCAACAGACGTTACAAGAGATCTTCCATAATATGTATTATGAAAAAACTATGGATGGATTTTTAAAATTTTTGCCCCAACAGAATCTGGTCCTTTAATTCCATTTTTCCACAAAGTTTTTGAAATAATTGGAGCACTGTTAATTAAGTTGGTGGTTAATTAACCATATCACATTTAAGGAGATCTGTATGTTTTATAATATGATGAAACCTTATTAATGTGTCAAGATGATTTTCTGTAACCAGCTTTATTCCCTCTCAGGTTCTCTCTCTTGGATTCTCTTGCTACCAGTGGCAGTGCTTTTGGTTTCCATGTACGGAATCCTTTCTTGTGGTTATTAATAAAAATGTTGGTAAAGTTTGGGGATTAAAATGACAGTTCAGCATAGATAGAGCTGAAGTCTTTTGTGGTCCGTGTTACTACTCATTCCTTTCTCTTCATTTAAGGCAAACGGTTATCATTAGCTTACTTTATTTTCTTCCAAGTCATCTGTATATACTGTGTATTTTGTTTAATTGCCAGAGGACACATGTACTCACCAGAGATAGACAGGAGGAGACAGAGAGGATGAGAAGGAGAGTAAGTACCCTTCAATGGGGCATGGCCACAGTGCAATCCTTTGTCCTCCATTTATTTCTTCATCCTCTCAGGACTTTGGGCACTCACTCATGCTTGCCTGGTATGGTTTTCTTTCTTTTTTTTTTTTGGAGAGGTTTTGCTATAGGGTGCGTGCGCTCACCAGACAGAGAGAGAGAGACAGAGAGATAGAAAGCGAGAAATCACCCCCCAGAGGGGATGGCTTCACTGCAGTCCCTTCTCCTCCATTCTCCTCTCGGGATCTTGGGCACGCACGCATGCACACGCACCCAGCGTGAGTTTAAGCCACCAGGTCCAGGACTCGAACCATGGTTGACTACATGGGAGTCCAGCGACATAGCCATTACGCTAACTGCTGGTCCCTGCCTGGTATGGTTTTCAAGCTGTCAGAGCTGGAATTCGAATAGCTGACCTTGTAGGAACCAGCTCCCTTAACCACTGTGCTGTGGGGCCAGCCGTATACTGTGTATCTTTGTAATTTACATAAATTAAACCTCATATATACCATCATTTAAAAAAAAAACTTTATTTCTTTATGAATTTTAATTTGAACAGAGAGGGACAGAGAGAGAGAGAGAAAGAGAGAAAGCGAGCCACCACATCTGAGTCTTGAATCATGGTTGGCCATCTGGGAGTCCAATACCCTTAACCACCATGTCCCCAGTAAATATACCATATATATATATATATATATATATATATATATATATATATATATATATACGCACACACCATCTTAGTTATTACCACTCACTAGCTGTGTGACCTTATGCAACTTATTTATGGTCTGTCTCATTTTCCTCATATATAAAATGAGGATTATGATGTTACTTTCCTTACAGGATTTTTGTAAAGTTAAATGACAAATTACAATGCTAATACATAGTAAGTGCTTCATATATGTATTGTTGCTATTATTCTTATAATTATCTATCATTATATTTTTTAAACAAACGTATTTTTTTTTGAGAGGTTTTTACTATAGAGTGCGTGCGCTTGCCAGACAGACAGGGACAGACAGAGAGACAGAAAGCGAGAAGTCACTGCCCAGGGGAGATGGCCACGCTGCAATCCCTTCTGCATTCTCCTCTCGGGATCTTGGGTACGCACTCACACGTGCCCGGCATGAGTTTTAAGCCACCAGGTCCGGGACGCGAACTGCTGTTGACTACATGAGAGTCCAGCGACATAGCCATTATGCTAACTGCTGGTCCCCAAACAAATGTATTTTTATTAAGTTTTTGCTATAGGGTACTTACACTCACCCTAGAGGAACAGAGAGACAGTGAGCCATTTCCTATTACCCTCACTAAATCCAGTTCATCGGTTTTAATTGCTGGTAGTACTTCTCCCATGAATAATATACTATTTATTTTGCTGTTCACCTGTCTGTGGACATGCAGATTGTTTTCCACTTGTCACTGTTACCAAAAATGCTTTTTAATCATGCTATGCATGTCTTGTGCACATGTGCCAGAGGTTTACACGATAAACCTAGACTTGTGTCCAGCCATGGAGGGACAGGTGGTAGGTGCCACTGTGTGATACACACACCAGGGCTCAGGTCCCAGGTCAAATCTGACCATGACAAGTACTCCTGTGGGTATGCTTGTCATTCTGGCTGGCCAGAAGGCTGGGGAGATAGTGGCATGACGAGACCATGTCAGGGTTTCTTCCTCTCTCACACATTCATGAAATAAATAAATAAACTTAAAAAAAAAAAAGTTGGTTTTATAAAAATTAAAAACCTAGATTTTGAATTGGTGGATTGTTGGGGCCGGCAGGTGGCATGGTGGTTAAGGCCCTAGTGGCCAGGTTCGAGTCCTAGACCTGATGGCTTGCTTTCTCATGTTCCCTCTCTTTCTCTTTCTCTCTCTCTCTCTCTCTCTCTCTCTCTCTCTGGTCAAATTAAAAAATAAAATTAAATGAATTTTTTTTTTTAAGAGAAAGAATTGCTGGATTATATTATGTACATTTTGAACTTCAGTTCATTGCAATATAGGTAGCTAATATGCTTGAAATAATTTATAGTCCTATTAACAAATGAGATTTCCATTTTCTCTATTTTCTCATAATCATCATTTATTTTCAGGTCTGCTTGTTTCTCCTTGATGTTCTTACTCATGTTCTGACTGCTCTTCTAAACTTTCTGTCTTCTCATTTAGGTTATCACTTCTAAATATCAACCACACACAGGATTCTATATTTTCTATTTTGGTTTTTTATTTAAAAAACACATTTTGAAGGTTTTGCCATAGAGTGCATGCACTGCCGAGAGAGAGAGAGAGAGAGAAAATGAGAAGGAAAGTGAGAAATCACCCCCTGGGCATTGGCCATGCCACAATCCCTTGTCCTCCATTATCCTCTCTGAAAATTATGGGCACACACACAAACATGCCTGGCATAAATTTCAAGCTATCAGATCTGGAACTCAAACTGCAATGGGCCATATGGGAATTTAGTGCCTTAACTACCATGCTACCTGCTGGCCCCTCTAGTTATTTTTCTTTTTTTTATTTTTTACCCTGCCCAGTTACTTAGTCACACACTCTCTTTATTTGGTTTTATTTTCTTCATGTTTTAAAATTTGTGCATATTTTATATTTATTTACTTACTAGTCTGTCCTCTATGACAACAGATATTTTCCTGTGAGAACAGTGTGTTGCCCATTACTGTATCATTCCAGTATCTAGACCACAGCTTGGAACAAAGCTGATATCTGCAAATAAATGATTTGTATTTTTTTTGAACCTACCCTTAGTGAAAAAACGTACTGGGAATTGAAACCAGATTCCCAGAGGTGATGTTAATTTTAAAACTGCACGTATAGGGACCAGCAGTTAGTGTAATGGCTATGTCGCTGGACTCCCATGTAGTCGACCGCAGTTCGAGTCCCGGACCCGGCGGCTTAAACTCACGCCGGGCGCGTGTGCGTGCGTGCCCAAGATCCCGAGAGGAGAATGGAGGAGAAGGGATTGCGGCGTGGCCATCCCCCCAGGGGGTGATTTCTCGCTTTCTATCTCTCTGTCTCTCTCTGTCTGTCTGGCGAGCGCACGCGCCCTATAGCAAAAACCTCTCAAAAAAAAAAAAAAAAAAAAAAACTTCACATATATAAACAATTGACCATCTCTCTGTTAATGGTAGATTTGAAAGTTGGAGGTAAAATTTTAAGAATCTTACTAAAGTTATAAATATATATATCCTGTCAAATTGCTTTCCAAATAGATCTGTATCATATTATATTTCCTACAGGAAACTATTGGTCTTTTTGTACTTCTACCAATATCGAATTAATTTTTTTTTTCGAACTTGTCAGTTTGGCCTGTGAAAGGTGCTCATTTTTATTTGTGCTTTTTGTTTATTATTGAGTTTGTTTCCCCTTATGTTTATCAATTTGGCTTTTTTCTGTGATTTTTTTGTTGTCTAACCTTTACATATGATTCTTTTGGGAAATTATTGATTTCCTTATTGATTGTTAAGAGAACTTTTGTTTCATATTCTTTTAGTCTTAGCAACTATTTCAGCTTTTTAAAATTGTTATAATTGTTTTGAAGTCAATTGTATGTATTCTGTTATGTCATTGGGGAAGTCATGATGTATCTTTCTATGTTTTTCTATGCAAAAATGCACCATAACTTTCCTGACAGCCCAATATTGTCCTTTACTATTCTGTGTTCTTACTTTTATATTTAATATCTTTGTCCATATATAGTATTTTCTACTAAATAGTGTAAAATAAGCTCTAGCTTGGATAATATATCAAACTATATATTTTCTCAGTTTCTTTACAATTACTAGGTGATATTCCATTTATCATACATTAAGTTTAAGCAGAATTTGACTAGCTCTAAGGGTATTATTGTAGGCTGATAACTATTAGGCTTTTGTTATGGGGCTAAAGAACTAGAAGCCCATTTTAAAGCATTTTGTGCACAAAAAAATTAACCCTAGAAGATTTTTGAAGACTTTTATACATGTTTATTTCATCTGATTACAAAAGAAATACATGTTTCATATAGAAAATACTTTACGTTAGAGACCAGCAGTTGGTGTGGTGGTTAAGGCACTGGACTCCCACATAGCCAATCATGGTTCAAGTCCCAGACCTGGCAGTTTGCTTTCTCTCTCTCTCTGCCTCTCTCTGGTCAAATTGAACGATAATAATGAGTAAAATTAAATGACTCTTTTAAAAAATACTTTAAGTGACTATATAAACAAATATTTTATCATTGGAGATAATACTCTTTAATAGTTAGTGTTAAAATCTGTGTATTTTTCCCTACCTAGTTGAGATTGTGCTATATATGTATCAGTTTGATTTTTTTGCTTTGTATATTTAACATCGATAAGCCTCTTAGGGTCAGTAAATTATTTTTTTAATAACTATTTCAGTCATTACTACATAATGTATTGATTTTCACATATTAATATGTGGGAATTCTCTCAACTTTCTTCTAATTGTATCTTTATTTATTTATTGTCGTTCTTGTTGTTGTTTTCTAATTTGACCAGAGAGAGAGAAAGAGGGAAAGTGAAAATAGCAAGCGACCAGGTTCAGGACTTGAACCATGATTGACCATATAGGAATCCAGCATCTTAACCACTGTGCCACCTGCTGGCCCATGTGTCTTTAAGTTTTATTTTCATATTCCCCATTCCTACATTCCTCTGGATAGTGATTGCAGTGAGCATCAGTTTATAAATCTTGGCACAGGCCCAGTCATTTTATCATCAGCTTTCACCAACACTGAGTAGTTTCATACCCTGAGGAATGTTTGAAGTAAGAATAGAAAAGTAGCCCAATAAAGAAGTGGTCCAACATTTCAGTAAATCATGTTTTTACTTGCCTAGAAGTTGTTGTTATTTTTACACTTATAACTTTTTAAAGTTTATCATTTATTTTTCCATGAGCAAGAGCGAGAGACAGGCAGGCAGGCAGACAGCACTCCCAACAGGGTCTTGATGCTTCTGTCCACCCTGGTCTTCTCCCAGGCCTGTGTCACAGACAGGCATGTTCCTGGCATACTCAGGGAGGCTTGAATTGAATCAGGGACCTTTCCCTGTGAGAACACCTCACATAGCACCACGTTCAACTGTTGTGCCACCATCTGACCCCTTAGGAATTTTTTAAAAGGGCTTTGATAGCAATACATGGAGTTTTTTTTTTTTTATTTATTCATTTATTTATTTTAATTTGACCAGAGAGAGAGACAGAGAGAGAGAGAGAGAGTGGGAAAGTGAGAAACACACCAACAGGTCCAAGACTTGAACTGTGGTCAGCCCTGTGGGAGTGTCCAGCACCTTAGCCACCACACCACCTATTGGTCCCCTATGGATTTGTTTTAAAGTTTGTGGAAATGTTATGAAAAAATGATGCATGGACTTCAAATATTTCTTTGCATGAAAATAAACTCAATTTTAATTTTTCCATGAAGTCTCATATATTAAACTGTATTAATGTTCATAAGAGAATTAGATGTATATTACTCAAAAGTTGCAATTAGAAAAAATATGTTCAATGATATTAATGCAAGGCATTTAAATTGTTGATTAACGATTATTCTTAGTTTGTTTTAGTAAGTAGATAGCTATTATTAGAGGTAAGTATAATGGTTTATTCTGTCTAAATTCAGATTACTAAACATTTATTTGGGGGAGTATTTTGTTTATCTTTTTTTTGAGAAGACACTATCAAACAGAACAGTCAGAATTTTGGTTCTATCACTTACTAGCTATGTTACCTTGAGCAATTTATTTTACCTTTCTGAACTTCAGTTTTATTTTTTAAATAGGGATACTTTTCTTGCTGTAGTGGCATAAAAATAAGTTATGTCTGACAAGTACTTAAAGGGTTGCCTTAAAAATAACTGACTTTCGGGACCAGCAGTTAGCGTAATGGCTATGTTGCTGGACTCCCATGCAGTTGGCTGCGGTTCAAATTCCGGACCCGGTGGCTTAAACTCACGCCGGGCGCGTGTGCGTGCGTGCCCAAGATCCCGAGAGGAGAATGGAGGAGAAGGGATTGCGGCGTGGCCATCCCCCCTGGGAGGTGATTTCTCGCTTTCTATCTCTCTGTCTCTCTCTGTCTGTCTGGCAAGCACATGCGCCCTATGGCAAAAACCTCTCTCCCCCCCAAAAAAGAAAAAATAACTGACTTTCAATAAATGTTGTTTTCTCATTTTTTTCTGAGGAACCAAATGTGTTACTATTGAGATTTAGGCTAATTTCTGTCTTTATCATCTCAAGTTTTGATCATCAGATTTTGGTCAATGAGGTTTAAATTATAGATTGTTTCTCATAATGGGCTATATGATCTCCCCTGTAAATCAATCAGTATGTACATTGCCACTTTGGAACCTTTTAAAACACCGTGTAATGTAAGATAGTATTTTTTTTAATAACTTTTTATTAGCGACGTGCCAGCTATCTCCCTTTTCCAACTTATTGTTTTAATGAATTTATAAAGCCAAAGCAAACAGACTCTAGAAAAAGCTTTGGAGATAAGTCATCTCACATCATGGGTAAATATAAATTATTATAAATTTCTAGGGACACTTTAAGCTCTCCTTAGGTGAGGGTGTCTTCTTTCATAATTGAAATTTGCCTTTTGAGAGTATTTCTGTTGATGTTTTAATGGTCATTGTGTATGGATAGCTATAAAATCATGGACACCAATTTAATAATAGATTTATTATTACACTTATCATTATTCATCTTTCATTCTTAGTATGTTGATTTTTTTTTCAATAAATGTATCCATTTTATCTAAGTACTTCAGGCTTAATATCACAAAACTGAATTACCAGTTTTCTCTCCAAATTTGTGAACTATCCAATATTTAATTATTTTAACTTGTTAGCATGTAAAATATAGCTTACAGGTCCTGACAGCTTATCTTCTAATTGGATGTGAATGTTCAATCCCATTCAACTGGATGGGTGGAATAACACCAGTTATCATCTGATAAAGATCTTGTAAAAGCAGGTTTACTTATATGTATCCTGCAAAAAAGATGATTTTCCTAATCATTTGGAAGTTCAGAAATTCTTAACAGAGTGCTTTAATGGGTATGTAAGATTGTCCAATGCCTGGTTAGTATCTCCTACATACAGTTGAGAATGGCATTGAGCCACTAAAAAAGTAAGTCTTTCCATTTGCAGATAGGAAAATGAAATCATTTTTCTACCAGCAATGGCTTTATTTTTTTTTTACAAAAAATAACTTATATACTAATAGGTATTGATGGATTTGTTTATTACATCCTGAAGATATTGTCTTTAAACATTTGTCAGTTTCTATAATCGTTTCCGAGTGTTGACATCTACTTTTTTGTCTCTAGGTTTTCGAAAAATAAGCTTAGATGACCTTCGGAAGGCATATATCGTCAAGGATGTTCAACAGTACATTCTTCATCGTTTAGACCAAGAAGAAGCTTTGCGACAACACCTTACAAAAGAAACTGCAGAGATGTTAAATCAACTGCACATTAAAAGCAGTGGATGTTTTCTTTACCTAGAACGAGTTCTAGATGGAGTTGTAGAAAACTTTATTATGTTAAGAGAGATTCGTGACATCCCAGGAACTCTGAATGGTCTCTATCTCTGGCTATGCCAAAGACTTTTTGTAAGAAAACAGTTTGCAAAGGTTCAGCCTATTTTGAATGTGATTCTTGCAGCCTGCCGACCTTTGACCATAACGGAATTGTATCATGCTGTATGGACCAAAAATATGTCTCTAACCTTGGAAGACTTCCAACGCAAGTTAGATGTCCTTTCCAAACTTCTTGTCGATGGATTAGGAAATACTAAAATACTGTTTCATTATAGTTTTGCAGAGTGGCTTCTGGACGTGAAGCACTGTACTCAGAAGTATTTATGTAATGCCGCGGAAGGACACAGGATGCTGGCGATGAGTTATACCTGTCAAGCCAAGAACTTGACACCATTGGAAGCACAAGAATTTGCATTGCACTTAATCAATTCCAACCTACAATTAGAGACGGCCGAGTTGGCTCTGTGGATGATATGGAATGGCACACCTGTCAGAGACTCTCTGTCTACTTTAATACCCAAGGAACAAGAAGTGCTACAGCTGTTGGTCAAAGCTGGTGCTCATGTCAACAGTGAGGATGACCGCACATCCTGCATAGTTCGGCAAGCCTTAGAGAGAGAGGATTCTATCCGGACATTGTTGGACAACGGAGCATCAGTAAATCAATGTGATTCAAATGGGAGAACCTTACTGGCCAATGCTGCATACAGTGGCAATCTTGATGTGGTGAACTTACTTGTGTCTAGGGGGGCAGATCTGGAGATAGAAGATGCCCATGGCCATACGCCTCTCACCCTAGCTGCTCGACAAGGACATACCAAAGTGGTGAATTGTTTGATTGGGTGTGGAGCAGATATTAATCACACTGATCAGGACGGCTGGACAGCATTAAGATCTGCTGCGTGGGGTGGCCATACCGAGGTAGTTTCCGCACTACTTTACGCAGGCGTGAAAGTGGATTGTGCGGATGCTGACAGCCGGACGGCTTTGAGAGCCGCGGCATGGGGAGGACATGAGGACATTGTTCTGAATTTGCTACAACATGGTGCTGAAGTTAACAAAGCCGATAATGAAGGGAGAACTGCTTTGATCGCAGCGGCGTACATGGGACACAGAGAGATTGTGGAACACCTGCTGGACCACGGCGCAGAAGTAAATCACGAGGATGTCGATGGCAGGACTGCGCTCTCTGTCGCTGCACTGTGCGTGCCCGCGAGTAAAGGGCATGCGTCAGTAGTCAGCCTTTTAATCGACCGAGGCGCTGAAGTGGACCACTGTGACAAAGACGGTATGACCCCCCTGCTTGTAGCAGCCTACGAAGGCCATGTAGACGTGGTGGACTTGCTTCTGGAGGGGGGAGCAGATGTCGATCACACAGATAACAATGGTCGGACACCGCTCCTCGCAGCAGCTTCTATGGGCCATGCTTCAGTTGTGAACACGCTTTTGTTTTGGGGTGCAGCTGTGGATAGCATCGATAGTGAAGGGAGGACGGTCCTCAGCATCGCGTCAGCCCAGGGCAACGTGGAGGTGGTGCGGACTCTGCTGGATAGAGGGTTAGATGAAAATCACCGGGACGATGCTGGCTGGACGCCTTTGCACATGGCAGCTTTTGAAGGTCACAGATTAATATGTGAAGCGCTCATCGAACAAGGTGCTAGAACAAATGAGATCGACAACGATGGGCGAATCCCTTTCATCTTAGCTTCGCAGGAGGGGCATTATGACTGTGTTCAAATATTACTGGAGAACAAATCCAACATCGATCAGAGAGGCTACGACGGGAGAAACGCGCTGCGGGTCGCTGCCTTAGAAGGGCACAGGGACATTGTTGAACTGCTGTTCAGCCACGGAGCTGATGTTAACTACAAAGATGCCGATGGTAGGCCCACGCTTTATATCTTGGCCTTAGAAAACCAGCTCACCATGGCCGAATATTTTCTAGAAAATGGTGCAAACGTTGAAGCAAGTGATGCTGAAGGAAGAACAGCACTTCACGTTTCCTGCTGGCAGGGCCACATGGAGATGGTGCAGGTCCTGATCGCCTACCACGCCGACGTCAATGCGGCGGACAATGAAAAGCGCTCGGCCTTGCAGTCCGCAGCCTGGCAGGGCCACGTGAAGGTGGTCCAGCTCCTCATTGAGCACAGTGCCGTGGTCGATCACACCTGTAACCAGGGTGCCACTGCACTCTGCATCGCGGCCCAGGAGGGACACATCGACGTCGTCCAGGTTCTGTTAGAGCACGGTGCTGACCCAAACCATGCAGACCAGTTTGGACGCACTGCTATGCGTGTGGCAGCCAAAAATGGACATTCTCAGATAATTAAGTTATTGGAGAAATACGGTGCATCTAGCCTGAATGGCTGCTCTCCGTCCCCTGTTCACACCATGGAGCAGAAACCTCTGCAGTCGGTGTCTTCGAAAATGCAGTCGCTAACCATTAAGTCGAATAGCTCCGGTAGTACCGGTGCAGGGGACATGCAGCCTTCACTGCGCGGGTTGCCCAACGGGCCAGCTCATGCGTTCAGTTCTCCTTCAGAATCTCCAGATTCTACAGTGGATCGGCAGAAGTCATCGCTGTCAAATAATTCCCTGAAAAGCTCAAAAAATTCGTCTTTGAGAACAACATCGTCCACAGCCACGGCTCAGACAGTGCCGATCGACAGCTTTCACAGTTTGTCGTTTACGGAACAAATTCAGCAGCACTCGTTGCCACGCAGCAGAAGCCGACAGTCGATTGTTTCCCCATCCTCCACCACACAGTCCTTGGGCCAGAGTCACAATTCACCCAGCAGTGAGTTCGAGTGGAGTCAGGTGAAGCCCAGTCTGAAGTCAACTAAAGCAAACAAAGGGAAATCAGAAAACTCCAACAAATCGGGGTCCGCTGGGAAAAAAGCTAAACAGAGTAACTCTTCCCAGCCCAAGGTTTTAGAATACGAGATGACTCAGTTTGATAAAAGAGGACCTACGGCCACATCCGGGATGGGCGCACCCCCTAAGCAAACCCCGGCAGACTCTCAGTGCAAAATTGTGATCCCTTCAGTTCAGCAGGAAATTGGTCGATCTCAACAGCAGTTTCTGATTCACCAACAAAGTGGGGAACAGAAGAAGAGAAATGGAATAATGACAAATCCAAATTACCATCTGCAGAGCAACCAGGTGTTCCTCGGCAGAGTTTCCGTCCCGCGAACAATACAAGACAGAGGGCATCAGGAAGTGTTAGAGGGCTACCCTTCCTCAGAGACAGAATTAAGCCTTAAACAAGCCCTGAAGCTTCAGATCGAGGGTTCGGATCCTAGCTTCAACTACAAAAAGGAAACACCCTTATAAAAGGTACTATTTCATCAGCATAAAGAATAAAGTATCCAAAGTACATTTTCCTCTACTTGGAATGCTCTGTTCCCTGATATTTATCATGGCTGGTTTCCCCACCTTCTAGTCTGTTAGCTTCTCAGCCAGATCTTCCCTTGCCATCCTTTTACATTTGAATTCTCCTAATTCTAATTCTCCCTTTCTCCTTTCTTGCTTTGTTATGCAAATCTATTATGATTTAACATACTTTATACATTTTTATTATGTTTACCATTTGCCCCTCCTCCCACTACCAAGTAAACCTTAAGCTTTGTGAGGGTGGGATTTTTATCTGTTTTGTTTACTGCTAAAACTCCCTTTACTCGGAACAGCGCTTGTACCTATTGTAGTTTCTCAGTAAAAATTGGTTGGCTGAGTGACTGAATGAATGAATAGTCTATATTTGTGGGTCCAGATTAAGAATGCTTCCCTCTAGTCACTTTCTTCTCTTAAAAGATCTTTGGTGGTGACAGCGGACAGCTATTTCTGTAACACTCACCTTTCTGGTTTGAATACAATCGTATATGTAACACTAAGTAGATGGTATTTGATCGTATCATTCCTTTTCACCCAGAAAGAATGCAAATATTTTAACCAGTAAAAGGGAATTTTTATTATAACAGATCTTTAAAGAATCTTCTAAGTAGTGTTTCCCCACACCAAGAATGGGTATAAAGGTAAATGGATGTATTGGCAACATGTGTATTTAAGACCCATTCTATGACAGTCATGTTTATAAATATTAAAATATTCTTTGCCCAACCATAAAGGATACTTTACTAACAACATAAGGGAAAATAATGAAAAAAATAAATAGGTATTTCAGCGGATGGACACTTTTTCAGAAGCACATTTTCCATATTGGTGATGCATAGATTTCATTAGGAATCTTTGCTAGCTGATACTATACGTATCTCACTTTGCTTAATCATTTTTCTTTCTCCAACAAAATTGTACTCTTTCATCAACAAATTGAAATCTCTTTTGCTTTTGTCTTTGGGGATGTAGTTCAAGGATATGATAGGTGAAACACTAATATAAATAACTTCTAATTATAAGCACTGTAAGAAATATTCTGTTAAAAAATCAGTGGACAACCAAATGTCATTCAAAAATACTTTGTATGAAGCAGTTAATTTATTCTCCAATGTGACCTATTTTTAGCATTTTGGGGGTTCTGATGGTACAACCTTCCAACTGTTGTGGTATCTTTTGTAAAAGCAAAGTGCAAATATAAACAGTAAAACACATGAATTAAACATTTTGTAGAATCTTTAACAGCGCCTTATTAGTTAAATAATGAATTTCTGATAGACAAATGTACTTTATGCTTTACATGGTAGAAAGGGAAGGAGGTGGACTGATACATAGATAGATGTATTCTCATATAATGTCCTAAAACTATACGTAGCTATAATACATATAATATAAAAATTAATTCTTTTTCTTTTTTTTAACTTTTGCATTAGTTTCCTATTCTGTGAAACAGAAGACATTGTGATTGGAGTGGTTCTTCAGCTACTGGATGAAAATATAAAATGCCTGTTCATTTGCTGAAAACAAACATAAAATGAAGAATGTGATATCTGCAGTACAGTTACCTTAATTACTGTAATGTGCCTACATAGTAAGGCTGCCTTCTCAGTGTAACCCTCTGTGCTTAATTTTTTTTCATTTTGTGTGCTTTGTATTCACTACACAAGAATAAGCACTTTTTAAAAAATGCAGACATATACTGCAGTTCCCTGATAAAAGCTGAAAACAATTTTGAGTATTTTAAGTTAAGATTTGATAAATGTGCATGTGCCATGGTCAAATATATACGAAAAGGCAGTGTTCCTTGTATTTATTTCTTTTTTTTCTTTTTGTGGCAAAAGAAATTTAAGCCTACTGTGTCACATTTACATCGTAGCGTATGGCCTGTTTCTTGTATCTTAAAAAATGTTAAATAAATGTTGTAACTGTTCTATGTTCACTATACCTTCAGCATTGGAAAAAAAATGAGTTTCTACATAAATGCCACATTGAAGTGAAAAAATGGATTCTTGGCAGATTTTTTTTCTTTTTAACTAATTTCTAGTAGTTTAGGGAGCTGCTCTGAGTAGTTTAAATCTGGGTTTTCCCAGTGGAGTCCTCCTCATCTCTGGCTAAATGTGTCAGACAGACAACCAACCAGGCTGTAGGCAGAACGACATTCAATTTCATTCACTGGAACGCAATGTCACCTCCCCACTCCCTTGTCATTCCACCTCCAAGACTGTGGACTATCATTCCTGAGGCTTGTAAATTCTCAGGGACAGAGCCATGCCTCAGTCACATGTGCAAAGGGAGATGCACCTGTCTGAAGGTAAATTTTCTTTTTTTTTTTTTTAAGAGAGTTTTTGTTGTTGTTGTTCTAGGGTGCTTGCACGCCTGGAGAGACAGAGACAGACAGAGAGACAGAAGGTGAAAAATCATGCCCTTCCCCCCCCAGAGGGATGGCCACACTACAATCCCTTCTCCTCCATTCTCCTCTTGGGATTTTGGGCACACAAGCACACACCCAGCATGAGTTTTTTAAGCTGCCAGGTCCGGGACTTGAACTGTGGTAGGAGTCCAGTGATGTAACCGTTATGTTATCTGCTGGTCCTGCAAGTGTAGAGTTTTGATCCCTGGACAGTTGACTACCCTTATCCCTTCCTTCCAGCTAAATACTATAAAACATACCAGTTTAAACATTCATACTGGCTTCTCCCTCTGCTGTTTCTATTCTGTGAATTAGTACATGACCTAAACAGCCCTGCTCGAAATCAGTTGGATTCATTTCAATGGTTTAGTTAGATGACTATTCTTGATGAATGTGATAGGTGCTGTCCTCCACAGATGACACCACTAACCCATCAGTCATAGCACATGTGCATTTTTTTCTTTTTTTTTGATAAATAATAGTGATGGATTTGCACTTTTCTGTCCACATACTCTTTCCTGTTTTCTTCTTTAGACAATAGCATGCAGGCTGGCTGGATGACAGGGTTGACAGATAAGTCTGTAGCCCAGGAAGTAAAATGCATTCAAATACACACGTGACCCACAGCCTTGGCTTCCTGGATGTACTCCATCTGAGCTAGCTCAGGTCAGTTGTGGGCATGTCTGGAAAGGCAGGCCTCATGGTTTAGAAGCCAAGGTAGTGGACTTTGATCTTTGAATGAGCCCTGGTCACCTTACAAGAGCCCAGATATTGTGTTCTTCCCATGGTGCTATTGACAAGAAGGTGAAAGGAAAGAGAATTTGGAAATTTAGCACAAAACCATTGCTACTGCTGAAAAAAAAATCTTGAGAACCGTAGTAACAGAGGTCAGTAATGTCATCTTCACAGATGAAGGACACTTGGGATGCATTGTTTGTGGAAATAGACATGTGTAATCAGTTGTGATAAATGTTTCACTTGAATATTTGTGCAAGGCTTTTTTCTTGCTTTTGTTTCTTCAAGTCAGCCAGACTCATTTTGTCTGTGTCATCTGTAAGTCATAATCAGGACTAGGAGACAAATTGATATGTTCAATCGATATTAGGGTGACATGGCAATATGGATAACTCGAATGTGAATGTTTCAAGTATTGAATTCTTGTCCCTATGGGACATTTATTAAATACACTTAATAGGACTCTTGCAAAGTAGCCTTAAAAGTGTTAATGATTCTATTAATAAATACGAACACATACTATTATTGGAACCAACTTTACTCTTATCTCAAATACAGTACATTTACATTACTGTAGAGGATGAAACTCTAATTTCTTATTAGGTGTATTTTTCTTTAGAAAGAGAACCCTGAACGCTGCCAGTTTTTCTATTAACCTTGAATTATTGAAAGTGTATTTATTTAATTTTATTGTTTTTACAAAATTGCACCTTGTGGCCAAAGGGCAAAGATAGAACTCATTGCATAAGGGATTTGTTTTACAAAGAGCTAAATGTTTTCATATCCATACTATAGACACTTGAAACAGTTGGTAGGAGGAGAACTTGATGGAAACATACAATTTTCGAAAGTTAAGTATTCCTCTGGATGTTTTTATATAAATTATGTTTTGGAATAGAACCTTAAATGACTTTCAGTTAGGATAAGATGGTAAGGGTGCTGAGCTGCCCGGCTTCACTTGCTTATTTCTGTGGGGGATTTAATACCATAACTGAAAATGGCTTCTGCTCCATTAAAAAAGAAAAAGAATCCCCCAAATATAAAACCTCTAAATAGCTATTTTTGAAGTTAAAATGTTTAAATTTTGTAAATTAGCTGTTGCTACTACACAACTTATGATGTCATGTGTTTATAGCATTTTTATAACATTTCATCTGTGCCCATTCTCTAAAAATAATGAATAAAAGAAATATTAAAAAAAAAAACAATGAAAAATTAAAACCAGAACATTTCCAGGAAGGTTTCAGAGGAAAAACTGACCAGAAATCAGTGTAAAAAGCAAAGTATAGCCAATATTTTTTGCCCCCTCTTCCTCACCTCAACAGCCCCCAGATTCCTCACCAAAAACAGTTCACTGGTTAAAAAAACAGGAATAAATATTTCTCTCAATATTGTTTTGGCTATGCAAATGTTTGTTTTGTTTAATGTCCCCCAGTTAAACTTCTCAGCAAATGTAGTTGCAGACAAATGCTTTTTTTTTTTTTAATTTTTTTCCCTTGGTTTGGGTATGTAAATAGCCTAAAATGTACATTGAATTTCACATTGTAAAGGTTTTATTTTATTCCTTGTATTATATTACGCAAAAATCCCTATGTATATGAAAGTGCATAATAAATATATTTGCTTTACAGTGGATATCTTGTTTTAATTTTATCCTTGAACCAGTAGAACACGCATGATATGGTGATAGTAAAAACAACTATTGTTTTATGTTAGTATTTCAAGTAAATGTTGAGGAAACGAATTTGAAAACATTAAGAATGAGATACATTGTCATAAAGAAGGCAGAAAAACAAAAAGATTTAGCCTTTCTTTCTTTCTAAAGCTTCTAAAAGGACTTATTTTTTCTCCCTGACAGGTTATAGATCACTGTGTCAGATTTCATGTGTCTGAGAATTACAGAGCACAGTAAATTGTGTACGTGTGTGTGCCTTGATTGTCAGAATAACAGCCATCTTCCATGGGATATTTTGGGGTTTTATTGCAGACATGGTCATTTGTTTCTGAATAAAACTTGTGTGTCTTCACTCATTAAACTTGAGTACTTCTTCATGACCTTCCGTTTTACACACAAGAACGCACACACACACGCACACACACGCGCACACACACAGACACACAGTTACCTCAAAGAGAGAGTTCGTAAAGGCCAACGAGGTATTTTTCTGTTCCCTTAATCATATTTTTTTATTCATTTGCTGGATTAATCAAAATCTATTCTCAAAAAGTTTAAGAATGTAAAACGTTTAAACACAAATGGGTGGTATACATAGAATTTTAAAACAGATGGTTGCTAAATTTATATGGTGTTTTCTAGTTAGTGGTCCATAGATATATACTAAAAGAACATGGCAATTACTAATGTTTTCACCCTCAGCCCTACCAGTTGGAAAGATTCCAGATATAGTAGTGATAATACACACTGAAGGATTATATTGCTAAATTTGAGTTTTCACTTATCACGCAAATGTATGCTCTAATCTTTTTGTCAAGATATGGTCTCTGCTTGCCAGTCTTGCTATTATAGTAAAACTTAAAATTACCCACTATTAAAATGGATTCAGTTTTTTAAAGAATTATTTTATTTAACTTTATTATTATTATTTTAATTTGACCAGGGAGAAACAGAGAGAGGGAAAGTGAGAAAGCAAGCCGCCAGATCTGGGACTTGAACAGTGATTAGCCATGCAGGAGTCCAATGCCTTTAACCACCCACCACACTACCTACTGGCCCCCAAATGGATTTGTTTGAAATTTATTAAATGTTTAGATTTCCATTCTTAAATTCACTTTCATTAATAAACTGGCAGAACTTTGTTAAGTTCTAAAAGCCATATTCTTAGAAGAATATATTTGTAATGTTTAGAAGACCCCTGTGTACATAGCTTTTATTTATCCTTGGTCTTTATGGGTGAACATTAATATACAAACAGTTCCTATCAATATATGGATTATTACAATGGATTAATGTACCAGTTTTACTCTAGTATGAACACAATACACATTAAATAGATACTGTACTGTGAATACTCATCCAAGCATTATCTTTCATTTTCAGTACAATGTTTACTAAATTACATTACTGCCTCTGACAACCACTGCTTTTACTTCTGAATAGTTTTACCCTTGTAGGAATATTTTATAAATAAAATCACATAATAAACAGCCTACTGTACCTGGCTTATTTAGAGTAGTGCTTTTGAGATTCAGCCATGTTGTGGCACAGATGAGTAGCATGGCATTTTGATGCTAAGTAATATTCAATATTCTACTCTAAGTCTGTACCCATATTTTAATGAGGTTGAAATGTTTTATTATTCCTTCCAATTGAGAAGTAAAAGTTCTTTACATATTTTACATACAATATTCATTTGATGGAAGGACTATCCTGTCCCCATTGAATTTGGCATTTTTGTTGAAAGTGAACTGAAGACTAGCAGATGGCATAATGGTTATGTGGCTGGACTCCCACATAGTTGACCATGGTTCAAGTCCTGGACCTGAGAGCTTAAAACTCACACCCGGCGCATGTGTACGTGTGCCCAAGATCCTAGAAGACGATGGAAGAGAAGGGATTGTGGCGTGGCCATTCCCTCGGGGGTGATTTCTTGCTTTCGGTCTCTCTGTCTCTCTCAGTCTCTCTAGTGAGCACATGCACCCCACAGCAAAAATCTATCTAGAAAATAAAGAAAAATGAACACGCCTATGTAAATCTGTTGATGGACTCCATTCTGTTCCATTGATCTACATGTTCCCCTGATTCATAATTTTCCACCTGTTCTGGGCCTTGTTAACTGACTACCATAGAAATCACTGTCTGAGCTAACCTTACTCCCCACCCCTAGGTAGTACAATTTCCTAATTCATACTTCCCTCACTCTAGTTTCATCTAAATTGAGCAAAAAGGACTTAATTGTGTTTTCAGTTTTCCTTTTCAGGAAAATCTTGTATGTTTTTCACATAGTATATCATTTCCCTTATAACTTGGGTCACATATTTATTTTATCTAATAATTAATGCTTTGCAATAGCCCTATAGGGTAAGAATTACTATCTTCATTATTTTACAGATGGACACCTAACATCTGTATTGAGATTTAAATGATTTGACTAAGAGCACCTAGTGAGTGAAAAAAACAAAACTGAATCTCAGTAGGCTTGCTTTAGTACCTATATTACTAATCCCTGTGCTGTTACTGGGTTGTCTGGGAAGTCCCAACACAGTTTAGCATAGAAATATATGTCATGACTTTCCCAACAACCTAATATCTTGTCATAAAAGAAAAACAGCTGTATTCTCATGTATTATAGCATTCCTAAATGCTAGTTCAAAGGATTCTCTAACCCAAGATTCAACTACAAAAATGCTTGGTGCTTGGTAGATAACACTATTTTGGTAACAGGTATGTTGCATTTTAGGCTTTCTCAGTGAATTAGGTTAAGATTCTTAAGTAATGCTTTAATCACTTGCTCATTGCCACTTAACTTAAAAAAAGATTCCATTCAGTTATCTTTACTCAACACTGTGAACCTAATAGGAACCTCTTTGAAAGCAACTATATTGTTCTGCTCTTTAATAAGGTATTACATGTAAAACAGTAATATATAATGGAGGGGTGTGATAAAGGAGATTTGGTGCACTTAGTCTAAGTAACATGCAAAGATGTTCCAAGTTCTAAACTGTTGAGCTAGGCTAGGTCACCATGGCTAGTTGGGGGTCAAAAGACTAAGAATGATGAAATACTGGAGTTTATCATTACTTTCACTTAGTTTGCCAGTCAGTGAAAAGCAGCGTGTGGACGTCCCCAAGACCAAGGCCTGGCTTGTGTGCATCCCCCTCCCTTCAGTAGCAGCATGGTGGAGGTGGTCTGTGGAGCCCACGGGAAGCAGGGCATGCGTGTTGTCAGAGGTCAGAGCTACACACTTGCATTTCACTAATTTATTCTGGGGGGAGCCCCATCTACACTCAGGGGTCTGACCTATCATTAGGAATATCTTCCAGGGCCATTTATGTCCTGTTGTAATTCCTGTATCTGACTCTGGTCTATCTTAACATTTTAAAAAATGGTTCAAGGCAAAAGTGGTGATAAGTTACAGCATCAGAATCTGTTAAGATTAGGTACATATCTAATTCTCCGTAATTGTGGTTTTCAACAAGCACATGTCATTCCCAGTGTGGTACCTGTTCTCTGTGATTCTTAGTGGAGGCAAGAACCAGTGCATCTGTGTGTGTTTCTATATCTAAATATTACTCTCCTTATGTCTGGAGAAAATCATGTTGATTGTGAAGGTAGAGGTGACATTAAAACAAATCATGTGATTTTATGTCATTTGATGTTAACAACTTCATTAACATATTTCAGCAGGGAGATAACAAATAATACTCTCGTACACACACATTTAAATTAAATACTGTAACTGTCATTAATTCTCAGAGAAAGACAATCTGTCCATTTCTGTATAATAGTGAAAAGTCCCAACATGCATATTTCAGAAACACTAAATTCACTATATTAAAACCTAATGCCATCAACTTTCCTTCCCAACCACCAGCTGTCTTCTTGACTCCCCTGTGAATAAGCAGGGTTTTTTTTATTTTTTTTGCTACAGGGCACATGCGCTCGCCAGACAGATAGAGACAGAGAGACAGAAAGCGAGAAATCACCCCCCCCCCCCAGGGGGATGGCCACACAGCAATCCCTTCTCCTCCATTCTCCTCTCAGGATCTTGGGCACGCATGCACATGCGCCCGGCGTGAGTTTAAGTCACCGGGTCCGAGACTCAAACCGCAGTTGACTACGTGGGAGTCCAGCGACATAGCCATTACACTAACTGCTGGTCCCAATAAGCAGAGTTTTTTCATTCTACTTTAAAAAGACAAAGTGGATATTGTAGATGATTCTATAAGGGTCAGAATTATACACTAAAGACATCAGAAAACTCCCTACCTAATAGAAGATATTTTTTGTTCTTCCTTTGGACATCAGTGAAGGGATACAGATTTTTGTTTGGTAACTAAAATGTTAAGTAATTAACCAAATACTTTGATTAGAAAGCCAAAAATACATCCTGGTTTTGAATAAGAGAGCTTCTCCTGTACAAGGCGCTTAGGCTTAAAATCTCAAAGTAACTTTGATTGAAATTTGTTTCCAAATAGTATTAATACATCAGAAATAGACTTTTTAGGTTAGACTAGGCTTAGTAATTGTTGCCTGCTCTTATCTCTTGAAGAATCATAATGTATGTGGTCATATAAAAGTCTCTGAGAGTTTTTTTTTTCAAGAAAAATGTTTAAGTTCATATAAACATTTTCCAAAACACTGACAATAAAGTACCCCGCTCTGCATTCTTTTCAGAATATTAGAATACAGACAAGAAATAAATTCCAGTTACCTTGTTTCGCTTTACCTCTAACACTTAAGCAATTGTTCCCTGGGGGTTCTAACTCTACCATCTCTTACACTGTTCTCTCTCTGCCAGGGCCATTTCCACTATCTTCGATTAGGGCCTCCCCTGGTCTTCTGGGACTCCCCTCCTTTTTCAAAAATAATTTTATTATAATTAAATTTGCTATAGGCCACATGTACTCACCAGAGAGAGACAGAAATAGGGAGAGAGAGGAAGAGAGAAAGTGAGAGAGCAAGCCACCAGGTCTGGGACTTGAACTGTGGTTGGTCATGTGGGAGTCCAGTGCCTTAACTGCTGTGCTACCTGATGGCCCCATTGGGACCTCCCTTTTAACCAGTACTGATCTCCTCTGTGCTCTACCTTCTCCAATTCTACAAACCAAGGGCAGACAAAACCTTTACAGGGCTCTGATCATATAACAGACTTCAGCGGTCTCCAGTCAGTCTCTTACACAGTCTTTGCTCCATGAAGCCAGCAGTTACCTTTTGAGAACCCACTCCTACCTCCGTTTCTTCAGGATCTCATTTCTGGCAGAATGCCAGTGTGAGCGTGGCACACAAAACCCTTCACAAAGGACTGTGCACCTATCTTTTCAGTTGCTTGTTCCTCTGTATTCTGTACCCCTCCCTCTCCACTGCACATACACCAACCCTCTGCTCCTGCCCTCCACAGAAACTCTCCTATTGCTAGAACACGCTCTGCTTTCTCACAGATCCCACCTCTTGTCCCACATCGACCTTTGCTCCCACTTACCAACCAGAGGTTATTTCTTTGTAATTGCTATTGCAATTTATTTTTGTCTTATTCTGTTTTATGCTAAACAGATCGTGTCCTTTTTCTCCCACTATCATCTTCATTTAGACAGAAACTGAGTTTTATCGTCGTAAATTCTGGATTGTCTTCTGCATAGTAAGTGTTCAGCTACCGTTCTTTGAATTGCACTTTCCTTTCATTCAGAAACAGCTGCCTGGTGGTAAGAAACATTTAAATCCTGCTATTTTAGGCCTCTTGTTAAAACATACTCTTGGCTTAATCATGCTCAAATAGGGACCCAACTCTTAGCACAAAGTAGTATATATTTTCTTATTCCTGCTTTCCCATCTGTTCTACTCACTCAGTTTGCATTGAATATAACAGGAAAAGAAATCAATTATTCATCACTTATTCATTTGAACATTTGTGGTTGACTGCTTAATTGCTTTTGGCTGATACCCCACCCTGACCTCTCTGTACTGGAGACAATGAAGTTGAACTCAGTTGATTCCTTAAAAAAGAATTTAGTAGCTGTCACTGAAGTCAATAAAATATATCCATTTTCCTTTCATTATACAATAAGCATAGAGAATAAGCAGTTCTCAGGTAAAAATAAGATAAAATAAGTGGGCTGTCAGCCCCATCCTGTTTCATAGGTACATGACTTCCCTGGCTTCTAACTCTTTCCCTGAGCATCCGCCATTAGTTCTACTGGTGCAGTAATAACAATAGGCATTTTATTTGAGACTTGGTAATAACGCCTTTGATACACATTTTAATAGAAGCTGAAACATAAATAGATCAATGGGGAAAACAGCTCATTAAAGATGAAACAAAATTGGTAAAATAAGAGAAGAAAAGTTATACTGTGATGGAAAAATAAAGTGTAAACTTCAAATAAAAACAGAGACCCTCAAAATGAGATGACAAAACAAATCCATGAGGACTTCTCATATAGCTCTAGACTCTCAGGTGATGTATACACACGCACACACACACACATACACACACCTCAGTAAACTGTGAACTAAATACTATGGGTACGTTTTTTATTTGATTTTGATTTGTATTTCTTACAAGAATGACTTGTTTCTATTTCATTGTAATAATACTCACTTTGTAGTTAAATTCTTAACAGAGAAGGAATTTCTGGGTCCATGGAACATGGAGAATTTATGTGTCAACCGGATACTGTGAGAACTATTAGACCAGCTTCATTTAAATACAAAAGAAGTCCATTCTTTTAGTTCCTGGTGTTCTAAATGTTTTTCATCTCAGTCATGTTTAATTCTGTTTGTGACTAACAATGCATTTATTTTAGTGCCAGCAACTCTCCATTGGAAGTGCAATTTGTTTATTTAGTCAATAAATTCTAATACTTAATATCCATTACTGACCATTAAAAGGGATAAAGAGAAACTCAATATCTGCTCATGAGGGATGTGTATTCTTACCACCTTTCTTTTTTTTTTTTTTTTTCTTTTGAGAGTTTTTTGCTATAGGGCACGTGTGCTTGCCAGAAAGACAAAGACAGAGAGACAGAAAGTGAGAAATCACCCCCCAGGGGGGATGGCCGCACCGCAATCCCTTATCCTCCACTCTCCTCTTGGGATCTTGGTCACGCATGCACACATGCCCAGCGTGAGTTTAAGCCACTGGGTCTGGGACTGGAACCGCCATCAACTACATGGGAGTCCAGCCACATAGCCATTACGCTAACTGTTGGTCCCCTTACTACCTTTCTTAAAGAGAGAGTAGAAACATGATACAGAATAGAATTAGAACCTGAGCTCTGTGCGAGCAGAGACAGTTTCTCTTGCTCCTGCCATATTTCCAACAGTTCTGGACATAAAAGAAGTGTTCAGTAAATATTAATGAGAAAATGCTTTGAAATAGGTTTCTAACCAGAGAAGTCTATGAAGTCTAAAAGTTTAGAATGTTTTATTGTTTCCATTGATATGTTTTATAGCATCTCACTTCTAATCCCCAAATGATAGAAGGAACTATCACATATGTGAAAAGGCAGCCTATAACACACACACACACACACACACACACACACACACACACACATTCTGACCTAATGGGGAGCTAGACTCAGATGTCCTGGGATCAGGTTCGAATTCTTTAGCTGAAGGAAACAGAAACCAACTAAAACCAAAGAAATTAGACTTGGGGGATATTAGTGTTAGCAGAATTCATGTGAGGAACCTGACCTGGACACAAGCAGGGTTCAAAGTTATCTATAGAGTCTAGAAAAAGGACATACAGAAAAAGCAGGAAATAGTTGTTTAGGGAGTCACTGCTTGGATGAATGGAGGTCAATTGTTTTCATTGTCTTTGCTATGCTGTTTAAATTCCAGCGGGGTTAACCTGGGTCATGCCCCCATCTCTTAGCTAGGACAGAACACCTCATTTAAAGTCCCAAAGACAGTATCCAAAAGGGAATGTGTAATTCTCAAGTGGACATCAGGGTGCTATTAGGAAAGGAACATAAATGTAGAAAAATTCAAAATAGTTGGGACCAGCAGGTGGCGTGGTGGTTAAGGCGCTGGACACTCCCACATGGCCGACCAGGGTTCAAGTCCTGAATCTGGTGGCTTGCTTTCTCACTTCCTCTCTCTCATTCTCACCCTCTGTATCTCTCTGATCAAATTAAAAAAAAAATAAACGAATGAATAAATAAAAAATAATTATTAAAAAAAAATAGTAATGTCAGTTACACTGTTCATGTAAACTGAGGCATGTCAAGGATTGTGATGTGTCTGAGATTTCACCCTACTTACATGCTCACAAGCTAGCCTGCCACCATCCCAGATGCCAGCAGATGACACAAGACTTCTGGGTAAGAGACAAAGGACTCTATTACTCACAGCACAACAGACAGAAAGCACTTCATCTTTGCTTGGGTTTTCCTTGCCCCATGAACTCCACAGAGATAATTTGGAGACAGGCTCAGGAGGATACTGGGTCTTGACTATGTTTCATAGCTAAAGAACCTAGTGCCAGGACCAGCAGTTAGCGCAATGGCTGTGTCGCTGGACTCCCATGTAGGCGACACTGGTTCAAGTCCTGGACCCGGCGGCTTAAACTCATGCCGGGCGCGTGTGCGTGTGGGCATGGCCATCCCCCCGGGGGTGATTTCTCATTTTCTGTCTCTCTGTCTCGCTCTGTCTTTCTGGCACGTGCCCTATAGCAAAAACCTCCAAAAAAAAAAAAAAAAAAAAAGAACCTAGTGCCTAGGAAACCCACAATCTTAGAAAGGAAACAAAAAGATTGGATCACAGCAACACTGAATATTCAACAGAAGAGAGTTTGAACAGAAGACTGAACTGGTGAAATAGAATTGTATGACTTTTGAGTAAAACATTACTGATTTTTCTTTTTACTATGCTTTGTTTTCCCAATTTAAACATTTTACTTTCTTTTGAGTTGTTGACAGGTTCAGCAATTTGTTAAAATATTTTTCTTGTTTGTTTCTTTAAATGGAAATACATACTTTTCTTCCTTCCTGACCCCTCTTGAATTGAAAATATTTGGGAGTATTCTTATTTTGTGGCAGAAGAGTTATGTGCGTAAGTTCAATAATGCCTGTTGCATTGAATCAGAAATTGGAAATACTCATTACTGGACAGGGATTTGACTGGAATGTCATATCTGAAGATCAATCAGAAAATTATGGAACTAAGGTGGATTTCAAGTAAGCAACAGAAACTCTTAGAAAGATGTCCTGGCACTATAAATAGTACTGCCTGGCAGAGAGGATTAGAGAAGATATATGAAAGAATTTATAACATAAAATAACCTGGACTTTTCCAGCCCAACATTGTAACCAGTAGAGATTGCAAAAAAAGCAACCACACCAGAGGATTATCTTGAGAAAGACTTTGAAGAAAGAAAAAGAGACTGATCTTTGCTAGCAGATGGTACATCACAGAATACTTGGTAGGCAGGGCTGAACTGAGAAGGTTAAAGTGTGACTAGTGTGCTGGGCATTTGCTTTTCAACAATTTGAGTAGTTGACATGTAAATATTTTCTCAAAAATATTTAAAACCATACTGTTTCTGTTATTATAGAGTCACAAAATTATTATCTTTAAAATTCAGTATTTTGAAATTTTGAAAGTTGTTTATAAACTGTCAAGAACTATGGAGTATGAGCTAGAATTTTTTGATATGTAAAGTAGGTGTGGAAAAATGTAAAAATAAATAAATTAATGAAAGAAAAAAAAAAAAGAGAGGAACTGCTAGCAAAATTACCCAGGCTTTGACCTAGACAGAGTCATTATCTTCATCATCTTGAAAAACAAATAAATTGCCCTTTGCCCCGGAAGTAGGTAGTAAATCTCCAAAACTCTTTATTGCACAAACATCTTTGAAAGGATAGTCCAGAATAAAAGGTGCTTTGATATGGGTGGGGACACAAGACACCCATGAAAAAATTGTTCCCAATAATTGTTCCCAAGGTGAGAGGCTCAGGTAAGATAGGTGAATGTCTAATCTAGATCAAAGAAGGAAGAGAAAACCAATAGTCAAGTCATTGGAACTGAAGTTCAAAGGGACTAGAGGATAAAGATAAGATTAGGACACATAGCTAAGAGATTTGGGTTTGGTAGATTCAGAGAGCTAGGTGCTGGTGCTATTGGGAGCATTGGAGTCACCCTTAAGCCCTGACAGTTGTTTGTACATGTCAGGCAGGTTTATAACACCAAGAACAGGGTGGATATTTTGCACCTCTATCAGTTGGGTAGAATTTAAGCTTCATATGATTGTATTTGTGAAGAAGGTGCAGGAACATGCTGAGATGGGTTTGGCACTGTGCCCTGAGTTCAGTTTCACTCTACTACCTCAGTGACAGTCCCAACCTCGGACAGTGCCTCAGTAGAGCACTCCCTTCTGAGGCTGTACTCCACGAGCTGTCCTCTGGTATTATTTCCCAGCATAGCAGCTGAGCCTTCCACAGGACACGAAAAAGGAAGAAGGCTGTGGCCATAATGCTTTCAAGTATGTTCCCCATTGAGCCTACATAGATATCACCTTTGTCCAAACTCACAGGTTAGGCTTCCTGGGAGAACATTTGCCAAATTCTGTCACCGTAGGTCCCAGCCCTCCCCACAGGGCAGTGATAGAGGATGAGTGTGGGACCTGACCCAACAGTGACACCCTAGAGCCTTGAATATGGGCAAGTAAGGACAAGGCCCCTAGTTATCCCGACTCTATTTCTCATGCAATATGCCTCTCAGGAAGATTCAGAGAAATAGGTGTTGGTGTGTGCTTTAAAAATACATCAATCATTTATGTTTAATAAGTTAATATTAAAGAAGAAAAGTGTGAAGATAAGCTCTTTTTTTTCTTAAGCACAAGATAATACAAGTTAAAGTATGAATAAGGACGTAAAGCAGGTAGCACTTTGTAGGTAAATAATTCTTTTTATAAATTTTATTTATTCACTTATCCATTTTAATTTGACCAGAGAGAGACACAAAGAGAGAGAGGGAAAGTGAGAAAGCAAGCCACCAGGTTTGGGACTCGAATCGTGGTGGGAGTGTCCAGTGCTTTTATCACAATGCCACTTACTGGTCTCTGTAGGTGAATGATTCTACCTAAACAATTTAAATGATATTTTTTAAAGGAAAGAAAAACATTCAAGTAATTTCTGAAATTTAGGCAACAAAGAGCTAATGGAAACCTAAAACTTACAATAAGCAAGAAATAAATTATCACTTGAAAGTTATATAAAACCTTTATCTGAGATATTTTCTCTCTTTTGCTGTAGTGACTCTGTTCAAATCTTAAATAAATTACTCACAGTACCTCATATCCATAAGAAAAATTTGACTTTATTGGACTTAAATCTGCTATTTAGGATATATTTAAGTCAAACACATCCTTAAGGGAATACTTAAGAATGAAACATTGAAGATGATCCAGAATTTCCAATGAATAAATAGCACCCTGAATGATTCCTCTAAGACCTGAAAATGCATCTATGGATTGGTTTTAAGAACTATCTTGCTTTTTCAATCTGTTGGTTATTAAGCTGGGAAGATCCTTTATCTCTGCCATGAATATCGTTCTTGTCCTGCTTAAAACAATCATTTTACGGGTAAAATCTGTCTTGGATCAGAATTATTTTAGCAGCTTCCCAATAGTTTCTGCAAATCAGTTATGCTTGAGAAGTTCTGCCTTGGGTCTTCCAGTTCGACTCCCCACTTTAACAGAATGACTCAGGAAACTTAGTCTCCATCATGTGACAGATCTTAATCTAAGCTGAATGATTTTCCATCCCTGCCGCAACATGTAAGATTTTATGTTTCTCCTTTTTACATCAATTTTTCTGACATTTCTTCCTTCCCCATAAGGGAATCCACAGTGAATTTTCATTATTTCAGAGAGGAGTGGGTCGTATTTCCTTCTTCAACCTGTCATGCAGAGAACAGAGGTGCTTCTGTTTTCCCATCAGAGATCAGTACAGGAAACAGCAGCATATATCCCAGTTGTGAGTAATTTTTTATCCAATTTCTCAAGTGGAGAAAGATAACCAAGTATATGAAATACAACCTCAAAACATATGAGATGCATTATGAACTTTGAATGTGCATAGACTAAACAATCTCATTGAGTTTCATACTATCTATAAACACGTCTAAATTTCCAAAAGGTCTAAATTTCTATATATATTTAAAAAATCAATCTAAGAATCAGAGTAGAAAGCATGCAGCAAAAACACACTTTCTGCAGGTAGGGGATCAACCTGAAGTAACGAAGCTATATCTAGCTGATACACACTTCAGGAGTTGCTTAACACTATTGAATAAATGTGAAAGCCTTGAAGAAATGGATCATTTTCTAGATAAAAATAATGTACCATTACTGACCACAGAAGAAATTAAAAATAAACCTGAACTTTTTTTTCATAGAAGAAATACAGCTTTCTTGAAAGAAAGAAAGCCAGAGTGTATTATTTCAGATTTCTATTTAATATTCTATTTAATATAGAGCAGAAAATTCTGATGTTTTAAAACTCTTTTAAATTCTGTGTGTATTGGGGGGGAACACTTCAAAATACTTTTGAAAAAGTTTTTTACTTACTTACTTATTTATTTATTTACCTATAGGGCTTATATACTTGCTAGAGAGAAGGAGAGAAAGAGAAAGTAAGAAATACCCTCCCCCCAGGGGGGATGGCCATACTGCAATTCCTGATCCTCCATTCTCCTCTCAGGATCTTGAGCACACATGCACACACTCCCAGCATGATCTTCAAGCCACTGGGTCTGGAATTTTATGTATTTATTTTTTTTTGCTATAGGGCACGTGCGCTTGCCAGACAGACAGAGAGAGACAGAGAGACAGAAAGTGAGAAACCACTCCCCCCCCAGGGGGGATGACCACGCCGCAATCCCTTCTCCTCCATTCTCCTCCTGGGATCTTGGGCACGCCTGCACACGTGCCTGGCGTGAGTTTTAAGCCACTGGGTCCAGTACTCCAATCGCGGTCAACTACATGGGAGTCCAGTGACATTGCCATTACAGTAACTGCTGGTCCCGTGGGTCTGGAATTTGAACTGCTTGGTCAGTCACGTGGGATCCAGTGCCTTAATCTCCATGCCACCTGCTGGTCCCCAAATACTTTCTATGCCATCCTCACACTGCATGGTTTTGAATCTGTTATTTCAGTTTATCTAAGTAATACCAGTTCCCCAAAAAAAGAGTTCAAATTTCAGTCACCATGATACACTAAACGAACAAATGCATAAAGTATAATAAAAACTTCACCACTAGCTTTTTAGTCAACAAATGCACCCAGATTTCAAGGATTAAGAGCGCCTTGCCTGGTTTCCCAATCACACACAGTTTAGTCCCACTTCAGGCAGAGAGGACTGCCCTTATGTACATTAATAAACAAAACCTAGAAAAGACTGCATAAAGAAGAAAGTAGCAGACCAAGTCATTTTATTTATGATATTTGATGCAAAATATTGTAAGTAGATAGGAGTTGGAACCTAGCACCACATTTTAAAATGTTTTATCTTGACCAGTGGTGTTACTCCAGATATTCAAGTACAGCTTAATACTGAAACAGCAATTAATCCAGTAGTTCTTTGTAATTGCATATCCAAGGAAAACGGCATGTATGTATAATCTGTGGTTACTGAAAAGACATTTGACAGATAGCAATAGTCCTTGCTAAAGACACTGTATACAAATAGGATAAAATACATGATTCTAAGGTTTCAAGTTACCTTTATGCTTAAAAAAAACCCAAAACCATGAAATACATTTCCACTGAAGTCAGTAATAAATGAAGAAAAATACATTATAACTACTATTATTTAATACTGTTCTTTTTTTGTAATTTTCTTTTTTTAGAGGTTTTTGTCTTAGGGCACATACGCTCGCCAGAGGGAGAGACTGAAAGACAGTTAACACTGTTCTAAACTTACTAGTCCATATTGTTAGAAAAAGAGTTTACAAAGGAGGTAAAGTTATTACTATGTGCAAATGAAGTCATCATGTACTTGGAAAAGCTCCAATAAATCAACTTAAAAATGACCACAAGCAATGAGATGTTTCGATAAAGTACACAGTATACTTTTTTATTTTTTTGAGAGGTTTTCACTATAGGGCGCGTGCGCTCACCAGACAGACAGAGAGAGACATAGAGACAGAAAGCGAGAAATCACCCCCCAGGGGGGATGGTCACGCTGCCCGGTGTGAGTTTTAAGCCACCTGGTCCGGGACTCGAACCGCGGTCGACTACGTGTGAGTCCAGCGACATAGCCATTACCCTAACTGCTGGTCCCGAAGCAGACTTTTTCACTAGATACCTTTACTTATTGACCCGTCAATTTATTTAAAAAAAAAATAGGCTGATGATTCTAACAAACCTAATTTTTAAAACTTGTTTTCTGTCTGGATATTTTTTAAAACGTTATCTATTCATTAGCGGCTCTTTTCAACTTTTTTCTCAGGGTAAGCAAGTGCCATCTGCCAATTTGTACGTCATCTGAAGTCAGCTCACCATGACTCACGGCATGTCACCCAGCAGCCTACAGTAGCTGCAATCCCAGAAATTAGCTTAGGGTGCAAACCTGTTTCCTGCCTGACTGTGGACCTTGCAGAAGGTGTGAATTTTCTTAGTCAGACTTAATTTCCATGGTACCTACCATTTCCTAGCACTATAACCGTAGGCAAATTACTTACCCTCTTTCCCCACGTCCTCTCCATTTTGCAAAATGAAGATAATGCTCTCACAACAAGGTTGTGAAGATTAAGGGAGTTAACATACATAAAACAGCCATTGGAGCACTAAATACGTGCTAGTTGTCTTTTCCTTTTTTTCTCATATAACTTGCTAAATTGAGCAAATGGTATTTTTTTTAAATAATTATTTTTATTTAATTTTATTTAAATGTGATTTTCAAGTTGCCAGGTCTGGGTTGTGTGCATGCCCAAAGTCCCAGGAGAATGGAGGAGAGGGGGCAGCAGCGTGGTCATCCTCCCTGGGTGTGGTTTCTCACGTGCCTTCTCACTGTCTCTCTGCTGTGAATGCACCTGCTCTATGTCAAAAAAAAAAAAAAAAAAAAAAAAAAAAATAGTGATTATCTACTAAGCTTGATCAGATCAATGGTGGGAGGATTCTTTCTAAACTGCCTTAGAAGATTCTTACTGCAACTGGACTCTGCAAGGGTTGGCAGGGAAACCCAGGATGGAGGCCTAGTTGCAAAGAGAGCTCAGAGAAGCATGACTGAAAGCTGGTTAAGGACAAAGTCTTTCTCAGAACCTTATAGTTGAAAGTCAAGATTTGTAAGTGGGAACCAGCAGTTAGCGTAATGGCTATGTCGCTGGACTCCCACGTAGTCGACTGCGGTTCGCGTCCCGGACCCGGTGGCTTAGAACTCACGCCGGGCGCGTGTGCGTGCGTGCCCAAGATCCCGAGAGGAGAATGGAGGAGAAGGGATTGCGGCGTGACCATACCCCCTGGGGGGTGATTTCTCGCTTTCTGTCTCTATCTCTCTCTCTGTCTGTCTGGTGAGCGCACGCGCCCTATAGCGAAAAAAAAAAAAGAAAAAAGAAAAAAAAAGATTTGTAAGTGAAATATATGTAGATACTTCTTCAAGGTGATGGCACTTGATCTCCAATAAACTTCTGAAGAAGTACCCTAAAATTTCATGTCATAAGTAAAATAGTTATCTTTGAGAACAACCTGCAGTGGTCCCCCCTTATCTGGGATTTCAGTTATCTGTGCTCAACCACAGTTTAAAAATATTAAATGGAAGATTCCAGAGCCAAACAATTCATAAGTTATAAACTATGTGTCTTTCTAAGTACTGTGATAAAATCTCACACCGTCCCACTCTGTGACGCCTGGGATGTAAATCTCCCTTTCTCCAGCTTATGCATGCTGTGTACACTACCCACTCAGTAGTCACTTAGTTGCTGTCTGTTATTCAATTGAAAAATACATAGATAGCATATATAGAGTTCTGTATTACTCACAGTTTTGTTTTGTTTTAGAGGCACTTATACTCCTGAGAGACAGATAAAGTAAGAGGGAAATTGAGAAATCACCCCCTCCCGGGGGAGAGGGGAGTGGGGATATGGCCATGCCACAATCCCTTTTCCTCCATTCTCCTCTCGGATTCTGGGTATGCATGTACACACGCACCATGTGAGTTTCAAGCCACTGGGTCTGGGACTCGAACTGCAGTCAGCAATGTGGGAGTCCAACAACGTAGCCACTAAGCCATCTGCTGGCCCCATTATCCACAATTTTAAGTATCCAGAGGGTCTTGGAAAGTATTTCCCCTAGATAAAAAGAGACTACTACATAATGAAAATAATATCATGCTGAGGTTCAAGAGCTGAATGACCTCACAAGCAGAATTTCTCTCTTCACTTCTGCCCTCCTGTTTCTCTCCCCTCATTCTCCCCAGAAGCAAGTCATAGAAACTAGAATTTCTAGTCCCCACAGCTGGGCATAGAAACCATATGCCTTTTCCCAAAGCCAGCCATAGAATCTAAAAAATAGTACTCTACCTTTCCCCCACCTTTCTGGGTAAGATTTGGCCATGAGAAAATTCTCTGACTCTACCTTGTCTGATGTTAAATAGTAAGATTCTCATTCCAGAGGGATCCTGCCCTATCCCTTTGAGAAAGAAATGCTACAGAGGAAGGCCAAGCCACAACTAAATGGACAGGTCTTACTAGGTTTCCCCAGTCCGTGTAATTCCATGAACTCACATCCTTTTTATCCCATCATGTGTTTTATCCACTGCAGCATTACAATATGAAAAAGAGCCAGAGGACAATCAAATATGTAATATGGACTCAATGAACAAAGTTAGCTTTGGTTTATCACTGCTTGCCTTTATTGGACAAAAGCTATTTATTACTAAATTCTGAGAAAAATATGTCTTTGGCGCCATGTTGATGACAATAATTATACCAAAAATAATACTGAGAGTGATCTCTGCCATTGTCCCTAAAAATAATTATTTAAAATAGAATGCCTATCAAGGGAAAAAGGACCAGAGGGTTTAGTTTTTTAACTTTCTTTTTTATTCCTAATGTGTAGTAAAACCTTTAGTGTTTGTTTTCTTTCTTTCTCTCTCTCTCTCTTTTTTTTTTTTTTGGAGAGGTTTTTCGCTATAGGGCATGTGCGCTCGCCAGACAGACAGAGAGAGACATAGAGACAGAAAGCGAGAAATCACCCCCCAGGGGGGATGGTCACGCCGCAATCCCTTCTCCTCCATTCTCCTCTCGGGATCTTGGGCACGCACGCACACGCGCCCGGCGTGAGTTGTAAGCCACCGGGTCCGAGACGCGAACCACGGTCGACTACGTGGGAGTCCAGCGACATAGCCATTACACTAACTGCTGGTTCCCTCTATTTTTTTTTAATAAGAGCTTTCCCTTCATGTGCATATGTTGTTCCTATTAGCCTATATAGGAGACACACGTCTACACTGAGGGTGAATTCTTTAAAATCAAATGATAGGCAGAAAAGCTATAAGAAAGAGAGGAACATGACATACAGCTTCTCACGGTATACACTGAACACATAATCAATATTTCTTTCAATCCATAGGAAAAACTTGCCAGATTAAAGTACCAATTCTTTGGAATTACTGGGAGGAAACCGAAACAGTGTCTATTCGTTTTCTACAATAAGGAATTGGAATTTCTCTTTTTCTTCATCATCTGAACAAATTTTAATATTTCTCCTCCCAAATAGGGGACATCTTTTAAGACACAGCATTAGTTATGCTGGGGATTTGGAGAAACACCCAGCAGGAGGGAGCACCTTGCAGCTCCCAGGCTTGTGGGAACTTAACCCCATAATGGCTTCAGGGGATAGAGCCATCTGGTTTTACAGTTCATTACCCTCTCACCCTCAGGAGCAGCACATTGGTGAGGAGTTGCTCTTTGCTTGCTGCGCTGTTCAGAACAGAAACTAACAATGGGATTCAGTTCATTCTGCTGCCCTGCAGGTTTCCATCTTCAGGGTGCCCTCGATTTGAAGAATAGTGACATCAGCTCAGGAGTTGGGGAAATGAGAACAGCAGGCGGAACACAGGGGTGTAAAGCAATCAGGGGACGTGTTGGCAAAGAAATAGCCTATTTAGGAAGAGTCCAATAGGCAAGCCAGAAACAGAGCCAGTCCTGGCTAACTTAGGCACAGTGGTAGACTAAAGGACAGGGAGCTCTTGCGAACCGAACAGAGTGGGGAACAACTCCTTCCCAGGGGAATTTGCAAATTTTAGTAAAAGTTTAATTTAGTGACTTCATTCTAAATTTTCCCCCCATCTTTTTAAAGGAGAACTATCTTGTAAGTTATAGATTTTTTTCTCTCTCCACTCCTGCTCCTCAATCTTGGAACTATGAAAAGTATAAAACGGACTAAGTGCATTATTTACAATTATTTTGCATTTAATCCCTCCAACACTTTATGAAACAAATGATTCATCTTTTTTCTTTCTTTTTTTTTTTTTTTTTTTTTGGAGAGGTTTTTGCTATAGGGCACGTGCGCTCGCCAGAGAGAAACAGACAGAAAGCGAGAAATCACCCCCCAGGGGGGATGGCCACGCCTCAATCCCTTCTCCTCCATTCTCCTCTTGGGATCTTGGGATCTTGGGCACACATGCACATGCGCCCGGAGTGAGTTTTAAGCCACCGGGTCCGGGACGCGAACCGCGATCGACTATGTGGGAGTCCAGCAACATAGCCATTACGCTAATAGCTGGTCCCAACAAGTGATTCATCTTTTTAAGGTAAGCAAAAACTTTCAGAAAGGTTAAGTAACTTGTTAACACAGTATACAGAGTTAAAAATTTTATATTTGTCATTATAGAATGTTAAATGAGAGGAAAGGTTGTTGAAATAGCAAGCAACTTAGTAGCATCTGTGGACAAGAGTCAAGCAAACCAAGATTGCAATATGTGAAAAACGGAAGGTGAAAGGTGATTCAGTATTACCTCTGAATTCATGAACTCATCACAGAAAGTGTTACACAGTTGTTCTGTATCTTACATATAAAAGAAGAAAAGTGGGCACAATCTGAATTTGAAAAATGTCTAGTAATAACGTTTTTGTAATAGAAAAATTCAAGAGTGACAGTCTTCAAAAAATGCTTAAAAAATGGACATGATTTTGTTAGAAAAGACCTGTCTGCATGGAGGATTTGGAATAAAACGATGTCTTAATTGTTATCTCTTGATTATGAGGAAAGAAAAAGATAACAAATCTGAAAAAACACCAGTGGATGCAAAAGAATAGCCAGACAATCATGCTCACATGAGTCTCTTGCCTTTTTTTTTTTTTAGCTTTGTAGGCAGAGACCTTTACTAGTCAGGAAAAGCTCCAGGAAGATTCCCAACAGTTTCAGAAAGTGAGAACCTGGCATGCTGTCAACATGGTTTTCAATGTGTAGGGAAAAGAAGAATTGCCATCGGCATTTGGTTATCTTTGAATATAGAGAAGAACGCAGATGAAAATATGATAAGCTGTGATATATAAACTGATTTTGGAACAAGGCCTTGATACAAACTCAATGCCCTTACCAAAATACAACCAGACAAAACAGAACAAGTGAGACCAAACACATTCTATATACAAAACAAATCCACAACCAAAAGTGTTTCTATTAAACAACGATAAGCTTGTATCCTTACTTCTTCACAGTGATCCTTCAATTAGTAATGATAAATAAGTTATTGCTGGTTGCCTTTAATGAAACTTGAGGATTAAGGGTGTTGTGCTTTCAGTTGGTATGAAACATAAATTCCATACATTCAGGATTCTGATATTAAGCTAGAAAATCTCTCAGACCTGCATATATGATTTATTTCTAAGACAATGTTGTTTAGCATCAATGTTAACTAATGCAATACACTTAACAACAACAAAAACTCCATGATCTCATAGGTTTCTATAGGGACCACCCCCTTGGGTAGTTAAATTTTGGATAGTTTATTTTTTATTTATTTATTTACTTATTTATTTTAATAGCATATTATACATTGCAAAGAGCCCCGAGTTAGCACTCAGGAGATTTAGAAAGACATCTATTCTTTGTTGTTCATTGTTCTACCACCCTTCCCAAGACACTGTTCCATCATCTATAAACTAGAATAATCCCGTTATTCCAGTAATTCATGTGATTACTTGAAAATATTTTGACAAGCATGAATGAGAGATATTTTATCTAGATTTTAAATGCTGGTGTTTGTTCATACTGGAGGCTTGATGTAAAATTATTTCTAAATTTCAATAAAATTAAAATGTTACCAAATTTTACTCATAAATTAATAAAAATGTTTAGAACTAAACTTGAGGCATCACAAATCCTAGCTTTCTCCCCATAAACAGGTGACAAGGAATCTCAAACATTTACAGAAAAGAAAACATGAAGGCTACCACAGAGAAAATGTAAAAGCCATATTCAAATATTGAAAGAGAATTTAAAGATAGTAAACTTGGCTCTCCCTACCTGTGGGTTCCACATCTGCAGATTCAAGCAACTGTAGATCTAAAATATTTGAAAATAAATAAATAAATAATGGCATAACAATAAAAGTAAAAACAATAAACAAACAGTACAGCATACCAATGACTTACATAGCATTTACCTCATATTTAGTATTGTAAATAACCTAAAGAGGATTTAAAGTACATGGCAGGATATACTTAGATTATATGCAAATATCAGGCCATTTTACACAAAGGACTTAAGCACCTGCAGATTTTTTGAAAAGACTTATTTAATTTTATTAATTATTCTTATTTTAATTTGACTAGAAAAAGAGAGGGAGAGAGTGAAAATGAGAAAGGAAGTTGTCAGTTCTGAGACTCGAACTGCAGTCAACTACATGGGAGACCAGCACATCATCTGCCATGCTAGCTGTCAGCCCTGCACCCATAGATTTTGACCTTCACAGTGTGTGTTGGAATCAATTCTCTGCAGTTATGGAGGAACAAGTGTGTTTGATACTCTGCATTTTGTTCAGGTCAACCACCTCATAAGTCCGGACTGTGTCTATATTGCTTTTTTTCCAGAGTCCCAGCTATATCTATGGATAGATATAGCTATGTCTCAGTCTAGATCTCAGTCTTCTACTGGCCTTTGGGAGGATTATGACCATTTTGCTCCCTATAGCTTAGCTGTCACATCTATCATTTCTTCCAGCTAAAACTTGACATCACCTATCTTTCACATTATACCGTGAAGCAACATTTTAAAAAGTCCTCTCCAATTTTATTTATTTATTTTTTTAAAGACTTTTTTGCCAGAGGACACATGTGCTTGACAGAGACACAGAGAGAGGGAAAATGAGAAATCACCCCCCAGAGGGGATGGCCACACCCTTTTCCTATTGGAATTTTGGACACACACACACACACACACACATACACACACGTACCTAGTGTTTTTCAAGCCACTGGGTCTGGGACTCAAACTACGGAGTTGGGTATGTGGGATGCAGCACCTTAACCACCAAGCCACCTGCTGGCCCCAAATCCTTCCTAACTTTAATGAGTCTAGAAAAAGTCTACATTCTCTGAAGAAAGGACGTAAACATAGGAACAGCTAAGATCTTTAAATATGGCCTTTCTTTCAAAGCATACATGTGTCTTTTCGCTATGGAATAGTATGGTTAGATTAGCAACTGACACAGGTTTTAAGAATACATATTGCCCTAACACCTGGGACCAGCAGTTGGCATAATGGCTATGTCACTGGACTCCCATGTAGTCGACTGCTGTTCGAGTCACGAACCTGGTGGCTTCAATTCACACGGGGTGCATGTGCATGCATGCCCAAGATCCCTAGAGAAGAATGGAAGAGAAGGTATTGCAGTGTGGTCATCCCCTCTGGAAGGTGATTTCTCACTTTCTGTCTCTCTGTCTCTCTCTTTCTGGTGAGCCCACATACCCTATAGCAAAAACCTCTCCAAAAAATTAAAAAAAAAAAAAAAAAAAAAAAAAAAAAACAGAAACAAAAGATCAAACACATATTGCCCTAAAAGAAGGTTCTGGTGACATTTCCCTTAAAGGGTAAGAAGATTGAAGCTTTAGAACCACATGGCCTTGTTTTAAATCTCCCAAATAAGTTTGTTCATATTCATAAGTTTCTCTTCAAGCACATTGCAGGGAGGGATAGTATATTAAAGGGAGAGACAGCCCAGGGCACTTGCATTGCTCTGAACAAAGGCAGGGCTCCAGGCAAACGTAACTTTGGAGATCAGAAGATTTGCAGCTGCTGGAAAATAAGTAGGTTTAGAGAATTCACATTAGGGAGGACTTCTGTGGCTGCTCAGGAGGGCCCCTTGCATTTTGTCAGTTGTTATTGGGCAATCAAAACATTTCGAATTCTCATGGAGATTTTTGCCTGAAGCAGGCATGAACATACGGAGGTGTAAAGTAATGATTAGTTCATGACTAGAGGTGTTGCCCTGGTTTTTTTTTTTTTTTTTTTTTTTTTTTTTTTTCATTCTGTTTTGGATTATCCTTAATGGGAGCAAAGAACACAGCATTTTCTGAACATGTACAGAGTTGCATTTCTCACGGAATATTTGAACTATCTCCTTACATCAGAATCAGGGTGTGGGTTAGGCCGTGAGGCTGGAGCTCTGTAAAATAAACTTCTAAAAGCGCCTGGTGTTAATTCATTACAAACTCCACATTTGAATTTACTCTTGAATACGACCTGAGTACCCTGCTGTACTCTGTCCTGCCACTCACAGACATGCAGCTGAGGAAAAATTAACAATGAAATCAGATGGCTCTGGTATTTCCAACCCACTTTGAACTTAAGGTGCTGAGATCAACACAGTAAGATTTTTTTTTTTTTTTTAGGAATTACTTATTAGGGACCAGCAGGTGGTGTGTGGTGTGGTGGTTACAGGTGCTGGATTCCACATGGCCAACCATGGTTCAAGTCCTGGACCTGGTAGCTTGCTCTCGCTCTCTTTCTTTTTCTCTCTCTCTCTGTCTGGTCAAATTAAAAAAAAATTTTTTTAAAGACTTATTATTTAATTTACTATCGGGCACATGTGCTAACCTGAGAGAGAGGAAAAGTTAGAAAGCAAGCTGCAAGGTCTGGGACTTGAACTGTGGTCAGCCATGTGAGAGTCCAGTGTCCTAACCACCATACCACCTGTTGGCCCCAAGACTCCTTTCTTATCTTTAACCTTAATGCTTTGGGCTGATCTGAATAGAGGTGTTTTTTGATGGCAAGTCCAAATTTAGAACAACTCTGTGGGATCTGGAAGAAGATAAGAGGTCCATTCACTATCAAACTAAATGAACTTGTTTGGCTGAAGGGATAAGAGTGATGTATACAAATTCTTCATCAGAAAATACGAGTACTAAACAGATCTACAGCCTTAGACTGAGAAGGCTCCTAGTTAGTTACAGATACCTTTGAAAGGAGAAGTTATAGCTTGAAATAACTTTGACAACCTACTTCCTACAAAATATTTACACTGGACAACAGTGATATGTTTCAGAGAGTTTCAGTAAAGCCTTGTCAAAAGGTCATGCTAACCAGCCGAAGAGAAGCTAAGGCCTGACCAGGCTAGATTTAAGCCCTCGTAAACGGAGTGTGATTCAATGGCCATGATGATGACTGTATTAATCATGAGTCTTCTATTTTGCAACTGAGAGAAGTTCATTCAAATTATTTCCGGGAGAGAGGGGACTTGCTGAGAGGTTGAATTGCCTAATCGGGGGACAGTACCCTAAGCAGTAACCGAATCCAAGAACTGGACGACTTCCTGATGGTCTCTCTTCTGTTCTCTCTGGATGTAAGTTTATTATTTAACTGCAGAGAACTTCTATCATAGGTTGAAGTCTGAAAATCTCATAACACTGACTCTGAGGAGTCTTGGCCCTTTTCCCACCCTTCCTAAGAGATAACTTAGATTGGTCCTCTCTCGAATAAGACAGCTCTGTCAAGGAAGTTGGGGCACTAACATTGTCAGCTCCTGTTAGACCTCTAGAATAAAAGAGGGAGAAAGGAAAAGTACTCTCCTTGGGAAATAGTGCAGTTCCCAGAAACAGAGACTAACTAGTGATGTGCTGCAAACAAAAATGGGAGGAGATAATACTTGTTAGCATGAGCAGAGGCATGACCAATTGTGCTCGAATTGAGAATCCTTGGTAAGGGAGACTTGAGAGACAAGGAAGCACAGAGATGAGAATACAGGAGCAAAGTTGGAACCAATTTTTCTTTCTTTTATTTTTGAGAAATTTTGTGCATGCACTTGCCAGACAGAGAGAGACAGAAAGTGAGAAGTCACCGCCCCCACCCCCCTCCCCAGGGTGGATGGCCATACCACAATCCCTTCTCCTCCAGTCACCTCAGAGGATTTTGGGTATGCTTGCACATGCGCCAAGGTTGAGTTTTAAGCCACAGGGCCTGGGATTAGAGCCATGGTCAACTAAGTGGGAGTCCAGTGATGTAACCATTACTCCATTCTGGCCCCAGAACTATTTTTCCCCATAGAGGAGAAGAATCAGGCAGTATCCTCTTCAAGAAAGCATAACAAAAGCTAGGAAGTGATCAGTCTGGTGAGGTGAAGAGCAACATCAAGATTACGCTTCAGAAACAGTTAAGGCTAGTGAGCTATTCAGGTTTTGAAACCATAAAGACTCAGAAATTCCCTGCAACTCCTGCTGGTCTTCAAAGGACCACAACCTAAGGGATCCTACGGCCTCTCTGCCAAGTCCCTAAAGTATTACCTACTCACCTCTGTAACCCACCCTGGGCCCAGGAGAGCAGAATGCACTCATTTCCTCAAATTGAAGTCAAGCTTTATTTTCAGCAAATTGAATTGACCAACAGCATGCTTTTTTTTCTTCAGATAGACAAAAATCAAAGACAGATAAAATTTGTTGAAAACGTCCACAAATTCCTTTTATTCTGATATTGACCCTTATAACCATGATTTAAAAAAAAATTGGTCTTGTCATTTGCTCAGAAAATTCTGTGTGTATACCTAAGGCTAGTAAAAATTTATCTGTAGGTAAGTGACTTATATACAAATGGCCAGTAAGCATACAAAACAATGCTCAACATCACTATTTGAGAAATGCAGATCAAAACTACAACAAGGAATCCCCTCATATTCATTAGAATGGCTACTGTAAAAACAAAACATAAACAAAAACCAGAAAGTAATAAATGTTGACAAGATATGGAGAAACTGGAAGCCTTATACATTGTCAATGGCAATGTAAAATGGTGCAACTGCTAAGAAAAATAGCATGGTGGTTTCTCAGAATATCAAACTAAGCTAGGTACGAACTGGGAATCAGTGGTGTGCCACACAGAAAAGCCAATTTCTGACAATGAGGATTGTCAAAGAGGAAAGATTTATTATAAGTAACATCAACCAGGAAACAGAGCTAGGCTGCTCAAGACCGCCTTGTAAAAGAAAATGTTAAAGCTCTCACATGCAGAAACCATGCCCAAGGGTCTTTAACCCTGGAACAGCTACATTACTCAAGATTTATGCCAGGTGCCAGTTTCAAGAAAGTTAAAAATAGAATTACATAGGACCTAACAATTCTACTTCTGGGTATATGTTTAAAATAAGAAAAATTAGCGTCTCAAAGAGATATGTGCATACCCAAGTTTATAACAACAATATTTACAATAGCTAAAAGCAGGAGCAACCAAGTGTTGGGACCAGGAGTTAGCGTAATGGCTATGTCGCTGGACTCCCACGTAGTCTACCGCGGTATAAGTCCCGAACCCGGTGGCTTAAAACTCACGCCGGGCGTGTGTGCGTGCGTACCCAAGATCCCAAGAGGAGAACGGAGGAGAAGGGATTGTGGCATGGACATCCCCCCTGGGGGGTGATTTCTCACTTTCTGTCTCTATGTCGTCTCTCTCTGTCTTTTTGGCGAGCACACGTGCCCTATAGCGAAAATCTCTCCAAAAAAAAAAAAAAAAAAAAGCAACCAAGCGTCCATTGACGGGTGAATGGATAAACCAAAGGTGTTGGACGTAGAGTAGAATATTATTCCACCCTTAAAAAGGAAGACAATTCTAATACATGCTACAATATGGATGAATCTCAAAGATGTTAAACTAAGTGAAACGGTCATAAGAAGACAGAAACTTTATGATTCTATTTATATGAAGTTTCTAGAGTAGTCAAACTCAGAAAGAAAATACAGAGCCAGCTTGGTGGTGCAGTGTAGCGTGCTGCCGAAGTGATGACTGGAGCCATATGGAAGACTACAGGTTCGGTTCCCTCATAAACCTGTAAATATCACGTGTGGATGCGCACAATCCTGACTGACCAAGAATACCGGACTGGGAGTGGAGGGTGCAACCTGCACTGTGAGATCCTATTGAGGATTTTTTTTTAAAGAATTATTTTATTTTTAACTTTATTTTATTTTATTTATTTTTGATCAGAGAGGGACAGAATGAGAGAGAGAGGGAAAGTGAGAAAGCAAGCTGCCAGGTCCAGGACTAGAACCATGGTCAGCACCATGTGGGAGTCCAGCATCCTTAACCACCATACCACCTGCCAGCCCTGAGGATGCTCATCTCTCTCATATGAAAGACATTTTTTAAAAAGAATTATTTAATTTGATTTTTTATTATTTTCTAATTTGACCAAAGAGAGATAGAGAAAGGGAAAATGAGAAAGCAAACTGACAGGTCTAGCAGGTCTGAGACTCAAACTGCAGTCAGCCATGTGAGAGTTCAGTGCCTTAATCACCACGCCACCTGCTAACCCCAAGAGATTTTTGTGTTTGCTTGTTTTAAGAGATTTTTGCCATAGGGCATGTGTACTTGCTGGAGGAGAGACAGAGAGACAGAAAGTGAGAAATCACCCCCCACTGGGGATGGCCACGCCACAATTCCTTCTCTTCCATTTTTCTCTCAAGCCCCTGGGTCTGGGACTTGAACTACAGTCAATTCTGTGGGACTCCAGTGATGTAACCATTACACCATCTGCTGGTCCCCATGAAAGACATTTTTAAAAAAGAGAGAGAAAATAAAATAGTAAATTTTGTTTAATGGGTATAGTGTTTAGGTTTTGCAACAAAAGTAAATTCAGGATATAATGCCTATCAATGTGAATGTTCTTAACACTTCTGGATTGTATATTTAGAAACTGTTAAGATGGCACATTCAATGTTTTTACTACAAAAATAATTTTAGAATTATCTCTAGGAGACAAGACTTACAGTTGCCATATTCCTTGGAGTATAAATTATGATTAGAAGTTATTATTCTAAAAATAAACTGATTATATTTTTAAAATTTTGCCAGAGAGTAAGTGCACTTGCTAGAGAGAGACAGACAGAGAGAGGGAGGAGAAAGCATCCTTCAATGTGGTCAAGTTTCTATCCATTTTTCTCTTTCTCCATCCTGTTGAAATTTTGGCCATGTACACACATATGCCCAGCATGTAAAGCCACCAGGGCTGGGATTTGAACTTCATGATATCTGGCTCCCCTAACCACCAGGCCACAGGGGAATCCCAAAGTATTTTGATTATTTATCTAAGTAGAAGTGTTTTTCTTATGAGTTGATTTGACATAAACAGATATTTAAATTTCTTATAATTGATGCTCCTTTATATTGCACACTAATTTCTCTTTAAAAATTGAGTTTTGGGGTCAGCAAGTGGCACAGTGGTTAAGGGCGCTAGACTCTCACATGGCCAACCATGGATCGAGTCTTGGACCTGGCAGCTTTCTTTCTCACTTTCCCTCTCTCCTTCTATTTCACTCTGTCTCTCTCTGGTCAAATTAAAATAAACAAATAAAGATAAATGAAATAATTATTTTTAAAAAATTACATTTAGATGAGCCTGCCAGTGGTGCGGAGGTTAAGGCAGCTGGATCCTATATAGTAGGCTCCATGGTTCAAGTTCCAGGTCCAGTGGCTAGAAAACACACTAGGCTTGTGGGCCCACAATCCTGAAAGGAGGGAGAAATGGAGGGGAGGGGACCATCCTCCATGGGAGGGTGCTTTCTCACTTTCCCTCCCTCTCTCCCTCCCTCCCCCCCCCCCCCCATCTCTCATGAATGAGTACATGTACCCTCTGGCAAAATTCTTTTTTTAAAAAAATTATAACTTGCATTTAGGCAATTATATTAATTTAGTAATTACTACATTAACTTTTTAAAAAATATGTTCACAAATACTACTAATTTCAAAATGGATTCCCTCCTATAATTCAGCTTTTAGAAAATAAAGAATATGCCTTTTAAATAGTGTTTAAATAAATCAATTGTTTATGTTTCTAGATACATCAACTAAGCTCGTTCTTACAGTTAGAGAGTTAATTATATTGAAAATGCAATTTCACTTTCCCCCAGGCTTATTCAGTTATTTCTCTGCTCTAATTTCAACTTGCAAAAGTTTATTTGCCTCTAGGCAACACCTGCTAAAAATATTTATGTACATGCAAGGACAATTATATACCTATAAAGATATGCACGAAATAGTTTTATGTGAGAAAGATGATTATCTGCTTGAAATTTTGAGTATTTTGATGCTTATGTGTTTTATTTAAAAGCAGGCAATATAGCCCTTACCACAAATCTAGACTGCTGAAGATACTGAGTTTTTTTTGTTGTTGTTTTGTGTTTTTTTGTTTGTTTGTTTGTTTGTTTTTTTGAGAGGTTTTTCGCTATAGGGCACGTGCACTCGCCAGACAGAGAGAGACATAGAGACAGAAAGTGAGAAATCACCCCCCAGGGGGAATGGTCACGCCGCAATCCCTTCTCCTCCATTCTCCTCTCGGGATCTTGGGCACGCACGCACACGCGCCTGGTGTGAGTTTTAAGCCACCGGGTCCGGGACGCGAACCACGGTCGACTACGTGGGAGTCCAGTGACATAGCCATTATGCTAACTGCTGGTTCCCAAGATACTGAGTTTTGAGAAAGTGAGGCATGGTCAAGCTTTCCTATATATGCTCTATACCAGGGCATGGAGAGATATCAGCTAAGTAGGTGTTGTTTTGTAGGTTACTAAGTTAAGACATTCTAACAGAATACTTAGCATAACAGCATAATCAATTTCAGGGTTTTTTTCTTTGTTTTTTTGTTTTTTGTTTTTCATCAGAGTGTACATAGGCTTGCCAGAGAGAGAGACAAAGGGAGAGAGAGAAATTTGGGGGCACATGCACACATACTTGTGTGTACCCTGTGTAGGTTTCAAGTCACGGGGCTGGAACTTGAATTAAACTGAATTTTGGGGGGCCAGCAGTTAGCGTAGCAGTTGAGGTGCTAGACTCCCATATGGCTGACCATGGTTTGAGTCTTGGATATGGCAGCTTGGTTTCTCACTTTCTCTCTTTCTCTGCCTCTCTCTGATCAAATTTAGAAATAATAACAATAAAATTAAATAATTTTTAAAAAGAAACTAAATTTTTGTACATTAATTTCTGCAAATCTCTCATAGTTGTGTTTAAACATCCTTAATAAAAATGTACTTATATGCAGTAAATCAGGATGTGGAAATACGATAAATAAAAGCAGAGGGTATGCATTACAGAGATTACAGATGAAATTAAGCATTAATTTTTCTTAAGTATTGAACCACAGAATCAAATAATTGAATTTTTGTGATAAACATTGTATATATTGAAACATTGGTATAACTTCAGCTGTTCAAATATCTGCATCATCTTCTCTATGGGATTGTTTTTTTCCAAACATGCTGATAATTTGGAATGTCTTTTTTTTTTAAGAGAGATTTTTGCTAAAGAGCATGTGTACTCGCCAGAGAGAGGCAGGGAAACAGAAAGCAAGAAATCACCCCCAAGAGGGGATGCCTATGCCGCAGTCCCTTCTCCTTCATCCTCCTCTTGGGATCTTGGGCATGCACACACATGTGCCTGGCTTGAGTTTTAAGCTACCAGGTCTAGGACCTGATCCACCATTGACTACATGGAAGTCCAGGGACATAACCATTATGCTATCTGCTGGGCCCATTGAATGTCACACTTTAAAAAAACAAATTGAGTCAACAAAATAGTCTATAGTTTTTCCTAATTCCTTTGGAATACTCACTTTGACTGAAGGATCTGGATACTGAAAATATATCAGTATATTACATTACAAAAGTCAGACAAGTCATTCATTTAGACTTCCAATAAGATAGAAAAACCCATAGACAATTTCATTAATTTATTTACATCTATTGATTATTTCTGTTCTCTCAACACCAACAAGGCTATGAATTATCTTTAGATATACAAACAATTAGATTATTTGAAGAACTAGTTCTTTAATTGTTTATTTATACTGAAAGTAAGTTTACAGGCCCAGATGCATTTTCAGGCTCAAATGATAAGAGCAATGTCACTTACCTAGGTGTTTACAAGGTTCTTACTGAAAACGAAGTGTGGAACTGGCCTTGTAACCTAGTGGCTTAGAAAGTCAGATTCCACATGGCTGACCGCCATTTGAATCCCAGCCTTGGTGGTTTGAAAAATTCACCAGGCTCCTATGTATGGGTGCCTGAGATTTTGACAGAATGGAGAAATAGAAGAGGAGGGATTGTGACATGATCACACCCTACCGAAGGGGCGATTTCTCCCTTTCCCTCTTTTTCTCTGGCAAATACATACACTTTTCAGCAATTAAAAAGAAGGAAAAGAAATAAAAGAGGAAGAGGAGGAGGGAGAAGGAGAGGAAGGAAGAGAGGAGGAGGAAGAGAAGAGGAAGAGGAGGAGGAGGAGGGGAGGAGGAGGAAGAGAAGAGGAGGAGGAGAAGGAAAGGAAAAAGAAGGGAAAACTAAGTGTGGGCAATTTTCCTCTTTTGTTCCTTTCTTCGAATCTATTCTCACGTACCCAGTTCTACTTTCTTCATCTCCAAAGAGTCTAACTAGGTACATGGAACAGGTGAAATGAAAAGTGGAACCCGCTCATCACTGGTCACCCTGGGCCTGATTCTTTTGTGAAGTTCTCATCCATGACGGCAGGAGAAAGAATGGGCAAGATGGGACCAAGGACAGGAGTCTAGTCGGGGATCAACAAGCTGCAGATAAATACTTTTCTGTTAATTATGTCACCTCCTGGCCTTTGGCTTATAGTACCAGTGTTACTTTCTCCATCCCCTATGACTTCTCTGCCCAGACCTGAGGAAGGTCTGATGCTCTCTAGGCCCGACGAAGAAAGCTTTATTTTAAATATATCATGAAAATAGATACACAGATGAATTTGGTGGTAATATTCTGAGAAATTACAAAGTATGAGGCTTCACAACGTGGCAGAAGCAGAGTGATTTAAAGGTTTGATGATTAATTCACTGCTTCATTGAAGCTGCCAGATAAATATCTGGGTCATTTCTTTAGATCTAGACAATATGTATTTAATTCATCTGAGATACGCATATTGAATCCCTAACATAGCCATAATGCCATCACACATATTCTTAGATGTACCATCTGCTATACAAGAAAATATGATTTACAGTTTATGGTTTAGTGTGATATTCACACATGAGATATTAAGTTAACATTCTGGAATTAAGTAAAAACTCATGACTACAAAGCAACCACATATCATGTCTCCCAAGAATGTTTATCCTCATATTTTAGCTGAGTGCAATGACAAGGTCTCCTGAGGGTAAAGAAAGAGTGTCTTGGGCAAATTTAGCTTCTTGCTGAAAGTGACAGCCCTTGAAAGGGTGTGACCTCTAACCTCTACTTACCAGCTCCTATGCCGTCTTTTAATCTCTTAATTTTTTTTTTTTTAAGTTTATTTGGGTTTATTCATTCCTGAGAGACAGATAGATACCCTTGACAGGGTTGTCACATTATGGTCCTTCTTTGAGTCCTACAATTAGGATCACAGTTGCCCATGGGGATACTTGAGTGTTTGGGTAGGCCCGGAACACAAACCCAGAGCCTTCTACATGGTCTCCAGCATCAGGCAGCAGTACCCCTATACCTGCACCACTGCAGCTGGGCCTTTTGGGATCTCTTTCCTGCTGTCAAATGATTTTCATTCTCTTTTCGTTTGCAATGCTGTTTTCCTTCCCCAAGTCTCTAAGTGAGCTACTATTTCCCTTTCACATCTCTTCTCAATCATTGCTTCCTCAAGGAGTGCATTTCCTGCCCTTGCTCCCTATGATAAATGAGTATGGCCAGAGGAAGACAGTCCTTAGCTTCAGTTATCCTTTGCTGAATAACAAACCATCTTGTCTTAGTCTGTGCTACTATAACACAATATCTGAGGCTGGGTAATTTCTAGAAAACAGAAATGTATTTATTTAAAAAATCATTTATTTACCTGGAAGTCCAAGGTAAAGGCACTGTCATATTTAGCATCTGGTAAAGGCTTGTTTTCTTGATGGCATATTCTCAAGATGGTATCTTTACTGGTGGGGGAGGCAGAAGGGCAAAAGAGGTCTACCTAGTTGTTGTTTTTTTTTTTTTTTTTTTTTTTTTTTTTTTGGCCATAGGGTACATGTGCTCTCCAGAGATTGACAGAGAGAGGGAAAGTGAGAAATAACTCCCCAGGAGGGATGGCCACACAAAACCTCCTCCTCCATCCTCCTCTTGGTTTTTGGACACACACACACATGTGATTTTCAAACTGCTGGGTCCAGGACTCAAACCATGGTTGACCACATGGGAATCCAGCATCTTAATCACCATGCCACTTGCTGGCTTCTTCCAGCCCTTTTTAAAGCAAATAGTCTCAAGGCCTAATGACCCCCCCTAAAGTCCTACCCCTAAATACTGTCACAATGGCAATTAAGTTTTGATACATAAATTTTGGGGGACATTAAGACTATAGTATACTTCAAAATATAATAAAACAGCAAGTTCCATAGGTTTCATAGGATTCCTAGGCTCACTGGGGCAGTTATCTCTTAGGGCCATTCAACAACTGAGGGTTCAATGGGAAAATATCCGAGAGGGTTTCTCTGCTAACATGTCTAGAGCTACCGTCCTTCTTGTCTTCTTCATCTTTCCTAATGTTTTGTCCTCCAGGACCTCCTCAGGTAGCAGTGACTGTCACAGAATGACAGTGTCACCTCTTGTGGTCGTTGACTTCTAAGAAGCAAGAAAGTGCCATGCCCTGAAAGGCTGCCCCCAAAACTGGCACTGTGTCACTTCCGTAATATTCTACTAGACAAAGCACGCTCAGGATTTAAGTTGTGGAGAAATGCATTCTACCTCCTGATGGGCATGTAAAGATGTCACATTACAAGAAAATGTGTAGGGTGGGAGTTATTGTAACCTCTGGAAAATATGACACACACTGAAAGTCAAATATGAATGCACAGATACCAGAGTAAATGCTACAGCATGAACAAGCATACCATCTGGAGAAGAGGGAACCGATAAAAGATGGAAAGGAGATTCTGCCATTTGGATATAACACAACAAGAAGGCAGGACAGAGTTAGGAATGGGTTAGGGTAATGAAAAGATCTTTGACAAAGGCCTGAAAATAGGAGTAGGAAAGAAGGTGGGGAGGAATCAGTACTCTTCAATGCTAGCACTTGATGGTACTCACTAAAAAGTAGCAACAGATGCGATAAGTTTATCAAAAGCCGAAATCAAAAGCTTCTAATGTGGCTGACTTAAGTACAGTCCTGAGATGGAAGACAGACTGTAAAGCAAAACTACTTTTTTATAGAGAGAACTCTTGTGGCTTGTAGACTAAAAATGTTGTCAACTCAGCAATTTGGAAAAGAATAGTAAAATGCTTGAAGTGCTTGAATCTCTTTTGCTTTGTATTCTTGTATACATAGATTATATTCTTGTAATGAGTTTTCTAGTTTAGCCCCAAAACTCAAATATCCATGAAATAAACTTTTCTGTATTGTTTCCAACTGGTATATTCATCGGAAACTCTAATTGCTCTCAGTAGCCATCCCTGCATTTATTGAAAAATATTCACTCCCCTTTCCTGAAGATTATATGAGGAGTCCTCAAAAGTTTCACAGAAAATGTGTATGATAAAAAACTATTCAAGGATTTCAATTTCTTTTTGTATCAGGATAAAATTGGTACTTTAATTCTGTTCTTCTGTGTATTTTCTGAAGTCCCTTCATGTTCACGTTTCAAGGAGTTTCCATAGTGCCAAACAGTTAAGAACAGCATCTGTTCCAGGTGGCCACCCTGACAGCTCCCACAACAGCTTTATTTAGTCTGGCCTCGCATGCTGGCTCATATACATTGTCTCTGTGACATGCTACAATCTGACTGCAAAGGCTCAAAGGGTCACATTATGACCCAGTCAATGCTTCGGTCACTCTTGGGTGCACCGAAATCATGTCTATCCCAGAACTACAGGAACCCATTAAGGCTTCATATAGCTCTGCACTCTTCCTGTTTGCTCAGAAAAAAGTGTATCATCTATTCTTAGTATAAGAAAGTTGTCTGAGGCTTCCCAGAGCTATTCTGAAGCCATTCCTACTCCAAGGAACATTTCCTTTTTTCATCTCTACCAGGAAAAATGAGGTAAACATTCTTTCCATACTCATTTTCCACGACAGATCAGAAGTTCTTCTGTCATCTTTCCTCAAGACTTTCGTCAGTAGAACAGGGATGTCCCCACCCTAGGCCCCATCATATCTACTCACTTCTGAATAATCCTTTCTACTGTTTTCTCCCTCCACCTTTTGGAGGTGCTTTTCATCTCGGGATGAGAGAAGAGAAAGGAGCAGGGCACAGAGGCAGTAAAAGGTTACTTGAGTCATCAAATATGTGTGCCTTGAGTTTTCTTATGGGCTGATTTTTCCAATAAGAGGAGGAGGCTTTGGATTCTCAAAAGCTGTTCTCTGTTCCTATGAGCACATTTCTTCCGGGAGTCGATAGATGTTGCATGGTGTAGCTGCCTTAATGCCAAGGGGTCACCGGGTAACAAAATATATGGGATACACCGGTTCATACTTGAAAATAGTATTCCGGAATTGAGCCCCCCAACCCATGGGAAACTCAGCTTTTCATGTGATATGTTCCATGTGTCACTGCTCAGAATTACATGTGGCAGGCATTGTTGTAGGGGACAGGGGAAAGCAACGAGGTTATAGAGAAGTGGCATTAGCTGCATCGTTCTTCAGACATTCTAACCAATAACCAGAGAAGAGGTTCATGAATCAATACTAATAACCAGCATGCCATTTTGCACACATAACAACCCTTTTGTGACAGCTTTCTTTCTCTTGAGAGAGAGATTTTTGCTGTAGGGCCAGAGAGACAGAGACAGAAAGCAAGAAATTACTCCTGATGGGGGATGGCTATACCACAATCCCTTCTCCTCCATTTTCCTCTTGGGATTTTGGGCACGCAGCACACGCCCAGTGTGAGTTTTAAGCTACTAGGTTCAGGACTCAAACCAGGCCCAGGACTTCATGTGAGAGTCCAGCGATGTAACCATTACTCCATCTGTTGGTCCCAACAGTTTTCTATTGTTGCATGGTGGTGATCAATAATTAGCAAGAGTCAGTAGCAAATAAGAAAATGGATCTTGGGGTCAGCAGGTGGCATGATGGTTAAGGCGGCTGGACTCCCACATGGCTGACCATGGTTAGAGTCCCAGACCTGGCAGCTTGCTTTCTCAATTTCCTTCTCTCTCTGTCTCTCTCTGGTCAACTTCAATTAAATAAATAAATAAATAAATAAATAAATAAATAAATAAATAAAATAATGACAATGAATAAAATAATTCTTTTTTTAAAAAAAGAAAATGGATCTTATTCAGAAAGTTACCATTCTGTTTCTCCAGCCTTACTTATGGTGGGTTTGAGACACCTTATCGTATATGCTATAAAAAAAAAACTATATTTTTATGTCATGGTGTGATGAGTGATTTCTTTCACTTAAAGGGAGGGGAAATCTATTCTTTCTTAGTGAAGCATATTTTACACCAGATAACATAGTGGGATCAAGTAAAGAGAAACTCGAGGCCATGACCAAGGTTTGTTTAAACAAATAAAGACTGTGTCCACACTTAGTGAAGAGAGGCAGAAGAACTGGAAAATGTAAGTTGTATTTATGTAAAATAATACTAGGATGGGAATTCTTGTCCCTAAAGCTGATATTACTTTATAGGGCACAGAGTAAAATATTTCACTATAAAATTTGAATGCACATTAAATGCCATTTGATAAATTAGTTTTTAAAAAAAATGAATGGGGACCAGCAGTTGGTGTAATGGCTGTGTTGCTGGACTCCCATGTAGTCAGCCACAGTTTGAGTCCCGGACCCAGTGGCTTAAACTCATGCTGGGCACATGTGCGTGCGTGCCCAAGATCCTGAGAGGAGAATGGAGGACAAGGGATTGTGGCATGGCCATTTCCCTGGGGGGGTGATATCTCGCTTTCTGTCTCTCTGTCTCTCTCCGTCTTTCTGGTGAGCATATGTGCCCTATAGCAAAAACTTCTCCAAAAAGAAAAAAAAAAAAAGAATGAAAATAAAATAAAATGGATGTGCTAGCCCAGCTTTTTATATTAATTTTTTTAAATATAGAAAAAAAGAATACAAAGTTTCATATGCTTTACTAATTATAAGGAGGGAATAGTGACTTTAATTTAATTATTGGAAAGAAGGAAAACCAATATATTACTTGGAACAGCCAACCAAGGTGCTACGTAAGCAGGTCGCATATCAGGAGACAACAGAATGCTGCAGAAATTAGAACTTATAATTCAAAATGTTGGCAAAATAAAACTGCTATTTTTTTTTCATAGATTGGTTATTTAACCACTGACTCTAATGTAATGTGTGACCTCAAAGAAAAAGTTAACCGAGTTTATGTGTGCCACTTCAAGAATTTTAGTTCCAGTATGGTTCAATCCTGATTAAGTTTAATCCATATGACTGAAACCCTTCATTAACTATGTTTCTCCCTAAAAGGCTGGAAAAATCTGGTAGCACACAAAAAATAAGCTGATGTCAAAGTTTTACTTTACAAAATCTCCCAGAGCATAGTTTAGGCCCAGGGCCTATTTAGACAACAAAAACAAAGTGTTTTCATTCCACTCTTCTCCTTGGCTGTGTAGAATCCTCCTAGAAAAAAAGATCATTATATTGCGTATTTTCTGTTTCCTAAGGCAACAGGTAAGCTAATATATTCTTCTTTGGAAAAAAAAATGTAAAGATGTCAAGAGTTCTCTCACTTGCAGTTAATCAAAATGCTGAAAAATCTGAAACAATTCATTCTCTGGACTTTTAGATGTATTAAATTTAAACTTTAACAGATTTTTTATTTATTTATGATAAAGCAAATGTACATGCATGAAAGAGAGAGAGAGAGAGAAAGTAAAGAGCAGGGTCTAATCACACTGCAATCTCCTCCTCCAGTTTTCTAGCCTGTGGGATCTTGGGGACTCACATCTGGCCTATTTCAGGCTATCAGGGCCTGGGATTTTGAACCATGGTCACCGTGTGGGATCCAGCTTCTCTTGAACATCACATAATCACTACATTATGAAGCTGGTCCAAGTTTAAACTTAACCAACTGAGACAACTTACTGATAACTCACACATGGGTACCAAAGTACAATCAAGAGTGACCCCGATAAATACACCTTCTTATTTTGTATTTGCAATAGGACACGTGTGCTCATTGAAGAGATGGAGAGAAAGTGGGAAAGTGGGAAAGTACCCCCCAGGGGGATGACCACACTGTAATCCCTTCTCCTGTATTCTCCTTTCAGGATTTTAGGCATGCATGCAAATGTGTCTGACATGTTTTTTTGAGCTATCAGGTCTGAGAATCGAACCGTGCAGTCAACCAATTAGGATCCAGCCGCCTTAGCCCAGCCGGCACTGGCTGACTCAAGATAATGACAGCTTCTAAACTGGGCTCCGAATACACTGAGGAGGCACTGAAGTCATTGCTGTGTGATCCTACTCCATCCTAGTTTTTGCATGGGAGAAGGAATAAGGAAGTAAAGATGTATATGGAAAAAAGAAATATGCCCAGGAAATGAACAAAACAGATGAGGAAGCAAAGGAATAATCTTAGAAACTGCCTTGGGTGCCGTTCAGTGGTATCTTTGCTGATGGATCCAAATAGATCCTTCAACAAGTACCAGTTCCTACTAAAAGGTGTTGTTGTTAAGGATGTCTATCATACTTACTATCATCAGGCTATAGTGACTTCTCTAGCTGAACACTTATTGGATCATCGAATACACACTCATTTATGTTACAAACACTCTAGGCAAAAATTGATTTACTTTTTTCATGGTGCCTACTACACAGGAATATGCCCATGGTGATATTAACAGAGAGGAGGGACAACTGAATTTTGCAACAGGTTTATGCTGTGAGCTGCTAAGACGATGCTAAACAAAGCGGCTGTCTTGTTTCTATCAAGAGCTGTTTCACACAGCTTTGGGTAGGTCACCAACACATGCGATCAAAATGACTTCATTCTAAATAACATTGCAATAATCATTTATCTAAATGAAACATTTTTGCATTATTAACAGAAACCCCAAAAGAATTTAATTTCAATTTATTGGATAACTGCTACTTTGAAAACCCTGAGCTGGTTGGGAACCAGCAGTTAGCGTAATGGCTATGTCGCTGGACTCCCACGTAGTCGACCGCGGTTCGCGTCCCGGACCTGGTGGCTTAAAACTCACGCCGGGCGCGTGTGCGTGCGTGCCCAAGATCCCGAGAAGAGAATGGAGGAGAAGGGATTGTGGCGTGACCATCCCCCCTGAGGGGTGATTTCTCGCTTTCTATCTCTATGTCTCTCTCTGTCTGTCTGGCGAGCGCACGCGCCCTATAGCGAAAAACCTCTCAAAAAAAAAAAAAAGATCCCTTCCACGTCCTGTAAGAGCTCACAGACCATTGCAACAACACAGAACACTATAAGCTGGAATATGGTAAGCAAGAAATATTAAGTCATCAGAAAAGTTGTGATGTATTTTTCTATGCAACAACATATCATGACTTTTCAGATGACCCAGTACAAAATAAGTAATGTTAGAGTCTGAGGAAAGAAAGATTAATCAATGGGAAGATTTTTTTTTTATAGAGGTTTCTGCCTTAGGGCATATGTGTTCACAAGAGGGAGACAGACAGAGATAGTGAGAGAGACAGTGAGAAATCACCCCCAGGGGGGGATGATCACACTGCAATTCCTTCTCCTCCATTCTCCTCATGGAACCTTGGGCATGCATGCATGAGTTTCAAGCCACTGAGTCTGGGACTTGAACCATTTGAGTGGGTCAAGTGGGAGTCCAGTGATGTAACTGCCTTGCCATCTGCTGGTCCCTGAATGAGAAGATTTTTAAGGAAATCATTTATGAAAGCAAGAGATGGAACTGAAAGGTAGAGTAGAACCTGATGTCATTTTAGGAAGAGAGAAGCAATAGGATAATCCTGGAGGCACCAACGATACACAGAAACGCTCGGGAAACAGCCAGTGAAGCTGTGGTTGGGATTACAGCCACGTTCTCAGTCTGGTAAATTAGGTGGGATTTAAGCAATGTAAGGTTTGACTACCAGATCAAAAACTGGAGAAAGAACTCACATCCATCGCTCCCAGCGAGCATGTTTGGACAAGTGCATCGGAAAGAAACAGGTTGTTCGAGGGAGGGATTTGCAGAGCGGTGTAATCAGAGGTGATTATACGATCCGAGGTGGAATCACATGTACCTTGGGAAGCTGGGAAGAGTGAAGAGGATAAATGAGAAAGCTTCAAAACTGCCTCATAATAATCCGTTCTTAAAGTACTTAAGAAGTGTCTACAAGGAATGGGTTTATATGAGGGTTTTTTTTGAGAGGTTTTTGCTATAGGGCACGTGCGCTCACCAAAAAGAGAGACAGGGAGACAGAGAGACAGAAAGCGAGAAATCACCCCCCTCAGGGGGGATGGCCATGCCGCAATCCCTTCTCCTCCATTCTCCTCTTGGTTTCTTGGGCATGCACGCACACACTCCCAACGTGAGTTTAAGTCACCGGGTCTGGGACTTGGACCATAGTTGACTACATGAGAGTTCAGCGACATAGCTATTACGCTAACTGCTGGTCCCTATGAGCTTTTGTAATAGGGGCACATTCATATACCCAGAGGCGACTTAGGGAGCTTCTCAGGCTGGGATCTTCAGAGGCTGCTATTGATAAATCACTGTTGGAACGCTAATGGTTGCTGGGAATGCAAGGATGTGAAGAATTCCCTATTTACCCTAAATCTCCTTAGGAAGCATGAGAGTGGGGAGAGGTGCCGCCTCCCCCTCCCCCCGGGACTCCTCTTTCCAAAGGTTATGCTCTAGTAACAGTACTCATCCACCTCCAAAGGGATTGGGTCAGTTGAATTACAGGCCCATGCCTTGCTGAATGGGGCATTTAGATCTGGAGTTGGGATTTCTCAGGAAGAGAGAAGAAAGAATGATTTTTCTCATGGAGCTTCTACTACTTCAAGTGATTGAAAGTGTTAGTTTGGGGACCAGTAGATGGTGGAATGGTTACATTGCTAGACCTGCATTTTGTTTATCATGGTTCAAGTCCCAGACTCAGAGTCCTAAAACTCAGGCCAAGTGCACGTGCATGCGTGCCCAAAATCCCGAGAAGAGAAGGGAGGAGAGAGGATTGAGGTGTGGCCATCCCCCCTGGGGGATGATTGCTTGATGTCTATCTTTCTGTCTCTCTGGCAAGTACACACACCGTGTAGAAAAAAACTCTCTCTCAAAAACAAAAACAAACAACTGTTAGCTTGAAAGTTCACCAAATAATTCCATGACCCCTGCCCTCCCAGCATATATTCCAGCCATATTCCTGTATTTGGTCTTCTCTTTGTCACCTTCTGCAAATAGTATTAAAGTCGAGTTCCCCATGAAGGCAAGAGAAAACACACTACTGTGCGAAGATTCTAGAGAAAGCCAAAAGTCTGGGCTCCCTCTTGGGACCATCTCAGCCATCTCTTCAGGGAAGAGAAAGAAGAGGAATTCACCAAGTGGTGCTTCAAAGACTGAGAAACCGAAGCAAAAGGGGAGCCAGCAGGTGGCGTGGTGGTTAAGGCGCTGGACTCCCACAGGGTCGACTGCAGTTTGAGTTCTGGACCCAAAAGCTTCAAAAATCATTCCAGACATGTGTGTGTGCATGCCCAAAATACCAAGAGGGGACTAGAGGAGTAGGGTTTGTGCCATGGTCAACTCCCCTGGGAGGGTGATTTCTTGCTTTTCCTCTCACTGTCTCTCTCTGTGTCTCTCTGGCAAGCCCATAGGCCCTATAGCTAAAACCTTAAAAACAAAACAACAAAAAACCCGGAAGCAGAAGGGCCAATGGGGATAAAAACTGAAATGAGTGGCTGGCAGTAATGGGCAGACCGAAGTAGCAAAGAAGCTTCTGTTTTTTACCTTCTCTCCTTACTTGCTGACGAGCCTTCCATGGCTTGGCTTTAGACTGATGTGAAACACATTCAATTCCTCATGTTTGAGTCCCACTGATCCGCATTTGTTTTTTCTCTATTTAACTTCCTTATGTTTCTGGATTTGTTTTTTTAATGTCAGCTTACCTTTATAAGACTCTAATCTAATCATCTTACCATATCCTTGTTTAAGCAACAAAACCTACAGCACATTGTTTGTCTAAGCTGTGTCATGAAAATATATCTGTTTTCTTTTGCAGCAGCAGCAGCTGTGATTATCATGAGAGATTGGGCTTGAAGGAAACAGAACAGGTTTGAGTCTCAGCTTCTGTGCTGACTATCGCTATGAATGTAGGGCATTTTCTTGCTTTATTTTAGGCCTTTTTTTTTTTTTTGAGAGGTTTTTTGCTATAGGGCACGTACGCTCCCCAGAAAGACAGAGAGAGACAGAAAGACAGAAAGCAAGAAATCACCCCCCAGGGGAGATGGCCACACTGCAATTCCTTCTCCTTCATTCTCCTCTTAGGATCTTGGGCACACATGCACACGCTCCCAACTTGAGTTTAAGCTAACAGGTCTGGGACTCGAACCATGGTTGACTACATGGGAGCCCAGTGACTGCTGGTCCCTTTAGACCCTTTTTTTTTTTTTTTTTTTTTTTTTTTGGAGAGGTTTTTGCTATAGGGTGCGTGTGCTCGCCAGACAGAGAGAGACAGAAAGCGAGGAATCACCCCCCGGGGGGATGGCCACGCTGCAATCCCTTCTCCTCTGTTCTTCTCTTGGGATCTTGGGCACGCACACACACGCGCCCGGCATGAGTTTAAGCCACCGGGTCCAGGATTCGAACTGCAGTCAACTACGTGGGAGTCCAGTGACATAGCCATTACACTAACTGCTGGTCCCCCTTTAGGCCCTTTTTATCATTTGGAAAATATGACATTCTTGACTGCTGTTGAAGTTAATCATTTCAAAGTGCCCAGGACTTAGAAATGCTCCTTAAATCTTTTTCTTCACATTTTAGACAGTAAATTCAGAGAACAATGACCTGCTTTCCTCACTTTCCTGCTATATCAATCCCAGAGTGTGCATGGAACAGTCAGCATTTCTAATCCACTAATGGAGGCTGAGATAGATGGACGAAGGGGTAAGTTCTCAGCAGGGATTTCTTAGAAGAGACAAAAATATTTCCGTCTATGTGAGATGGATGATCTTACATACGAGGTATCCAGTTTCCTAAGAATTAAGCAACTCAGTACTCTTCTTTCTCCAATCTGAGGCCTCTGATGAGCCAGGTCTTCAGACTTCCTTTCACTATCTTCCTGATGGTGGGGAGTAATTCTGTTAATACATCGAGGTGAACACAATCTGGGTTATGGGAATGGATTGGGGAAATAGTGATAATCCTGTGTATTTATTCATTCCTTCTCCCCAAATAAGATAATTAGCCTTAGCAAAATGAGTGCCTGTGTGTGTGCGAGCACTCTGAGATGAGGAAAAAATAAACATCATTTTTAAAAAAATTAACAAAGAGCAGTTACTCTTCTTTCAGTCGTGCCTATGAAAATAACAGGCGAGACCAAGACTGTGTGATGTGTCGGAAATGACGCTAACTGTGTTCAGGGTTTGGCAGCCCACACTTTGCAAGTAATCATGATTTTGTGGAATCAGTGAGCAAACTCGTCTAGAGAAGATGTTGAATGAACCTTTCAAAGGGGGATGATATGGGTTGAGAGAGATAAAAAGAGCCCTTTCCAGATAAATGTCTGGAGGAAAGACGGAGTATGTGGGAATTTAAAGTAGATTTGTCTGCAGGAAAAGAAGTGTCAGAGCAAGAGAAGGGATTGGACAGTTAGAGAAGATATACTCACTAAAGGAGTGGGGGGCCTTGCAGAGTTCTTGACAAGGGATGGGCAATAAAGTGCCTGACAACCCTGTTTTATTTGGCCTCAACCTTATGGCAACTATTCTGAGTGACACCTCCCACTTACCCAGTGCCAGTGCTAATGAGAGTCAGGTTGCTTCACCTGTCAGACCACTCGAGGTATCATGAGTGGTCTCACCATTATTTTTCCTCCCAGCCTGGAACACATTTTTTCAGAAGCCTCCCATATTCTAATCTACTGGAGCCCCAGAGATGTGGTTAACTAAGAGTGTGTAACCTCATACCTTGAGCTATCTCTTGCACATAGAGTTTTTCTTTTTTCTTTTTTCTTTTTTTTGGAGAGGTTTTTGCTATAGGGCGCGTGCGCTCGCCAGACAGACAGAGAGAGACAGAGAGATAGAAAGTGAGAAATCACCCCCCAGGGGGGATGGCCATGCCGCAATCCCTTCTCCTCCATTCTCCTCTCGGGATCTTGGGCACCGCACGCAGACGCGCCCGGCGTGAGTTTAAGCCGCCGGGTCCGGGACTCGAACCGTGGTCGACTACGTGGGAGTCCAGCGACATAGCCATTACGCTAACTGCTGGTCCCTAGAGTTTTTCTTTTTCATCTTCCTGGCAGTTGAGTTTGCTCTTAGCGAAACATGTTTAAAGTGCACGCGTCATCTGCGTTGATACTTAGGAAAGGTCCCTTTGCTTCAGAGCATCTGCCTTTATTCGGCCATTGTCTATAGGCAAGACGCTCCTCTGGCAAGTGTTCTTTTCATATTCTCTTCCAAAGCACGCTATATCTGCCAAGCTGTCTGCCAAAGCCATAGTTTGTTTATAGCTCAAGCAATTTACTTTTTATTGTTCAGTTTAGATCTGCACTTCTTTCTCTTCTCCTTCTAACTTCCCTCTCTTTCCTCCTTTTTTCCGTTTTGAAGGATGGAGTCTTTGAGGGTGCAAGCTTTCCTTCTCGAGGTGTGGCTCAGCGGGAGAGCAGGAAGCTGATGAGACTTGTGAAGCCTTGGTCCTCTTCGATGGGATCTTCTTGGGATAAGTTCTTTGAGCGTAGTCCTACCTTACCTGACACCTTAGTTCTGGACCAAGCCTACCGAAGTTCTGAATCACATCCCCAAATTCCAACTCAACTTATTTGTAGGTCACCCATTTTCCTGGGCCTTGAATTTTGTGGACACTGAAGATGCTCTCAGCCACACACCACTCAGTGGCAATACTACTTCCTGTTTTCTGGACATATTCCAAATATTGATGAACTCTTAAATATTTCTTAATTTTGAACTGGACTATACAATTGACTCATTCAATTTGTGATTATTTAAACATCTAGATTTATTTTAACAACATTAAGTCTTCTAGCCATACTTTAGACATAATGTTAAAAGTAATAATTCATAGAGAATTATCAAGTCAGAGACTCTTAGAAATATCTCATTGAAATTATTTGTTGCCATCGCCTCATTTTATTACAACATAAAACTTAAGGGACCTAAGACTATACTATCCTACTCAGAGAACTCAGGTTATATATAAATTTCCTAACTCAGTTTTTTTTTTTTTTTTTTTTTTTTTTTTTTTTTTTTTTTTGAGAAAATGATTTTTGCCATAGGATACACAAGTTTGCCGGAGAGATAGAGACAGAAAGCAAAAAATGATTCTCCAGAAGGAATGACCATGCAACAATCTCTTCTCCTCCATTGTCCTCTCAGAATTTTGGGCACGCACGCACGCACACATGCCCAGCCTGAATTTCAAGCTGTTAGGTCTGGACCTTGAACTGCAGTCAGCCACATGGGAGTCCAATGCCTTCCCTACTACACCACCTGCTGGGCCCCCCTAACTCAGAACTCTTTACAGACTATGGAGCAGGATTTGGAACTTGCTTCTACATTCTTTACAAATATCTCATTGAAATTATTTGTTGCCATTGCCTCATTTTATTACAACATAAAACTTAAGGGACCTAAGACTATACTATCCTACTCAGAGAACTACGTACGTACATCTATTGTATGTACAATCGATTTATGAGGGTGAGGATATAGGAAGTAACAAAAATGTCAGCTGTTACAGACAGCTCCAGATTGAGTGAGTATTCTAACTACTTGCCTTATCTAAATTCTAGAGAGCAAGATAAACTCAAGGGCCTATCATTATAGTTCTTCAGTAGATAATTCTTTCCTGTTTGACCTAGAAGCATTAATTAATACTTTTTGGATACAGTTGTTTAATGTATTTGTACCTAGCAATTACAACTTAATACATACCTAATTTGTTTTCATGATGACACTATTATCTGTTCAATCAACTTATATTTTAGCCTTTTATTTATTTTTTTAAAGAATTGTTTTAGAGGACCGGCAGGTGGCATGGTGGTTAATGCACTGGGACACTCCCACATGGGTGACCACAGTTCAAGTCCTGGACCTGGTGGCTTGCTTTCTCACTTTCCCTCTTTTACTCTGTCTCTCTCTGGTCAAATTAAAATAAAATGAATGAATAAATAAAATTAAATAAGAAATTAAAAGAAAATTATTTATTATTATTATTATTATTATTATTTTATCTGAACAGAGAGACAGAGGGAAAGAGAGGGAAAGTGAGAAAGGAAGCCACCAGGTCCAGGACTCAAACCATAGTGGGCCATGTGGGAGTCCAGCATCTTAACCATGCCACCTGCTGGTCCCTAGCCTTTTTAAAAAATGACATAATAGTTAGCACTAAGATATAATTATCTGAATATCAGTAGAACATAGTACTATATACAGAATTATTAGAAAAACTTAGAATTCATTACTATTTCCTAAGAGTTGAATTATACACCCCCCCCCCCCACACACACACATATTTCTTTTTCATTTTTTTTTTCTTTTTTTTTTGCCATAGGGTATATGTGCTTGCTTGCCAGGGAGGGAGGGAGGGAGGGGGAGAGGGGAGATGGGGTGGGGGGGGGGAGAGAGTGAGAAATCACCCCCCAGTTGGTATGTCCATGCCACAATCCCCTTTCTGAACTCTGGCCGTGCACACATGCACACCTGACATGATTTCCAACCTGCTGGGTCCTGGACTTGAATGAATTCAGCTGTGTGAGAATTGAGTGCCTTAACCACCATGCCACCTGCTAGCCCCAAATTATATTCTAAATCATAAAAAATAGAGAAGAGATTCAAAATACTTATTTAGCAGGTATTTTACTTTTATTATTTTCACACAAATATATCTTAATATTTCCTATTGATGGTATGTACAATAGATTTATGAGGGGGTCTTCAAAAAGTTCATGGAAATGTACATTATGAAAAAATTGTGCATGGACTTCAAAATCTTTTGTTTCAAAATATATTTGTTCTAACACTTCTGAACAAGAACCTAGTTTGAGACACTAAAAAGAATGAGACATCCTTGAAAAGAGCCCCTGTCACAATGAAATTCTGCTAAAACTGAAGCAAAAATAAACATCAAATTTATACAGAAGCTTGGATGGAAGAATAGTGAAATCATTGCTGCTTTATGAGAAGCTTATGAAACAATGATTCCTGAGAAGTCTGCAGTTTACAATGGGAACTTGCTTTAAGAATTGACGAGACAATATTGAAATTGACACCTACAGTGGTAAACCATCCATGTCAATTTTCCAAGAAAAAAAATTAATCTTATTCACACTCTAATTGAAGAGGACCAATGAATACCAACAGAAACAATATTCAACATCACAAACATCTCAACTGGTTCAGCTTATGCAATTATGACCAGAAAATTAAAATTTAGCAAACAAATGACTGGGAGATAAGCATGCTAGTATGGGAAAAAGATGCAAATGCCTTCAGGCAGAATTACGCTCAATGTATTCGATGTAAAACAAGGAGTCTTTCTTGGTGTGACACGGCAAGTAAGAAAAAAGTAGGGGACCAGCAGATGGTGTAGCAGTTACACAGCTGGTCTCCCCACATAGCCAACCGTGGTTCAAGTCCCAGACATGGTAGCTTGAAAATCACAGCAGGTGCATGTGTGCCCAAAATCCCAAGAGGAGGAGGAGGAGAAGGGATTACAGAGAGGCCATCCCGCCTGTGGGTTATTTCTTACTTTCCCTCTCACTGTCTCTGTCTCTATCTTCAGCCAGCACCTGTACCCTAAGGCAAAATCCTCTTACAAGAAGGACAAAGAAAAAGTAGACAGTGAAGTTGGAGAATGGGTAGGGCAGCAAGGATAGCGGCAGCAGATCATGTAGGTCTCCATCTCTTATTGATATGGGGCCAAGGAATGGATTTTGAGCCAAGAAAAGATATGACCTGATTTATATTTTGAAGGAGTAATTCTCACTACTGAGTTGAAAAACAGGTTGAGGCATTGAGATTAAGGACAGAAGGCCTTTGCAATAATCCAGGGAGACATGATGGTGGCTATCAGTAGAGATTTTGAAAACTCGCTGGATTCTGCTATATTTATTTTGAACGTAATATAGAGAAATTGACCAATTTATAACAAGAGAAATTGTTTCAGAGAAAGAGTGAATGTTCTAGGTATTGGGCAGACATATGAACATCTATATCAGGAAATGTTCAAAATTATTTTGTTACAAGGGCCAGCTAGTGACATGGTGGTTAAGGCAGCTGGATCCCACATGAGCAACTGGGTGGTTCTTGGGAAACATGTCGGGCATGTGTGCCCAGAATCTCAAGAGAATGGAGGAGAGGGGACTAGGTTGTGACCATGGGAGGTGATCTCTCCCTCCCCTCTCCCCTTTCCTTCTCTGGTGACCACACATCCTATAGCAAAATCTTTTTTAAAAGTTATGTTGTTACTTAATTTTAATTCACTATTATACAATTTGGTAGAATGTATGATGAAGAATAAGTTCACTGATTTTTTTTTTTTTTTTTTTTTTTGGAGAGGTTTTTCGCTATAGGGCGCGTGCGCTCGCCAGACAGAGAGAGACACATAGAGACAGAAAGCGAGAAATCACCCCCCAGGGGGGGATGGTCACACCGCAATCCCTTCTCCTCCATTCTCCTCTCGGGATCTTGGGCACGCACGCACACGCGCCCAGCGTGAGTTTTAAGCCACTGGGTCCGAGACGCGAACCGCGGTCGACTACATGGGAGTCCAGCGACTTAGCCATTACGCTAACTGCTGGTTCCCAAGTTCACTGATTTTTCAAGTAGACATGTAAATAGTCATGAGCAGAGTGTCAGGAGGGTGTGGTGGAAGTCTATGATCATCCCTGTACCCAAACTGCTACTACTCAGGTACATGCATCCACACTCTTCCCACTAGAGGACTCACGTGACAAGAATGTTACTGAGATGAACTCAACATAGTTTCTGTAGGGACAAAATATCATTTTTATTTTATCAGCTAGACCTGTGTCATCAGGGATAAATGTTAAGAGATGAACATTTACTTCTGAATGAACCAATCATCACTGAAATGAAGAAAGGATACTGTGCCATAGGTATGGTAACAGATTCAGAGTTAAACAAAAAGTAACAAGGCTGATATTTTTGAGCATCATCTAACAATAACCCCCTTCAAGATTACAGAACTCCTGATTTTTAGTTCAGAACCTGGCTGTCTAGAACAAAGAACAAATTTCCTACCCTTGTCTGTAATTAAGAATCGACATGTGACTTAATTTTTTGATAATGGGATGTAAGTGGAATGCATACAGCTTCTGGGAAGTGACTTTAAATGAAAGAGGCATGTCTTACCTCTTTTTTCCTGTTGGCTAAAAATGAGATGTGATTGGTAGAGCTTAAATAGCTATTTTGGACCATTGAATGGGAGCCACATGTTGACACTATCAACAGATGTTGATGCTATAGATGCTGGTGGTTGTGGGCCAGGCCTGCTCACCTCCACTAATGAGCATCTCTTATTTTTTTTTTTAATTAAATCACCACTATTTTTTTTTCTTTTTCTGGAGAGGTTTTTGCTATAGGGCGCATGTGCTCGCCAGATAGACAAAGAGAGACAGAGAGACAGAAAGCGAGAAATCACCCCCCAGGGGGGATGGCCACGCCACAATCCCTTCTCCTCCATTCTCCTCTTGAGATCTTGGGCACACACGCACATGCGCCCGGCATGAGTTTTAAGCCACTGGATCCGGGACGTGAACCGCGGTCGGCTACATGGGAGTCCAGCGACATAGCCATTACGCTAACTGCTGGTCCCCAAATCACCACTATTTTGAGCTTTCTGTTCTTTGAAGTTAAATCTCATATTATGTGATACAGATAGAAATAAATAGTCTATGTCAATAAGAAATAAAAATCTGTGACTCGGCCATTGTGGTACAGCAATAATGCAAGTGCGCTTGTGCTGCAAAGCTGGAAGTCATACTGTAACTGTTGGTTCGATGCCTGGGTCAGCTTGAAAAATGCTGTATACTTGGCATTCAGGATCCTGAGGAGCTAGGGATGAGAGAGGGAACTGTAATGTGAGGAGACCTGGGGAGGATGCCCCTTTCTCTCTGTCTCTCTTTTTTTTGGAGAGGTTTTTTGCTATAGGGTGCGTGCACTCGCCAGAAAGACAGAGAGAGACAGAGAGACAGAAAGCGAGAAATAACCCGCCCAGGGGAATGGCCACGCCACAGTCCTTTCTCTTCCATTCTCCTCTTGGGATCTTGGGCATGCATGCACATGTGCCGGCGTGAGTCTAAGCCACTGGGTCTGGGACTTGAACCGTGGTCAACTACATGGGAGTCCAGCAACATAGCAATTATGCCAACTGCTGGTCCCAGTCATGGCCCCCCGTCTCTCTCTCTCTCATAAAGGGAGCAATGAAATATTTTAAAAAGGTAAAAATATATCAACTCAACAATATTTTAAGTTAAAATAGTCTAACATTTGAAAAGAATTCAACTAAATACAGGAGGAAAAAAGTAGAATGACTTTTAGTGGCCATTCTTAGACCATCTCTGAATAAATCTAGAAACTTAATAGCTGAATACTCTGTCCCCTAGAGTCGTCATCTATATTTCCCATATAAAATTCAATTCATGTGATTATCCCGTAAGTTTTGCATGTTTATTCTTAGGAACTGTTTGAGGTTATTCCCTCAATGGCATTTAGAACACCATAATTAAAAATCTGGATGAAGAGAAAGCTTCACTATAAATATACACATTTTGGTCTGTGTGCCTTAGGTTACAATTTTCCCATTAAATGATGTAGAAGATTTGGGCCACAGGGCATAAAAACCACATTACTTTTAAATTACTCTAAGTATTATAACTGGTGACTGTAATTACAAGGTAAATGCCAGGTAATAAAAAATGTAAACATAGGACAATTTCTGCTTTTAAATTAAAATTTGAGTTATGCTATAATCTCTCTTGGATCAACTGCCTAAGACTGTACTAAAACAATGTTCTGAGAAAACATTATTATTCTGTCAGGTGTGCATCTCACAATCACAGCTATTAGCTTAAACAAAGTGACTGAATAGGGCCACTTGGTGGTTAAGGCACTGAAGTTCCACATGGCCAACCAAGGTTCAAGTCCCAGACCCAGTGGTTTGAAACTCATGCCAGGGCACGTGTGAGTGTGTGTCCTAAATCTCAGGAGGAGAAGGGATGGTGGCATAGCCATACCCCTGGGAGGTGATTTTTTACTTTTCTTCTCCCTGTCTTTGTCCCTCTGGTGAGCACACACATCCTATGGCCAACCTTAAAAGAAAAAAAAAAAAGAGAGACCAAACAAATCACAGTGCATGATGCAATAATAAGAAATCAAAATACTTGGGGCCAACAGGTGGAATGGTGGCTAAAGGTGCTAGATTCCCACATGGCCAATGTGGTTTGAATCCTGGACCTGGTGGCTTGCTTTCGTGCTTTAACTCTCTATCTCTGTCTCTCTCTGATAAAAATAAAGAAATGATAATAACAAATGAAATTAAATAAATAAATATTTTTAAAAAAAGAAATCAAAATACCTTATTACAACAAAATTTTGTGAGGAAATTCATAGCAGTAAATAGAAAATGTACCACATTTAAAGGATTTTATTTACATTGTGTCACAAAATTACATAAATTATATAATTTCAAGTTAACTTGAAATTATAGAAGCATATAGGTGCAAAATAAATGCAGTCCTAAGAAGGGAATGAGCCTTGAGAAAATTAGAAATTTTTTTCTGTGTGTATATATATATATACACACACATATACATACATATATATACATACACACGTGTGTGTAAAATTAACATATTACTAATCTTTAGATTAATATCTACATGCAAAAATTAATATTCCACTGGGAAAAAAAATAGATTAAAATGTTTTGAAGGGAAAAAGGTGCTTTCTCTCTAGCTGTATGAAATTTAAAGGGAAATTGGTAGTATAATGGTATGCTAGTATAATAGTATATAATATTGGTATATGTTACTATTTATAATCAACTGGAAACTTGATAGCACAAAGCATATATTAGAGTTTTTCTAACCCTTTATGATTAAAAATATCTCTGTAATTATTTTTAGTCACTTAAGACATAGATCTTGGTGACTAAGAGCATAGATGGAAGATCCAGCTCAATTTTGAACTTTTATACTTATGAATTGCATAATCTTAAAAATGTGACTTTTCTAAGCTTCAGTTTCTCATATATAAAATTGGAGTAATCACATTATCTATTGTATAATGTCGAGTTTAGAATCAAATGCGATAACAAATACATTGAGCATGGGGCCTAAGGATTAGTAAGTAGTAGCTGTTATCCCTATTGTCCCAGAGATAATCCTCAAGTACTTTTTGCTCCTAACATGCCATTACTTTTAAGATTTACCATCAATTGGAGAATAGTTTTTGCTGGAAATATAAAAGCATTATCATATTAAACATACACATGAATAATAAGACACTGATTTTGAAAAGTTGAAATTATAATAGAAAGTTTTAGACTCTAGGAAATATAGCGTATCGGGTTTGCATTTAAGAATGCTTTCAGTACTCCTTCATTTTTTAGGATTTTTCAATTCTTCTAGTGTTTAGTACCTCATGACCCATAGCCATAAAAATGTAATAAATAGAAGAAGATAAAACAATACTGGTAGATACTATAGATTTAAACTTAAAAAAATGTAGAATCAGTGAAGAGAAGTAGACAGTATAATCTGTTTAAATAAAATAAAAACAATACCGAATGTTAGTTCACTCCAAGAGCTATAAAAGTCACCTTTGTGATTTAACTGCTAAGGCAGTAGATTCGATGGAGCCACATTGAAAAATATGATAGAATTGACAGTTAGGGACCAAATCGAGGACTCTAACTGGTTTCTTTTCACACATCCTTTGCTTGGCTCTGAGACTTCCCACCCTCTCTGCTTTCTTCTACCTCCGTGGCTGTCCTACTCAGTCTCCACACCTAGCTCCTTCTTGTTTATGTAACATATAATGTGTCATGTTGCCAGGGCCCCTACCTTAGTTGTCTTTCTTCTCTATCTACTTTATTTCTTTGTGGACAGCTTTTAATACCATCTATATGTTAATGACTCTAGAATATCCTTCTCTGGCCCAGACTATTTCCTACTTCAAACTCATGTATTCAATATATCTATATGTCAACTTTACATGTCCAGGAGGGGACTCCCCATGTTCTTTAATCTGTTGTCACCATCTCATTTTATGGCCATTCCATTCCAAGCTCAGCACTCAGAACTCAGCTCTTTCCATTGCTGTGTCCAAAACCTTCCAAATTTTCCTCATCCCTATCATGGCAGGAAACTTACATGCCTTTTTAGCTGTTGAGATATTAGTTAGGGAGATATTACTCCCATCTGACCCAAATAAAATACCTTTATGCATTAGTAAAAGGGGAATCAGATAAGACTGGGATGGTCTTTGGCAGGAACCTCTGGAACTTTAGGGATTTTGATGTAGGATACAGCCTACAAATTAAATGCAAGTCTTTGTCATGAGGGGTCTGACTGGAGTTTATGGCAAAGCAAAATGAAAGACTAATTAGGCTGGGAATTTTGGTTTCAAGTCTGGAAAGGGACAAAGTCCTTCAGCCAGATCAAAGGCCAGCAACTCTTCCCCAACTTGCATATCACTTCAGCTGCTAACCGGGCTGGGGCAGCTGTTACTAACGCCATAGCCTGTAACAGCAGCCATGCTACAAACATGCGGTTTGGCAGCCTTCCTTACCCTGTGTTTCATTTTCAGTTTTCTGGTTGGCTTATAGGTTGTTTGAGGAGAGGATCAGGTGGAAAATGCGAACCACACAACTCTAAAGCTCCGCATAGAGGTGTATTACTCACATGCAGAGAAGAGTTGGAGGGGTGGTGACCCCCAAGGCACTCACAGCTTGTACACCTCACTTCTTTCTCTGTTGTGCTCCAACTCAGCACTTGGGACTCAGCTCTTGGATTTGGAAAGTTGGGTGGATGGCGACCCAGAGACAGCGGCATCTGAACTTCTCACACCCCACGCTCCACATTCCACCACCACATGGAAACCTGGCTTTAACTCGGTTTCAAAGGGGCTACACCTGCTTTGGGAACATGCTTGCCCTGGCACTCCCAGAATCACTTATTTATCTTAACCAAGCTCAACTGGGTTGGGGAAGGAACCTAGATTGTTATCCTAAGTGGTTACAGCAAAGATGGAAGAAATAGAGGGGCCTCAAGATGTTAGTCTGTAAGAAATAGAGCTTATCAGCCACATTTAAAAGCAGTAGTAGTGACCTAAGATGTCCAGTGATGCATTTCAAGGGTCAAGAGCAATGCCCTGCTGAAATAAGTGCCCAAAGTCCTGAGAGGAGAAAGGATTTTTGCATTACCGCTCCTGGGAGGAGGGAGTGCTTTCTAACTCTCTCTCTCTCTCTCTCTCTCTCTCTCTCTCTCTCTCTGCATCTTACACATGGGCTCTCAAGCAAATTTTTAAAACAGGAGTAAAATGACCATTATACAGTCAACTTGTAATTATAGGGGACACATAACAACATGGAAATGCCTAATGTAAGTGGAGAAGCACAAGATTTCTAAACTTAAGGTGACCTTGTAAATATATGTATACAAAGACTGCAAGAAAGGAAAATACCACGGAAAACACCAAAGAGGAGTTGTTATTTTCCATTTAAAATAACCTTTAGTGTCACTCACTGTATTATGATCTTGTACTAAGTTAAAAGCATGCATTTATAAAGATTTTTAAAAAGCCCTTCCATAGATGGAAGACAGCATGACTTTCAAGTAGTTTGTCATCTAATTAGGGTTTTACTTCACAGTAGTACTCTCACTTCAACCTTCCCCAGAGGTTATTTTATTAGTTTCATCCTGCTTAACACAGTCCGATAACCCAATTTTTTCTTAATTATTAGGTTTTATTTTTAGAACTGTCTTAGATTTCAAGACAAATGGAGAAATTAACACAGGGAGTTCCATATACGTAGTTTAACCTATTATTAAACTCTTATATTAGCATGGTACATTTGTTACAATTAATTAATTAATGTTGATACATCATTATTAGTGGATATTCATAGTGTATTCCAATTTCCGTATTTTTAAGGGATTATTTTATTTAACTTATTTATTTTTTTTAATTCGGTCAGAGAGGGACACACACACACACACAGACAGAGAGAGAGACAGAGAGAGAGAGAAATAAACCAATTTCTATAGTTTATACCTAACGTCTTCTCTGTTCCAGGATCCCATCCAGGATATCACATTACATTTAGTTATCATGTCTCCTTAAGATCTTAAGGTTAGTCTTGGTGATAATACTTTCTCATACCTTTTTTATTATTTTTTTAATGACCTTAGCAGTTTTGAGAATATGGTAGGTATATTTTAGAATGCTCTTCTGTGGAACTTGTCCAGTGTTTTTCTCATGATCAGACTGGGGTTACAGTTTTTGGGGAAGAAGACCACAGGGAAAACTGCCACTTCATCCTTTTGGATCAAGGATGTGACTGATGACTGCTGAGATAAATCTTGATCACATAGCTGAAATGGTGTTGGGCAAATTTCTATACAGTAAGGTTACTCAGTTTCCCCCAGTCTCATAATGTACCCTGAATGTGATATGACTCTATGTAGCCCACATTTAGGGAGAGGGGAATTCTGCCATTCCTCCTTCACAGTGAGGTAAGTGTATAATTTATCTATCATCCTTCTACCCAAGACATTTGTTTCTTTTCCCTCTTTTATTAATATATCCAACTTATTAAGATCAGTATGAACTCCTAAAGGTTTGATACTTTACTTTTGAAAAGAATTACTTTTTTTTTTTTTTTTTTGGAGAAGTTTTTCGCTATAGGGCGCGTGCGCTCGCCAGACAGACAGAGAGAGACATAGAGACAGAAAGCGAGAAATCACCCCCCAGGGGGGATGGTCACGCCGCAATCCCTTCTCCTCCATTCTCCTCTCCGGATCTTGGGCACGCACGCACACGCGCCCGGCGTGAGTTGTAAGCCACCGGGTCCGAGACGCAAACCGCGGTCGACTACGTGGGAGTCCAGCGACATAGCCATTACGCTAACTGCTGGTTCCCAAGAATTACTTTTTAAATTTTACTTATTTTTGTTATTTTTAAAATTTGCTTTAGGACATGTGCACTCACCAAAGAGAAAGTGAGAGAGCAAGCTGCTAGGTCTGGGATTTGGACTTCAGTCAACCATGTGAGAGTCCAGTGACTCAACCACCATGACACCTGCTGGCCCCGACTTTCATATTTTGTATTATCACCTAATACTACCAAAGCAGGCCAACTTGAGATTTAGCAGGACTGCAGCCATTTTTAAATTAAACATACAAGGGGGTAGAAACATGGTGGTAGCAAAGCGGTAAATGTGACACTCAGCAGGCTGACTCAGATGGGAGGCTTCCAGGTTTGCACTGAGAGACCCTCCCTGAGGCATAGACATGCCCATGGCTAGGGCTGGAGGTGGAGTGTGGTATCAAGGCCCTGTTTGGGGACTGTCTCTCTAGCTCTCACTTTGACTCCTTCACTCATGGAAGAAATGAATAAATAAACGTAAAAAAAATGTAGAAGCCATGACAATTTTAATATTGGGGTAGGTCCTCAGATTATACCAATAATTCTTCTATTTGTTCATTGCTTTCCAAGATGGATACATTTGGAGGACCAATTGGTTAGAAGAATAGGGCCTAGAATCAGGTTATATAGGTTCAAATCCTACCTTTACCATTTGCAGTTGTGTGACTTGAACAATCCCTTTTTGTCTCTGAGTCTCTTTTTGTTTCTAGTGAGATACACATCTAGGAACCAGCAGATGGTGTAATGTTTACATTGCTGGACTCCCATGTAGTTGACCACAGTTCGAGTCCTGGACCTGGTAGCTTGCATGCGTGCCCAAAGTCCAGAGAAGAGAATGAAGGAGAAGGTAGTGCACCATGGCCATCCCCCCTGAGGGTGATTTCTCTCTTTCTGCTTTCTGTCTCTCTCTGTCTCTCTGGCAAGCATACATGCCTTATAGCAAAAATTTCTAATCTCTCTAAAACAAAAGATACACATCTATACATATAAGAGAATATTTTTTTGAGAGGGTCTCACCATGTTGCTATTGTCCTGCCCTAGTTTCCCTGTTAGCCAGGACCACACTACATGCCACTGCACCTAACCTGTTTAGGTTGGGTCAGAACCAAACCTGGGCCTACCATATGGCTTTAACCACCAATGTTCTGGGCCACAGTTTTTATTTTTCAACCTGATACTCACTTCTTTAAGTTATGAGAACTTGAGTTTGAAAAATCATGCAAAAAGCTCAGTTATGAATGCCAGTTTCTACATATAATACAATCCATAGTTAAACTTGCCAAGTGATTCAATGAACTAATACCTAATTATAATTCAAAATATTTGGAAATTAAAATCTCTTAAATAGTGGACATAATATTTCCCTCTTTCAGAAGTTCCAAGTGTTGTCCCTTTTTCATTAAGTCTTCTAGGTAGCTCTTTGGGGTATGTTGCAAAGTTTATCACCTATGTTCCAGTGGAAGGAAATTGAACAGAAGGGCTGTGAGTCATTCATGATGAATCATTAAATGAATGAAATATCATCACATTTCTTAAATTATCTTACAGGATTCTGGCTGTCCTACCTTATGAAATGAATACAACTAGAGAATCAGGCAATCATATTGTACTAGATGTTTTCCAGTTTACTCCCTTAGTCATCGTATTCTAGTCTCTTATTTTTAAAAGTGAATAACACGAACACTTCATTTAAAATTTTTTCAGAAATTTAAACCTAATGTAGTTTTAGATGATGTCAAAATGAGCTCATGTAGCTTGGTATGTGTTTCTATAACTTATCTCAAACAGGCATTGGTTTCGCTTCAGTGTGTGATTTGTATTTTAAGACCATAGTAATATGGGGGGAACGCTGACTGATAAGGAGGCAAATGAAATTCCCTTTGGTTAATCGTTTCAAATGCATCTATTTTGTTATAATCTATTATTGTCTAGTCAATAAATGAAATATGAACCCAAAACTGAGAAATGAGTGGGGTTGTTTTGCCTTTTATTTTATTTTCAAAGCTACTGTGTAGGTAGTGCATATAATCTCTAGTTAATAATACCAAGAAAACAGTGTGTTTTATTGTTTTCCTTGGATGCTAGGAATAAAACACAAGAGTAGCCTATGGGCTCATAAAAGCATGAGTCTTCCTACTGGAAATCTATGTGAGGAGACTATATTTATAAGAGAGAAAGATAAACAGAAAGGCGGAACATGAACATATCAGAAGAGAGCTCCCCGGGAGGATGCTTTCTAGAATTTTGGAAAGTGAAAACAGGAGAACCAGGACAGCAAATCCATGTGTAAATGAGGGGGATTAGGGAAGAGCAGGTTTGAATTCTGAAGGGCTACTCTGTGCGAGTTAATCCCCATCTTCATTAATCTCCTAGCATCTATTTTTTCAGCACCAAATAGCAGAGTAAGCCCTGCTCATTTAGCCATTCGTTTATTGATTTGTTTATTGGTCCATTTATTCTTGCAACAAATAATTCATTGAACGTCTTCCAAGTAGATGCCTTCCTCTCTACCTCTGGGGTTCCAGAGAAAGACATGTACTAAAGCACTTCACACGGACTAAATTCACTCCCAAAACTCCTATATCTGCTAGCAAATGAGGCTAGAAAACCACACGTGTTCCTGAGTGGGTGTCTTAGAGATTCGGGCTTCAGATGTAACCCTGTATATCCAATACACCATGAAGGGAGGCACAGCTGGTACACTGAGAATCTCACAGGAGCCCACTGTGCCTAAGTTGGTTAATAAAAAATCATTTGATCAAGATTGAGGTCTGTTTGAATACTCTCAGACTCTTCCTTACCACCTTCCCAAAAGGACAGCTTTTCCTCTGTGTTAGAGTGATTCTGGCTACACCATAAACTCCTTGCAACCCCCTTGAGCGATAGTAATTCATGTTAAGTTATACAATTTCACTTCTCCCAGGTCCCACTTGAGCCACTGCCATTTTAATTTCCTTACTGTTAATCACATCAATGCTGAGTGACACAGCCAGAGTTTTCTTCAAATAGACATTCTGTGCAAATAATAAACCTTTCGTCAAGGGCCATTTGGGATGTTTCAGTTCAGTGCCCCTGTCACTCAAATGTCATGTATTTTGTAAAAAAATTTGTACCAATATTAGTTTTGTAAAGCTTATTTTATTTCTTTTTGTGAGAGAGACTGCACAAGAGAGGCAGGGAGAGAGAGAGGCACCTTTGGTGGGCTCTCACAACCCTGTAGTTCTCTTCCCCTAACGCTTCAGCTGGGGGGGATCTTGGGCTCGAGCCCTGGCAGGTTTCAGTGATTCTCTTTTTTTGCCAAACATCATAGTGGGTACAGAGATAAATAAAACAGCATTTCCACTTTCCAGGGCTTAGTGCTTACTCAAAGAGCCAAGCCAAATGAGTAGAGTAGCTACATGCGGGAGTAGTTCTTAGGGAACAAGACTAATTTAGCTCCCTATGCTATATGTTTCAGTAAGTTTGTTTTCAATTTTGAAAATTAAGATGTGGTTTATATACTGTAAATTTCTCCTTTTAAATACACATTTCTGGGAAGTTTGGCAAATGCTCTTGGGTAACCGCCACCGCCACAATAAAGTTGCTGTTCTTTCTTTCTTTCTCTTTTTCTTTTTCTTCCTTCTTTCTTCTTCTGCTTTTTTAAATTTCCAGGTGTATGCACTTGCCAGAGACAGAGTGAGAGAGAGGAAGAGGGTGAGAAAAAGCTCCTCCCAACGGTGCGTGGTCATGCTCTAATCTTCTTTCCTCCATTTCTCCACCTCATCAGGATTTGGAGCACTCATGTGGACTTGTCTGGTATGTCTTTCAACTTTTCACAGCCAGGATTTGAACTGTGGTTGAGCACATAGGATCACAGTTCCCTATACACTGCACTTACCTGCTGCATCATGGGGTTGGCCCGACTGAGATGACTTAGAAGTGTTTATCAACTCCAATACTCCCGCCCGTCTCCTCCCAATTCCCCAGTTCCTTTTATAGTTGAACCATATCTCCCCTCCCCCACAATACACGGTCCTTGACAACAGGTGTATGATTTTTGCACTTATAGTTTTATCTTCTCAGAATGTCGTATGGTGTGGAATCATATAGTTTGCTGCATCTGGATATTTTTCAGTTAGCAAAGTGGGTGTAGATTCAGCCATACCCCTGAGTATATCAATAATTCTTTCTTTTTTAAAAAATTATTTAATTTTATTTATTATTATTTTAAATTTACTATAGGGCATGTGTGCTCACCAGAGAGAGAGAGAGACAAGGAAAGTGAGAAAGAAAGTCACCAGGTCTGGTTTGCAGTTACCTTTTCTTTAATATCTTTGTCTGTTTTTGGCATCAGAGTAATGCTCACTCATAAAATGAGTTGTGAGGTGTTTCTTTTTTTTTTTAAGAGAGGATTTTGCTGTAGGGTACATGTGCTCACCAGAGAGACAGAAAATGAGAAATCACCCTCTGGGGGGGCAGGAGGGAATGACCATACCACAATCCCTTCTCCTTCAGTCTCCTCTCTGGATTTTGGGCATGCACACACATACACGCCCACAGTGAGTTTGTAGCTGTTGGATCTGGGACTTGAACTATTGTGTGCTACATGAGAGTCCAGTGATGTAACCACGACACCATCTACTGGCCTCATGAGGTGTTTCTTTCTTTCTTTTTTTTTTTTAAGAGAATTATTTTATTTAACTTTCTTTCTTTATTTATTTTAATTTGACCAGAGAGGGACAGAGTGAGAGAGAGAGAGAGAGAGAAAGAAAGTGAGAAAGCAAGCTGCCAGGTCCAGGACTTGAAACACGGTCCATGAGGTGTTTCTTTAAAATAAAACTATTCTGGAAGTGTGTATTATTTGTATAACAGTATTATTTCTTCCTTAAATGTTCAGTAGATTGTGTCAGCATAGGTACTCATGTGTGGAGTTTTCTTTGTTCGAAGTTGTTTAGCTACAAACTCAACATTCAATTTATGTGATGGGGTAGGACTGTTAGGGTGGCCTATTTTTCCTTGAGGGGACTTGGGCAATTTGTATCTTTTGAAGAATTTTTTCATCTCATTTGAGTGGTTTAATTCATGGGCATAATGTGTGTTATGGGTTGCACTGTTTCTTTAAAGAATCTTTTTAAAGTAATTCTTCCTGTGTCTTGTGGGAGTTAGGGAAAATTTGAACGACTGTCCCTGATGGGCCATTTGATTATCGTTGCCATCACACTGACTACCGCAATGTCTGAAGATAACCTGGTCCTTGTTACTTACTGGGCTCTATTTAATCAAGGCAATCGGGACTCTTTTTGCTTGTTTGTTTGTTTGTTTTCCACTTTCTTCCCAAATAATCTGAGTGCATTCTCACCAGGAGAGGCAGAGGGCTCAGGGCTCAGGGCTCAGGTATGAGCCACTGAGGGTGAGGCCCTCCTCTTAAAGGGATTCATGGTATCTTCTTCCCTCTGACTTCTTCCCAGGGAATTTTTTTTTTTTTGAGAGAGATTTTTGCTATAGGGTGTGTGCACTCCCTGGAGAGACAGAGAGACAGAAAGCAAGAAATAACTCCTCGGGGGGATGGTCAAGCCACAGTCCCTGCTCTTCCATTCCCTTCTTGGGCACACATGCACATGTGCCCAGTGTGAATTTTAAGCCTCCAGGTCCAGGACTCAAACTGTGGTCAAGGTACATGGGAGTCCAACAAGGTAACCATTACACCATCTGCTGGTCCCATTCCTAGGAAACTTTATATTCCCTAAAGAAATTAGTTTTTCTCTTACTCCTTTGAGCTTCTTTCTATCATATATCTTCTCAAGGCCTGGGTATCTGACATTAAGATAATTTTCCCTCATTTGGCTATAACCTGGCTTCTTTGAGATGATGGATAATATCTAGATTGTGGGAAGGTCATGGCTTAGATGAAGGAGAAAAATATTATGGCTGATATATCACAATATTATCCTGCAAGCTATACACTACCCCAGAGTGCACGTTCATTTGTGGTACGGACTATGATTCATCTCTTTTCTCTTTTTTTTTTTTGTTTCCAAGTGTATATTTTCACTTTTTCCATGAGCAAGAGAGAGACAGGGACAGAGAGACAGCACCCTCCAAAGAGTCCTAATCCTGTGATCCACTCCCAGCCTCAGCCAGACCAGGATCATGGGCCTCCTCTTGTTAGGCTTATTCAGGGAGGCCTCTGACCACGATCTTGTAATCTTCCCATGTGGGCCAGCATTGTTGAGTGTTGTGGTTTACCAATGTGCCATCAGCCAGCCCTTTTAATTTTAAAGAATTATTTTATTTAACTTTATTTATTTGTTTTCTTATCTTTTAAAACATTGACCAGAAGGGACAGAAAGAGAAAGTGAGAAAGCATGCTGCCAGGTCCAGGACTTGAACTGTGGTTGGCTTTGTGGGAATCCAGCACCCTTAACCACCATACCATCTGCTGGCTCCCCAACCCTTGTTGTTTTAATAAAACCAAGAATGGATCCCGTTATATGGGAGAAACTCAGTGAATATTTCTTGAATAAATAAAAACACAATAGGGAAAGCCTAATTGGCCATGTGGGGAGGAATGATTTATTGGGGATATATTATGAAGCAAATTTGCCAGAGAGACAAACAGAAGACGATGATCTTCAGGTCAAAGACAACTGATGTTTTTACAATTTCATTTATTAAAAGTCCAGAAACAGTTTATGATGGTATCAGTAGATGTTTCATTTTATGCTGTTTCTATTTCATTCAGGCAGGTACAGAGTCTGTAAGAACTACAACATGCATGTAGAAGCTATTATATTAACAGGTTCCAAAGACAAAACAAATATGTGAATTTCAACATGCTGCAATTGTTTCTCCTTTTTTCTAAATTAAAAAAAGCAAAAATTTTGTCAGAGGGCACATATACTTGCCAGAGAGACACAGTGAGACAGGGAGAGAGAGAGGGGGAGGGAGAAAGTACACTCCCACTGGGGCATGGTCATGCCACCATACCTCCTTCTTCATCTCTTCTTCCTTCTGGGATTTTGGGCATGCATGCATACTTCCCTGATATGTTCTTCTTTCTTTCCTTTCTTCTTCTTTTTTCAGGTTTTTGCCATAGGGTGTGTGTGCTTGCCTGAGAGAGACAAAGAAAGGGAAAGTGAGAAATCACCCTCTCGGGGGGATAGTTACACCATAATCCCTTCTCTTCTATTCTCGTCTTAGAATTTTGGGCATAATTTAATTTTATTATTTATTTTAATTTCACCAGAGAGGAACAGAGAGAGAGAGAGAAAGGGGGCAAGTGAGAAAGCAAGCTGCCAGGTCTGGGACTTGAACCACAGTTGGCCATGTGGGAATCCAGCACCCTTAACCATCACACTACCTGCCAGCCCCAACTCCTGATGTGATTTTCAAGCCACTGGGTCTGGGGCTCAAATTGTGGTTGGCCATGTGGGAGTGCATTACTTTAAACACCATACCATGGGCTGGCCCATGCCAATGTTTTTTTTTCTTTTTCTTTCTTTCTTTCTTTTTTTTTTTTTTTGTTTGAGAGGTTTGTGCTATAGGGCGCGTGTGCTCGCCAGACAGACAGAGAGAGACAGAGAGACAGAAAGCGAGAAATCACCCCCCGGGGGGATGGTCACGCCGCAATCCCTTCTCCTCCATTCTCCTCTCAGGATCTTGGGCATGCACGCACACGCGCCCAGCGTGAGGTTTTAGCCACCGGGTCTGGGACGCGAACCGTGGTCTACTACATGGGAGTCCAGCGACATAGCCATTACGCTAACTGCTGGTTCCCACCAATGTGTTTTTCAAGTCACCAGGTCTGGGACTCTAACCAGGTAGTCAGCCAAGTGAGATCCAGCCACCTTAACCACCAGGCCACAGGTTGGCCCTATCTTCTTTTTAAGCTTAAAATGCATCAGCTCCAGCGTGAGCTAGAGCCACACCCAGAACTGTGGTTGGCACTGTTGGTCTGCGGCTTGAATATTATGAGACATGTCCAACAGAATGATGAATATGGATGACAGTTCTTGGAGGCTGAGAAACATACAGTAGTTTAGAAAGTGAATCGGTTTAGTAACAGTGTTGTTTTAGGGGATATACGAGGAAAAACATATCTTCATTTCACGTGGGATATCGTATCCTGCAATTTTATCCTTCTTTCTAAAGCTTCAGCACACTGTAATTCACAGGCTGGCATGACTTCAGTAGTGCTGACTTATCGAAGAAGAGGGCTTTAAAAAAAGTTTTATTTATATTTTCTGCCCCACACTGTGAAGTGGCCCTGGTGCTTTGTTTCTCAAAGGCAGGATTAGAGCACAGATGGAAGAAGAAAGGCATGAAATTCTATACTTTGAACCATCCAGTCAAGATTTATACTGTATCTCTAGTTACCTGGCGCCTCTATAATACCCTTCATTGGAGAATTTCAAAGTCCGTGAAACCTCACAGTTGTATAAATAGGTCAATTTTTTAAGCTATTACCTGTGGGAAGATGAATGAAATTGCATCAATTGCGTAAAATTGTAATAAACTAAATAAAGGGGCCCATTTTGTTTGCTTGTTTGTTTTGTTAAGAAGACCGAATGTCATATAGAAGTAAACCAGTTTAGGAAACATCAAAGTCTTAGTTCCTTTGTTTCCCTCTTCTTCGCCCTACTCCAGGTTGGCCACCGACAAGGGAAAATACTACATTCTCTAGCGCGTGTCCTGCACATGCATCCATAGTACAAAATAATCTGTGCCACAACCACATCAAATGCTCTTATTTTTAGTGAGCCTTTTTATAGTTAACATTTTGGTACATTATAATCTTACTCTTGCATAGATATAGTCTAAAAATATAAGCCAGCAGCTATCCCTCAAGAAATAATCTTGCCAAATAGGTCATCTTCTTCTTTTAAATGCAATAGGATGCATATTTTCCCAAACATAGGACTAATTTTTTTTTTTTTTAACAGTAAGGCTGCTCTAATATGGAAAAACTGTCTGTGGAAAAGGAACAGATTGTATCATATCATACGCCATGGGAATGCTGAACTATTCCTACAAACATATTTGGCATGACCAAATTAAGTGCATTTTGGATTACTTATGGCCAAAAAAGAATTTATCAGCTGGATCACATCTCTTGGATTTGGTTAGAAAAAAGATGGCAGAAAGAAAACGTTCAATTTAGAACTAAGGGCTTACATGATACTGCAAGAGCCTGGGTAAGAGGTATCAGGAAGGTTAGAGGCTGACAGTGAAGATTTTAGCAGTGATTCTCAATGGGGATATTTTTTTCACTCCTCACAGAACTTTCGCAATGGCAGTAGATGTTTCTGATGGCCATGACTGGAGTGGGGAAGGTTGCTACTGCCTTCCAATGGGCTGAGGTCAGATGTGTGCGTTTTTTTTTTTTTTTTTTTTTTTTTTTTTTCAAGAGAGATGATTTGCGATAGGGTACAAGAGACAGAAAACGAGAAATCTCCCCACCTCCCCCACGCAAGAGGATGACCACACCACAATCCCTTCTCCATTCTCCTCTTGGTATCTTGGGCACGCATGCCCATGCACCTGGCCTGTTTCAAGCTGCCTGGTCCTGGACTCGAACCACATTCAACTACGTGGGAGTCCAGTTTCAAGCTGCCTGGTCCTGGACTCGAACCACATTCAACTACGTGGGAGTCCAGTGATGTGACCATTATGCCATCTACTGGTCCCTGAGGCCGAATGTTTTAGTCATGTGACCATATGGGTCAGCAGATGGCATAGCAATTTCTGGCTATTGCTGGACTCCCACATGGCCAACCAGTTTGAGTCCTAGACCAATACCTTGAAAAATCACATAGGGCTGCTGTGCCTGGGTGCCCAAGATCCCACGAGAGAATGTAGAAGGGACTGTGGTGTGGCTATCCCCCTTGGGAGGTGAGTCCTCACTTGCCCTCTCTCTGTCTCTTTGACTCTCTTTCTCTCCCTCTGAATGCATGCACCCTAAGGCAAAAAACCTCTTATTACCAAACAAAGGACAAGCGTGACTGTAGTGACATCTGAAGAGGCTCCAGCGAAACTCAAAGACGCAGCACGTCCACCAGCCCGCGGAACCACTCAGAGGACGCACCCGTCAGCCAGCAGTCAGAGGGAAGGTGGAGGATGATGCACTAGTGCTTTTCTCCTGGTTTCCGGAAAAGGGCAGGCGAGGCCTGTGCGCATGCTCAGGACAGGTGGTCTCTGCTGGGAAATGGCGCGGCTGCTGTGTTCAGGTTCACTGTGACTCGTAGAGTACGTGGTTTGGGACTATCTAAAGTCTCCAGGTTTCTCAGGTGAGCCAAGGGTTACTTAGGAACAGTTTATGGCTATTTTGTGGACGTGAAAGCATTAATTTATAGAAATTCAAAGTATGATTAATATATCAGGGATCGGGCCCCCAGGTGACGAGGTAGTTAGGGCCCTGGATGACCGTGGTTCAGGTCCCAGACCTGGTGACTTATTGCCGCTTGCTTTCTCACTTTACCTCTCTTTCTCTCTCTCTATGACTCCCTGGCCAAATTAAATAATAATAATAATAATGATAATAATTATTGCTACTGCCATCCAATAGGCTGAGGTCAGATGTGTGCGGTTTTTTTGTTTGTTTGTTTTTCTTTTAGAGAGATATTTTGCGATAGGGTAGGAGAGACAGAAAAGGAGAAATCCCCCCACCTCCCCCACGCAGGAGGATGACCACACCACAATCCCTTCTCCATTCTCCTCTTGGTATCTTGGGCACGCACGCCCATACACCTGGCCTGTTTCAAGCTGCCTGGTCCCGGACTCGAACCACATTCAACTACGTGGGAGTCCAGTGATGTGACCATTTTGCCACCTACTGGCATAAAATTAAATAAGCCTTAAAAAAAAAGATCAGGGATACCACTAAGCATACCACAGTGCATGGGACAGTCTCTCTCTCCTCTCACCAACTAAGAATTTATCTGACCCAAAAATGTTAGAGTTGCTGAGGTGGAGAAACTTTGTTTTAGATTTTTTTAAAGAGGTTTTTGCTATATGGTTCTTGTGCTTACCAGAGAGAGACAGAGACCGTGAGAGGGAAGTGAGAAATCATCCTCCCCACCCCCAAGTGGGGATGACCACACTGTAATCCCTTCTCCTCTATTCTGCTCCTGGGATCTTGGGCATGCTCACACCTGTGCCTGGCCAGATTTTCAAGCCACTGGGTCTGGGACTTGAACTCTTGTCAATCATATGGGAGTCCAGTGATGTAACCACTGTGCCATCTGCTGACTTCCTTACTTGAGATTTTAAATCCTTGGGGGGCCAGCAGGTGGCATAGTGTTTGAGGCACTGGACTCCTACTTGGCCAACTCTGGTCCTGTCCAGGACCCAGCAGCTTGAAACTCACCTGGGCAGGTGTGTGCATGCTCAAAATCCCTAGAGGAGAATGGAGGAGAAGGGATTGAGTTGTGGTCACCCCCATACCCCCACCCCCCACAGGGTGATATCTCATTTTCTCTCTCTCCAACTCTCTCTGTGTTGCCCCATAGCAAAAGTCTCCCCTTCTCCCCCCTAAAAAGCCTTGGGAAGTGGGAACAAAGACTGCAGTGAATCTCAGTGTGAGGGCCTGGAGAAGTGGGGCGGGGGGGAACCGGCAGTCACAGTAAGAGTGTATACTCTGCTATGGTGTTACGTGGGCCCTTGGAGTGGTATTCTAGGCCTGTCAGGGTTGAAGTGGGATGTCATGGTGGATAGGTTTGCAAAGCCATTGTCTCAGATGAAACCTTCTTGAGGTATTGATATCTATTTCTACTTTGAACTCTCCGACAAGTTCTCATTGTCTGAGAAATGTGGTATTTACCTTAGTGGCGATGGCTCCAGAGGGACCACAGATAATCTAGTATAACCATTAACCATTTTTGAAGCAAGATGAAATATAAAATAAATGCTTTTGATAACTATGGACAATGAGATGATTTCAGGATATGGACAGAACTCTACCAGTTTTGTTAGAGAAAAAATATTAAAAGCGTTAGATGAATCTAATAAATGAGAATGGAGTTAGGATCAAGGAATACATTTTAATTTTAATCCTCTCTATGTGATAAGAATAATTTGGGAGATAATATATAAACCAATAGTCTACTAGTGGGATTTGAAGTAAGATATTCCCTAAAATTTCAGTTTCATTGTTCAGTAACTGGTGGGTTTTCAGCAAGTAACAAGTTCACAGAATCAGTTTGTTTATTCACAAAATGCAGTAAGTTCCAGTAATTTCTTTGGATTGTTATGGATATCAAATGAGATACTGTATGGAAAGCATCCAAGTGGTATCTGGTGCAAAGCTGAAGTCCAATAAATCTTTATCAGTACTAACCGGCAATCCTGTCTTTGCCCTTCAACAAGTACAGCAATAAAATCCAATTAAATTCCTCTTACAACAGAGAAAATTAAGTGTCCTTCTCTAAAATCCAAGTAAACAGAAGAAAGGAAGTAGAACATAACATTTAACAACATGGAGCCAGACAGAGGTGCAGTGGTAAAATGCACAGTTTTTGAGGCTGACCGTCATGGAAAGGTGCCAGGTTCAGTTCACAGAGTTGAGTACACCCAGCATGTGTGTACCCATGATTTTGGGCTGGCTGAGGCTGGGAGTGGACTACAATGTAGAGACCCTGGGGAAAGCCACACCGCAATTCCTTGTCTTCCTTTCTCCTCCTGGGATTTTGGGCATGCACACACGTGCACTTGGGGTGATTTTCAAGCCACCAGGTCTGAGACTCGAGCTGCAGTCGGTCATTTGGGAGTCCAGTGCCTTAACCACCAGGCCAGCTGTTGCCCCAAGGAATATGGGCTTTTTATAATTCACACATCCTGTCCTTATGCAGGAATCACCTTTCTCTTGTACCGTCTCTTCAGTGTCCACTCTGGTTACTGTACTTACACAAGACGGGGAGGGGTAGGCTTCCGTTCTTAGGGTCCAAATCAACTGCTCAGGCTCTCTTCTCTTTGTGTCCTCTTTGGGTAGCAGAGTTAGGATGCTTCAACATAAAATGTGAAGTCAGCTGGCCTATAAAATTTAACCAGATACAAACATTTCTACCTGAGACAAAGACTGCTTAGGGATCTGACATCCGGATTTACAACAAAAACTGGTAATTTGACATACATTTAGTCTCCCCATAGAAAGACTGAAAAGCGAACTTTCTACACATGCACATTAAACGCAGCTAATTGCATTTTAGAGGTCAAGATGAAGCACTCACTACTTGCTGTGAGATCCTGGTAAGTCAGGGTGGCTCTTAAGGGCCCTTGTGTGCACTATACCTTTACTTTATGCCTTTTATGTGCTGCTGGTGGTTTTCAAAGCCCTCTAAAATTCACTTAATGTTCTCTTCTTTTGCTAGGACCTTGCTCCTCTAATTATAAGTTACACTTACGCATTTCCTTTCCCTCCAGCTTTCTTTTAGTACTCCTTTCTCTTTTACTATGTTCTCCTTTTAAACTATTCCTTTCCTTCCAGTCTCTGTATCCTCATTACATGACACAACATCCATGGTCTCCTGTATAATTTCTCCTTTTTACAGGCCGTACCAGTCTACTCTTTAGGGAACAAGTACTCATTAAACACCTACCACATGCCAGATATGTATGACTGGAAATGCATCTTTGCTATTCTGTGGTGTCTGTTTTAACTAGCTCCTGTAAGTGCAAATCTAACTCCTTTGAGTTGCTTTTCTGCTCTGCAGTTTCTTCCTGTCTTTGTGTAGTGGGAGGAGTGATTTACTTTCTGACTCAAAAGGAAGAAAGACCCACTGGCTTCTTAGCACAATACTTCTGACACAGCCATCTCTGTAGGAAACGAAAATGTTGTAATTTGGGTCAGCTGGTTTCATTTTAGCAGGTGCATTTCAAAAATTCTTAGAAGAAAACACAAACCATTGTCTTAACTCTTTCTGCAACACTTAAAATTTCCTGCAACACTGTCTTATCTGAAATCCTTAGGGAGCTCTCACTGTGGTAGAAAAAGGTTATGAGTTCTTGATGAATTGCAGATTCCTTCCTGATCTGCTCTCTGATAACTCTTTAGCCTCATCTATTAAATATTTTCTTCTTTGCTTTAAATATTAAAATACTAAGTTACTCCTGTGCCAGCCAGTGCTGTGGTGGTTAAAGAGACTGGATCCTATATGGTTGACTGTGCAGTTCGAATCCCAGACCTGGTGGCTTTAGAGACACACAAGGCATGTGTGCATGCTGCCCAGAATCCTGATGGGAGAATAGAGGAGAGGGGATTAGCGTATCCATACCCCCAGGGAATGATTTCTCACTTTGTCTCTTTTTGTCTCTTTCCAGTGAGCATATGTGCCCTATAGCAAACTAACTAGCTAACTAATTAAAAATAGTGAGTTACTCTTATTCTAGAACATGTACCTTCTTCTTAGTGACCTCTTGCCTACTGTATTTGTTGTTATTAATATTCTTGAATACTTCCTCACTCTTTTGACTTTGCCAGTATAACTTCTTCTCAAACTTTCCATGAATCTCAGAACTTGACTATGTGCCCCATCCAGTGCTTCTGTAAGATCCATGTGACATCATTCTGGGACAGAGTTGGTGTTCAGGAAACATCTGGTAAATAAGGATAGATATTTTAAAAAAGTGTTTCCCCTTCATGATGGAGTGTGTGCGTGTGTGTGTGATAAGAATGAGAGTGAGAAGCATCCTCCACAGGGTCTGGTTACATCACAGTCTCCTTCCCCAAGTCTCCAGCTCATCAGACCTTGGGCATTCGTGTGTGCCCGATGCATTTCAGGCCAATCAGGCTGGGGATTTGAACCATGGTCACCAAATGGGATCTGTCTTCTCTTGTACATTACCACTGCACCAGGATACATTCTTACCAAGGTCAAATTAATATATGTTTTGTTTTAATACAGAAATACTAATGATCACGTCAAATAATCTTGATAATTTCTAAAACTGAACACAAGCAGCTAACTCCTCATATTTCTCTGTTGAATGATGCAACTGGCATTTTGTTTGTCCAGTTGCTTCCCTGTATTATCTTGCAAGTTGTTTCAATATTTACTCAATTCAAAATAATATGATTTCATCCTGGCTTGTAAACTTCTCAGTAATAGGATATATTTATTTGTTAATAATACAATAACCAGAATCAATGATTTAATTAGTCTTTTTTATTTTTAATGGAGATCAAGGCCCCTTTATTTTGCATTGCTTCACAGAGTATCTGAGACCAAGAAAACCCAGACATTGTGTTGCTGTTCGATGGTGGATATTAACCATGCAACTGATATTCTCTTATAGCCTAGGACTGCACAAAGAAAATAGACAAGAAAATGCATTTATTAGGAATTAGTGAAGAATGAGAAAATGTTAGCTGATTGCATCAACATTATTGCCATTAAATATTTCCCACTCGTTGAGCCCTTTGATGTGTGAGGTCAGTGAAGGTAATCCAAAGACAGTTACCTGTAGGACCTTTTCTGACAAGTAGAATGTCCTCATAAGGCAGGGATTATTTCCTTTATTATTCTTTCTAATTGCTATTTTCATTTTTAATTAAAGGGAGAGAGAGCTATGCAGCCCTTCCCTTTATGTCAACACACCTTGAGAGTCATCTGTAAATGTAAGTATGTGGTTCATGGAAAAGGAACCACATTTGAATAAGTCAAACATTACTTAGCTGGGATAGATTTTTTTTCATGTGTAAAAATATAAATTACTAGTTATAGTTTTTTCCTTTTGCTGTACAAATAAGGAATGCTGTTCTTTAAAGTTAAATCCTCTTCCAATTTAGCACACGGATTTGAGAATATCTGAAGGATGACAGGGGAACTAGGATGAGCAATATTAAACACGTCCATGCATTTAATGCTTTAAAATATACAAAGCCCTTTCTCATGACTTACTTTATAAAGTTCCCTACTCTATCCTCGTGAAGAGCTTGGGCAGCTCTTTTTCCACCACTCACTAAACTTCTTGAGAGCAGAACAGGTTGTAGTTCTTTCACATTCTGAGTCCCTGGCATAGTTCCTGGTGAATAGTTGGTGCACTATATATATATATATATATATATATATATATATATATATATATATATATATTAATTTGCTATAGGGCACAGGCATTCACCAGAGAGAGAGGGAATGAGAAAGCACCACCCAGGGAAGGGATAGCTATGGCAAAAGTCCCATTTCTTCCGTTCTCCTCTCAGGATTTAGGCACGCACACACATGTGCTTGGTTTGTCCTTCAAGTCACCATGTCAGGGACTTGAACTGCACAGTTGACCATGTGGAATCCATCTGCCTTAGCCACCATACTACTGGCTGATTCAAAACAATATGCATATTTTTTTTTCTCTTTTTTTTTTAAACAGAGGTTTTTGCTGTAGGGCACATACATTCACTAGAGACACAAAACACTATATGTTTTTAAAAAGTGAATAAATAGACAAATGGTAATTTGTGGTTGTTAAGTAATCTCTGAAAGTCACAATATGCAGAAAAGGCAAGGAAGTTGGACTGACTTCTAAATTATTCAGTCTGAGGAAACATCAGAAACAGTAGCAGAGTACCTGGAATTGTGGTGCGGAACTTATATAATTCACAAAATGGCTGTAGATGCAGGAAAATCCTATGAAGATGGGGAGAGCTGAGAGGGTGTGCGAGCTGCAGAAATGAACAGTGTACAAGTTAGGACAGAGACAAATCAATATACATTGAATATAGAACGTGGAATTAATTTACCCATAGCCATTGACAGAGATTCCCTGAAACAGTCAGAGTTGGGGAGCTTTAGTGAAAGAGTCTTTCAATGGAATTGTAGTTAATATTTTTTTGTTTTTGTGATAGGGACCAGCAGATGGCATAATGGTTATGCTGGACTCCACGTAGTTGACCACAGTTCAAGTCCTGGACCTGGTGGCTTAAAACATGCCGATGCATGTATGTGTGTGCCCAAGATCCTGAGAGGAGAATGGAGTAGAAGGGATTGTGGTGTGACCATCTCCCCGGGGGGGGGGGGGGGGGTGGGATATCTACTTTCTGTCTCTCTGTCTCTCTCTCTCTTTGTCTGGCAGAGCACACACTCACTATAGCAAAAATCTCTCTCTATTGTTTTTTATTGTTGTAAAATATACATAACATGAAATTTACTTTCTTAACTATGTTATTTAAAAAAAAAATAATGGGAACTGGCAGGCAGTATGGTGGTAAGGTACTGGACTCCCAAATGACTAACCGTGGTTCAGGTCCTGGACCTGTCCACTTGCTTTCTCACTCACACTCTCTGTCTCTCCTTGGTCAAACTGAACAATAATAAGTTAAATAAAATTAATAATTATTTTTGTTTTTTTAAGGAGATTTTTGCTATAGGACACGTGTGCTTGCTGGAGAGAGAGACAGAAAGTGAGATTTAAGCTGGTGAGAAAGGTGCAAATGCTGTTTAAAGTAATTTTAAAATGGTCTCAGAAAGATGGTAGAAAGAATTTTTGCAGATGACTTTGTTTCTCTTAGTAGAATTTTATCTTTTTCCAACCATGAACTTAGCTCTTGGCTCATACATTTTGTTGTAAGCCCCTCTTTTCTAGTGAATGTTATAGAACATGCTGAAGACAGTTATTGCGTTTTATGGAGTTTTGCAAGCAAAAATAACTCAAGCTGTGTATATGAGATGTAGGACTGTTGGGACTATTACAAAATTTATTCTTGCAAAAAGAAACATTCTATTTTAAGGGTAAATATGCCAAGGATTTAGATAAGTCAGTAGTTTTTAAGGAATTAGAATAAAATTCCTGTTTTAGTTTTACTTATTTATTTTTAGTTTAAGTAGTATTTTATAAACTGTTTGCAATTCTTATTTACCAAGAAATGCAAGTTAAGGCAAATAATGAACATTGATAAAATAGATTGTTATAGCATTCTAAGTATTATAAAATATTTAGAGCCAAAATGTAAGAACAACATAAATCGGGGGGTAAAATTTAAGTACTAATTACTATTACTTTTCATTTGTACTTTCTGAATAAAGTAAAACAACCTATTATCCTAAACTAGTTCATTCTGTTACAAATAAAAGTTATACATTTTTAAGAAATACAAAAATATTTAAAATTAAGAAAATAAAATATCTGAACTTCTCTAGATTCTTGATATTTTTACTTCCACTAAGGATAATTAATATTGAAATATCTCTTATTTTCCTGAAAAGAAGTGCTTATATATTTTCACATACATATATGTGTAATTACTCTGTTTTCATAATGTTAATATAGTGTAGTGCTTTATCCAAATCAACAGGTGTAGAAGTACTTTCTTCCTTTTATCACCTTCAGGGTATTCTAGTAGTAGAATTTTTCGTGAACTACTTTTGGTTCAAGTTTTTTCTTTCTGACCCCTTGCTATTACCAGCTTCCTCAAATTTCATTATCTATAAAATGGCCAAAGTGATCTTTTTTAAAAAAATTAAAAATCAAAAAACACTAGATTAGTACATAAAACTCTAAAATGATCTCTTATAAGTTTATAAAAATTTCCTAACACAGAATGTACATTCTGGTAAATATTCCGTGAATGACAGGAGTGAATGAAATAGAGCCTTACATTCAAGAATGGAAAGCAGAAGATAAATGGAAAGAAAACAGTTTAATAAGTTCCTTCCCCTTTTTGTTTTCACTATTATGAACAACTCTGAAATTTTCGCCAAGATTTCTTTGCGGAGATGCTTGGTAAAGAAATCACTGCTAGGGACCAGCAGTTGGCAAAATGGCTATGTTGCTGGACTCCCATGTAGTTGACTGTGGTTCCAGTCCTGGACCTAGTGGCTTAAACTCATGCCGGGCACATGTGCGTGCGTGCCCAAGATCCCAAGAGGAGAATGAAGGAAAAGGGATTGAGGCGTGGCCTTCCCCCCTGGGGGGAGGTGGTTATTTCTTGCTTTCTGTCTCTGTCTTTCTCTGTCTTTCTGGTAAGCACATGTGCCCTATAGCAAAAACCTCTCTTAAAAAAAAGACAATGAGTGGGAACCAGCAGTTAGCGTAATGGCTATGTCGCTGGACTCCCACGTAGTCGACCGCTGTTCGCGTTCGGACCCGGTGGCTTACAACTCACGCCGGGCGCGTGTGCGTGTGTGCCCAAGATCCCGAGAGGAGAATGGAGGAGAAGGGATTGCGGCGTGACCATCCCCCCTGGGGGGTGATTTCTCGCTTTCTGTCTCTATGTCTCTCTCTGTCTGTCTGGCGAGCGCACGCGCCCTATAGCGAAAAAACCTCTCCAAAAAAAAAAAAAAAAGACAATGAGTGCATTAAAGTCTCTTTCAGTTACAACAGTCCATAGTAATATAACGGTCTTAATTGCAATCAATAAAAAAATAAAAATATAATTAAAAAAAAGAAATCACTGCTGTTTTAAGTTTGACTGTGATGTCAAAAGTCTGTTCCAACATGTTGAGCCAATTTTGATCCCCATAAACAGTGCGTGATATGAGTTTACCGTATCCTTACCAAAACTGGGTATTATAGAGTTTAAACATTTTTGCTAATGTCAAAATTTCTTTTAATTTTTTTAACAGAGGAGGTTTTTTTTTTATCTTTTCATATATAAATTGGGCCCATATTTTTTTTCCAAAATGTCTCTTTATATACACTGATACACTGATGTTTTCTTTTGTTTTTCATTATGCATATTTTCCTCACCATCTTCATATGTTCTTGGTTGTAACAGAAATCTAACAGCTAGGTATTGCTCTTTATTTGTTTATGTTGTTGGCAGTTTGTGTGTGTGTGTGTGTGTATGTTCAACTCTAAACGACTTTAGTTATTTGGTTAATGTGAGGTATTTGGAGATAAATGTAGGTTTGGTAACAGTGTGATATAATTTTTTCACCTGGAAAAACTGGCTTGGTACCATACAGCCACTGTGAGCCATTCTGCATCGAGGTGAGTGTGTTGGGTGTCCCTGTTGGGAAATGATCTTGAAGCCCACCACTGGTACTGGTAAACAATGCACAGCACGTGGGAGTGGGGAAGTAGCATTAGCCTTATGTGTTAGCAAGTTGTTTTTATTCTAACCCATTACAGCAATATTATACAAAATACCCTAAAAATTCCTGTTGTCTCATTGTATTTTGTACCTATATAGTTCAGTTTTTCTAATAATATTTTTTGGTATACTAAAAAATAATGAATAAAAGTGGTGACATAAAATTGTTTTAATTAATGAATAAAAGTGGCAACATAAAATTGTTCCTGTTAATATTTATTTTTCATATTTGTAGTCAATGCTCCTAAGCATTAGATGTGAATGTTACAGTACAAAATAATTCTTCAGGTTTTTTCCCCTGTGTTTATTTTAACTAGAGATGATACTACTAGTTATATAAAATTTTAGAAAATTATTTTGGTGGAAAAGAGACAATATCCAGATATTATGCAAACTGTACACTTCCCTCCCTCCCTCTGAATAAAAAAGATTCTGATATGAATTGGTAACTCATAACAAAAAAATATTTATAAGTGATATATAAATGCTAAGATTTAATGATATCCGGTCTGTTTTCAGTGGTTTAAGAGAAAAATGAGAAAATGGGATCAAATGTAATTATATACTTTGTTGAGTTTTTTCCCTATGCATAGTAAAGTTTGTAGATTTGGCCTCCAGTAAAATAAATAAGTAGATAAATGAATAAATAGATAAAAAGCACAAATGAACTATATTTACATTTTGTTACTGAAATCTGAATGTGTGTGTAAAATCTAATATTTTTATTTATGAAAATGGTTATTTTCTGTAAGGGAGTTACTTGTTATTCTGATGTTTGTATTTTTAAAAAAGAATTATTTATTTATTTATTTTTATTCATTTATTTTAATTTGACCAGAGAGATTGAGAGAGAGAGAGGGAAAGAGAGAAAGCAAGTCACCAAGTCTGGTACTGGAACCGTGGTTGGTCATGGGGAGTGTCTAGCCACCCCAACCACCACGTCACCTGCTGGTCCCCCTGATGATTGTATTCTTCTTCTTTTATTTTTAAAAGAATTATTTAACTAACTTAACTTCTTTCTTCTTTCTTTCTTTCTTTCTTTCTTTCTTTCTTTCTTTCTTTCTTTCTTTAATTTGACCAGAATTAAAATAAATTCTGAGGGACAGAGAAAGGGAGAGAGAAAGGGAGAAAGTGAGAAAGCAAGTCGCCAGGTCCAAGACTTGAGCTGTGGTCGGCCACGTGGGAATGTCCAGCGCCCTTAACCACCACACCACCTGCCCACCCTAATGTTCGTATTTTTAAGAGCAAGAATCACTAGTTTTTAGCTTGTTGTCTTTTAATCATTATTTAATATCATAAATCGAGAAAACTAGTTTGTATTTTGACGTGGAATTCAACGTAAAGGCACATTCTTCTTGATAACTAGAGTCATCTGGAAGTTTAATTTAACCTATTATCTTGAATTATGCTTTGCTTTAGTTTAGTTATATTTAAATTACACTTGTTAAAGATGTCCTACTGCCACAGGTGGATAGTTTGCAGCTCTCATACATCTCAGCTTTAGAAATGAAGCGATTTTTAAAGAAATTTGTATTCATAAAAATACTTAAACGTGAGGTCTTTATAAAAGTGCCTTTTCACATTATTCAGAAAACAACACATTTTCAAAATTGTACCAAGAAAAAATTTAAAATACTTCCTGAGTGAAAACCATTATAATAGTTACAGTTAATAAAAATCAGGGACAGGGGTTGGCATAGTGGTTAAAGTAGCTGTATTCCATGTGGCTGAGCGCACAGTTTGAGTCCCAGAACCAGAGCTTTGGAAAGTCTGCTGGGCATGTGTTTATCCTTAAAATCCCAAAAGGAGAAATAGAGAAGAGATTGTGGCAATACCATCCCCAGTGGGGATGCTTTCCCTCTCTCTGTCTCTCTTTAGCCAGCACATGTGCCCTCTGGCAAAATTACCAAAAAAAAGTCCTATTATAGGCAACACAGGAGTGAAGAGTCATTTCTGTGGTTGCAACTAAATCTAGGTGAAAGAAGAACATTTCACTCTTTGTGAAAATCATGTATGCTTAAGAGGAAAACATGCTTTTAGCATTCCCCTGCTGTGAAAAAAAATTAGGAGATTAGTTTGTTTTAGAGATGAGGATATAATAAGTTGTAGAAGGAGATGCTCACTGTAATCTGATTTTTATCACATTGGGGAAATGACTGCTTGCTCAGTGTGAGCTACAGACGGACAGCTGTAAGCTTCTGCAGGTTATTTGCACCACCGTAATCTTCTTGGCTGATCTTCAAAGAGGTTTCCAAGCTGAGTTCAGAATTTAAACCATGAAATTCTCCCTACAACCCAGATTAGAGGTTGAATCTGCATACTAAATCCCAGGTAGGTGGTAATCACAGAGTTGGTGATCAGTTAAGGATCAAATGGCAGCTGTTGCTTTAAGGAGCTTTCCAGAGCTGTCTACAGAGGAGAATGCAAATGTACCTTCACACTATCCTTTGTTTGAGTCCAGGTACTTTCACATTTTAACTGACTTTCTCTCTTATGGGGTTTAGCTTCAGCAGACTCAGGCTTCCTTCTACCCTGAGCCAAATGTCTACCAAGTTCTGTATTAGTTACAACTGCAAAGTCATCCACAAATCAAATTGGCTTAAACAGTGAAGACAACTTCTTAACTCATAAGTGATATAACAGGAGTAGGCCTGGTTGTGGAGTTAGTTGGTACTTCAATTCAAATCTAGTAAGGTTTGAGATTCTTTTTTTTTTTTTTATCTGGTCACCTGCCATGTTGGTTTTATCCTGATTGACTTACAGCTGTCCCCTGCTTTAGCATCCGAGCCTCATTCTTTGTGTTCAGCAGCAAGAGCCTGGCTTCCCATTGAATCTAGAGAGAGTTAGGAGAAGATTTCCAGGAGTCTGCAGGAGACGTGTTCTTCTATCTCTTCGACCAGAATTGGGACATATGCTTATTCCTAAATCTATCAGTGACAGGTGGGAGTGGTGTGTGTGTTGGGGGGTACATTTATTTTTAGAGTAATTAGGTTCATTTCTTGAGCTGATATTAATTCTTCCCACACCATCTCAACTACTTGGGGCGACGTGTAGGTAAATACGGAAGGCCTATCTCAGCGTGCACCATAGGCCAGCCCTGTTGTTTCCCCCCTCCACTCATAGCACCCTTAACACATGGCTTGAATTTTGTTTTACTTTTTTTTTTTGGAGAGGTTTTTTTTTTTTTTTTCGCTATAGGGCGCGTGCGCTTGCCAGACAGACAGAGAGAGACAGAGAGACAGAAAGCGAGAAATCACCCCCTGAGGGGATTGTCACGCCGCAATCCCTTCTCCTCCATTCTCCTCTCAGGATCTTGGGCACGCACGCACACGCACCCGGCGTGAGTTTTAAGCCACTGGGTCCGGGTCGTGAACCGCGGTCGACTACATGGGCTTCCAGCGACATAGCCATTACGCTAACTGCTGGTTCCCTTGTTTTACTTTTTAATCTATTTCATAATGTTGAATTCAAGATACGTGCATTTATAATCATTATATCTCATTCAAGGATGTCTTGAAGTTTGCCTTAATCTTTGTTTCCATATTTTCTACAATTTTAAACACATACCTATTTTCAGTTGTTAGGGTGCTCATCATCTTTGATCACTCGGTATCCTGAGTTCTCATTCAGGATATAAAAAACTAGAAAACAAATCTAGTTAAATGTTTGTTACATTTTAAAGATGAACTCATTTGTAATTTAATCATGGGAACTTCAAATACTGAATTTTAATTTTTCTCAGTATAAAAGAAACATAGACCTTACCAACACAATTTATGTTCATTTTTTGTTAGCTTTATATAGATAGCACTATATACAGGTTTTATAAAACCATAACAGTGTTGGGTTAATCCACCCATTTTGATAGATATACATTTAATTAACCAGATTTTTCAGAGATTGTGTTGATTAAATGTACATCTGTAGACATCACCATATGTTGAAAAGTAGCTAAACCTAAAGAAAGCTAACTGTTTCAGAATAATTTCTAGAATAAGGGAAAAAGTTAGGCCTTTTGCTTAGAAATAAGAACTAAAGAGTTTTCTGATAGCAGCAACTGAGGTTCAGATGGCTTCACGGAAAGTAAGCACACGGTTCCAACCAACAGATGTCAGATGTGTGACAACTTTCATATTAGGTTATCAGACTATCACTTTTTTTGTTTGTTTGTTTGCTATAGGACACTTGCGCTCACAAGAGAGATATAGAGACAGATAGGCAGAAAGACAGGAAGGAGGGAAGAAATCATCTCGCCCTCCTCAGAGGAGCTGGCCATGTGGCAATCCCCTCTCCTCCATTCTCCTCGTGGGATTTTGGGCATGCATGTACTTGCACCCAGCGTTTTGTCAAGCCTCTGTGTCCAGGACTCATGTTACATGGTTGGCCCGGAGACATCCAGCTGCCTTAACTGCCATGCCTCAGGCTGGTCTTATCAGTTCACTTTTAAACTGATGGTGAGATTCATGGCTAAATGTCCTGAAGATAAGCATGGCTAAAATGACAGTATATTAGATTTATTAGAAACATTAATATGAAATCATTAAATGTGAAAATATAAAGTCTAAAATTTTATAAATAACTCTTTATATAAAAAGCACAATGACATTTAATTCAAGATTTTAAAAATTTGTTACCCGATGAATTTAAAGTTAAACATTTCACTTATGTACATTATGACATTAAAGAAAATCTTCAAAATCTCAAAGAATTTTATAAAAATCAATGGCTAGGGTCTTTTTGTATTGTATATAGTGCTAAAGTCTTCCAATTCTTTATATGAAAATTTATCTGTTAATATTGGATAAGCGATTGCCTAAGAATGAGCATAAATATTCTTTTTCATAAGCACAGCTGTACATAGAAAACGCTGAAATACAGGTAACTATTTTATTTAAATAAAACACACAATAGAAAAACACAGATAATTTTTTAAAAGCTCACTTCCTGTGAAAATTTAGTCTTTTATTATTCAGACAAATCGAGTCATGTTGTAATGATGTAGATTTAACACTGCTTAGAAATGGAAGCCTGTATTTTGACACTAAATGGTTTAAGTCTAATACTTAAATTATATTCTCAGTGTTATTTTTAACATGCTTCTTGTTGTGGGTTCTTTTTCTTCTTTTTAAAAACAAATTAGCCATGAGTTATAATTATGTCTTGGTGTAATTAATGTAAATATGGTGTGTGGAAGAATCTGAGAGGGATGCCAGAAAATGCCTTCAAAATTCTATTGTGGCAAAAAACAAGGGTATAAGATTCCATGGCGATTTCTATTAATACAATAATCCTTCTTTCCCTTCACTCCAAAGACCAAATTATGTTCAGATTATTAAAATACTTTTAGTTTATGTTTCAGGAAACTAGGTTCCGAATTTAAGATTGAGCTTCTATAACCCTCTAATTAACCTGTAAGGTTTAGATCTGCAGAAATGTGGCTTCCAAAATTAACCAGTAAGCAGTAAGCTTCTTTACATCTTAGATTACATTCTTCTTTTTTTTTTTTTTTTTTTTTGCTATAGGGTGCGTGCACTCGCCAGACAGACAGAGAGTGATAGAGAGATAGAAAGCGAGAAATCACCCCCCAGAGTGGATGGCCATGCCGCAATCCCTTCTCCTCCATTCTCCTCTCGGGATCTTGGGCACGCACGCACACGCACCCCGCATGAGTTTAAGCCACCGGGTCCGGGACTCGAACCGCGGTCGACTACGTGGGAGTCCAGCGACATAGCCATTACGCTAACCGCTGGTCCCTAGATTACATTCTTCTAAAGGATTATATAACTGTGTTCAACAATTAGAGTTTATTAGATATTAAGAGTGAATTTGTGATTTTATCATCCTTGCTATTTCAAGAACTTTTAAGGAAAGAATAGTTGACATTAAAGATTTTTTTCAGACATATTACACACACACACACACACACACACACACACACTCCATTTGTATTAAACCCAAATCTGTTTTTTGGACCATTATGGGGAAAACTCAAATTTGCTTTGAGCTTTACATTTAGTAAAGTTGGTTATGAGTCAACCAGGTATTTATATTTATTCATTCGCTATACAAATATTTGATGGGTAACCTGTATATGCGAGACACTGGTTTAAGTACTAGGAATAAGCGGTGAACAAAACAGGTGAAAAATTCCTGTTTTTCAAACACTAATGGAGTTTGCGCTCTGCTGAGAGGAGTACACACCTAAAAACACACTAACCTAAAAGCTAAAAGGAAAAAGTACAGCAATCAAAGAAATCCAGCATGTGTGTGTGATGTGTGTGTGATGTGTGTGTGAGCTGTGTGTGAGCTGTGTGCGCCTTCAGGCGTGGCAGCCAGGAAAGACCTGACTGAAAATGTGAAACTGGAGCGAACATCTGAGGTGAGGGAGCAAGGTGTGTTGACATCTGTCCTTGATGCAGACCGCTTCCTGGAGTGTTCCGGGGAAGCCCAAGGTGGGCAGGGATGCTGGTTGCAGCTTTCAGATGATTTTGGGAGGAGACGAGGCCAGAGGCAGTAGAAGATTGGGTCGGGACCAGCAGTTAGCCTAATGGCTATGTCTCTGGACTCCCATGTAGTCGACCTCAGTTCAAGCCCCGGACCCGGTGGCTTAAACTCATGTTGGGCGTGTGTGCATGCGTGTCCAAGATCCTGAGAGGAGAATGGAGGAGAAGGGATTGCAGGATTGCAGCATAGCCATCCCCCTGGGGGGTGATTTCTCGTTTTCTCTCTCTCTGTCTCTCTCTGTCTTTCTGGCAAGTGCACGCACCCTATACCAAAAACCTCTCAAAAAAAAAAAAAAAGGAAAATTGGGGTCAAGGGAGGTCTTAAAAGCAATGATGAAGATTTATTCAGCTTCAGAGTGGCCTGACTTCTCTTTTAAAAGGTCACTCTTATTTCTTTGTCAAGAATTAACTGAGGTGGGACCAGCAGTTAGTGTAATAGCTATGCCGCTGGACTCCCATGTAGTCGACTGCGGTTCAAGTCCCGGACCCAGTGGCTTAAAAAACTCATGCCGGGTGCATGTGCGTGCGTGCCCAAGATCCTGAGAGGAGAATGGAGGAGAAGGGATTGCAGCATGGCCATCCCCCCGGGGGGTGATTTCTCGCTTTCTGTCTCTCTGTCTCTCTGTCTGGCGAGCGCACGTGCCCTATAGCAAAAATCTCTCCAAAAAAAAAAAAAAGGAAAAAAAAAATAAACTGAGGTGAGGCGGGGCTGAAGCTGCAGTGTAGACAGCAGCAGCAGGCCTTTGCAGCTATCCAAGTGACTAATGAAGCAGCGGGAGGGGAGGTACGAGAAATATTTTTAAGTTTATTTTGAAAACAGAATCTATGAGTTAAGTATGAGAAATGAAAATGTATGTCATAGTTTCTTTTGGGTGGCATACTATAATTGGAAGTGGGGGAAGGATAAAAATTTTTAAAATTCAGGTTATAGAAGGAACACTGGACTAGGGTTTAGTAGATGGGTATCTTAGAAGTTATTGTGTCTTTTACACCTGTGTGACCTTGAGCAAAGTTCTTTCAATGTCTTGGTTATTGGCAAAATGGGCATGGCTCTTAGAACAGAGCCAAATCATCCCACTGCCAAGGGCAATTCAAGTTTAGTAAATAAAGTTTATTGTAACATAGCCACGTTCATTCCGTCGTCTCTATACCTACACTACAAATAGCAGAGTCAAAAAGTTGCACAGAGACTACATGGTTTGCACAGCTTAAAATATTTGCTACCTGGCCTTTTACAGAGAAAGTTTGATGACACTTGGACTGTGAATTCAATGAATAGTTATTGTATAAATGGGGTTTAAAGTAATTTCTGTATTTAATATTGCAGAAGGCCTGTAAAGAATTGCATAGTTCCTTACAGCCTTTCAAACTTGTATCATCAGCCATAAGTGCAGGTATGGTTTGAATGTGTCCCCCAAAACACGTGATGAAATTTGGTTATGACGTGATTAATACAGTGAACATTTAGTTAGATTATGGGGTTAAGAGGTGGGGCTTTGGGGAACTGATTAGGATTGAGGGTCTTCATGAATGAATCCTGGTAAATTTGTTTATTTATTTAATTTATTTATTTAATTCCACTTATTATTTTTATTATTTCATATGACTGTACAGAGAGAGGGAAAGGGAAAGCGAGAGAGCAAGCCGCCAGGTCCAGGACTCGAACCACAGTTGGCCATGTGGGCCAAAGTGTGTTTTTATTTGAACTTCTGCTCTTCCATTTGTTCTTTTTTACTGCTAAAATTTCTATTATTCACCTTAGCTCTCTTGTCTCTGTTCTACATTACTTAACTTTCTTTTGTCATTATTTTAATTAATTTAAAGTTTGTCCTGTGGTATTTCACTTCATTTCCATGCCACTAATTTAGGTCTCAGGGGCAGTCTGTTCTCTTTTTCAAGTTATCTGGTAACTTGCTTGTTTAGGAAATCATATTTTCTTTTAATTTTTAAAAAAATATGTTGACAGATTCTTTTCTTCTGCATTTAAAATACCTTAATTTTTTAAAGAAAATATTATTTTATTTAACTTTATTTATTTATTTATTGTAATTTGACCAGAGAGGGACAGAATGTGTGTGTGTGCGTGTGTGTGTGTGTGTGTGAGGGGGAGAGAGAGAGAGAGAGAGAGAGAAGATCCCGGACTTGAACTATGGTTGGCCACGTGGGAGTCCAGCACCCTTAACTACCAAGCCACTTGCTGGCCCCAAATCATCTTATTTTTTAAAATTTATTTTATTTCCACTTGTTATCTTCCCTCTGCTCTATTTTGTATGTGTTTTCTATTTTTCTGACTATGTCAGTTATTAAGTTATTATATTTTAGTTCCAAACCAACTCATCTATGCTAGAGTGTGTTGCTGCAACACAACTAAATGCACCTCAGGTTTGTCAGTAGCTCCCCTTAGACTTTGTCAGTGGGAACAGAGAAAGAGAGAGAGTGAAAGGGCAAGGCAGGAGGAGTAAGGAGAGACTTAGTATTTCCTGTTTTTCTCCCTGTGGACTTCCTGTGATTTCTTGATAGTTTCTTTTTCCTGTGTCATCCTAGCCATGCATGTTCACTCTGGTAGCAGCTGTGTTGACTGTAGGAGCCTTTGAATCTCCTTTATAGTCATTCCAACTCTGGTAAGACCCAGTCTGCCCTGGTGCCTCTGCTAAACCAGTACCAGCTCCCTGACTCTTCTCAGAATTGGGGCCTAGCCCCAGGAAACCTCTCCTCTAGCACCAGCCAAGCAGGACCACTCCACAGAGGTCTGAATTTCAGCGCTGTGTGACCTCTTTCTCAGATTTCAGTAGGTTTAAGCTTTTTCCCTGTTCCCTTAACCTGTGAGGTAATACCTGCTCTCTGTAGTTGCTACTTCCAGGATTCCCCAGAGTTCTCTTTTTGCCTTTTCAGTTTCACAACTAAGATGCTTTTTTATATCATTGAACATTCTTTATTCTCTGAAATGATTGGTCTGATTTCTGTCTCTTTACTAGACCCTGAGATACTGATCATTCTGCTTGCTGGAGGTTCTTACATGACTGATTATTTCACTTTTTTAAAAAAAATTAATTTAATTTGTCATTATTTAACTCACTGAGTGTGAGAGGTGGTTGTTGGCACCTGAAATGCCACAAGTCCACAGGTCACTGCAACACCTGTTGTGGGCTGGTGGTGAAGTAACTGGAAGTGTGCCAGAGCCTCCAATAGGGTCTGAGTATAACCTCAGCTTCCAGGACCCTAACCCTAACAGTGTCTCAGCACAGGGCACAGAAGGGATTGGGTTTTTCCAAGATGTGCTTTAAACATTAAAGTCAGTTATACCTGAAGAGATACATTTTTAAAAAATTGCTATCATATAATTTAATTTTTGTTTGAAAAAATTTAAAAACTTGAAGTCCTATGCCATGTTAATTATACTTATTTTTGAAGCTAAAGGAAAATATATGATGCATAGTTTCTCATTATATATCCAGGGCTTCTGAATAAAATGATTAGAGATATGTCATATTTTGTTATTTGAAAAAGTACATTTTAGGTATTTTGATTGACATTTATGACTTAAATACATTAAAATGACATTAAATACTTCACCTACAGCAAATTGAAATATCTAGGGCTGGCAGGTGGTATGGTGGTTAAGGGTGCAGAACTCCCACATGACCAACTGTGGTTTGAGTCCTGGACCTGGTGGCTTGCTTTCTCACTTTCGCTGTCTCTCTCACTATGTCCCTCTCTGGTCAAATTAAAATAAATAAAGTTAAATAAAAATAATTCTTTTTTAAAAAAGGAAATCATTAAATAAATAAAAATGAGATACCTAAATTACACTCAGAAGCTTTGAAAATAGTTAAAATAATTAAGTCCTTTGCTAATTTTGTGACATTTTATTTAATGATTCAATTAACACTTAAAAAATAATGGTACAGGCTAAAGTTGTTTTTTTCTTTTTCCAAATAAAGCTGTTTTAAGTTTTCTTTCTTAATTCTATTCAATATTATAAACACTCTTGACATTTGGAAAGAAGATGACAACTTAAAATATAAAATTCCCAACTTTTCACCATCATTGAGTCTTTTATTATTTTGTTTTCCCACATGTATTCCATATGTTGAAAGATCTGGTCTACCTAATAAGATGACTTTATTTGATTAAAATTTGTTTCCTCATTTTTCTTATTCAAAGACAAATTGTTTTACTGTCTACCTAGTCTATCATTATGACAACTACTCTCAATTGATACAATTCCAGCCAAAAAATAAAACAATTACTGCATCTATTAGGTTTCCAAAACTGTTGGCAAATGCCTTTGGGGAATTTTGAAACACTGAAATGCCTTTAGCTAAAATCCTTCCTTTTGTTGGCCAGAGGGGTAGACCTCCACCTTCTGTCTTTATAGCGATGGGAATTTCAAGAAGGACTGAAAGAATGCAGGGTTGAACAGGAAAGAAAGAGATTTGGGGCGTAATTCTGCTTCTTGGAAGAATACCTGCCTGATGACTATCGAAAACCAAAAGATTCCTTGGTACCAATAATCATACAAATCCTCTTATTGATTATCCAATGCTTATAGGATCTGATACAGAGAAAGAGAAGAATAAATGAATGGCAGTTTACATCTTATTCAGGTCATTCCCCATTAAAAACTACTGTTCTTTAGGCAATGGAAGGTGTTGAACCTGTTTAGGATCTGGGTTAGTACCCAGAATGACAGGAAAAGAAAACTGAAAATCCCAGGTATCATAGGTGATGCAATCTGTAATACTAGATTGCAGTGCTGGAAGCCACATGTCTGACTGTGGGTTTAGATTTCTGACCCACTAGAACTGAAATGTACCAAACATGCATGTCCCCAGGATCCTGAGGAGCTGGAGGGCTCAAGGAAGGCATGGCCAGATATTGTTAAGGGTGCCTCATTTTCTCTTTTCCTCTCTTGTATACACACACATAGGCTATTAGAAATAAACAAACAAAAAAAGAAGAAAGCTAAAATCCCTTTGGATGCCAAAAACCCCACTTTATTCTGGTATCTTTAACAAGTTACTAATTTGCTGTTCAAAAAAAATGGTCACCAATGACATGTTCAAACTACACACACAAACACACACGTATACTACCTTTTTTTGTATGTATAAAGGTAGTTTACACATCTGTATGTGTAAGTGGTAGTTAAGCTGGCATTTTATTTTTCAGTTGTCTCAGTAAATTCTACTTGGTTATTTAATATCTGTGGCTAGATGGTGTACTATTTTTTGTACTGATTGATAAATTACACAAGGTTTTTCATGCATTCAAATGATAGGCCCTACTTTGCTCATCCTCCAAAAGGATATGCCTCTGCATGCACACTTTTTTCTCCTGAAGTTAGCAAATCTAAGGATAGATGTTACTTTATATTACTTTGAACTGGAGAAGCATATCGATCCAAATATTCAGTGTATTCTACTGTAGTCATAACTCAACTTTTCAAAGTTTTCTCTAAGGTATGTGTTTGTGTGTATGTGTTTTCTCCTGTAACTTGTAAAAGATTTATTTGCTACTAAACAAAAAGATGCCAGGCTAGTTTTCTTATGGCTATTCAATTGATACCTTTCACACCACTCTAAGTTATTATGGATGAGCCCCAGAGCTCAGACCTTAATATATTTTTAAGTATGTGTGTTTTATTATAAATAAAAATAGAATGAAATCAAGGTTACAAACTAAGTTTCTATTCTATAGAATACATTTTTAACATGTGTTCATGAAAAAACTATCTTGATCATACAAAAAAAAGCTTTCATTAAGCATCACTTACTATTTTCTCTAAAATGGTCCATTAATGTTTCTTGAATTATGTCATGTCCATACAATACCAAAATGCTTGATGAGAATTTTTTTTTAAATGCAGGTTGTCGATTAAAAGTGCCATTTTGCTATATATAAAAAAAGAAACAAAGGTTTGGTGATGGTTTAATCTGAAACTTTGTTTTAATTTATCCATATTCTCTCCATACAATTAAAGTTCTCTTTGGCTATATATATATATATATTTTTTTTTTTGTTTTTTTTTTGAGAGGTTTTTGCTATAGGGCATGTGAGCTCGCCAGAAAGACAGAGACAGACAGACAGAAAGTGAGAAATCACCGCCTAGGGGGAATGGCTGCACCACAATCCCTTCTCTTCCATCTCCTCTTGGGATCTTGGATATGCACACACATGTGCCTAGTGTGAGTTTAAGCCACCCAGTCCAGGACTCACACCGTGGTCGACTATATGGGAGTCCAGCGACATAGCCATTACGCCAACTACTGGTCCCTCTTTGGCTATATTTTTAATAAAAAGACATGATACCAATATTGTTTTGTAATCTTTTATCTTACAGTGAAATAATAGGCAATTCAAGAAACAATGCAGATTTTATTGGTATAAATCTTTGAGCATATAGTCATTGGCTAGATCATTCTGAAAATGTATAGAGAAGAACTGAAAAAGGAAAAAAAACTCATGAATTTACATAATGGTATAAAATTACAGGTTCATGCAGAGGATTCCCATGGTCTTCCAACCTTTATGTGATGCACAAAGCATGTAAACACTTTGAGTCAGGGAGGCTCTTTAACTTTCAAAGGTAAACTTCTGAAAATAGTTTTTGTTCTATAAAAGTCATATTCAGTGAGAAACTTACTGAACATCCATTAATGTTTTTATAATTCTATTCATTATATTTAAGGTAGGTGAACAGCTTTTGTCTCAGAGCCTTAAAAAGAACCAAGATTTTGGTTTAGAACTACTAGAAGTTTTCTATAATAGTTTCATGTTAAAAGAGGTCATGAAGTAGTAGTGCCTTAGTCTATATTCTGCCCCTGTAATAGAATATCACAGGTTGAGTAATTTATGAATAATATAAGCTTATTTGACTCATAGTTCTGGAGGCTTTGACATGTAAGAACAAGGCACCTACTTCTGACAAAGCCTTCACCCCATGGTGGAAGATGGGAGATGGTAGAGCAAGCAAGCTAGCAAGATGGAAAATAGAAGGTTGAATTCCCAAGAGAACTGACCTACCCCTGTGATAACAGCACTAGTCAATTCGTAAGGACAGAGACCTCATGCACTAATCACCTCTTAAAGGTCTCACCTCTTAATAACATCACAATGGCAAATAAATTTCAACTTGAATGTTGGAGGTAACATTCAATCCATACCAAATAGGTTTTGACAATTTTTTAAAAACTGCACCATGTATATTAGATTGTTCCATATATTATATAATTTGGTAATTGTGATTTAGGTTTATTTTTTAAAATGAAGTGTAATTTACATACAGTAATACAATATTACCCTTTTTCATGTATCATTCCTTTTTTTTGGGGGGGGGAGAGGTTTTTTTCTATAGGGCGTATGTGCTCGCTAGAAAGACAGAGAGAGACAGAGAGATAGAAAGCGAGAAATAACCCCCCGGGGGGTGGTCACACCACAATCCCTTCTCCTCCATTCTCCTCTCGGGATCTTGGGCACGCATGCACACACGCCTGGTGTGAGTTTAAGTCACTGGGTCCAGGACTCGAACCGTGATTGACTACATGGGAGTCCAGTGACATAGCCATTACACTAACTGCTGGTCCTCTATGTTTTTTTTTTTTTTTTTTTTTTTGGAGAGGTTTTTCGCCATAGGGCGCGTGCGCTCGCCAGACAGACAGAGAGAGACAGAGAGACAGAAAGCGAGAAATCACCCCCCAGGGGGGATGGCCACGCCGCAATCCCTTCTCCTCCATTCTCCTCTCGGGATCCTGGGCACGCACGCACACGCGCCCGGCGTGAGTTGTAAGCCACCGGGTCCGAGACGCGAACCGCGGTCGACTACGTGGGAGTCCAGTGACATAGCCATTACGCTAACTGCTGGTTCCCTATGTTTTTTGATAAAGCTGTACAGTCATGCAAACTTCACTAAAAAAAAAACAAACAAACAAACAAACAAAACAAAACAAAAAACAGAAAAACTACATTCACTCTGCAAATTACCTGTGAATTGTCTACTTGTCAGGCCCTGGCAACCATTCCCTAACTTTGTATCCTGATAGTTTTGAATTTCCACAATGTCATTTATTTGCTCTCAGATGGTACATAGCCTTTTGAGTCTGGCTTCTTTCTCTTAGTATAATGTATTTGAGATCCATCCACATTGTTTTGCATGGTGATAGATGGTTTCTTTTCATTGCTGAGTGGTATGGCATTTTATGGATGCATCACAGTTTGCTGATTCATCTATCAGTTGAAGGGTATTTGGGTTGTTTTCACTTTGGAGCAGTTATGAATAAAACTGATACAAACATTCACATACAGATTCTCATGTAAACGTAAGTTTAGATATCGCTGTAAATATTGAAGAATTACTGAGTAATCTCATAATGGTATGCTCACCTTGAAAATAAACTGTACAACTCTTTGCCAAACTGGCAAACTCTTAGCCAAAGCTTTACATTCCAAATGGCAGATTGGAAGGTGCTCTTCATCCTTCCCAGTATACTTAGTATTGCTGGTGTTTTTCTTTTCTTTTAAATATTTTTAAAGTCAGGCCAACTTAGTTTTGCAGGGCAACACGCTGCTAGGGTGATTCTGCGTCTGTATGGAAGATTTCTGGTTTGGTTCACGGTCATGGCAGGCTTGTGCTTAGGGTCCCTGCTGGCTGAGGAGACTGACCAGGAGGCATCATGGTCTAAGTGCCTATTTAGGGTACTTGTCTTCCTTTATCTGTCTCTTACTTTTATGAAAGATACAAATAAACTTAAAAAAAGTTGTTTAAATTTTGAAAACCACTCTGTAGTCATTTCTCATTGTGGTTCTCATTTGCATTTCCTAATGATTAACGATGTTGAGCATCTTGCTATCTGCTTATTTGCCGTTGACATATCTTCTTTGGTGAGAGTCTTTCAATGTTGTGCTCATTAACTTATATATTATTTTTCTTTTTTTGAGGTTTTTGCCTTAAGGCATGCGCACTCGCTAGAGAGAGAGAGAGAGAGACAGAGACAGTGAGAGGGAAAGTGAGAAATCACCCCAAGGGGAGATGGCCACACCACAATCCTTTATCCTCCATTTTCTCCCAGGATCTTGGGCTCATACACACACACACACACACACACACACACACACACCCCTAGCATAGTTTTCAAGTGATGGGTCCCAGACTCAAATCGCAGTAAGCCATATGGGAATCTAGCTACATAACTGCTATACCATCTGCTGGTCCCTATTATATATTATTTCTGTATTTATATACTATATATAAAGTACATATAGCCTTTTTTTCCTTAGATTTAAAGGCTCTGTATATATTGTGGGTACACATCTTCCGTCAAATATGTGATTAATATGTATTTAATTCCAATCTGTGGCTTGTCTTTTTATTGTTACTGAGTCTTTCAAAGAGAAAGATTCTAAATTGTGAAGAAGTTTTTTCTATGGATAACTGGATTCCTAGTTTAACAGATAACCCAAGGAATAATGATTTCACTCTGCCTCTGTGCTAACTCTTGTGTGAACATCTTCTAATTTGCTATGCATTAGCTGTTTATAGTAATTGTATTTTCTTGGTTCAAGGTCAGTTCTCTTAAAAAAGTTAACACAGAACCATTCTAGGCTGCAGTTTCTCCCAATTTAATCCTCATGATATAATCCAGTTTCAAGTTGTTTTGATTAACTATTGAGCTATTTAGTGAACTATCACATGGAAACATTACATATAATGGTAATCCATATTTTCTTAGAAGACAGAGGTAACAAGGCAGCTTTTATTACAGTAGAAGACAGCTTATCTAAAGTTTAATTCTAGGTTTTTATATATAAAATATTCTAGTTAGTAATAACACTGTAGTTTGGATTCCCCATTAATCTCATCATATTAATAAAGAGTGACATTTAAGAAATGAACGTTGAAAAAGTCCCTCATTTTGATATAAGAGAAAAATGATCTTACATATGAACCAATAATTTTCTCATAAATGTCCACATAATTAGCAATAATAAATATTGTGTAAGTTTGAAAATCAATTGATTTGCTTCAACTTCTTTGTTTAAAGTCTAGATATTCATGAGAAATTTCTAAATTGTCACAGGCTTACCACACCCCATTAAGGAAGTGTAGTGACTATTTAAAGTACTGTGCTTACATCAAAAAACCAAGGAAGAGGAAGCTTGCTGGTTATGAACACTGTCCACACATAACCACAGATACAGAGATATTAAGCTTATCTAGTTTTAACTCTATTTTCTGGAGGATGTTCCTCTGACATGGAAACCTAGGTTCCAGAAAGCAGTCTGCTTTGGTTAAGGTGAAAGCACTGCAGTACGTAGTATGAGAGGCAGCTCATCGATCATTACAACGCCAGCCAAAGTTGGAAGTGAAAAGCTACTACAGAAGAGAATTTGTCCAGATAGTGTCAATGTTTGAAAGAAAGATAGATACTAACACCCTTGTTATGGCAGGGTCCAAAAGGTGAGAGCAAATTAGGCTAGCCTGAGTGGCTGGCGAGAGTGCAGTTTTCTCTCTGATGGATGGACCAGCTGTACTCTAGCACAGAACACATAGAGAAGTCAGTGAGGTGAGAGGCCTGAGTTGGCCTATTCATAGGGCCATGTGAAACAGAATTCTGAAAGAATCTAAAAGATTAGTAAAGTGGTGAGAGTTTTTGTTTGTTTTTGTTTTTGTTTTGCTATTGGGCATATGCACTCACTGGAGAGAGAGAGAGTGGATTGCACTCCCCATGGGGAATGACCATGCTGTAGTCCCTTTTCTTCCATTCTCCTCTTGGGGTGTCTCACACACACACACACACACACACACACACACACGTCTAGCATGTTTTCCAAGTCACTGTGTCTAGTACTCGAACCAGTGTCTGCTGTGTGGGATCCAGTTGCCCCAACTACCTCACCACTGGCTGGCCTATGATGAGATTTTATATTTACCTGAAAAATATCTCCTTGGACACAGTCTTCAAATGCAAGTTTTGGTAACTGAACAGGTCTCGAAGACCCCCATGTGCAATGTGCTCTGATACTTTGATCCAAACTGGAGAACCTTCAAGTCCTTGAGGAGGGTGCCAAAAAGTCAGGAGTAAATGGCAGTGAAGTTTCTGTTTTCAGTTACTGTGAAGCCATTACAAAATAAGTTATTTTTGTTCAGATTTTTATACCTTGCATATTTTAATGTGAAACTAAAGATCTGTTATAGCCTGAACCTCAATATAATAGCAGAAATTCATACTACAGGAAGACTGTCCACAGGAATATAGTTGTAATTATATTTGAAAATTCTGACACTTCCTTTCCTCTAAAATCTATATGTGTGCCCTTAGGTGGTTACAGAATCTCTCTCAGACTCAGCTTCCACTTCTTTAAGGGGAGAAAACTCAGTAATACCTACTTACTCACAGGTAGTGCTACATGCTACATGTGAATCACTTTGAACCACACCTGAAACACCATAAACATCCATAACAAGTAGCTGTTTTTCTCTCATCATTAACTTCTAACCAGCTTTCTGCCTTAGCCACTATGCAGTTAGGGGCATTAACTATTTTGCAAAACTTTGAAAAAAAATCAGTCAAATAGATAACAGAATCATTTTCTATTTTGTTGATGCTGTGAGACTCAGCTGATTAAACACAAACTTAGTCTGATTACACATTGATTCATGTGTTCATAATTTTCCTGGGGAACAAGTAACAATTTCTGAGAAATCTGGGAAGGATGGGTTTTAGTTCAGGCCAGGATACAGGGGGTGTATCCAGCTAAATTTCTGAGGCTGTAAGACATTTTGGTGATTGTAGAACAAAGATTCCAGACAATTTGTATTAGTTCTGCCTGGGCATTCTCATCAGGCATGGTACCTTTTTATTGTGCTGCTTTTGTTTTGTTTTGTTTTTAAGAGATTTTTTCTATAGGGCACATGCACTCTCCAGAAAGACAGAAAGTGAGAAATAACCCCCTTTGGGAGGATAGCCATGCCGCAGCCCCTTCTCCCCCATTCTCCTCTCAGGATTCTGGGCACACACGTGCATGTGCCAGCTTCAGTTTTAAGCTACCCGGTCTAGGACTTAAACTGCTGTTGACTGTGTGGGAGTCCAGTCATGTAACTATTACACCATCTGCTGGTCCCCCTTGTGCTGCTTTTTGATTTTTTTTAATTTCAGGGAAAATTTTATACACATTGTAGAAGTACAGTCTTCCCTTTTTAAATTTGGGGATACAAATAATAATTTAGCATAATATTAAAATTTACTGGTACAAATTCAGTGAGAACAGTTCTAAAGATGTATGCTCCTTCTCAACTTCAAATTGTAAAGTCCTAGTTATTAGGAATCCTTCCTTATTACTTTTCTCTCTTTTTAAAAAGCTCATTTCTTTAGAGAGAGAGAGAGAGAGAGAGAGAGAGAGAGAGAGAGGCACCACTTATAAGGCCTTCACACTACAGCCCACCCACAGCCTCAGCCAGCCAGGATCATCTCAGATGGCTTCATCATGGAGCATTGCATTATTGCTGTGCCTCCATGGCTGGCCTGTTTTGTCCCTTATATAAAATGGTGTACTTAAATTTTTTTTGAAACTGTTAGACTCTAATTGAATATATTATTATTTTCCTCTTTTATTTTTAGGGGTGTGTGCTCGTGTGTGTGTGTGTGTGAGATAGAGAGAGAGAGAGAGAGAGAGAGAGAGAGAGAGAACCTTCATTGGCCTGTGGCCATGCTGCAATCCTTTTTCCTCCACTTCTCCATCCTGTTGGGATTTGGGGCACACACTCCCATGTACTCTGCGTGTTTTCCAAATTGCCAGGGCTGGTATTCCAACTGCGGTCAGTCATGTGGGATCTGATTCTAACTGCAATTGGCCAGGTGGGACTTGGCTTCTTAAACCATTATGCTGGCCTTGATTATCTTAGGAAACAAAAACAATCACATAGTGAGCTCTTCATCTAGCAACTCTGTATCTTTATTTTTTTAGGTTATGATAATAATAACATTGTAACCGTAGTGAGAGGTAGGCACCTACTAAATTCTTACTTTGTGCCAAGCACCAGTCTCAGCATCTCATGGTCTCACTTGGCCAATCCTTATAATACCACGCTGAGGTAAATTACAGCCATCATCCTTATATAACCCATAGGAAAGCTTAAAGTTTAATTTGTTCACTATCACAAGAATTAGCATTTGAACCTGGGCAGTCAGACTCTGCATAGGAACTTATTCTATTTTTTTATTTTCTTTTTGGAAACAAGCAACATATGTTCATTTGGAAACTCCATGAACTGATAATAATATTTCCATTTATCTTAGACTCCAATATCTTTTTATCAATGTTATTCTGTCATTTTTAGACAGAATGTTCTTCTCATAGGTAGAAAAGCCAGAAGAAAAATAGCAGCGCTCAGCATTTTCTTCGTCAGAACCTTTTTAATTCAGCCTAAATCCCATGGCCATATTTTAACCACTCCTTTGAAAATATCCCCAACTTCTATCTTATTGTTAACTCTGGACCAATCCAAATATTTTCTAGAACCTCAATTCCGGAGATCTGCTGGAGAAAAAGCAGTAGCATTGTGGATCTGGGCCATTCAAAGTATAAAGTTTTAAACGTTATTTATAGGCAGTCATTTCCTTTCTATATACAAAACAGTGACTATGCTAAATCTTTAAGTATCTACTCAGTCAAACGGTCGCCATTTCCCTATCTGTCCCCTCAAGGAAGAAGACCTGGCCTCCTACTTCAGAGCAAAACTAGGAGTCTGTGGCACATTCTCACCAGAGTCTGCATTATTTAGTGCCTAACATGTTCTTCTGTGCACCCGCAGGAGGCTAAGGCAGAATACAGAGATCCCAGGATTTAGTCATTTGTTGATTAATTTTAGATTCCACAGTCTGAGATGCCAGCACATACTCTGAAACTGGACTGCTAAGGTTCAAATATGGATACACACATTGTTAGCTGTTTGACTGTGGACAGGTTTTTACTTTTTTTTCTTTAACCACTTATGACACAGATTCAACATCTGTAAAACTGAGATAATAGTTATGTCTACCTCATTTAATTATTAAAGTAAGTAGGTGCAGAGTGCTTGCAACAGGCCCTGGCGTATAATAAGCAGAATGGTAATTATTATTTTAATTATGAGTCTTTCGAGAATCCACTCCAGGTTTTTCCATTTCTCTGCACCTGTCTTTTGTTTTCCATGCGGAGTTAAGTCGCTCCCTCTACATCCGTAATTCCATAGTAGCTACCACCTTAAATTATATCCAAGACTGTAAAAGAGAAGAACAAGTTGGTAATTAACCACTCTTGTCCATCAGTTCAGGACCTCAGAACATTGCCAAATAAGTCAGTTAAAGTGAGATTGTAAAACTAGTTCTTATTTATAACTGAAAAATAATATTATATAGAATAGTCTATTTTTCCAGATGTTCAGTTAATATCTGGAGTACTTATGTCACATTAGTGGTGAATAATATTTTATTTAACTCTCTAGTGTGAAAAACTAGAGATGCTTTAGAAAATACATTTTTGGGAGGCCAGCAGGTGGCATGGTAGTTAAGGTACTGGACTCTCCCATGACTGACCGTTGTTTGAGTCCCAGACCTGGTGACTTGCTTTCTATCGCTCTGTCTCTTTGGTGAGCTCATGTGTCCTATAACAAATTAAAAAATAATAAAAAATAAAATTTAAATATAAATAATTTTTAAAAAGGAAATACATTTTTACTCTGTATTTTTATAACCTGCAGAAAAGCATTGGGAATTGCTATTTGTAGTTGTATAATATCCCAATAGAATAATAAATAGATAGATTCAAAACTTTAATAAAGTCTTGCTATACTTTAGCTTGTAAACTTTTATGAACTATTACGAATGTGGTCTTACATATCTACACATATTTACAAATAGAAAATTTGGAGTGCAGGTATAATTCCTATGCTTCCTTTAAGGGATATTGAATGATAGTGTTTGCAGTTATAATCTTTTTATTGTTATAGATCAGCAGTCTCCTGAGAGCTCCTGAGAGACACATTCAAGAAAGCTGTGAGTTTAAAACCATTTTCATAATAATGTAATGGCATTACTGTTCTATTCATTGTGTTGATATGTACATTGATGGTGCAAAAGCAAAGCTATGCGAAACTGCCCTGCCTAAGGATAACTCAAAGCAGTGGCATCAATTAGTACATCATTGTGGTCCTTATCACACTGTGATTACAGTGTGAAGGAGCTGACAACTTCACTCAAGGATGTTCTGGATGAAACAGCAGATAAGGGGGCCAACAGGTGACATAGCGGTTACATTGCTAGATTCCCATCTTGCTGGACTCCTGCATGGTTGACTGTGGTTCAGGTCCCATATCCAGATTTAAAACTCATGCTGGGCATGTGTGCATGCATGTCCAAGATCCTGGAAAGAGAATGGAGGAAAAGGGATTATGGTGTGGCCGTCCCCCTATGGGTGATTTCTCACTTTCCCTCTCATTGTCTCTGTGTCTCGCTGGTGAGCACACGTGTCCTAAGGCAAAAACCTCTTATTAAAAAAAAAAAAAAAAAAAAAAAAAAAAACAGCAGTTAAGACTGGTTTTATTAAATCTTCATCATAGAGAACCTGTGATCTTTGTCATTTAAGTTATGAAATTGCAATATGCATGGAGCACTTGTGTTGGGTACATGCAAAGTAATGATCGTGTAAGTAGATGCACCCATGCCATCCCTGGAGTTGCAGGCTGAATATGAGATGCTTATTCATCACAGAACATATTACTCCTTGAATAAATGACAACCAGATAAACGATTGTTATTCAGATTTGTGGATATGTATCTGGCTGGTGTTTTCTTAGAGATGATTGAGGCAAGCTTATCATTTCAGAGAAAACAATTGACAGATTGTATTTGTTGTCAGTAATGATATCCAAACTACCAAGTAGAATTAGAATTTTGGAAGCCTTGCATCTGCCAATAAAAGCTGCACAGCTTTTAATACCTAAAGACTTCTCTGATTAGATTACTGATAAAATTAGTAAGTGATTTTTAATATAGTGTTGTATAATCAAAGTGTCAACATGAGAAAGATCTGTAGAAATGAGTAATTTTTTTATGTTACTAATGTATGATTTTACAGAATCATGCATAGTAAAATACCCATTCATATTATGAGTTAAGCCAATTTTTTTTTTTAAGAGATTTTCACTATAGGGCGCGTGCGCTCGCCAGACAGACAGAGAGAGACAGAGGGACAGAAAGCGAGAAATCACCCCCCAGGGGTGATGGCCACATCCCCAGGGGGGATGGCCACGCCGCAATCCCTTCCCCATTCTCCTCCCGGGATCTTGGGCACGCACGCACACGCGCCTGGCGTGAGTTTTAAGCCACCGGGTCCAGGACGCGAACCGCGGTTGACTACGTGGGAGTCCAGCAACATAGCCATTATGCTAACTGCTGGTTCCAGCCAATGGGGTTTTGATGTAAGAGTTCAAAATGTTGATTGATATGTTTAGATTTCATAGTGCAACTAAACCTTAAGAAACTATTATTTGTTGCATTTTGGTGAAATATCAAGGAAGAAGATATAAATTATCTAAAAAAAGTGATAGAATATACCTCTCCCAGCTAAAAGTCTGAGGCTGACTTTCTTCATATACTTCAACAAAACCATCTGTCAATAAACTGAATGTAGAGGCCAACAGATGGCATAGTAGTTATGTTGCTGGTCTCCCACATGACAACCATGGTTTGAGTCCTGGACCAGGTGGCTTCTAGCTCACATCAGGTGTATGCCCAAGATCCCAGGAGGAGAACGAAGGAGAAGGGATTGCAGCGTGGCCATCACCCAGTGGGGTAGTTTCTCACTTCTTTCTGTCTCTGTCTCTCTGGTGAGTACATGCACCCTATAGCAAAAATCTCTCCGAAAAAAGTAAATAAACTGAATGTAGATGCAGATATAAGAAGGCAGTTACCCCCCCATTAACACATATTTAAAGTTCTTGTAAATACGTAAAACCATGCCACTATTCTTGTCAAATATTCTTTTTTGTTTTGGGAGATAGTTATTTTCCACTAAAGTGTATTTGTTCACATGTAGTGAGTTATTACAGTATTGCTATTTTTAATTTTTAAAAAGGTTTTTGCCACAGGGCATGTCCACTCATTAGAGACAGAAAGAGATAGTGAGAGGGAAACTAAGAGATCCCCCCACATTCAGGGAGGATGGCTACGCTGCAATCTCTTCTCCTCCATTCTCTTCCTGGGACCTTGGGCACATGTGCACACACCCCAGCATGATTTTCAAGCCTCCAGATTTGGGATTTGAACCACAGTCAGCGATGTGGGAGTCCATCACCTTAACCCCCATGCCACTTGCTGGTCCCAGTATTGCTATTTTCCAAATAACTGTTCCTGTTTTAATTAAATGCGATGATATCCATAGTCCCATAAATAAAACTTTTTGGGGATTCTGTGTAATTTTTAAGAGTGGAAAGAGTTCTGAGACTGGTATGTTTAACAAACACTGCCATAAACAAATATTAGGTTGTCTGGAAAGTCATGACGCGTTTTTCTATGTAAAAATCCCTCATGTCTTTCCAAACAGCCCAATAGTTCAGGAGCATATGGAGAAATCTGTTTAGGTTGCCTGAAAGATCCTATTCATATCCAAATGTGTTTTGCAAAGAAGGATGGAATATCCCAGGGTAAAAGGCTCTTTTATGAAAAAGTATCTTTCAAGCTAGCTAAGTACTGCCTCAGTGATTGATGTACAGTTGCACAAAAAAGACACCGTTTCTTTTTTCAATTTTTTTTTTTTTTTTTTTTTTTTTTTTTTTTTTTTTTTTTTTTTTACCAGAGGGGCATGCACAGTTACTGGAGAGAAATAGGGTGAAGGACAGAGGGTGAGGGAGAAATCATTCTCCAGTGGGATGAGGTCACTCTGCAGTGTGGGGCACACATGAACACACACCTGATGTGTTTTTCAAGCCATGGGGCCAGGACTCAATCCGTGGTGGGGCTTGTGAGATCCTGCTTTTCTTAACCATAAAGCTATGGGGCTGTCCTAACACTCCTTAATATTCATTATGTGTAAAGTTTTTGTTTTTGTTTTTAATTTGCTTTAGGGCATGTGTGCTCATCCGAAAGCCTAGGTGCTATTTACCAAATTCTGTGCTTATAAAAAACCCTGTTTTTGTTTATCTACTTTGTGATGTCCCTCTATGGACACGGCTTCTCATTGGCTTGTCCACATTATGATAGACCTTTTTGTCTTTTGATTAAACACATGAAGAAAGCTTTAATTGCTATGTAGACCTGAGCCCAGGCAGGGAAAAAAAATGTGATTTTGGTTAGAGAAAAAAATTGTAGATTTGAGAAAGAAACTTACATTATGAATTAATTCTCCGAAGTGAAATGATAAAAATACAATACATACAGAATTTTTAGAATCAGGGAAGTAAGTGTTGAAATGGATCACATGCTCCCACTGAAATTTTATAACCCTTCTCTCCAGCCTGCCCTCTCTTTCCTGCTTTGTGTTCTTATTAAGAAAATATTTCAAGGCTGTAGAAGCTAATTTTTGATGTCAAAGTGACACTTCCCTTGTTCCTTTTGATTGAGAAAAGGCCAGGGACTTGCATTAGTTCCTGATGAAGGTTTTCAAGGAGCCCAGCTATTGATTTCATAAGATTCCTTTCCTGTAGTTTTCTGTAAATGTATACAATAGCTGTTAACACATCCTCCTCCAGAGTCCGGACTTTGTTTTCCAGGCGGAAGGCAGATGCTCAACTAGACATCTGACCTTTAGAATTCTTAGATCATATAAGAAAGAATTTTCTGTTATTTAAAGATTTTTTTTAAAAAAAATCTTAAGCTGATATTTAGACCTAAAATTTCCAAGTAATTATAGCACGTTTGGATAAGTAGTTATCAAATATACTCAACTCTGATTATTCTTGATGAGGCTGGGGGCAGTGGGCTTGACACCCGCACAAGGCTAGTACTTAAAAATGACTCAGTGATTTCTAAATAATAGCAGTAATTAGAGTTTCTAGTTAGGTACATTAGCCTTTGCGTGTATGTCAAGGATTTATAAAGGTTTATGAACTCTTTGAGGTCAAAAGGATAATCATTGGCCATATGCGAGAGAGAGGCTGTATAATCAACATTTCTGGAAGTTTAAGACAAAACTCAGTCTAATCCCTTACAGTTTTCCACATTCCTGACTGGATCCCTACCTAGAATTTCTTTTGTCTCAGTTGCTCTTTTTTGTGAAAAAAGAAAAAAAATAGCTATGTAAGAGAATATTATAGGCTAGAGTTTGCGATACTAGTACTAATTAATGTTCCAATCCCTTCCAAACCAAACTAAATCAAAGCAAAATAAAAATATAATTAAGAAATTGTGTATACATTCAGGCTCCCAGTTAAAGTCAAAGTAAAAATAGAAGATTGGAGAACAGATGCCAGAATATGAGTTTCAGATCTGGTTGTCTTGTTTTCCTCATTTAAAATAGAGGAAAATTAAAAAAAAAAAAGCTTGCTCTAATATTTTGTCAAGTTACTTGTGTAAATACACTTAACACACTCTAAAAGGTCTAGGCCTGGTAGCTACAATTGTCATGACTTTTTTTTTTCCCTGTTCGGATTCTTCTTATCCTTGAAGATACAGATCAAATCACTTTTTCATAGGAATGCCTGATTCTGTTCATGTTCTTCTGAACTGAGCTCTTGCACATTTAATTGCACCAGATGTTACTTCTTAACTCCCTCATGATGTCATTTACCTAATGATTGTATGGTGCGTTTGGACTTTTCCTGTATTCACGCCCTCTCAGACTCAATTGTATGCTTCTGAGAGATATTAATAATACCTTATTTTTCCTTGGTATTTCATAGTGTGCAATGTCTTCTGTGTAATTAATGCAGTATTAATATTTGTTGATGATTAGAAGTTTGGCGGATTCCATGAAGTTTTCAAGAGTACATAAGACACTGTCATGGAATTATGCAAGGAACTAGAGAAGAAAAATTACTTGTAAAATTAATTTGCATCTTTTGGAAGAGAGATAAGTGACCGTCGTTTGAAATTGAAAAGAGCCAAACACATCTATTTGAGGTTTTATGTCATAGGTGAGAAAACTAGAGCCTAGAAGTTTTGTATATCAATCAGAGACAATAGATTTTTACAGATCACTCATTTTTATTACTAGACAGCTAGCTATCATTTCATGACTTTATGAAACAAATTTTCAAATAAGCATAGATGCTCTAAATGAGTACCTCATATTCATCCATATAAATTTCTAATCATTTGTGGTTCTTTACTTTTTATCCTTGGTTTTTATAAACGGCAGTCATTGAGATAATTTACTGATTATAAGGCATTTTCTTTCTTAAGTAGAAAATGAGATCTGTTTCTGTATTTTTATTTTGGAAAATGTTGATATGTTTTGTTTCTAATGATTTTGTGAAAGGACAAAGAAAACCTAACTAAAAGTTTGATATTTCATATATGTCCCTCTTGGACCAGAAGAGAACATAAGCCTGGGAAATATGCAGTCCTGGATGGCTGATAGGGATAAAGAAACACGTAAAGAAAACCATCATTCTCAGAAATAGGTCGTCTGTCCCTATTATCTCTGCATCTGTCTACCAAAGAATGGAGGATGAGACTCACTACAAAGTGAGACTCAAGACCCTAGGCAGCTTCCTCTGTGCTGTCGGGCCAAATCTATATACTTACGCCGTTCCAAACACAGACGCAATTTCTTACTTCAGGGGCTTAATAGGAAAGCAATCTTTCTTATATTTTTCTGGTACAACTATTCATGTGGATTTTTCTTAAACTAGGGTAAAAAATTACATAAATCATTCCAAAGTTAAGAAGAAAAGGGTTAGTTTGTTGTGTTGTTTTCTGTTTGTTGTTGTTGTTGTTGTTGTTTAACTCAGAAATGCCAAGATCAATACTTTTAAAATGTTGCTTTTTAAATAAAATATCAGTTTTCTGGAGCAGAAATTATTTCACTGGGTAACAACTCAGGCTTAAAATTAGCCTATAGTGTCCCTTTTATAAAAGAATAAGAGCTGATTTATATAGATGGGAGGTTTTTGTTTTCTGCAGTCCTCTATATACATAGAAACGATGACCATTGAAGATCTGTACTGCTTAGGTGAGAGGGAAAGGACAATACTGAAAAAAAAAAAGAGAGAAATATCTGATAATTGAAGGGCAAAAGAGTGGTTTCCTCTAGAGTAAGATGAGGCCCTGACTAGGCTCCTTAACTGCCCTGCGATAATAACAAACATCAGAACATACTAGAACTTCTCAGTCAAACCTCCCTCAACTATGTGTGAAAAAACAACTCAGAAAGAAAAACGTGACATAGAGCTCAGAAGGGTCACTTGAACCTGTGACCACAGACAGTATCAAACACTCATTTTATTAGGTGTTTTTATTTTTTTTCTTTGCCATAGGGAGTGTGTACTTGCCTCTGAGAGAGACAGAGAGGGATGTGAGAAATCACCCTCCAGGGGGATGGCCACACTGCAGTGCATTCGCCTCCATTCCCCTCTGGGGATTTTGGGCACATACCCATATGAACCTGGCATGATTTTCAAGCTGCCACATCTGGGATTCAAATCTTAGCCGGCCATGTGGGAATCCAGTACCTTCACCACCACACTACCTGCTGGTCCTAAGAATCAGACACTTTGAACCTGGGGATAGAAGTTGGTTTCCAGGTGGACCTTGAAACCTAGCCCTGTGTATTTTGCTGAAAGGCTGGCAGCTGGGTCAACATCCCTGCGATAAATCGACTGATTTCACTCTCCTACGGACTCAGGGAGGGAGGGAGAGAAACTGCTATTATAGGAAAGACTGGATGGGGACTTTCAAATAATGAGTTCATGTCCCAGCTCTGCCATTGTTGTCTTCAGGAGGCAGTGGAATGCAACTTGGCCTCTCTAGACATCATCTTCTCAACTGATAGTGTAACAAGAAAACCCTCCAGATACAGCTCAGACAGCTGTTGTCAGAATTAAATGAGAAAATCAATGCAAAAGCACTTTATATATTTTTAAACACACTGCAAACAGCAAGTCTTTGCTTGAAGGACAAAAAAAAAAAAAAAAAGACAATGGACTCTATTATAGGAATATTATTTAATCAAATATTATTGCACAAATATATCTTACAGTTGCTTTTCTATGAAGATTGATATTTAAATAATTTATATTAGCTTGGTTTGATAAATTGAGAATTTATCACCTTTGTCAAATATATGCCTTACTGGTGATTATAAGGAAAAAAATTAAAATAATATAGCATAAAGTAAAGAAACTGAGTTAATAATATGTATACCCATTGAATACAATCAAAGTTACACACTGTTAGGAAAAAATAGAAATGCTATATTTGGTATGCTACATTAAAATTCAAAAGTCAACTTAAAATAGGAAAGAATAAAACATATCCAATTTCTAAAAGAAACAATTCAAAAAACATTTGGTATATGAGATCAAAGACTAGCTCTGTATAAAAGCATACAAATGATGCAATTATAAAGTATACCATGAAAGACAATTGCCTGGGTTTCCCATCAAATCATCAACATTAGCTCTAAACACATGAGGGAAATTGTAACAAAATTAAAAAAAAAGATAAATGCATTCATTTGAAGGAGATCTTGGATAAGAGAAAACAGCAGGTTGAAATGATGGCCTTTTTCTGACGATTTCCTTGATGAAGGTAGAAAGTGTTTTCAACCACGGCATAAGAAGCTCAGCTCAAATGTGAAATGCTTGACTCTTTCATTTGGAACACGCATTTTTATTTTCAGCCACAGGGAAAGAGATGAAATTCTGACTGGTGAGTATAAGCGGGAAAGATAAGCCCTTGTATCAAGAGTTTTTGCTAACCTTGCTACATTCAGTATCTGAACAAAGTGGTGATTTGCAGCTTACTGAATTCTGAAGCCAAGAAAATGAGATGGAAGAAAAAAATTTAAACTATACACATTCTGTTTTATTAATCTTGTCTGCTTTCAAGGCACTAAATAGCTATAATAGGATTAACTTCAAGACAGTTTTAATAAACAGCGTTATTAAGTTATTGGGTTCATGCTCTATCTTACATACACAGACACATTTTTCTTGTGGTTTAACTGCATGTTGGAATTTCAGTTTGGTAGAGGTCTTCTAAATACAATGATGATGGAGTTAAAGGAAAATTTTCAAGTCCAGCTGTTTTCTTACCCAGTGTACTCCATTTAAATGAGGTTCCTTCTAGTTGGTATAAGGATATGCTAAGTCTATCTATACTGATTAGGAAATTTAAAAAAAAGAACTGATCTGAGCTGGGGGTGAAAGTAAATCTAAATTTAAACTTTATCCTCAAATTCTTGCATGCCCTGTTCTCTAAATGTATAATGTTTAGTAACTCTTCTGAGCCTGAGCCTTTTTTCTCATCAAAATCAGAAATATTAATAATTATCAGTCATAGTTCTTAGTTTTGAGAACCAGACTTTGCCTGATTAATGAGAAAATTAGTGCAAAAATGTAATGGACAATTATGGAGTCCCTTCTGGCTGCAGCAGAATCTTCTAAATACTACACACTAACTGAATCTCCATGTTTTATTCCCTTTCACAGAGAGAGAAACTGAGGCACACAGGGATTAAGTTACTTACCTCTCATCACATAGGAAGTGGAGAGCTGGGACTTACCATTAGGTACTCTGGCCCAGGGCCTATGCTCTTAACCTGCTAAACTGGGTCTCTGCTGTATTGAAATAATATTTTGGGTAGCTCACAAAAACATTAGGGGTGCTAGAAGAATGGACTCAAGGCTTAGTTGCCAAGAGCAATGCTCCAAGCTGTGCTCCTGAGGATATTGTTGCTGTGGCCACACATCTCAGCTCTAGCTTCATGAGTTTGGACCACAGTAATGTAACACACAAAGGACTCGACTTTTCTAAGCACCTTTCACTGCCACCGTCAATGTCATCAGCAGCCACTGTTCTTGCTCCAATCTTGGAGAAAGAAGGGCAGACCTCCCCATCCTGTCAGCTCTGGTGAAGCTGGATGTGAGGAAGGATGCTGGGAGGGAGGCTGGTCATACAGCTTCTGGCTTAGTCCCCTCCTCCAGACAAGAGCGCTGTTGTAGTCCCATACATTGCTCACATACACGGTGAGCAATTCCTCAAACGAAGCAATTCCTCTTATATTGGAAAAACAAATAATAAATTCTACTTTAATTTTTCTAAAGATTCACAGAAGTCAACCAGCAGGTGGCGTGGTTTAAGGTGTTGGATTCCACATGGCTGACTCCATGGTTCAAATCCCAGACCCAGTAGCTTGAAAAACACATGGGGCATATGCACATACAAGCTCAAAATCCTGAGAGGAGACTGAAACAGAAGGGACTGCGGCATTGACATCCCCCTGGGGGGGGGGGGACGATTTCTTACTTTAACTCTCTCTATATCTCTGTCTCTCTCCAGGGAGCATACATGCCCCATGGCAAAAATCTCAAAAAAGAAAAAAAATAAAGATTAATAGGAGCAATGTATATAAAGTGGCAGTGGCTTAATGATTAATTGTTACTTCTGGTATCAGCCTGCTTGAATTCAGACCTGTTTTTTCCTTCCTAATTGTGGGGACTTTAGATAAGTTATCTTACTGAGATATTTGCTTCATTATAAATTCTAAGTAGGATTATATTAAATAAAACATGCAACTTGTTGATTGTAGTTAAAGCACTCCAAATGAACATGTAGATAAAGCTACATCTATATGCCATTAAAATTGTTGGTCAGTTAAAAAAAATGTCCATTGTCAGGACCAGCAAATGGCTTACAATGGCTTACTCCCACATGGTCTTCCATGGTTCGAATCCCAGTCCTGGTGGCTTGAAACTCATGCCAGGTATGTGTACATGGATGTCCAAAATACTGAGAAGAGAGTGGAGGAGGAGGAGGGATTGTAGCATGGCTGTCCTCCTTGGGGGAGTGATTTCTTGCTTTCTGTCTCTCTGGCAAGTACATGCACCCTATCACAAAAATCTCTTTCTCTAAAAAAAAATGTCCATTGTCAGAAGTATAGATAGAGAAAATGTGGCACATACCTACAGTGGTCTACTATTCAGCCCCCAAAGTAGGACATTTTGTAATATTCAATGACATGGATGAACCTTGAAGATATTATGCTAAGTGAATAAGCCAGTCACAGAAAGAGAGATACATGGTTCTATGTATGTGAGGTATGTAGAATAGTCTGATTCCCAGAATCCAAAAGAGCAGTGGTGGTACCAGGGGCTTAGAGGAAAGGGAAATGAGTCACTGATCAAGGACCAGAAAGCTGTGGGTAAATGACATGAATTAGCTCTGGAAATCTGCGATAGAGCATTGTACTTAGAGTTGGGGCTGGTGGGTAGCATGGTGCTTAAGGGCGCTGGACTCCCACATGGCCTACCATGGTTCGAGTCCTGGACCTGGAGTCTTGCTTTCTCACTTTCTCCCTCTTTTTCTCTCTTGCTTTGTCCCTCTCTGGTCAAATTAAAATAAATAAAAATAAATAAATAAATAAATAAATAAATAAATAAATAAAATGAAATAAAATGCAATAATTCTTTTTTAAAAAAAGAGCATTGTACTTAGAGTTAACAATAAAGTATTTTACACTTAATATGTTAAGAGGGTAGATTTCATATATATATATATAATTTTTTTTACCACAATACAAAAATTTAAAAAGCACCTGGTGGCACAACAGTGACATGGTATTGTCAGGGCTGCAGGCAGTATACATTGATTAATAATAACTTGAGAGATCTTGTAGTACTTCCACAACCAGTCCACCTGGTCTGTCCTCACTGCAGGTCAGCCCTGCCAGTGCCCTTCTCTGTCCAGGTGGCTATAGCCTCAGTGCTTTAACCTGGAAGGGAAATCTCTGCTGCCCACTAATCAGGAAAAATATAATACACAGGGAAGTCCAAGCCTACTGACTTTTCTAAATCAGAGCCTCAGTTATGCATCCTGACAGTTGCCAGAAGGAACCTTCTGTGTCCTTGGTCTCTGAGCATGTCATGTGCTTCCTCCCCTGCAACCTCTCTTCTCCAAAAAGGTCTAGAGCTGTGGATCATTTGATAATCTGTTTCCAGTCCCTTCTTTTTACTTTCATAATTCTCCCAAACTTTTATTCTTCTGGTAGCATGCTTTCTGGTGTGCCCTTGGTAACATTGACTTTTTCCTTTAAAAAAATCTACATTCTATCATTTTTTCTTTTGCTATAGTGCATGTGTGCTCTATAGAGAGCACAGAGAGACAGAAAGTGAGGAATCACCCCCTGAAGGGATGGCCACACTGCAATCCCTTCTCCTCCAGTCTCCTCTTGGGATTTTGAGCACACACAGACATGTGCCTGGCCTGAGTTTCAAGCCACCAGGTCCAGGACTTGAACTTTGGTTGGCCATGTGGGAGTCCAGCAATGTAACCAGTATGCCATCTGCTGGTCCCTGCATTCTATCATTTGTAAGAAATTGACATGGGAAGGAAGAGGGCCACATTTATTTATTCCTCCATTGTGATAGCATTTTAAGTGGATTATCTACTAAACTTTCCTCTTGAGAAATGGATTTAGCCTGATTGACATACTTGAGAAATAAGTTGCACAGCAGTTGTTAAAAATTTCCCAGGGGTACAGGACAAACAAAAAACAAAAACAAAAACAAACAAAAGGAAAGCAACAAAGGCTAATGTTTAAAACCTGAGACTGAATCCTAGCTTTGCCTGTTAATAATTAAATTTCATTTTACAACTCACTTATCCACTCTGAATCTCTATTAGTTCATCTGTAAAAAGGAGATCATAATTCTTACCTGAAGAATTGGCATAGGCAACAGAGATAATGTATGTAAACAAATCTGAGTTTTAGCAGCCAGCATCATGGTTCTTAGTATGATGCTGGGAAATTCACGAGTCAAAAATGGTTGCCAAGATTATAGATAGAATGAACAAACATTTCAACTTACCTTGGTCATAACCCGGTTTTTGTAGGAAAGCGTTAATAACAGATAATTTTTTTCACAAAACTATCCCAGTTTGGAAGACATTATGTGTCGACCCTAGATTTGATGACCTCTGAGCTTCTGTGATGCCATGATTCCAAGATGTCCGTGTGTCAGTCAGCAAAGGCAAGCATCTTCTTTAGAGCTTTGCCAGTAAGTTGAACCAAGCTTCTTCCTAAGTGAATATATACACCCTCTGGTTGGAGGACGAGTAGTGACTAAGTGCTCGGATGTTAAATCAGACAAGCATAGGTAGAAATCTGAACTTCATGTGTGCCCGCTCTCCGGACCTTGACAAGGACTCATCTCTCCGAGACTGTTTACTCCTCAATACAATGGAGATTCATAAAATTGAGGGTAAATGAGATATGTGTCAAATGCTTGCAACATTGCTTGGTATATATTAAGCAGTATATGTGTATAGGTATGACCTATAGAAGACAGGACTCGGCGAGGAATTTGTCATAGATGTTGACACTTCCTTATTTGTGCAAATTGGCTTTGGTATCTATACTTGTATGGCACTATTTTCCCCCCAGTGTGAAGCCAATCACAACTTCTCAATTTATTAATGCTCTGTTTTAGAATGCACATGGTATTATGTTGAGGTGGGGTTGAGGAAATGGTAGGAGTCCCTGTGATGTTCATGATTAAAAAGGAAAAACTGAAGCCCATGTCTACCAAAGCCCAGATGGAATGGTTTTTGCACTTGCTTCTGCTCATTTATGTTCTGCTGTGTTCTGAGGTGGGAGCCCCAGGGGGTCCCAAAAGGAGAATTCCGTGTTTATTTATGATTTATCGATTCTTTCCATTATTCTAGAGCTTGAGATGAAAAAGTGAGTGGAGTGGTTTTTGTTGATGTTTCCAACAGAAGTTCCTTGCCCTCAGAGATGCATACTGTTTAAACAGGAAACATGCCCTTTTAGCACTGAAATAAATAACAACTGGTGGTGAACTACCCGCGGGCAGCTTTCTAATGAAGGCCCTCTAACCAGGACTTCCCTGCCACACCAGCCAAGAAAGACAAACATAGCTGTGAGAAAGAAAAGCTGACTCTCTTTTCTGTTCCATCCACTCGTATTTTCAACTCACGGAATTTTGATAAATGCCATTTCTCCAAGGTCACCTCCAGGATTCTCTGAGAGCCTTTTCTTGCCAGTCATCCTAGGTATTTCCTTTTCTCTCCCTTTCAAGAAGTTTTCATCCTTAATTTTCACGTGTTGTTTATTAACAAAACATGTGCAAGGAATGCAGCCTCTTTCTCTATTTCAGACATGTCTAGCTTTCAAGGATGGGGGAAGAATTAAACAGAGAGAGGGCTGGCTTCCAGCAATAACACAGCCTTAACAAATACATGAAATATTTATAGAACACATAAAGAACAAAGGAAATGGAGCACTTCCTTTGTGGATGATTTCTCTCCGTGTTTCTGTTGACCTGGTCTCTTGCCACAACTCCCCCCCCACCCTCACCTCCCCAAGATACTTGCTGAGCAAAAATGAATGAGAGTACCCTGGTTAATGTACTTCCAGCAAACTGCCATTCCTAATTTTCAAAGAAGAGTCTCAGAAGTTAATGGTGATTGCATTAACCTTTTCATTCTAAGCACCCTTGTTTTTTGGGAGGAAATGTATTGAGAAGTCAAGGCCTCTAACTATTTGGAGAAACTACGTCACTTTAAACAAGATTTTCAAAGACAATGAAAAATTTGTTAAAATATTATCATTGCTGTAGTGGAATCTATAAATGGGAGAATTGAAAGAGTTATTTTCTCAAAGTAAAAGAAAAAAAATAGTGGCTTTATATCTGTAAGTTACTCCTAGGAATGTTAGTTGGTCACAAAAGCCTATGTTGTATTTGTGATGAGAAAGGGAAAAGGATGAGTGATGGAATCTACTACCAAGGTCAAATAGTGATAAGGAATGCCCATTGAAGTCATGGCGGATGTCTTTTTTGGTATGTCATTCCCTGTTTAACTTGCCCCAAATTATATCTCTGCTCTATCTTGCCAACACTTGCATCCTATATTTATGCATTATCATTAAAATAATATTTATATTTCATAATTAATTTTATATAGAGTTTACTCTTATTGACCAGGAGCTAAGCTAAGGGCTTATACGTTATATCTCATTTCGTATTCACAATAACCCAATGATACTGGTGAAGATATCATTCCCATAATAATATAAAGACACTAAGATTTGAAAAGTGTAGGAAATTTGACCAATCTCACAAATCTGGGACAAAGAGATTCTTGGATCCACCTGCATGTTCTCCATATAGTTCCTATCCTGACTGGGACAATGGTGTCACTTTTTTTTTTTTTTTTTTTTTAAGTTTGTTTCTTTTATAAGTACGAGAAAGACAGATGGACAGACACCCTCAACAGGGTCTTCCCACAGTCGTCCCCTCAGCTTCAGCCAGCCCCAGATCATGGGTACACATGGTCCCAGCATGGCCAGGGAGGCTTGCATTGTGAAACTGGAGTTGTCCTCTGTGGGTCAGCCTCCCAGGGCCTGGGCCGCTGTCCAGCCCCTATGGTGTCAGTTTAAGTGGTAGTATTTCCTATTCCTCTCCTCTTAAAATAGAAAGTGACTATTGATTTAGAATAGTCTTTTTTCTTTTTATTTATTTTTTATTGTTTTGGCCAGAGGGCATGTGTGCTCTCCTGAGAGAGACAGAGGGAGAAAGAGAAAGCACCTCTCTGTGGGGTGTGGTCACACTACAGTTCCTTCTCCATATCTCTATCCTGTCTGGAATTTGGGCACGCACAAGCATCAGTGTGACTTTCATGGCACCAGGGCTAAGATTCGAACTGTGTAGTAGACCATGTAAGATCTGTGGGATCTGACTTCTTTAACCATTGAGCCAAGGGGTTGTCCTAGGATATTCTTTTTAGGCACAGATTTCACCTGTTGATGCTGTGTGTTTTTGGGCTTTATACACTGAAGACAATTGTGAGCACATTCTGGAATCCCTACACAACCATACGGTAGGCAGGAGCTGGCTGGAGCCCACTTGTGTCTCCTGGGCCTCGCCCTCCCTCTTCCTCTGAAGACCTTTCCTGCACTGCTCAGTTACTGTAGGGGCAGATCATTTTTCATTTACAAATATGTTCCCCACATGTGGTATTCAAATCATCCAAACTCAGGGACTGTTAAGAGATGTTGTGTGAGCCAGGGTGGAAATTTGAAAAAATCAGAAATGAGGTTACTTCTTAGCAAACAGCTGGGAGGAAAGTTCAGCATGAAAATAAAGACATTAACTGTACAAATGCTGCACTTGAAAAATTAGCTCAAATAATCAGAGCAATTTTAAACGTATTAACTTGGTGGAATGTAAAGATCTAATTTGTGTCCCTGGACACATGACAGAGGCTAGAAATGCTCTATTATAAACACATGCATAGAAAAAAAACACAAATATACATATTCACCTATTTTTAAATTAAACTAATGGGATGTTATTTTATACTATGGCAATTAACTTCTGTAAGAACATTGTGTTAAATTTGGAAACCCAATTTCTACTATATTAAAACCAGCTGATCCCTCCAACAGTGCAGTGTGTTTATGTGAGTTATCACTTTGTTCGGTTCAGTCATTTTCCCTCATGCCTAGTCTCAGCTCTGTCTTGAAATCAACCAGGAGCACATGTTGGCCGGGAGCCAGTCGGCTCTCTGACTACTATCATTGCTGTATTATTGATTTGCTCGTTGGAATTGACATCATGTAAAGTCTATGTAAATAAACGTCTCACCCTATACTTCCTTTCCCTGTAAGGTTTAGATGAAAAATTAGCTCCTTCTAGTACAGCCACTGTGTGGAACAGTAAGGAGGTTCCTCAAAAATTTACGAAGAGAATAGCCATATAACTTGTGCCTCCACTTTTGGGTATTAGTTACAGAACAGGAAGTCACTCTGTTGGAGAGACATTTGCACATCCATGTATTTTTCAGCATTATTCATAATATCTAAGATATAGAATCAACCGAAGTGTCCAACCAATGATGAGATTTTCAGAGTGGAATACTACTCAACCATCAAGAACAATGAGATCCTGTTGTTTAACCCAAGTGGATGAATCTAGAGGGTGTAATGCTAAATCAGTGATAAGTCAGACTATGAAAACCACTGTGAGTCCCTGCTTAACTTGTATTGACTCTCTGTACCTTGGGGCAGAAATAGATTTGAAGGCATGGGGCTAGAGAGGGAGGGGCTAGCAGATGGTGGTTAAGGTGCTGGATCCCACATGGCCAACTCTGTAGTTTGAGTTCCAGACCCAGTGGCTTGAAAAACACACTGGTGTGTGTGTTTGTGTATGCCCAAAAGTCCCTAGAGGAGAATGGAGGAGAATGGATTGTAGCATTGTCACCCCGCTGGGAGATGATTTCTTACTTTCCCTCTATCTCTCTACCATGTCTCCCTGTAGCAAAAATCTATAAAAAAAGAAAAGAAATGGAGAGGGTAACTCTCGTAGATACTAGAGGCTGCATGGTAGGTGAGGAGTGGGGAGTGGGGAGGAGGGGCTCAGGAGAAATGATTAGCAGACACAGTATGCTGTAACTAAGGCAAATATGTTATGGAGCACTATATCACAACAGAATTAAGAAACATGTATACACACACACACACATATATATACACACACATGTATAGATATATATATGTATGTACATCTATGCATCTATGTATCTATGTATCTGTATGTATATAGATACATATATGTAGATATACATATACGTGTCTGTGTGTGTGTGTGTGTATACACTAGTAAAACAACAAATCAAAGACGTACAACATAATGTAATTTTCTTTGCTGGAGATGATGAATATGGTAATATCATTGACTCGATTATCACATACTGGATGCATGCTTTGAAAAGCTATATTGTACCCCACAAAGATGCATATCAATTAAATGTAAATAAGAAATCATAAAATATTCAATAATTAAAATTTTAAAAATTTGCTTCTTCTTGAGCCTTCCCAGAACGCCAAGAATTTCTACTCAAAGCACCTTGTGGTACCTGTCTAAAAGCTCCTTGTGGCCCAGCTATGGTGATCCTGGAGGTGGCTGTCCCACAGGCTGAGGGCATCTGAGAGGCCCAGGTTCAGCTCACCCACCCTAAAAGGCTGGGAGTGTTGTGTACTCCTGTGTTGCAGCTACTCAGGAGGCTGAGGCAGAAGATCTTAACATAGCGAGGTCCTATCTAAAACACCACACACACACACACACACACACACACACATAAGTGCATATCCACACACACACAAAAGACCTCGCACATCTGTATGATATTTGACATTGTTTTTATACTCATTCGCTACCACTAGTGTGAATGCAGCACGTGGATGGAGGAGGATTTTGAGTTGTTTTCATCACTTGTTTGCTCGCAGGACTAGCACTGTACTTGTGTATATAGTCATTTAAACTTCTAGCTAAAAAATAAACATTTTTTATGTTCATTTACTAGGAACCCTTTATAAATTATTTCTTTTAATCTTCAGACCTATGATCCTGTTACAGTTAAGTAAACTGGACCTCTGAGAAGTTATGCATTTCCATTTTAAAAGTAGGTGAGAGCCCCGGGTAATGGCCAAGGCAACAGGGGCACTAGACGCCATGTGGGCAGGCTCTGGGTTTGTGTCCTGGGACTGTCTGAACTCACAGGGCATGCCTGTAGGCTAGCTGCAGGACTGTGGGGAGGACTACAAAGTGAAGACCCGGCCGACCCGGAATACCTCTCCCTCCCCTACTCTTTCTCCTACCTAGGGAAATAAATGAAAAATTTTTTTAAAAAAGAAAAGCTGGTTAGAGTCTGCTGCTGCATCATCCATCATAGGGATAGTCCATTTCCATCCTGCAGGTGTTTTTACTCGTGTTTGTCACATTCCTCTTTTTGAACCTTCCAGAATGCTTCAACGTAACAGTAATTAAAATACTCAGTACTGTTAAGCAAGTTAGCAATTCATACCTGTTCTTCATAGTATTATGTGATGTAAAGAGATAAGGGGGACTTTGCCAACCCTAAATTTCTCCTCCTATGTACAGAATCAAAATAAATAAACAAAACAACAGGGACCACCAGGTGCATGGGGCTTAAGGCACTGGATTCCCACATGGCTGACTGCATTTTAGTCCCAGACCTGGCGGCTTACTTTCTCATTTTCTTTCGTTCTTTTTCTTTTTTTCTCTCTCTCTGATGAGCACATGTGCCCTATAGCAAAATTTAAAAATAAATTAATAAATAATTCGAAGGAATCATAACAACCCCCCCAAAAAATAAAAGCTGACTTTTTTTTGGGTTGTTTTTTATTTTTTATTTTGACTTTATTTATTTATTTTAATTTGACTGGAGAGGGACAGAGAGAAAGAGAGAGAGAGAGAGAGAGAGAGGGAAAGAGGGAGGGAAAGTGAGAAAGCAAGCCACCAGGTCCGGGACTTGAACCACGTCAGCTGTGTGGGAGTCCAGAGCCCCTAACCCACCACACCACCTACTGACCCTTGTTTTAACTTTTTAAAATTATGCTATAGGGAATGAGTGCTCAACAGAAAGTGAGGAATCACAGCCTGGATAACCACACCACAATCCCTTCTCATTCATTCTTCTCTCAGGATTTTGGGCATACACGCACATGTACTTTGTGGGATTTTCAAGCTGCCAGACCTGGGACTTGAATTGCAGTCAGCTATGTGGGATCCAGTTTATCTTAACCTCCGCACCACCTGCTGGCCCACTATTAACCTCTTTTTTGGGTTGAAAATCAAAACTGAGGGACTAGCAGATGGTGTAATGGTTACATCGCTGGACTTGTATGTAATCAACTGTGGTTTGAGTCCCGGACCTGGTGACTTAAAACTCATTCAGGGCGTGTGTGCATGTGTGCCCAAGATCCTGAGAAGAGAATGAAGGAGAAGGGATTGCAGCATGGCCATCCCCCCGGAGGGTGATTGCTTGCTTTATCACTCTCTTTATCACTGGTGAGTGCACATACCTTATAGCAAAAATCTCTCTCTTAAAAAAAAAAAAATCGAAACTGAGTTTTTTCTCCAGAGGGCAACGGTTAAAATTGGTGAAACTGTGACTTTTGGAACACCTTCGAGTGGTCTCTCTAAACTAGCCAGAGTAGTGAGCAGTGCTGTGGCTGACAGAAGAGATCACCAGACGCATGAGGATGGGTGTGTGCGGCTACCCCTCTGGGTGGAGTGGACACACCTTGGAAGATCTGTGGAAGACCAAGAGAACCCCTTTTCTCTAAAGATTCCATCTACCTTAACATTGACAGGACCAGAGATTGCTGCTCAGCATCACAAAAAACTAGTTAGTCTTTGTAGCTGCAGGGTGCCTTAGGAGAGGAGATATGAAGTGTGTGTGTGTGTGTGTGTGTGTGTGTGTGTGTGTGTGTGTGTTCTGGGAATAATAAGCACATGATTAAGTAAATAGGGGTGAACCTTGTGTCCTAATAGGAGCTTCTAGCTTTAGACAAGTGAGACCTGATCTGACAAAAACTGAAGGTATATAGTTAAATCATATTAGTTGTATGGGCATAACATGGGCATTTTAGTGCCCTTTTTAGAGAGGGGCTGGAGGAAATCTGAGCCCAGCTCTGCACAAAGCATGGTAAGAGCTTATGTGCATCGTAGCCAGTAAATACATGGAGGAGGAGAGCAGTATCATTGGCTTTATTTCTTGCATTTTCTCCTAGCTAGCCTAGACCTTGCTTTACTCTGAGCTCCAGAGAGCCAGCTTTGTTCTGAAGTTTGGTCTGGGACCCTGTTGCATGGGATTCGTTCAGGGAGACTCCAGGGATGACATAAACTAGAAAACACGAGAATGGCAGGCCCTTCCCTAGGTCTGACAGACTGTGGAAACCCCAAGGGGACAGAAGCATGCCAGTATGGGCTTTGTCTCCTGATCAATTTCATGACTTTGGTCTTAGACAATACTTCACAGGAAGCATTAAATTACATTAATCCCGTTCCTGGAACTCGTAATGTATGGAAAAGAGAAAAGGTAAATAAAGAAAAAGAACCAAAAAACCTTGGAAAGCTAGGAGAAGAAAAGGGAGAGAGAGGAGAAAAAATGTAAGTGGTAAAGGGTGAAGTATTTGCGTCCCTGGCAGAGGCTGAATGTTACTAAAGATGGCTTCAAAGGCTACTAGCAAAACTATAAATGAGATTGCTTTCTGGTTTGGAGTAGGTTGGGAATAAATGTGATGAATCATTCTTTTGATTATGTCAGGAGGTAAGTATTGCATCTATATAACAATCATTTATTCACTTTTATTAAATACATAGGTGAAAAACTGTGACAGCCCATTCCTTTGATCCCAATAACTCTTTGAGTGCTCAGTGCATCAGAAGAATATTTAGGGCCAGCTGGTGGCATGGTGGTTAAGGCACCGTATCCTACATGGCTTGACTGTGTTTCGAGTCATGGACCTAGAGGCTTGGAAAAGAAACCGGGTGCTTGTGGGTGGGTGTGTGCCCCAAATCCCAAGAGAACATTGGAGGAGAAGGCCATCCCTCTCTCCTTCTCTCTGTTTCTCTGACAAGTCCATGCTCCTTATGGCCAAAATTAAATATATTTTTAAATAAGGGTGTATTTGAAAGGCATACATTGACTAAATTACAGCTATAACAAATTTACTAGGCAGTCATCTTAAGTGAACTAATTTGCAGGATTTGTAGAATAGCGTAAGCTAATTTTGCACCTTCTAACTCAAAAGCTAGGTTTTCTAGGATTCCACTTTGGAAAATTCACCTTTCCTTTTTCCAACATAACCATGTTTTGGCTAGGGAACCAACACTTACTTGCATGAAGTTGCATTGCGTAAACAATGCAACACTGAGGTTAACAAAAGTGACTAGCATGATTTTTATAAGTATAAATGGGTGTAAAAGTGGCTTCAGTAGCACCTATTTTTAGGGAATATGATAAGATTTGATTTTTGAGTAAATTAGGTTTGAAACCTCAAAATTGAAACAGGTTTGGCATTTTCTCATTGTTGGCAACCACTCATGTTATTAAATAAGAAACCTGAGAACTATTTTTTTCCTACGAATTTTTCGAAATGCCCACAAGTGGCATTACATGATATTTGGCTGGGTCAGCTCAGTCGGAGTCTTTCAGCTGAAATGCGGTCCAAGGACAGATGATGCCAATTTGCCTCTGTGTAGGTTCATCCCCCACATCTACTTTTTCTTTCTTTTCTTTCTTTCTTTTTTTTCAAGAATATGTACTTGAGATCAATTGCAGGGAGACTTCTTTAAAGCAATGCCATATGGTCATGTTTCAAAAAACACATTTTCTAGTGTATGTTTGTGTTTAAATATTCTCTTAAATTCTTTTTGCAGAGTAGTAAGTAAGAAATTCTACTATTCTAGCTCGCTGAAGATATTCCACAGTGTTAAGGCTTTGCCATTCCTATCTGCTTTTATAGAAAATTTAATATATTGATGCCAGTAGGTGGTGTGGAAGTTAAGGTGCTGGAACCCACATGGCCACCTCTGTGGTTCAAGTCCTGGACCTGGCAGCTTAAAGATCATGCTGGGTGTGTGTGCATGGGTACCCAAAATCCTTAGAGGAGAATGGTTGAGAAGGAATTGTGGCATGACCATCCCCACTAGTGGAGTGATTTCTCACTTTCTCTTTCTCTTTCTCTGTCCCTCTGTGGCAAGCTCACATGCCCTATAACAATAACTACAAAACAAGACAAACTAATAATTATTTTTTTTGAAAATATTTATTAAGGCTCTACCAAGTACTTAGGAAACATGACACAATCCCTGCTTTTAAATAGTTTATGATCTGGGGCTGGCAGGTGGCGTGGTGGTTAAGGTGCTAGACTCCCACATGGTTGTCCGTGGCTGAGTACTGGATCTAGTGGCTTACTTTCTCTCTGTCTCTGTCTCCATCTCTCTATGGTCAAATTGAAAAATAGTAATAAATAAATAAATAAATTATTATTTTAAAAAATAGTTTATGATCTATTGGGTCGTTGGAAAAGTAATGACATGTTTTTCTTTGAGAAAGATGCGTCATGAGTTTTCCAATGATCCAATAGTTGGGGAAAAAGGAAAATAAACAGGTTGTTAAGGATGTGGGAGAGGGGTCAGCCCATGGCCTGGTGGTTAAGCATCCAGGTCTCACATAACTGATCATGGAGTTTGAGTCCCAGACCTGGTGACTTGAAAAACTCAGGCACGTCTGAGTGTGTGCCCAAAATCTTGAAAGGAGGGGGAGATGGAAAAGAAGGGATTGTAGGGTGAGCATCCAATGGTGGAGGGTGATTTCTTAATTTCTCTCTTCTTATCCCTGTCTCTCTCCAGCAAGTACATGCACCATGTGGGAAATTGGAAAAAATGAAATAAAAAGGTAGTAGGATGAGTGTGGTGACAGACACAGGAATAAGGCACTATAAGGACTCAGAAGAGAAGAGCATCTAATTCAGCATTAGCAAATAAGATGTTCATTATTCACTGAAAGTATCTAAAACAACAGTAAGAACATAAACTGTGAAATTATGATTCATCAATTTTATGTAAAGATCAAAGTTAAATCTACTGGTGAGCTAGATGACCTTGAGCAATTTTTTTATCTTTTACTTTTTTTTTTTTTTAATTTGCTAAAAGGCATGTGTGCTCAACAGAGAGACACACACACACACAGAGAAGAAAAGTGAGAAAGCACTCCCATGGGAGATGGTCATGCCACAATCCCTTGTCCTCCTTTCAAAATCTTTGGTACCCAAGCACATGTGTCCAACACGTTTCTCAGGCCACTGGGTCCAGGACTTGAACCACGCAGTTGACCATATGGGATCCAACTGCCTTAACCACCATGCCACTTACTGGCCCCATATTTTGTTTTTAAAATAGGAATAATAATAATAATAATAGCCAATTACAAATTATTATGGTAAATATTAAGTTCCCAGTGCCTTTGGCTTAGAAGAAACTCAACATTTTTTGTTCAAAAATTTGTACATAGGGACTGGCAGGTGATGTGGTGGTTAAAGGCGCTGAGTTCCCACATGGTTGACCGTGGTTCGAGTTCTGGACCTGGCAACTTGCTTTCTTACTTTCTCGCTCTTTCTCTCAGTCTGTCCTTCTCTGGTCAAATTGAAATAAACAAACAAATAAATAAAATAAAGTTAAATAATTCTTTAAAAAAATAACATTTGTATATAGAAGTAATAAAAATTGACTGGACTTATATTTAAACAGCAGTGAAACAACTAAATATGATGAGAACCGAAAGAAAATATTTTATTGATCTTTTTAGTGATTTTTATGTTGTATCTGTCAATAAAACTTTTGGCAGTCATGGAGAACCATTGGGGATAAAAATGCAAGTCAAATGGATTTTCACATGAATACTATTATTTTTTAACTACTCATGACATAGTCTCACAAATATACTCCAGACTCAGTAACTTCTCAAAAATTATTGAATCAATTGTTTAAGGTTTCCCCTGCTTAATAAGATGAGATCACTTTATTATTTGATTTTTATATATACTAATAAAAATTTTAGAATATATATTATATGTAGCTTCTTTCTTTCATCATTTTTCTTTCTTTTTCTTTTTTGTAATTAGCCAGAGGACATGTGCATTCACCATAGACACAAACAGACAGAGAGAGAGAGAAGAAAAGGAAGCAAGCACCCCCATGGGGAATGGCTACACTGTCATCTGTTCTCCTCCATCTCTCCCTTTTTCAGGGAGCCCATATACACATTCACAAACACAGGAATGTTTTTCAAGCTGCTGGATTCAGGTCTTAGACTGGCCACCAACCATGTAGGATCCAGCTGCCTTAACCACTAGGCCACAGACTGGCTCATGCATGTATAATAGTTGCTTCTGCTCTAAATGCCAGAAGTAGATCCTGGTTGTTGAACTAATCAAGATATCTCTGTTCTCTGGCACAATGGATCAGGATAGGATATCCGAACAAATCTGAGTTGGTGAGTAGCAGACCATCCTTGGACTGTGATTATACCAGAGTTTTTATCTCGTGAAACAGGAGAATTGCTCTCTGAACAACTGGCATTTCCTTGAAATTCTGTGTTGTATCTCAGTGATTCAGATCATCTTCATCTTTTCCTCCACACATATCTATGCTGATGTTGATGGAAAAATACTTGATATTACATAAAAGTTAAATTATTTAAGTAGTTACTAAACATTTGATTAAAATGGATAATTTACGAGGATGCCTTAGTTTTGTTTGTGGTTTGTTCCTGGTGCCTTACAGGTATTTACATCTGTGTTTCTGAAGCATAACATAGGGGCCACTAGCCATCATGTACTAGGTAGTTGGGAAGCTTAGGGAGTTAGTTTTCTTCTTTTCTTTTCTTTTCTTTTCTTTTCTTTTCTTTTCTTTTCTTTTCATTCTTTTCTTTTTTTTTTCTTTCTTTTCTTTCTTTTTTATTTTTTAAGATTTTTGACCTAGGGCATTTGTTCTGGTGGGATAGGGTGAGGGAAAGTGAGAAATTCCTATCCCCACCCCAGGGGTAGGGTGGTCATACCACAAACTCTTCTCCATTTTCCTCTTGGGATTTCGGGCATGGTGCACATGAGCCCAGTATGATTTTCAAACCATCAGGTCTGGGACTCAAACTGCAGTTGGCGTCTATCTACCTATTGGCCCTGGGAGTTAGCTTTTCTCTAAATACTTTTATGCTCACTAAATTACAGGGGCATAAATGCTGACCTTATTTTTTGTTTGTTTATCAAATCATGTTGATGTCAGGCTTACAGAATTGTTTTCCACTAGTTAGATGCATCTAAAATACTAAAGGTTTCTTAGCTGTGCATATTCTTTTCCCTACCTTCTAGTCCATCAACGTGTCTTTAGATTTATATAATTATTATCCTTAATATAGCCTGTGACTGTTTATTTGAACCTCACCGCGACCAATGCATCAGGAGTACAGAAAGATTTTAACCAACACTATTGACTTTGCGGAATGGTGAATGCACTGAGCTAGACCACAGAGTGCCAGCTGGATTTGAAGATTGGCATGAGTGGTAATTCTGACTGGCATCCTAGTGTTTCATTTCAGTTTACCACCAAAACAGCAAACAAGTAGCACAAAGGTCACATGAAATAGAAATACAAATAATTGACTTGAAGCAGCTTTTCAAAGCATGATCTTGTCTCTTACGGACACTCCCTGGATTTGGGAGTCACGGCAGCTGCAGGTGTTGAGAATCCCGCTGTGAAATATGAAGGCTGACTGTTTTAAGCAACCCATGCTTGACTAATCTCTGTGTTTTAATGCAGTGAGCAAGAAATAAGGGTGCTCCCTCCAGTAGGCAGTGTCAGGGGCCACCTTAGCACTCGGTTCTCTTCCTTCCAATATGGAAGGCAAGTCCTCCTGCCGCACAGGAACTAGTCTGTTTCTTTTTCTTTCTTTTTCTTTTTTCAAAGAGAGATTTTTGCTATAGGGCATGTGCACTTACAGGAGAGGTGGAGACATAGAGACAGAAAGCGAGACATCACCCCCCACCAAGAGGAATGGCCATACTGCAATCTCTTCTCCTTCATTCTCCTCTCAGGATTTTAGGCACATGTGCCAGGCATGAGTTTTAAGCTGCTGGATCCAGGACTTGCACCACGGTTGACTACGTGAGTGTCCAGTGATGTAACCATTACGACATCTGCTGGGCCTGGAACTAGTCTATTTCTTACTACTTTATGGGCTTCCACAGGCTTACTATTCAGCATCAGCTTAACTCTTGGAGATTCTTGGGTAAGCAAGCTTTTTGTGGAATCAAGATATATAAAATACAGAAAATAAGTTTATTTCTAGACAGAAAAAAAATCAACTAAATAGAAATACTCAAAATTGTGTGTTACAGACTGACTTAAACTGTACAGAAGACCAGTCTATGAGTTTCTCAATTTTGCAAAAATAGACCAAAAGGTAAATAATCATATGAATTAGTCAATACATTAAGATTCAGTAGCCACTAAATAGATCTAGAACTCCCAGAATATCAGTGAAGTATTTGATATGGCATTTGGTGAGCAATTGCAACATTTATTTGATGAATTATTATATATTCTGTGCAGCTTCAAGAAACAAATATTCAAATACACTTTTTAAAAATAATTATTTGTTTAATTTTAGTTATTATTATTATTTTAATTTGCTATAGGGCACATAAGCTCACCAGAGACAGACAGAGAGATAACGAGAAAACAAGTTGCCTGGTCTGGGAATCGAACTGTGGTCAGCTGAGTGGGAGTCCAGCACCTTAACCACCATGACAGCTGCTGGCCCCTCAAATACATTTATTTAAAAAAATAATGTTTTCAGACAACATCGCAATATATTCTGCCTATAAGAAGTAGAGAATTTATCATACTTTTAGTCTGCTGGCTAATGTCAGACAGTTATTCTCAGGAATTCCCTGCTTTCAGTTAGGAGTCCTGTAATTTTGACCCATTAGAGCCCAGGGCATAAGTCTTACTCTTAAAATATATCTCTCTTCTCTCTTTATTCTCTATTCCTCTATTTCTTCACTCTGTCCCTGTTTTTCTCTCTAACATTCACATATCTTCTTAGAAAATTAGATAAGAATCTCCAGTTAATTCAGATATTTTGAGACAATAATCCTACTTTATAAAATTTTTACTTATCATTAAAATTTTATAAACAACAGATCTGCTTCTGTTGTGTGTGTAACTATTATGTATCTGTGCATTTATTTTCCGTGATTGCTTATTCTAGATATCATTTAGAGTCAGGTCAATAGTTGTGAGTCATGTGCCTTTTTATTTGTCAACAAAGGTAATTTATTTATCTCTTGCATTTTGTTATTTATTTCTTTAGGGGTAAGAAGTTGTTATATGTGGGTCAGCCAGTGATGTGGTGGTTATGTTGTTGGACTCCCAAATGCTCGACCACAGTTTGAGTCCCAGACCCTGTAGCCTCAAATTCAAGCCGGGTGTGTGTGCATGCATGCCCAAAATCCCAAGAGGAGAAAGAAGAAGGGATTGTGGTGTGGCCATCACCCCTTGGGGGGTGATTTCTCGCTTTCTGTCTCTATGTCTCTCTGTCTCTCTCTGTCCCCAGAGAGTGCACGTGCCCTAAAGGTAAAATATCTCTAAAAACAAAACAAACAGTTGTTATCCATTCATTAGAGAATATTAAGCAGGCCAGTTTAAGATACTATGAATTACCTTTAATGGATAAGGAATTCAACTCAATTCAGTTATTTTATTCTTTAAAATTAAATGTACGTAGGGGCCAGGAAGTGGCATGGTGGTTAAGGCGCTGGATTCCCTCATGGCCCACTGTGGTTTAAGTCCTGGATGTGGTGTTTTGCTTTTTCACTTTCCTTCTCTCCCTCTGTCTCTCTCTAGTGAGCACACGTGCCCTATAGCAAATTTTAAAAGCAGTAATAATGATAAATAAAATTAAATAAATAATTCTTAAAAAATTTAATTGTACCTATGTAGCATAACATGAATTATTCTGTATTAGTCAATAATGTATAGTTTTATTCCCAAACATTTTAATAGATAGTAAAAGATTAATAATAAATTGAAAAAACCATGACTCCTTAAGTATATTGTGTGAAGAAATGCAATGAAAATTCCTAGCATTACTTCACTGGATTAACTGACTTTATTAATCGCAAAATCATCTAAAAAATAATTATGCCAAATTCACTTATCTAGAAGAGAAAGTAGTAGCCAATAAAAGCTGAATTTTTATTTCTCAGAGCTGAATATAAGTCATCTTTATAAGTGAGGGGAAAAACAAAACCAATAGCTTGAATTCTTCATCCTGTGGTCTAGGAAATAATTCAGTAGCAGTACATTAGACCTTGCTCACTGCATTAAAACACAGCGATTAGTCAAGCACAGGTTGTTTAAAACAATCAGCCTTAATATTTCACGATCATATTCTTCCTGAACATTTTGAGCTTTAATACTATCAAGATTTTTTCCTCAAGTTTCAGAATCATGGCATTAAGGATTTGAGCTTAAATTATCCATTAACAACTTTCTGGCCAATGCTACTGAAATACAATACTCTTGTATCTCCATTTTCACTCATCGCCACATAATATGCTCCTGTTGTTAGTGTTATAATAGTTTAAGTCCTTTTGAGTACTGTTTTTTCTTTAAATACAGGTATTATTCTGGATTTTTTTCTTTCTTTCTTTTTTCTGCTAGTAAATGACAGAAATTCAACCCAAATGGCTCAAGTATAGGGGAAAAAAGGAGACTTTATTGACACTGATAACTAAACCACAAAAAAGAATGCAATAGCTGAACTCAGTCTTGGATTCCCTCCTTATATTTTGTCTGTTTCTAGCCTTATGTCTTCTTCAATCTCTCACGCTATACTGGACCCTTGGTAACCACTTCATTGGTGTCTGTGTCACCTTCCAGATCAGCTTGAAGATCTGTGGGATCTTTTTTTTTTTGAGAGGTTTTTGCTATAGGGTGTGTGCGCTCACCAGAGAGACAGAAAGTGAGAAATCACCTCCCAGGGGTGATGCCATGCCGCAATTCCTTCTCCTCCACTCTCCTCTCGGGATCTTGGGCACGCGCACATACACGCCCGGTGTGAGCTTAGGCCACCTGGTCGGGACTCGAACCACGGTCGACTACATGGGAGTTCAGCGACATAGCCATTATGCTAACTGCTGGTCCCAAGATCTGTGGGTTCTGTGCATGGTGACCCTACCCCTGACACTGGGATTGAAAGTCACACCCTTGACAACACAGAGTACCTGAGACTGTGCCATTAGTTTATTTTAACATTTATTTATTTATTTATTTATTTGGAGAGGTTTTCACTATAGGGCACGTGCACTCGCCAGACAGACAGAGAAAGACATAGAGACAGAAAGCGAGAAATCACCCCCAAGGGGGGATGGCCACACTGCAATCCCTTCTCCTCCATTCTCCTCTCGGGATCTTGGGCACGCACGCATACGTGCCGGGTGTGAGTTTTAAGCCACCGGGTCCGGGACGCGAACCACGGTTGACTACGTGGGAGTCCAGCAACATAGCCATTACGCTAACTGTTGGTCCCAACATTGATTTTTATATATGTTTCTTTTTTGAGATAAAACATATTATAAAATTTATTTTCCGAAGTATAAAAATTCAGCGTTTTAATTTAGTACTTTTTAGTATATTCACAAATTGTGCAACCATTGCCATTATCTAATTTCATTATCCTTAAAAGAAATGTTTTACATATTAATAGTCATTTCCCCAACTCCCCCTTCCTCAACCCCTGACAATCACTAATGTATTTTCTGTGTCTATGAATTTGCCTACTTTGGATCTTTCTCAGTATGTAATATTTACGTGTCGATTTTTAAAGTTGGTATAAAGTTTTCATGGTTTATCCATGTAGCATGCAACAAATAATTTCCTTTTTTGTCTAAATAATGATTCCACTGTATGGCTATGCCACTTCTGTTTATTCATTATCTATATTTTCATTCACTAGTCTTATTAGTTGATACATTTTGGGCAATTATGAATAATGCTATGAATATTTGTGTACATAATTTTGAGTGGACATGTTTTTATTGGGGGGGCATAGACTAAGAGGCCAAATTGCTAGATTACGTAGTAACTTTATGTTTAACTTCTTGAAGAACTGCCAAAATGTTTTCCAAATCTGCTGCACTTGCATTTCCACCAGCATTGTATAAAAGTTCTAATTTCTTCATATTCTCCAACATCTGTTATTGACCATCTTTTTTATTCTAGCCATTGCAGTGGGTTTGAAATAGTACTTCATTGTGGTTTGATTTGCATTTCCCCGTGGCAAATGATGTTGAGCTTTTTTCATGACCTTATTACTCTTTATATATCTTCTTAGGAGAAATGTCTGTGTTTTCTTCTTGCCCCCTTTTTTTTTGGGGGGGGAGCTATTTTTTATATTATTGAGTTGTAAAAGTACTTTATATATTATAGAGACTAGTTCCTTATCAGATGGATGGTTTGCAAATACTTTCCCATTCTGTAGATCGCCTTTCACTTTTTTAAAGTGTTTTCTTAAGCTTTCTAGATTCCTAGAAATACGTTGAAGATTTTCGAGTTCCTCTATACATATCCCATTGCCTAGCTTTTTTCTTTGTAAGTTTTCTGGTCACCTTGTTGTTTGTCCCAGTTATTATTGCCATGCTAGGCAGTTGCTGTGTTAAACAATCACTGCTCGTTATTTTCAACAAATGCCCCCAGGAAAAAGATCAGACCTAGGGGAATTCTGATTCAGGTCAAACAAAGGCAAATGTTGGAATAAGATTTTCCAGCAAACTTTCAAATGGCTCAAAATTTTTTTTTTTTTTTTTTTTGAGAGGTTTTTCGCTACAGGGCGCGTGCGCTCGCCAGACAGACAGAGAGAGACATAGAGACAGAAAGCGAGAAATCACCCCCCAGGGGGGATGGTCACGCCGCAATCCCTTCTCCTCCATTCTCCTCTCGGGATCTTGGGCACGCACGCACACGCGCCCGGCGTGAGTTGTAAGCTACCGGGTCCGAGACGCGAACCGCGGTCGACTACGTGGGAGTCCAGCGACATAGCCATTACGCTAACTGCTGGTTCCCAAATGGCTCAAATTTTGACAGTTATCAGGGAATGGAGTTTGAAGGAGCTCTACTTCCATTCTTTGTCATTGTGTGGCTGCTGTGCTGTTGATTTTCAAGGATGTCACAGAACTAGAGTGGGTTATGGGAATGAGGCAGTTAAAAATGTCACAAGGCTCAGTGTTGTTACTGAGATTCAGATTTTCTTTTCCTGGCTTCCTTCCTTCCTTCTTCCCTTTCCTCCTCCCTTCCTCCCTTCCTTCCTTTCTTAGAGGGTACTTGTGTTCACCAGAGAGAAACACAGAGAATGGGAGGAGAGAAAGTATCCCTATGAGGGCTGCTCATGCTGCGATCCCTTCTCTTCCATTCTCCTCTTGGGACATTGAGCATTCCTGGCATGTTTCTCAAGCCACCAAGACTGGGACTCAAACTGCAGTTAGCCATGGGGCATCCAGCTGCCTTGGTCACCAGGCCATGGAGCCAGTTACAGAATTTTTTCTTGAATAAACACTCCCTAGATCATTGCTGGCTTTTAGTTGATGTCCATGCTTCTGAAATAATAACTTTGAATGTTTTGGAAGAATTCTTATTACTTTTATTGAGTAGAAGACATTTAGAGGTTCTTACTCTGTTCTTCCCACTGATGCCACCTTTTTTTTTTTTTTTTGGAGAGGTTTTTTTTTTTTTGCCAGACAGAGAGAGACAGAGAGACAGAAAGCGAGAAATCACCCCCCAGGGGGGATGGTCATGCCGCAATCCCTTCTCCTCCATTTTCCTCTTGGGATCTTGGGCACGCATGCACATGTGCCCGGCGTGAGTTTTAAGCCAACGGGTCCGGGACGCGAACCGTGGTCGACTTACATAGGAGTCCAGCGACATAGCCATTACGCTAACTGCTGGTTCCCCTGATGCCACCTTTCATCTGACACTTTTATGTGTAAAAATTTGAGTTTATTTTATTTTATTTTATTTTATTTTATTTTATTTTATTTTAGAGAGAATTTTGCTATAGGGCCTGTGTACTCACCAAAAAAAGAGAGAGACAGAGAGACAGAAAGTGAGAAATCACCTCCCAGTGGGGATGGCCATGCCGCAATCCCTTCTCCTCCATTCTCCTCTCAGGATCTTGGCCACATATTACACACGCCTGGCTTGAGTGAATTTGAGTTTATTTTTTCCTGTGAGTTGTAATTAAGGGCGTCTTGACTGATACCATTCTATACTCAGTATAATTCAGGGATCCCACCTCAGAACTCTGATCTGGTTTTGAAGAGTTAAATTCTAGTTCAGAAAATCCTGGGATAAATTTGACTGGCAGAACCTAGGTCAACTATCCATGTCCTGTACAATTACTAGAGGATGAGTGTAGTCCTTTGATCGTTCCAGGTGAGTGGTCAGATGGAAGCAGGAGTGAAACTGCGAATGGAACCGGCTACCTGGGTCACATGACTAGAGTCAAGAAGAAATACTTTTCCCAAAGTACAGTGATTTTTCTGAACAGATAAAATAATAAATGTTCACAGAATGAAGTTCATTATTCTCAAAGAATAACTATGATGTTATGGTAATTTACAACCTGATAAAGTCAGTAAAGGAGCTATGTAGTTGCTTTTTACATGTTTTGATTTCTTTCTTGTTCCACACTCCATGATTATTATTATGACAAACTTAATAACTCCATGCTCTATGCAAGAATGATATAAATTATGACTTCTCTTATCTGTAGCGACATGAGAGTCTTTGGTATAAAGGCTTCTAGTAGAAAGAAAAGGAAATACTAAAGAAAGTGAACAGCATCCCACCCATCAGGTAATATCTATAATGATTTTTCATGAATAATAGGGATAATGATTGAGGATATACTGCCAAGTGTCTAGAATCCTACACAAATTCAAAAATATTAAGCAATCAAGCAGGAATTTTCTTGGGCAATTACTTCATGATTTCATTTTAATCAAGTTACTACGTTGCTTTTGAATGTACCCTAATTTCAAGGCTCAGAGTGTGATTGTATATATATTTTTTGTTTATTTTGCTTTTCAGAAAAGTTATTTCTACCCAATCAATGGATTTTGATGAAAATGGCTTTGAGAAGTAATTATCTAAGTTAGATTCTAATACATAACCATAAGGCAACTTTTTAAATGTTAATGAAGGCTTTACCTCAGTCCACCCTCTGAGCTCAAAATATTATACACAATTCAGACAATCGTGCTATTAATTAAAAGAGTGCGATATTCTTGATACTAATTATGATTGGGGAGATATTCCAAACAGAATAGACGGGGGACTCTCTGATGTCCATTGTGGTCTAGTCTTATTTAGGCCAAGGGCAAAATTTAAATGGCTAGATCTCTAATAATAGCAGCATAAGAGTTATTCCAATCCCCCCTTTCCTGTGTAGAAATAAATATTTCATGACTTTTAGACTGTTAGAAATTCAATTTCATTCCAAAGCCTGTCTTTTGGAGCCATTGCAAGTACAATTTCAGAAGCTGCAAGATAACAAGGAATTGATCATGAAAGCAAGGTGTAAGCTGCAGCTATTTGCTGTGTATTTAACCTCCCTTCTGGCTAGAAGACATCAGCAGTGAAATAAGAGGCTATTTCCTTGCTAAGTCCTTGATAATTATATGGCTTAACAAACTCCTAGTTTTGTAGGCTCTTAGAGAGATTCAATATCATCATATAGAATCACACTAGATCATCTAGTTTTTTGTTGTTGTTTATTATAGGACATGTGCACTCATAAGAGACAGAGAGAGAGAGAGAGAGAGAGAGAGAGAAAGAGAGAAATCATCTCCTGGGGGGATGGCAACACAGCAATCCCTTTTCCTCCAGTCTCCTCTCAGGATTTTGGGCATGTACACACATGCGCCTGGTATGTTTTTCAAGTCACCAGGTCTAGGACTTGAAACATTCAGTCAGTCATATGGGATCCAGCCAGCTCAACAACCAAGCCACTGGCTGGCCTCATCCTTAAATTTTATCATTCATCTCCTGAATGTATTTAATAATTGGTAACATAGTCCATTTCAATTCCAAATACTCATTAGAAACTTCATTGTATTAGCTGGAACTTAACTTCTTAAAGTTCAAACTTTGTACTTGGTTTTGTGATGGAGAAAACTGGAAAATGACAGTCAGACTGCTGAGAAACTTCCTGTTAGTGTACACGGAAAGACTTCGATTTAGATGCGTTTGTTGAGTTAATAAGCTATAATATTAGAAGAATGGCATAGATGCTACTTTAGTAGATCATTAATATATTTGGGTCCAGCAAGTTATGTGGAGATTAAGGCACTCACATGGTTAACTGCATGGTTCAAGTCCTAGACCTGTCACCTTGAAAAACAGTTTCAGTTCTGGCCTTCACGTTTTGGTAGGGATATTAACAACTATCTAGAAGAGAGTGATGAGAAGGTAAAGGGACTGCTTAGAACTATGTCTTATGAAGAACATTTAAAGGAAATTGTGAATAGTTGGCTTAAGGGAGAGACAATTCATGGTAAATAAGATAGCTGTACTTGTGGTTTCAAATATGTGAAAGATATTTATGTAGATGAGTTATTTGCTATATTCTGAAGCATCAGAGAGCAGACCCAGGAAGAATGGGTTAATGAAGTATATAGGGTTAAGTTTAATTAATTAATGAATTAATTATTTTTTGAGATATGGTGCATGCCCTGGCCAGAGAGAGATGGACAGAGAGAGAAAAATTGCCACCCCCACCCCTAGAAGGAATGGCCATGCCTCAATCTTTTCTCCTCCGTTCTCCTCTCAGGATTTTGGGCACACACATGCACACATGCCCAGAATATTTTTTCAAGGTGCAGGGTCCGAGATGGAAGCCATAGGGTCAGTCATGTGGGATCCGGAGCCTTACCCACCGTGCCACCTGCTGGCCCAAAGTTTTTTTTTTTTTGAGAGATTTTCGCCATAGGGCGCATGCGCTCACCAGACAGACAGAGACATAGAGACAGAAAGTGAGAAATCACCCCCCAGGGGGGATGGTCACGCCGCAATCCCTTCTCCTCCATTCTCCTCTCAGGATCTTGGGCATGCATGCACACGCGCCCGGCGTGAGTTTTAAGCCACTGGGTCCAGGACACGAACCGTGGTCGACTATGTGGGAGTCCAGTGACATAGCCATTACGCTAACTGCTGTTTCCCCCAAAGTTTAAAATATTAAAGAGGAATCTACTAATTAAAATTCTCTGAAGATAAAGTCTATTTTGGGAGGGAGTTTTATACGTGGAAAGAAACAAGACAAGGAGGCAGGTCTGCTTTATTGGATATGTACACATATCTTAGGAACAAGGAGAAACACACTTTTCAGTGATCTTTTGGGTCATTGTCCATCCCATGACTCTACTCCTTTGTGTCTGTTACTGACCACGGCTCCTCTAGACTTCATTTTGTTCTTACTAGTTTCTGGTTTTAGTCCCCATCTGTTCCCAGCCCCTGGGCCAGTCTGGTTTTTTCATAATCCCCTGTGACACCAGCACCTACTTCAAATTCTGATTACCCAGTCCTAACTTCTACATATAGAATCTTGCTCTTAGATGCCATCCCACTTTCATTACTACCACTGTGTATTGCTTAGAAATATTTGTTATATTTAATAAATATTGTGTACTCCTTGCTAGCTAGCATACGACTTGCTCTGCTGTTCTAAGCACTTTGCAAATATTTGACCATTTATTCCTAATAGCATATCTACATAGGACCTATTATTAGTACAATTTTATTGATGAGAAAAGTGAAGTCAAAAGAAATTAAATAACTTGACCAATGTCTCAAAAAAAAAAAAAAAAAAAAGTCCAGAGCCAGGTTTCATACACAGCTCTAGTGCTATGCTTGTAATCACAGAGGCTAGCCTAGAGAAAGGTGTCAGCCTTTTCCTTTGTTCTTTTCCCTAATCTGTTTCCCAGAATGTTTCTTTCAAAGGAAGCCATTCTGAAAGAGGCTGATCCTGAAAACATCTTCTTTTGGCTTCTGGCAGGTATTTGTCAGATGAGTACCTGATGGGGGTGAGCATAGCCACAGAGTAGGAACTCAGGTCACTGCTGAACTCCAGCCTGTTGACTGAGTTAGAGAAACGGAGGAAAGCAACAAGAAGAAAAGCAGAAAGGGAGAGAATACAATGCAGACTTACAAAAACATCAAGTGTGTAACACCCACGAAAGACATTCTTCAAATACTGTGATCACTTTTAGAATACGTATTGCCGATGTGTGAAATCAAAACTATCAGATTGCTTGATACAAGATAATGTGAGTTGTTAATTTTTGGTTTGTATTATACCAGAGTCCTGGGACTTTTAGCCCTTAAACTTCAACTGCTTCTTTGTGATAGTTGCAGGATCCTGAGAGCAGCAGAATTACCCTTTACAGAGAGATTATTTTAAAAGGTAGTTTGTGACATAAACATCACACCTAAGCATGTACCGAAGCATAGCCACTCAGCTGTCTCCTTCTAGATCTTGCTTAAGCCGATGGTCCAGTCAAAGATGTACATTTTGATATTTTTGGTTTGTCCCGGGTTTTCTAATCTTCCAGTTTTCTTCAGATCCTTTACATATTGTCATCACATTGGAACAAGTAGAAATTATACCTCTCATATTTATACAGTGAAAGAAAAAGTATAGTGTGTGTTTACCTAGTAGAAATATAGAAGACTCTCACTTCTTTTCTTCTCTCCTCCCTCCTTCCCCCCCCTTCCCTTCTTTCCTTTCCTTATTCCTTTCCTTTAGCAATATCAGCTATCCACCATGCATCAGGCATGTTGCTAGGTTCTAGAACACAAAGATGAAGAACATGCCACCTAGTCCTCCATGAGCTCATAGCCCAAAGGGGAATCTCTAAAAATAAATATTAATTGATATGGTAATGAAGATAGCTACTAAATACTATTATGCTATTAAACCTATGGAAGGGATGTTATTTATTATTTATTCAATAAATAGTTAGCATGTGTACACCAATGATAAGATATTATGGTAGAGGTTAATAGGAGGTAAGGACATCATAGACAGCTTTTTGTTGAGTTTTTCTGTGAGAAATCGCATCTTAACAGAGTCTAGGGAGGGCTAAATTGGGAGGTCATAAAGCACCTTTATGACCCCCATCAGCTCATCACCTTGTGGTTAAGGAACTAGATCCCACATGCCTGACTGTTCTTCTTAAGTCCCGGAGCCGGCAGCTTGAAAAACATACCAGGCATGTATGCATGTGTGTGCAAAATCCTGAAAGGAAGGAGAGAGAGACAGAGAGAGAGAGAGAGAGAGAGAGAGAGAGAAAGAGAGAGAAGGGGAGGGGAGGGGAGGAGAGGGGAGGGGAGGGGAGGGGATTGCCGCATGACTGTTGCCTGTGGAGGGTGCTTTCTTCTGACTCCTCTGTCTCTCTGGCAAACACACAAGCCCTCTGGCAAAATTAAAAAAAAAAAAAGTTGAAACATTTGTCAGATGGTTGCTTTATTTATGAGTATAGTAAGGTCATCGATTGCTAGAGTGGGTGGGAAGGACATTGGTTATTTTGAGGTGCACAAAGAAAAATACAGTTGTTTTACAGAGTAAAGGAATGAATTTATTAGGCAGGTAACTTTTCTCATATGCTCATTGGAGCTTTTGGTCTTAAATTTGAAGGGAGTGGACTGAGATCAAAATTTCCTCTTGCCACATTCTGCTGTTTATTATGTGCATTTGTAGAGTTAGCGAATAGCTAGTTTGAATTAATGTAGAGTTTTCTGAAGTGAGTGTGTCAGAAAAAGGGGTAAACAAGGATATTTCCTTGGACGTAGTGACAGTGGTGGGTCATCAAATATGAACTAAATGACAAAGTAAGTGAAACATTAGGGAACTATTTAAAAGGTACTTGTTTTCTTTTGTCTATTGTGGGCTTTCAAACTTTTCCTGTATTAGGTGGGCAGGATATGCCTTATTTCATTTGACAACATATGAAGGGATTCTTAAACTTGGAGTTTTTAATAGGAAAATGAGAATGACTATACAAAAACACCTTAGTAGACCTACATTTTGTTGGGTCATTAGAAAAGTCACGATGCATTTTTCCATAGGAAAACATAGGAAAATACATCATGACTTTTTCAACGACCCAATATTATATGTTATGTACAGTGAACTGTGAATGATGACAACATAGGCCGATCTGCCTCCAAATCCTTCTGTATCTAAACTGACAATGAACTTCAATCTGAGAAGTAAAGGAAATAGGTATAGGACCATATCAATAGTCCGCTGGGCATCCTAATTCGTTGTTACATGTGTCCTAAGATGGCTGCTTCTTGCCTAAAAGACCTTACTAGTCATTGTGCAATGTTCTTATTCTCTGTTCAGTACTGTGGAAAAGATTGTGCGGTGCTGTAGCTCTCTGTCTCTCTTACTTCTGATCTCGGCCTGTACCCATGCTATCTTTGGCTCAGGTATTCACATTGCACTCTCCCCCTCTTCTGTTCTATATGGCACATGGAGAAAATGTCAAGAATCTTCTTCAGCAGTACTATGAAACGTCTTCCAGACTAAACAGCCTAGAACAGGTGTTGGCCAAGTATGACTCACAGGCTAAATCTGGTCTGCCACCTGCTTTTCTAAATACAATGTTATTGGCGCACAACCACACTCTTTCATTTGTGTATTATTTATAACAGAGGTGAAAAGCCTTGATAAGAGATTGTGATAGTTGGAAAGCCAAAACATTTACTGTCTGACTCTTTACAGGCAATATTTGCAGACCTCTGGTCTAGCATAGCATTGTGTATATATTTCAGGTCTAATGATAGAAGTCTCCCTTAGTCCCTCTATCACATGGACTACAGTGGACAGTGAGAATGGCAGGTCCGCAGGGATTTCTCTAACTCACCCTACAGCCCCAGCCACTTTCACTGCAGTCGGCCCTATTACGGTTGTCAGGGATTGCTGCAATCACTCCTGTCCATGCTGGCTTTTTGCTGTCCAAATGTTCTTACTGCCCTTGATAAGGACCAAACTGTAAGTAGTCTTGTGCTGTTTTTCAGTTGATTTGGGAGAAGACACCGATTTTGCTATTTTTAATTTCTTAACAGTTGTGTTTCCTGTTTGGGATAGGGAGACAAGAAGAAATCGTTTTTCTGTTACTTTTCTTTCACTAAGTGTCAGTTTAGATTAAATAAGCAAGAACTTTTGTTCTTCACCCAAATGCAAAGTTACCACCTCTTTCTCCTGGTCGATTATTCATGCCTCACGATGTGAATGGAGATGCAGGAGTATGATGTCGATTCTCACAATAGGTCTGATTCTGAGTGAAAGCACTAATTGAAAAATCAGAAGAATTTTGTCCTTAAGTGCTTGTGTTAATGCTTGTATTCATCCATCTGAATTTTGATGAACTGGGATTTTTACAGTGGAAATGCGTATCACAATGGCCAGACTCCAAGTTGCGTCCTCCTTGTAGCTTTGATATATGGTTTACTACGTGTTGATTGCCAGCACTTTTTAAAACTACATAATAGAAAGAAAATGTTTTAAACCATGTCGCATCCAGAAGGCGGTTTCTGAGAGCATCACACATGTGGGCTTTAATCCTCTTGCAGGTTAGCCACAGACGGGCTGCTGAACAACGCTGGGGCTTTTCAGACACATTACGGATTCTGGACAGGTTTCATTCCAGACACCCTCGTGCTCCTTGCCATTCTAATAGTTGCATTTTGTCTCTCGGTGGAATCTTCTCACATTACATTTAGGGGAAGTGATTTGTTTCCAGGCTGCAGCTTCCCAAAAGCAAGGATCACGTGGGTTAACTGAAATTAATTTCCCAGTGCGTCCTGTTCTACGGTCTATGAGAAGGAAAGCAGATCCTGCTTCATTTTTTCTATCTTGTGTCTGCTTGCATTTTCATCACGTTTGTATTGTGTTGGAAAAGATTAGGAAAATGGGGATTGGAGTGGCAATGATAGGAGACTGAAGGCAAAGTAGATTTTGCAGAGCAGAGCAGTTCTGTTCTGTTCTTTTCTTCTTCCTTTCTCTTTCTTTCTTCCTTCCTTCCTTCCTTTCTTTCTTTCTTTCTTTCTTTCTTTCTTTCTTTCTTTCTTTCTTTCTTTCTTTCTTTCTCTCTCTCTCTCTCTCTCTCTCTCTCTCTCTCTCTCTCTCTCTCTTTCTAATTTAGCCATGGGACAGATAAAGAAGGCTAAATCAAAATTCACCCGGGCTTTAGGATTGTGGGATGAGGATTTAAGCAGCATATTCTTGTATTCTATTTCCACACATATGCTGATTTAAAGATAAAAACCAGGGAGGGGAAGATATTTGAAAACATATAGACATTCCTGGAGGCTTCCCCTCCTCTTTTTGTGTAAAATCATTTCATTACACCTAGAAAAGTCTTTTACTTCTCTTTTTTACTTTTTTGGGGGATGTTTATTATAACTTAAATATTTAAAATATTCATGTAGTTTCTTTTTTTTTTTTTAATCTTCTTGGCCAGAACAAGAATATTCTTGGCAGTAGGAGTGTGAAAAGATTCACTTTATAAAATCTGGATCATACAACATTTATCATAATTGGCAGAACTGATCATTTGGGATTTATTTCAGAGATCATTACTGTTTTGAGGTAGTTGTACTTTTTTTGGGTAAAACCTTAAGGGTTACATAGTTTGTTTATTTCATTTTGTTCTTAGGATGAAAAGTATCTATTTCTATTCAGTGATTTTTATTTACTTAAATGAATCATAGCCTTAGCAATAAGAATGAACATTTGTCGAAAGATTTCTCTGACATAAGTCGTAATTCACCTTAAATTAGGAAGCCAAATTCCAAGGAGACATATAGGGAAGAGCTCTTGCTTAAAATTTGTTTTATCCAGTGAAAACATAAGAAAATGAGAGTCAGATTTTGGATTCTCTTAATATTTTTATCCTATGAAGCATTTTTGTTCATTTTAATACTTACAGAGTATAATCACACAAAGAACTAATGTGATTCTAAGCATAATATCATTAATATTATATCTACAAGACCAGCAGGTGGCATGTAGGTTACAGTGACTGTGTGCTTTGAGTCTCCAGACGCAGTGGCTTGAAAATCACACTGGGTACATGTGTGTGTGTGTGCCCAAAATCCCGAGAGGATCCCTAGGAGGGGAATGGACTGTGGCATGGCCATCCTACCCTTGGGATGATTTTCACTTCACTTTTCTCTCTCTCTCTCTGTCTCTCTCTGGAGAGTGCACACACTCTTGGGATGATTTTCACTTTACTTTTCTCTCTCTCTCTCTGCCTCTCTCTGGAGAGAGCACACACTCTTTAACAAAAGCTTAAAAAAAAAAGATTAACAGAATCAATGTAAATAAAGTGCCAGTGTCTTAATGATTAATCCTAACTGTTCTGATATCAGCCTACTTGAACTAGTTAAGTGGGCCTCAGTAGAGGGGTTAAACAAATTATGGTAAAGACTACAATGGGAAAAAAAAACATACAAGTTACCTAAAAATCACATTTTTTGAGTTGGGAAAATCATGACAAATTTTTTCTATGTTTTTCTGTGCAAAAATGCATCGTGACTTTTCCTACAACTCAATAGAAGAATATCTAATGAGATGAGGAAATATCTATGTATGATATGATAGTATATGGCATCTGTAAAACTGTATGTATGGTATGATAGGATTTTTGGAAATAGCTTTATTACACTAGGAAAAACAAATATATACAACATAATGTCAATGATGGCTATTTCTGGGCTATAGTTATAAATAAGTGTTACTGTCTTAATAAATATGTATATTTTCCAAAATTAAAAAATTGATCATATCTACTTTTATAATCTGGAAAAAATCTGTTATTTTTAAATGAAAAAAGTTAAGGCTATAAATATCCATTATACTATGTTTGATTTGTATTATGGAAATACTGACTTTTTGCAAAAGTTTATACAATATGTGTGTTCTGTTTTATGCCTCGTGGCCCTCAAGTTGTACTTCCCAGAGTTTACTGCTACTAGAAACAGTGTATGGTCCTGTGTATACCCTTAGCAAGTCTGTCATCCTTAAAGACATTTCCTAAACACTTGTGTGTACAAATATTGAGTGGTCACTCTGGTTAGCCCTATTGTAGCGAAAGAAACTGTGCAGACTACCTTCCCCACTGAACTTGACATTATAGATCAAATCAGTCTTGTGTAGATGCTCTTACTCAATATTTTTCAGGCCTCTCCTCAACCACAGAACACGATGGTCCTTACACATTCCATTCCATGAAGTAAGCATGATTTTGTTTGGGACATTGCAGTCTTTCTTTGGCCAAAATTTTGTACCTTTCTAGCACCACTCCAGGTAACTAGCACCCCTAAGAGTTTAGGTCTTGGGCATGACCAACAATCCTATGGATGTTGTTTGTGTAAGTCTTTTAAGATATTCTGGAGAAATTTGCAATTCTCCAGAAATTACTACTACCTGGGAAAGGCAACGAACTAACTCATGTGGACTCTAGCTGAATTTTGTTTAAACTATTGCTCATCATGACTTCACCGAGAGCAATGAGGCCAAAATAGCATCGAATAAAGAACAAAAGGCATTTTGTAAAGGTGGTTAAGTAAGATGAATGTAAAAACTAAAAGAAAACTTCATTTTCCTCCCATAGAATTGTATCTCTAAAGTTGACGAATTGTGACAGGATATAATTTGGGTGAAGTTTCCATGTTATTGTTTACTTAGGTGTTCTTAAAACCAGGCTGTTATTTAATAAGAATCATTTCTTAGATGAGCATTATAATTTCTCACATGCAGCATTGGCATTGGGCACGGCCATTAGTGACTTGGCTGAAGAATGTAATGTTATCTGGCATCTTAAATTTAAAACTGCCCAGATTATTTTAGCACCATCCAAACATATTTTTCCTAAACATTTGTATCCTCTAGGTCTCACGTTTACTGTATTTGCTAAGGGACTGTTGAGTGCCTAATATGAAAACAAAGCACTGGGCCTCTCTCTGCTCCAGATTCATCCTTTAGATTAGGGTACCCCAAGTTTTTCTTTTTTTTTTAAGATTATTTATTTAATTCCATTTGTTATTATTATTTTCAATTTGACCAGACAGAGACAGAGAGAAAGGGAAAGTGAGAAAGCAAGCCGCCAAGTCTGGAACTTGAACTGCAGTTGGCCATGTAGTAATCCAGCTCCTTTAACTACCATGCCACCTGCCAGCCCCAGTTTTTCTTTTCTTTTCTTTCTTTCTTTTTTAATAGTTATTTATTAATTATTATTATTTTATTTATTTATTTTAGAGGTTTTTGCCTTAGGGCATGAACGCTCTCAGGAGAGAAAGAGAGAGACAGAGACAGTGACAGTGAGAGGGAAAGAGAAAAATCACTCCCCAGTTGGGATGGCCATGCCGTTATTCCTTTTCCTCCATTCTGCTCCTGGGATCTTGGGCATGGTTGCACACATGCTCGACCGGATTTTCAAGCCACTGGGTCCGGGACTCAAACTGCTGTCAGCCATGTTGGAGTCCAGTGACGTAATTGCTAAACCATTTGCTGGTCCCATTATTATTATTATTATTATTATTATTATTATTATTATTATTTCAATTTGACCAGAGAAAGGGGAAGTAGAAAGAAGCCTACAGGTTCAAGATTCAAAGCACAGTCGTCCATGTGGGAGGATAGTGCCTTAGCCACCATGCTACCTGCCAGCTCTTTCCCAGATCTTTCTTAATATTCAACCTTCTTAGTTCCTGAAAATCAGGGCACTCTGCATGAGGGAGATGCTAAAACATCTTGCCTATGAAAATGATCAGTTGGCTCCGAATCAGAAAAACATTTTCTCCCCATTTAATTAGCGATCTAAACTCTGGGTTTTTCTTCATTGATCTTTACGTGGAAAATGCACTCACTGAGCTAATCCAATGGTAGATCAATGATATAAGATGCTTTTAGTATTCTGACTTTGTAGTAATGGGAAAAGAGAATAGCTGCTTGTGAACTCTGAAGGAGACAATGGACAGGCTTCTTTAGACACACATGAAGTTCCTGATAAATAGGAAAGATGCTTAAACTTATGTCAGGTAACCATTGAGGGGGGGGGGTGATGGCACTCAATCATACATCTCTCTTTTTAAAAATTTCACCCTTTGAGCGCCAGCCAGTGGCATGGTAGTTAAGGCAGCTGGATCCCACATGGCTTCCTACACAGCTCAAGTCTTGGACCTGGTGGTTTGAAAAACATCCAGATGCATGTACTTCCTAAATCCCCAGAGGAGAATGGAGGAGAAGGGATCACAGTGTGGCCATCTGCCCCTGGGGATAGTTTTCTCACCTTCTCTCTCTTTCTCTGACAAGTATATGTGTCCTGTAGCAAAACTAAAATACAGAAATGAATGGGTGAGGAATGAACAGTGTGGGCATCAAGGAGAATAAGATCTTTGTTCCCAAGAAGCTCATGGAAGGCTGGAGAGATAAACAATAAACAATTTTTATAAAGTGACATTTTTGTTCTGTTACAGGTAAAATGGCAAAACATATCTTTCTACCATCAAAAGTTTTAAGACATTTACAGCAACATGTAGAAAACAAATGGGAGGAACCACATGAAGAAAACCCTTATCCATGACTCTGAGGTAGTAGAAGTAACCCTCTGCAAGATGCACCCATCTAAGTAGCATGAGAGCCTAAGACAGTCACACACAGGCCAGAGGGGCATGGAGAAGCCCATATTTATTTACCTGTATGATACTCAGCTCCATTTTCCCACTTCATTTGCTCAGTTTCCCCTGAAGGTTGGGCAGTCTTCCCAGCATGCCAATTTTTTCTCACCAGGTTACCTTTCCCTCGCCTTATGTCATTTCAGGTGGTTAGTCACTGGTTACAGTTTGCTTTCCTGCTCAATGGTGTATTTTCTGCCATCTTTGCTAAGAGTTGTGCCAACTCTAAGTTCTGCTGCTTCTTAATTAAATTCTCAATCTCTATAGGCTTATAACAGAAAGTCTTTAGTTCTAGTCTGCAAGAAAGAAGAATGTAGGAGTAGCAAATAATGCATAAAATGAAACGATTCATAATTGTTTAAAAAAAAGGGAAAGCTAGCATCTGCTCAATTCCATTTATTTCTGTTATCTGCAGAATTTCTCATTGAAGGCAGAATAATCTCTGCACTCAGCAGCTTGGGAAATGCAATCTTATATAATACACAGACACCATAAAATTGCAAAATAACAGGAAGCATAGTCATATTTAAATGCAAGGAAAATCTGAGAGTGGGGAAACACAGTGTCTGAGGTTGCCTCCAACAGTCCTCTGCCCAAAGGGCTTTCAGCATCTCCAGACATCCACCCATCCCTGCGTTGTGCCAAGGATTTTACTAGCCCTAGTTGGTAGGTAACGGGACTAGAGCACTCAGCAGCCACTCAGCAGCCACGGTCAGAGCAGCACTCTGACTTCGCAGTTCCCAGGCTTTGATTTATTCCCTTGTGTCACAGCTCTCATTTTTTCCCACACTGTGGCCTACCAGATGGCAGCCACAGCTGAAGCCAGTGTCTGAAAATTCTTGTATTATTGCTCTTTTCTTACATAAGTGCAATGTGATATTGCCCTTTCCTTTACTAATATGGATGTTGTTTCTGTCATCTCCCCCTGTCCATCTCCCAGGGATATTTTCCTGTAAGATTTAATGTCTTCTAATCCTGAACATTCAGGTGATGGAATGCTTTCTTGAAACACATTTTTTTTTTCTAATTTTTAAATAAATATTTGCCATTGTTTTCCTTTTATGGAGTAGCTTTAGTGTATCTATGTCAGAGCTTTTTGGCTTATTATCTGTTTTATTTGTTTTAGCAAATACAAGGGCTCTATATTGAGCTTTCTCAAATACTGTACCTCCCTCTGGACACCAAACTATCTCCTCACCATGCTTCCTGCTCCTGCCCAGCCACACCCTGACCTCCCTCCCATCCATCCCTACATCTATCGGCCTCCTCTTTTCACCAAATCTTTGCCATGCAAAGGACTACTCCAGATGCTATGAAGAAAAGATTTGGCCCTCACATCTTTTATCCCTTAAGCTTACAGTCCGGTAGGTAAGCCAGGATATTTATTCACTCATGTATTTATTCAATGATTTGCTCATTCCACAAATTTTAATTGAGCACTGGCACATATTACGTGCTGTGCTAGGTAGTTGTGACCTAAATAAGTGTTGCCTTGGGGCTGGCAGGTGGCATGGTGGTTAGGGGCACTGGGCTCCCACATGGCCTACTGAGGTTCAAGTCTCAAACCTGGTGGCTTCACTTTCTCTCTCTTTCTCTCTCTCTGTGTCATTCTCACTTTCATACGCTCTCTCTCTCTCTGTGTCTCTCTCTGGTCAAATTAAAAATAACAACAATAGCAACAAAAATAATAAATTTAAATAAAATAATTTCTTTTTTGGAGAGGTTTTTTTTTTGCTATAGGGCGCGTGCGCTCACCAGACAGAGAGAGACATAGAGACAGAAAGCGAGAAATCACCCTCCAGGAGGGATGGCCATGACGCAGTCCCTTCTCCTCCATTCTCCTCTCGGGATCTTGGGCACGCACGCACACGCGCCCAGCGTGAGTTTAAGCCACCGGGTCCGGGACTCGAACCGCGGTCAACTACGTGGGAGTCCAGCGAACTGCTGGTCCCTAAATAAAATAATTCTTAAAAAAAAAAAAAAAAAAATTAGTGTTGTCTGAACCTGTCATCTAGTCCATGACCGAGTGAGGAGCTTTGGTGTCGTCGCTAGGAATCAAGGCCTAAGGAAGCACCCAGGCACGAGTTTCCTATTAAGACGGGAAAGGCTTCTTGAAGCAAGCAATGGCTGATGCGTGAAATGTGAGCGGCAGCTGACCAGGTGGGGGGAGAGATGAGTGTTCCTGGGCAGAGAACCTAAAGACTCCGAAAAGAAGGGACGCTCACGGCATTTGCGAGTCCTGATAGAGTGTAGCGTGGCTGTTCCTGGTCTGTGAAGGAGGGACAGCAGACAGGCTCCAGGGGAAAACATGGTGTGAACAGATGTGTCACGGAGCACAGAGTGTTTAAGGTAGTAGAGCTCTGTACTTGTCTTCAATTATAAACTGTCTTTTAAAATTTTTTTAAAATTTTGCCTGAGAGTGTGTGTGTACTGGTCAGAGAGACACAGAGAGAAAGAGAGACAGAGACAGAGCGACGGGCAAGAGGGAAAGTGAGAATGCAGCCCCATGGGGGATGGTCATACAGTGCAGTCTCCTCTCCTCCATCTCTTCCTCCTTTCAGGATTTTGGGCACACACGTGCATACACCCAACCCAGCACGTTTTTCAAGTTGCTTGGTGTAGAACTCAGACTACACAGCCAGCCACGCGGGATCCTGTCATTTTTACACCATGCCACTGGCTGGCCCAAATTGTAAACCACTTTATTGAACTCTGACTAATATACAATACAAAAATCTACACATATTTAATATATTCAACTTAATGCATTTGGAGATATGTATACAGCATGAAATCACCACCATGATCAATGCCGAACACCCACTCATCACCTCCAGAAGCTTTCTTCTATTATTTTAATTCCTCTTCTTCCTGTCTTTCTTCTCTCTCTCTCTCTCTTTTTTTTTGAAAGAATACCAAACATGAGATGTATTGCTTAGTAAATGTTTAAGCATTCTGTGCGCTATTAACTATAGTTATTACACTGTATGATATACACATCATAGGACTTACCATTTTCCACCACTAAAACTGTGTCCTTGAGTAAAACTTACTGTTTTCCCTAACCCCAGCTCCTGCAACTCCCATTCAGCTCTCTGCTTCTATGAGTTTGACTTTTTTGGTTTATTTGTTTGCTGTAGAACAGCGCATACTCACTGGAGAGAGAGAGAGGGGGAAAGTGTAAAAATCACTCCTCAGGGGGCATGGCTACACCACAATCCCTTCTTCTCTGTTCACTTATTGAGATTTTGGGGATCCACCCACCCATGCTTGGGATGATTTTCAAGCCATTGGGTTTGGGATTTGAACTATGCTGTCAACCATGTGGGAGTCCCAGCGACATAACCACTACACCATCTGCTGGCCCCTGGATTTCCTTCTTTTTAAAGGCTGAATAGTAATTCCTGTCTCTCTCCTTCCTTCCTTCCTTCCTTCCTTCCTTCCTTCCTTCCTTCCTTCCTTCCGTACCTCTTTGAGCTATGACCATTGTGATTGTAAATCCTAAAGAAGCTAGTTTCTTTTGTTGTAGCTAAAAATTGGTGCAAAAGAAAATACTTCAAAAATTGCATTCTCTTCTTGTGTATAGTCAAATGAAAATTTTGCAGAAGGTTGCTTTTTGTTTTCCACCTTCATATATTTTCTAGTTGGTCTGCCATAAAAGCAAATCTACCACTTGTTTTTTATTTCTCCAGGTTAGCATTTATTCTAATAAACTAAACATTTATGATATTTCTTAATGCCTCATTACACTTGATTTAATATAAATAGCATCTGTGATATTCCTTTCTAGAAATGATGACCTTGAGGTTTGGATCATCCAAATCCAAAGAAAAAAAAAATGAAACCCTAGAATTCAATTTTTCTATATGTACCATGTGTATGTGTTTAATTTTCTTTTCTTCTCAATTTAATTCTTCTATAAAGTAAGGCCAGAGTCAAATATTCAGAAAGATCCTGTAAGGATTAAGTCTAGGAAAGCTGAACCAAGAGTAAACTTTGCCAAGTCTTTTAAAAGCCAGCTGTGTGCATCTGCTTGTTAACATGTGCATTGTGCTGGGCTGGGAACTGTGCATACGGTTCGCAGTGTACATGAGCCATTTGTCCTGGGAACATGCTTTGTGACTGCCAAGATGAACCAGACTCAGCCCATTCCTGTGAGAGGAACACGGCGGTTCTGAAACAAAGAGAAAAAACTGAAAATAGATAGAAGAGTGTGCTCTTTGTCAGGGTGGGAAATGAGCTGGAAACAGAAGAAAAAACGTGCATGGAATCTGTTGACATACAAAATATTTAACTTTAGTGATTAATAATAAGGACAAACTATGGCAGTGTGCCATTTATATCTGGTAATTATCTTGGTAAATAACATGTTTAGGACATTAAAGTAATGTGTGCTATTCAGCGATGTAGTGTTACAAGCTATGTGCTGAATAAAAATAGTTACTTTATGTTTAAAATTTTAATTAAACTCTGAAATCGTTTATTAATGCTAAATGTCAGCTGAATTCTAGGTTTTTATAAAAAGTTACACATTGGTTTGGATTAGGCACTGAGGCACATAGCAAAAACAAATAAACAATAATAGAAAATCCCAAACAACAGAGGTGTAAATACTGAAAAGCACAGAGAGGCAGTCTGAAGTCTTTGGTGCTGCTGCATCTCCACTGGCTTTTCACGGCATCAGACTTCAAACTCTAGCCTTGGCCGTCCCTCAGTTCAGTGCGCCCCTTCAAGGCACAGAAAATCCTCTGGAACTCATTATCAGTCTCTATTCCCAACAACTGAAGGGAAGAAGCAAGAAATGAAAGTGCCCCCCTCCTTGGCCCTCTCCATATACAAATATTTCTAAATCATCTTCCCAGACACATATGTTTTCCATTGCTGCAATCATGTTATATATGTAATGTTATAATTTTTTCTTCGTTCATAACACAGATTTTTCTTATCCATAATTCTCATTGTGTTGGCCCCCTTACACTCCTTTGAAAATATGTTGCATAATGCGTTAATTACTTTTCTATCCTTGGACATTCTGTAACTTCTGTTTCTGTATCTGTAAATAAAAATGCAATGAATGTTTGCATACGGGGGAGTTTCTTTTGCATAATGGTGATTCTTTAAAAGAAAACTTTACCAGGGACCAGCAGTTAGTATAATGGCTATGTTGCTGGACTCTCATGTAGTCGACATGGGTTCAAGGCCTTGACCCAGTGGCTTAAACTCACGCCGGGTGCGTATGTGTGCGTGTGTGACCAAGATCCCAAGAGGAGAATGGAAGAGAAGGGATTGTGGCCTGGCCATCCCCCCAGGGGGTGATTTTTTGCTTTCTGTCTCTCTCTGTCTTTCTGGCAAGCACACATGCCCTATAGCAAAAAAAAAAAAAAGAAAAAAAAAAAGAAAAAAAAAAAGAAAGAGAAAACCTTACCAGAAGATGCAAGTACTTACCAAAGAGAGATAGAGAGAGAGAAAGTGAGAACGCACACCTCCTCCATGGGATGATCATGCCACAGTCCTTTCTCTTCCATTTCTCCATCATTTTGGGATTTTGGGCGCGTGCGCACACACACACACACACACACACACACACACTCACCTGGCATGTCTTTCAAGTGTCTGGGCAGCAGATTAGAACCCAGCAGTTGGCCATGTAGAATCCAGATGCCCCTAACTGCCAGGTCACTGGCTTCATTATGGTGACTCTTAAGCAATGGAATTGCTAGAGCAAAGTACACAAGCATTGTTATAGTTTTGAAATATATTCTAATTTTTTTCCTAAGGCAAGCAGTACTAGTTTACTATTAGCAAAATGTGACTAACTATGCCATTTTCCTTATGCTCTTGAAGAACAGTAAGTGTTAACAGTTTTTAATGGCCAACTAAAAGTATTTTTTTCAAATTCTATTTATTACTTTTATTGAGATCAAAGAGTTCTCCATATTTTGACTTACTAAGGATACTTTCTTGTGAGGAAATTGCCTGATCATATTTTATATCTATTAATAGTATTTTTTCCAATTTTATAATGTTTATATTTAAAAATATAATGGTTTTCATGTTTGCTGCAACTGTTTTTCTAGATATTGTTCTAGATATTGTTTACAATAATTTAGACTCTTTATGTAGTTGAATGTTGATCACTTACTTTAACTTTTTCCCTATTGTTTCAAAGCTTAGAAATTTAGGCATTTCTGCCTATGTTAGTTCTTCCTCAAAGAGTTGAAGAGTATATATCATTTTATTTTTTCTTTGGCACTTTGGATTATGTGAAATGTGTTTCACAAAATTAAATTGCTTTAAGTGATTTCTATGGGGTTAATCCTGCATCCTTTAAAAAATGATTTTATATTCCTCATTGTAGTTCTCATAACTGCATTAAATGTTTATGTAGAGTTTAGTCTATTTGGGCTTTTATAATTTTACAGTTCTTTCTGACTATTCATGTAAAATAAACACCTCACTTTGAATTAATACTGTTTAATTCATATGTTCATTTATTATTTAACCTTTATTTATTCAACATGTGTTAATTTATTGTCTTCTTTGTACATAGTGTCAGGTTTAATGTGATGAGTTAGATATGGTTTCCCTTCTCATAGAATTTACATATTTTTAGATTAATAATCTAACAGACTCTCTTTTCTCTCTCTCTGTCTTTGTCTCTGTGTCATGGGAGAAAAAAAGAAACAAAAAAGAAAAGGTGAGAGGCGTTGTCCTTATACAGGTGGAGTGATACCATGTGTGGAGTATCCATAGAATTTCTTTCAAGCTTAACTGGGAAATAATTTTTTTTCCTTATTTTCTTTGATGAGTAGATAGTGAGCAAATATATCAGTAATTGATTCTCAGGTTTTCAAGTGGATTTTGATTTTTAAAAGTTTTTAAAAATCATGACATTCATAATTATTGTAAAAATCAGAGAGAAATGTTAAGCCAAGATTTAAAAAGATAGGATCATGTAGGGCTGGCCCTGTAGCACAGCATTTACATGCCGAGCACCAGGAGCAGGACATGGTGATCACAGTTCAAATCCTGATTCCAGTAGCAGGAGAAACATGCCAAGCACGTGTGCATGTGTGCCCCGAATCCTGACAGGATGGAGAAATGGAAAAAAAGCATGTGTCAGCATGCTTCAATGAGGAGTACTTTCTTTCTTCCTCTTTGGCATGTGTACATGTGCTGTGGGGAGAAAAAAATCTATAATTCTATTATTTAGGGAAAATTATAATTCAATCTATAATTCAGTTATACAGGGAAACTATTCAGTTATTCAGGGAAATCTATTCCAAATACTTTAGTATATATGTGTGTGTGTGTGTGTGTGTGTATATATATATATATATATATATATATATATATATATATATGTGTGTATAAATACTTATATTTGATACTTCCTTATATACATATAACTTATACATAAATTGCTTATAATTTGCCAATTTGCTAAATTTTATTAAACATAAACATCCTTCCTTGCCAGTAAATACATATACTTGTAGACTTTTTCTTTTTTTTAAAGGTTTTTTTTCATAATGCACATACACTTGCTTGACAGTGAGAGAGACAGTGAGAAACAGAGAAATCACCCCCTGAGGAGTGAAAAAAATCCTCTTGGGATTTTTGGCTCAGATGCACATATGCCTGGTATGATTTTCAATCCCCCAGGCCCAGGACTCAAACTATAGTCTACCATGTGGGAGTTCAGTGCCTTAACCTCCATACCACCTGCTGCCCCCTGTCGATTGTTATTTGGCCATCATCTTATCACTTATTTGAATAAAATATGGTATATGTATCATATCTGTGTGTCATATTTATCACGTTAATGTGCTGTAAAACCTTTAACAGAATGTTTAAAAGTAAATGTTTGCTTACTTGATAATATTTCCTTAGGAAATATTCCTAGAGATGAGATTTGTGGATTAAAGTTAACTCTCATTTTATGCTTTTAAAATGTAAAACCAAATGGTCATCTAAGAAAGTGTGGCTAGTTTTAATAATCTCCAAAAGTTCTCAACATAGCATTTTGTGTTGTCATTGGGGATATTTGAAATATGGTAATTAATTTTTAAAATTTGCATTTGTTTGGTTAACACAGGATTAGAGATTCTTTTCCCATTTCTCCTTTTTTGGCTGCATTTTCCACAAATTATAATATCAGATTTACTAATTTGAAAGTAATTTAGGCTTTCTGTGATAACACCAGTCTTAGCCTTTGCACATTAGGGAGTGACCATATGTTTACTGGAGAGGGGATAAAAACATCTGAGAATCTCACACCAACTCAAGGGTATCATTATGAAAAATAATACATATTGCTGGAAAGCTGAAGAGTGCCAGTTGGTGTTTTAGCGATGACAGTGGCCAAAAGGAACATCAGTCCAGATAGTTACTGCATTGTTTAATGTCCTACAGCTGGACAGTGGACAGTTATTTGTAATTTAATTTAGCACAAAGCAGGATGGCTGTGAGTTATAGAAACTCTCATATAAAAAATTAGAGCAGAAAGAGGAGAGATGAACAGGCTCAATGATGAGAACTAAGAATTTTTTTTTTTTTGAGAGGTTTTCATTATAGGGTGCGTGTGCTCACCAGACAGAGAGAGACATAGAGACAGAAAGCGAGAAATCACCCCCCAGGGGGGATGGTCACACCGCAATCCCTTCTCCTCCATTCTCCTCTCGGGATCTTGGGCACACACACACACACGCCCGGCATGAGTTTTAAGCCACCAGGTCCGGGACGCGAACCACGGTCGACTACGTAGAAGTCCAGCGACATAGCCATTACACTAACTGCTGGTTCCCAGAATTTTTTTTTTTTTTTTTTAGAGAGAATTTTTTTGGTATAGGGTGTGCATGCTTATTAGAGAGACAGGGACAGAGAGACAGAAAGACAGAAATCACCCCTGGGGGGATGTCCACATTGCAGTCTCTTTTCCTCCATTCTCTTTTAGGGATCTTAGGCATGCACGCGTATACATCTAGTGTGAGGGTTTTTTTTTTTTAATTTTAATTTTTAGACTTTTGTGATAGGACATGTGCATTCATGGGAGAGACAAAGAGAGACAGAAAGCAAGAAACCACCCTCTAGGAGAATGGCCATGCTGCAGTCCCTTTTCCTCCATTCTCCTCTTGGGATTTTGGGCACACGTGCACACATGCCTGGTGCGAATTTTAAGCTCCTGGACCAGGACTCAAACCACGGTCCACTGTGTAGGAGTCCAGCAACATGACCATTACCCAATCTGCTGATCCCCCTGGTATGAGTTTTAAGTCTTTGGGCCAGGACTTGAACCATGGTCAACTATATGGGAGTCTAGGGATGAAAACATTACAGCATCTGTTAGTAACAAGAACTAAGAATTTCAGGTAATGTGAAAAGAACCATCATTAAATGAAAGCTGAGGGCATTAATTAGGTAGCTCTATTTTAGATTCGCATGAAGAACTCAAGTTTTATACATGTTTCTTGGATGTTCAGTATTTTGGTGCTTTCTACTCTGCAAGAGCTTTCTAGGCCATTTGATAGTTTGTGACTATTTGTAAATTTATTAAATAATAATGTAATACTTGTTTTGTAATTGTACCGGATACTAGCATGCAAATCAAGATTCTTTATTTTTATTTGTGTTCACTGAATAGGGCACAAAGTTGCTTTCACAGATGACCCATTTGTGCATTGAGTTTTGGAAAAACATAAAGTGATTACAGGTTCTTTGAACTTATATTTAAAAAATATGTTTCGGTTTTATTAATTTCATTTTCAGTTGTATAGGTTTCTTTATGCTGTTCACTTGAAGACTTAACATGTATTAGTGTTGCAATACACATTTAAGTGTATTGCAGAAGGTGATGACAGTCTGAGTTAGTATCTGATGTGATTATATTGATGTGAAAAATGGTTGACTTCTGGACTCTGTCCCTTCAGTAGTGTCAATAATGACTATCTGTTGCATTTAATTCCATGACAGTTTTCTTTGATTGTAGGTAATTGCTAAATCATTTAATTATGACCTCTGTATAAATAGATGACACTATTCACTTTAGGGAAAAGAATGAGCAGGAGGAAGAAAAACCTGTTTCTTGGGAATTTCCAGGGGCCAGGTATTTCTGCTATGCACCCAGGTGAGAAGGGCTGGCAGTCACATTGTGCACAGCACAGTGTGAACATGTAGATGTCAGCCCTTCCTCCATAGAAGGGGGGGTCTCTTGAGGAGTACAGTGTTATAATTCAAGTTATTGATAGTTTATCCAACATTCAATCTCACTTTTATTTTGATATCAGTTGAGTATGATTTTGAGAGCACTTTGACTTATTCCTTGTTTTTTTTTTTTTTTTGAGAGGTTTTTGCTATAGGGCGCGTGCGGTCGCCAGACAGACAGAGAGAGACAGAAAGCAGGAAATCACCCCCCCGGGGGGATGACCACGCCGCAATCCCTTCTCCTCCATTCTCCTCTCGGGATCTTGGGCACTCACGCACACGCGCCCGGCGTGAGTTTAAGCCACCGGGTCCAGGACTTGAACCGCGGTCGACTACGTGGGAGTCCAGTGACATAGCCATTACGCTAACTGCTGGTCCCTCTTATTCCTTGTTTTTATCTTTCTCTTGGCTCAAACTATACCTGACTCAAACAATTTAGTTCATTTAATTTGTAAGCTGAGACTTGGAACGTAAATTATTGAAAGCTATTGAATTATCAGCTACCTAATTCTGTCAGCTAAAAATGTTTGAGAATAACACTATGTTTTCTGAAGACTGAGATAAAGCAGAAGAGTGTTGTTTTTTCCCCTCCCCCCAAATTCTTTTCTCCTGTGTGCTTATATTCTATAAAGTATCTAGATTTGCCTCCTGTTACACTGAGAATGCATTGCCATTTGGCTGTGGAGATAACCTGGATCATTCTCAATCAGATAAGGGAGATGGAATTTTCAAAAAGTTTATAGTGTCTGTTTATGGTATTAAAGCACCTTTGTGATTTCAAAACTGGAGTTGCAGTCTCAGGGCCACAGCCATATGCTTCTGGTCAGTGTGCCCAGACTCTTACTGAGCTGTTAGGCTGGGAAGCCGCTATGGTATCACCCTTTGCACAGCTGGCAGCTATCAGTGTAAAGAAAGACCCATGTTAATTGACATGGGAGGTCATGGAGGAGATGGTCAGGTTTGGGAGACTCAGCTTTATGCTGCTTTTGACACTGTATGGTTGCAAAACCAAAAGAGTGCTGGCCTGGCCCATTAGTTATTTATTCAGAGAAAAGATGATGGTGACCTGGCATGATTTTCAGGACACAGGGAACTAAGAGAGGGCATGATTGCTCCCTACCCATCCTAGCTGAGCAGTGTCCTCACAGCTGAGAGCCCAGCAAAGGGGATCTCAGCCCTAGTCGGGCAGATGGGAACTGTTAGCCACCGCTGACTCCAACAATAGACCAAAAAGGAACGCAGCCTCTGTGTTCCCAGACTGCTGGCGCTGCAGTCCCTGCACGGAGTTTTAAAGGAGCAGGAGGGGACTGATCTGGGAGGAGGGGATCATTAGCACAGCTCGGTTAGAATCCTGCCATCATCTTGGGCTAGTGGCTGTTAACTTAGGTAGTCTTTTTTCTTTCTCTGCCTGTACTCAATACCTACAGGAAATTAGTTTCCATAGAAAATAATTTTACTTGTTCATTTATTTTTTCCCTCTTAACATTTATTGAGTGCCCAGTTGATACTAGGTAAAAATACTAGGCCTGGAAGACAAAACAATCAATAAGACCCAGTTCTGCCCCAAAGTTCTTAAGATAGAGGAAACAGACCCATAATAAGACAACCAGAAAATAAAGGTAAAATGTGGTTAAGTAGTACTGACTCCAAACCAGAAATGCCCTAGTAATCCTACTGTACCGTCATATCTGTGCTTTGCTTTACTTCTTCAGCAGTGCTTCAGAGTACACTTCTAGAGGCTTCAGGTCAGTGGGGAAGTTCCTCAGGAATAGCCTACAGTCCCCTGATGATTGCCTGAGAAAACAATTATGTGGCTAATTTTATTTTCAATATAATAATAGTTTGTAGGAGAAAGTTGAACTATGTAGTAATCATAAATTTAAGTCAAAATAACAAAGTAATGGGTGCAGGCAGTATCCCTCTAATTCCAGAAGAGGACTCCTTGCTCTCAAACAGCCAATTCAGAGGATGACATTCCTTCTTAGAGGGAATCAGACAGCTGTGGGTGAGGCATGGCCGGAGGGCATGGCCGAGCACAGCACTGAGAAGTCATGTGCCTGGGAACTGTGAGTCCATGCTGGGCACAGTGTTAGCTGCTCTCATAGCACCGGAACGCTGGAGAAGAGCAAGACGTCTCCACGTGATTGGGAAGAAGGCATGTTGAACGAAGTGCTATGTTGGTCTTCTGAACTTCTCTGTAAAGATACACATTATTGTTCAAAGTTGTTGGGCCAGTGTTTTCTTAAATGTGAATCAGTACAGAGATTAGACTGGGTCTGCTGAACTCACACGTAGTCAACTGTGATTTGCATCCCAGACTCAGTGGCTTAAAACTCAGCCGAGGTGTGTGTGTGCATTCCCAAAATCTCTAGAGGAGACTGGAGGAGAAGCATGGCCATCCCCGCCCCGGGGAGTGATTTCTCACCTTCTCTCTCTCTGTCTTCCCAGTGAGCAGCAAGTGCCCTATAGCAAAAATCTCTCTCTTAAAAAGAAACTAAAGAAAAGTTTTGTGAATAGGGGTAAGGAGACAGAAAGGTCGGTCAGGGCCTCAGTGTGTGGCTTCTCTGGTGTGTGTATTAGTCTTGTGACATGTTCTCCTTATAAATACCATATCTGAGTAGGGAGAACCCAGAGTCTTTTTCCAAGAGCCCCAGATTCCAGGAATATCCAGCTGCATGCTATTTGTCCATTATGAAATCCCAGAAGGAAAACAATGGAAAGAGTGTAAAGAATAGCCTCCTTCTGAAGTCTGAAAAGCATATTTAGTCTTCAGAAAGTTCACAAAACATGCATATTACGAACAAAATTGTGCATAGATTTTAATATTTTCTTTTTTCATTTACTAGAGGGCACATGTACTTACTAAAGACAGAAGAAAGGGAAAGTGAGAAAGCATCCCCCATGGGCATGGTCGTGCTACAATCCCTTTTCCATTTCTCCCTCCTTTTGAGATTTCATGCACACACATATGCACCAGGCCTGTTTGTCAATCTGCCGGTCTAGGACTCCAACTGCAGAGTTGGTCATGTGGGATCCAGCCATCTTAACCACCATGCCACTGTCTGGCCCAGTAAAAAAGTTTAATAAGCTTAGATTCTTCTCAGTCATAGCAAATTTAAATCTCCTTTTAATTCATTCAGGGTATTTTCCTAAATCCAAAGACATTCATAGACACATTATGGATTCCTGGTGCTAGTACTTTGGTGCCTTAGCACAGCCTTGATAGAAACAGGCCTGGCAGAAAGCTCTGTCTAAATGGGAGAAACTTTTAAGTACCATTCACAGCGGATCAGAGACCAGACTCTAAATTGCCTCTTGGGACTTTCAGTTAGCTTGAGAGCACTGTTCGCTTACCTGGCCTAGATTTCCAAATCTTTACTGCTTTACCATGTGGCTTCAGGTAGGAGAGAAATATCCACCTCATTGTATAAATCTTTTCAAGAGGCTGAGGGGACCAACAGGTGGCGTGGTGAATAAGATGCTGGACACTCCCACATGGCTGACCAAGGTTCAAGTCATGGACTTAGTGGCTTGCTTTTTTACTGGCTTGCTTGCTTTCTCTCTCTCTCTCTCTCTCTCTCTCTCTCTCTCTCTCTCTGTGTGTGTGTGTGTGTGTGTGTGTGGTCAAATCAAATTTTTAAAATTAAATGAGTGAATAAATAAAATGAAATAAAATAATTCTTTAAAAAATAAGAGGCCATACCACTTTTCTAAATTTGCCTAAACCTCTCAGAGAGGCTCTTTCTGGTAAGGTGTTCAGTTCCTCCAATATCTCCACCATTACAAGAGGTTTCTTTCCTTCAAAACCAACTGACATAAAAGCCAATATACATAAAAGTACTTTCATTTATAAGCTCCTCATACTTCTGCTGTTTTTTTAACTACAGATGCTTCTCTACTTATAATGGGGGTTTTATTTCAGTAAACCCATGGGCAGTTGAAAATATCACAGTCAAAATGCATTTAACAGGGCTGGTTAAGGCACTGGATCCTACATGGTCAACTGAGTGGTGTGTGTTCCAGATCCAATGGCGTGAAAAACAGGCCAGGGGCATGTGCGTGCCAGAGAATGGAGGAGAAGGGATTGCAGCATGGCCATCTCCCTTTGGAGGTGATTTTTCTCTCACTCTCCTTCTCTCTGTCTGCCTGTCTCTCTCTGGTGAGTGCATGCACTAAAGAGCAAAAACTTTTAAAAAATGCATTAAATATACCTACTCTACCAAATGTTACAGTTTAGCCTAGCCCACCTGAAGTATGCTCTGAAACTTCCACTAGCCTGTAATTGGGCAAAATCATTTAACAGAGGCCTATTTTGTAACACAGGCCTTGGAAATCTCATCCAATTATTTGAACACTGCGCTTAAGGAAGAAAACAGGATGGTTGTGTGGGTACTTGAAGTATAGGTTCCAGTGAATATATATTGTTTTTGCATCATCATAAGGTCGAAAAATCATTGTCAAACCATAGTTAAGCCAAGACTGTCTTTTTTCCTTTCCAGAATCCTCTAGCACCAACTGAACTTCTTAAAGAGGTCTTGGATTTTTTTAATACCTTGCATTTTAAAAACAACTTGAATGACATACTCGAATTTTGAAAAGACACTTAACAGAAGTTTTCTCTCTTAGCTAGAAAACTCATAGCCTAAATCAGAACTCAAATGCAAAGACTCTCTTGATAATCAGAAAAATAATATTGTTGGAAATTGGTGAAATTCTATTGACAATGCAATCTATTTGTAGTTAAATGAAATGAATATTCTTATTGGATAGTCTGTTATGAAAATAGCTCTGTTTTTGTCTTCCTTATTAAGTATTGTTTTGACAGTTCTTGCTAAGAGTAACACAGCTACATGTATGGACATAATTTTCTTAAAAGCAAATACCTCTTCTGTTATTTCCCTTATCTTCATTTTGCAATTATGTGTTGCTTTATGGAGCATCTGTGACACTGTTAACTTTATTTCTCCAAGTAAATGGGATCATTTACTCTAGCTCTGCTCCAGTAGTTTGAAAAGTCCTCATTAAACACCTAGGTATCTTCCTAATTAAAGTAAATACTGAACTCTTAAAGGCCCATTGGAAAATTCCTCTGATGTCTGACTCTATGGGCAAATCAGCAATGAGGGCATCTGCTTGAGTTTTCTTAAACTACAAAGGCATTTTTCACAATGTGAGCCAGGTACTTAACTGGGATTGCTCTTCCAGAGAATTCTGTAGCTTCTTGAATTGAAAAGAGATCTCTTAATTTAGGAGGAATCATAAGCTATAACTAAAACCTCATTTTAGGAAATTGTCATTGGAAACTACAGTATTTTGTGACACAAAAACCCAGTTTCAAAGGATTCTTAATTCTAGCAAATCTTAGTGCAGATATTGAAAATGGACTCTCTTGAAACTCATTAAGGAGCAACATCTCGAATGGTATTCTTTTATTGATTCGAATAGCCAAGACCTCCAGCATAATTCTGGCTATGCTCCACTAACAAGCCAATTGCTTTTGGATCACCTCTTCACTTAAGGTAATCATGAATAATGCCAGACATGTGTTTCTCTTCATGACGGTAACAAAAATGCAGGTTCAAAGAGTGTGAAAAGAAAGAGGCATGAGGCGTGTCCATTTTGGAGTTCTCCCCACAGGCAAGGCTGCATTTTATTGCTTTTATTCCAGGGAGCAGGGCCATGCTTCACTTAAAGAAGGCTCATATTCAGGGTACGATTCCCACACACTCCCATGCCTCACTGTCCTGAATCCTTCATACTGCCCCAAAGTCATCATCTGAACACATTGACCTGGGTGAAAAAATCTCAGAATGTTTCCTATTCCTCATAGAAAAGAATTCAAAGTCCTCAACCTGATGGCAAAATCCAGATCCAGTTTGACACTTCCCTAAGCAGACACAGCTATATTGCTCTCCTCCAGGTATCTTCTTATCCTAACCTGTCTACACATAGCCTGCTCTCTCCAGCCACTGCCCCTTACAACTGCTCCTATTGTTTGAAAGGTCCTTTATCCCATAGATACCCTTAGGCATCAGTTCATGTAACATCTTCTCCAAAGACACTTTCCCAAGTTTCCCTACACACAGACACCAACACATACAACCTCTCCCTGCTCCACACCATACAGCATTTATGAATGCTACACATTTATAAAACCTATTGTATGATACCTTGTAGTGATCAAATGTGTTTCTGCCTTTGTCACTGCATTATGATCTAGAATGTAGATGCTTTTATGTTGCAGCCATGTTTATGGGATCTTTGACAACTTTCTGCCAATAACTCCCCAGAAATATATATATATATATATATATATATATATATATATATATACACACATACACACACACACACACATATATATACACACACCAAATATAATATATATATATACATACATATATATATATGTATATATATATACATATATATATATATATACACACACACACACACACCAAAATAAAAGATATCAAGGTGATTAAGTGGCTATGCCGCCTATGGCGTGATTTCTCACTTTCCCTCTTAACGCTTCCTGTCTTTGGCGAGTGCACATGGCCTATAGCAGAAACTTAAAAAAAAAAAAAAGTTCTGCTGAAATTATCCTCACTCCCCAATTCTAAAATCTGTGGAGCTAAATGAGAAAGAAACTTGAAAATTCAGATGCAGTCATTTGTCCTAACAGTTTCAGGGTTGTAAGTTTGCCACAATAGTAGCACAGAATAGCTGATTACTCATGAATAATGGAAAAAAACCCAAAAAATAGAAAACAAACAAACTCAAGTCAACGATACTCAGAAAAATATAGACAATGGTGCAATGCAGCTGAGCTTTTCATTTCCCTCAGTATTTGTCTCAGAGTCCTTTACGAGCTCTACTTTATCTCTACTGAATTTTTCTGTATTCATAGTGATATAGTTTTTGTTTTACTGATGTGAAATTGAACAGGTATCACTAAATAAGGCACAAGTCCAAATATTAAACATTTTTATGATATAAAAGTGAAATAATTATATAGAGAATTAAATAATTAAATTATATGTTTAACAGAAATTTAAAGAAACCAAAGGCATGGTGGTATAATAGAAACTGAGTTGACTTGAATCTCAGAATGTGACATAGATTAAGCCTTTCTTTTATCATTTTTTTCCTTTTCTTTTATTCATCATATAAGTAGACTAAATCTGTACTATGATACAGAAAGTCATTTTTATATTTTATAATTATTACTTTAAGACAGGGTCTTACAGTCATGATTCTCCTGTGTTAGTCTCTCCACTGAGGTGACAAATACAGACCACCATGCCCAGCTCCTTCTCAGGCAGGACCTGTGTTGTCCAGGCCACCTGCATGCTTGGGTCCTCCTGCCTCAGCCTCCCCGAGAATCTGGGATTATAAATGTGCACCACCATGAATGGCCTTTAGGTTGGACTGAAGCAGTCAGACTTAGAGGTTCAGCAGAATGGCAGCCATTTTGATACTAAGAAAGGTCTCTAACAAGAACATCTGAACAAGTACTGAGTCATGGGAAGAACTGTTTGAGGAATAATCAGGTGAGAAATCAGGAGTGGGCATTTAAAGTAAAGCAGGAACAAGGATAGTTTCTTAGGGGAAAGCAATGGACTCTGATTGAGTGTTGTAAGGACTGATTTGCACCTGCTTGTATCTTATATCCAAATATACTGAGAATATGCTGAGCTTTTCAAGACAGTTTGATGGTGCTTGCTGCCTGTCTCCTTATAACCAGTTATAGAAATAAATCTTTTCTCCTTCTTCTTCTTCTGCTTGTGCTTCTGCTGCTTCTGCTTTTGCCTTTCATTTCATTGGTCACAAGAAGTAGCAGCTGGACTTTGTTGACTGGTAACAGGACCAGAAATTGAACCCAGATCTCTCCTGTGGTCCTGGTCTAAAGAGCTCAGCATCTTAGCAGTGCACTGCACTATGGCTGGGCCTATTATGTTGCTGTTTTCAGTATTTTCTACCCCAGTTTCTTCATCTTTAGAGCACTGAGCCAGCTGAGCAATCTCAAAGGCCATTTCAAGGACCATTATCCCATTCTATTTTTGTCTTGAGAGGTGGTGTTTTAGATTTTGTACAACCTAGGACTGCTGGAAAGAAGGAAGACCTGGTTGAACTAACACGTGAAGTCCCCTAGAGTGTACAGAGTCTTCTTACCTTTACTGTTTCCTTGACTTTCTGAACTGTGATGGTGACTGAGTTCTCCATTCTGTATAGTTTCTGATTGAAATAAGACCTTTGATATTACAGGCAATAAATATAGAGTTCTAGCATGAAAGTGATTTCTACAATTTCTGCACTTGAGTAAGTGAGTTGCAGTCCACTGGTGATTTGATAGTATCATCTATTTTAAACAATATCCTTTTCCTCCCTTTGAAATACAGTGCTGCAATATAGGACATCATTTTCTTATCTGAAAGATAGCAGTGACTACTGGAGTTAGATCTGCTTTGGCATTTATATGAAAGATTTTAAATATTTAAAATCAGATACAAAGGGGGGCTTCCCATAATCACCACAAATGGTTAATAATAAACTAAGAAATATTATTGGCAAAATATGTAGTCTATTACTATTGTAATAATTTATTCTTCAAAATAGCTGCCACAGGATTACGACCACTAAAGACCCTCTGTCCAGACTTTACCCTCCTGCCTTCCAGATCTAGCCAGGAGCCAGGTTAGAGCATCCTGCTTATTCTCTCTCTCTCTCCATCTCTCTCTATTTTTAATTAAAAAAAAAAAGTTAACTTCTTAGCTCTTTGTCGCTCTTTTGTCTTGCTAATTCCTACCTTTCCTCCTGCCCCCATAGGACAAACCAATCAGCAGCTATCTATATTTGAGTTCTGAGCAGCCTCATTTGAGTGCTGTGCTAGTGTGCCATACAGTTTTCATTTGTTTGAGAAAAAAATTTTTAATTGTCTTTGTCTTTTTTTTCTCTTCTTTTATTTTTCCATTTCTTTTCCTTTTCTTTTTGCCCTTCTCACTTTTCTGCTCGCCTCACACACTGATTTTCTAGACAGGTCTAAGTACTCAGTAGCCAAATATCTGAATACTTTTAGGGTCATATTAGTCCTCAGTTTTCATTGAATCAGCTGTGCAAAGGGATAAAAATGGTACTGTTTAAAAACTGCAGGTTACATCCTCCTGCATTCCTCTGAATGCTCAGATTTAACTCCCAAAACTGGGAAAAAAAGGTACAGTACTTCAGATGACCAGAAACTATCACAGAGCCACAAGAAATATGAGAACCCAAGAAAATACCTCTCTTCTAAGGGAAAAGAATAACTACTCTTCCTCCCCAGAGAATACAAGGGAACTGATGGAAATGTCAGATAAAGAATTTAAAATATTCATAATGACAAAGCTAACTGGATGCAAGAGAAGAGAGACAGTGAACTCCAGAAGATGCAGGAGAAAAGAGACACTGAGTTCTAGGAGGTGAGGAAGTTCTTGCACTATCTTACAAATCATAAAAAAGAATAAAATGGAATTGTTAGAGATGAAGGTTGTAATACAGGAAATCAAACTTCCCTTGAAAATATCAAAAGTGGATTAGATCATGAAGAAGATGGGATCTCAGATGTAGAATATACTCTGACCTAGAATTCACAAAAAAGACTGAGAAAATAACCCCCCAAAATGAGAATAACATATGCGTAATACTAGATACCATTAAATGTCCAAACATCCATATCATCTGTGTCCCAGAAGATTAAGAGACTAATAAGGGCATTGAAAATATATTCCATGAAATCCTGGAAGAAAACTTCCCAAACCTAAAGAGGCACTCAAATATGCAGACACAAGAAATACAAAGGGACCCACATAGAATCAACCCAAGATCATCTTCCCAAAGGCACATCATAGTCAGATTGACCAAAACCACAGACAGAGACAAGATACTAAATTTGGCAAGAAAAAAACATCAAGTTACTTTCAAAGGCTATCCCATAAGGCTAACATCAGACCTCTCATTGGAAACAATGCAAGCAAGGAAAGAATGGGAAAATATATTCAAAGTGTAAAGTGAAAAACAATTTCAACCATGACTACTATACCCAGCTAGATTATCCTTCATATGGGGAAAAAAAGACAAGAACATTCTCAGATAAACAAAACCTGAAAGAATTTACCAACACCAGACCAGCTCTCCAAGAAGTGCTGAAGGGAGTGCTATACCAGGAAAACTAAAGTCAGACAGAAATAAGAGAACAAAAAACAACCAAGAGAATGGCCAGCCTGATGGTAGGGACAAGTCCAGAGTTGAATGTTAACTTCCAGAGTTTAGACTGAAAGATCAGACCACAGTAGCGCTGCAGAATTCAATAGAAGAGAGATTAATTACATGAGTCTGAACTAGTGAAATAGAGTTTTTTTGACTGTAGACTAAAACACTACTGATTTTCTTTGATGCTTTGATTTCCATATTTAAGGATTTTTGTACTCTCTTGAACTGTTGATAGGTTCATCTACCTACTATTTGAACTGAACTTACATCTTTCCTGGCTTTAAGTTTTTTTTTTTTTTTTTTTTGGGAGAGGTTTTTTCGCTATAGGGCGCATGCGCTCGCCAGACAGACAGAGAGAGACATAGAGACAGAAAGCGAGAAATCACCCCCCAGGGGGGATGGTCACGCCGCAATCCCTTCTCCTCCATTCTCCTCTCGGGATCTTGGGCACGCATGCACACGCGCCCGGTGTGAGTTGTAAGCCACCGGGTCTGAGATGCGAACCGCGGTCGACCACGGAGTCCAGCGACATAGCCATTACGCTAACTGCTGGTTCCCATGGCTTTAAGTTTTAAGCAAACTTCTCTTGACATTTTTTGAATGTGATCTATTAAAACTAAAATTTTTTTCTTGAAATAAAAAGTACATTAAAAATACCTATTAATACCTATTTAATGACTGCAGTAAGCTATATAACCCCAGCAAGGTACTACTTTATAGTATGTTCACTTTACTCACTAAGGTTTATGCCTGTAGTCAGACATGTGTTCATAAGTATGTATATATCAGCTGTGCTTGCCATTGAAAGTTTTTAAATTAAGATCTTTAGTGAATCAATAACATGTGGGGAGAAAAAGGGATGGAAAACAACTATACATACCAGAGACAGTGTGGGAGAAGGGAGGACTTGGCAGAGGGTGAGAGATAGGGAATCAAGGGGGAGGGAAGCAAAATATATAAGAAACAAGAAATAGAAAATTATTTGTTGATGATGACATGTATGGCAATATCCTTAAGTGAGCCAATATACAATGTATTCTGGATGGAAAATCTCATTTTATATATTGTATTGATGTATAATGAATGACTTTAAATAAATTAATTAATTAAATAGCTTGCACAAAAACAATCTAGAGAGGAATCAAGATATTAATTTAAAGACTAGAAGGAGATTTGAACTTCTTGGTTTCCCAAACTGTGAAAACACATCATCTGGATGGATGTTCATTCATCAAAAACAAGAATACCCAAAGGAGAGACCACTTCCCTGAGAATAAGATTAATTTGCAACACATCACATTCTAACACTGCAAATTTGCCACAGGCAATTTTGAGATCTTTCTTCTCATATTTTATACTATCTTCTATCCATCGTCTGACTATTCTGCCAAGCATTTATTTTGTATCATTAAATTGATAAATGGTCTTTAAGATATTTTCCACAATCATTCCATAAACTCTGCTGAAATAGACTTTCCCAGAATGGATAGCTATGAAAGGCATTCGAATGCCAGACAAATTTCAAGATTTAATCAAAAAAAGATTTATGAGGGGACTTTTAAAAGTTTATGAAAAGTGGAATTAAAGTATGGGTTTATTTTGATGCAAATTTTTTTTTTTTTTGAAATTCATGAATACTTTTCTCATAGTACACATTTTCTGTGAGCTTTCTGGAGTCCTGTTATACACACATTCAAAGCTATAAATTTTATCTGCCGATGACAATTTTTATTTCTTTTGGAATTCCTAGTTATCTTTGCTGAAAGATATGAATATTAAAACTGTATATACACAATAAATTCTAGTCAGCATGAGGGTATAATGAAATTATGCTTTAAATTTAGTAATTGAGTATTGTTCATACTACGACAAACTACAGAAGCTAGAAAGCTGTGTTTTTCTCCTTTTGTGTTTCCTCCAGTGCAGTTTGATTGTTATTGATAGAGTGTTGACATCATTTCCTTTATGAGTGTCCATTGTTTAACTCTAGTGGAGACAGACAGGAAAAGGGCACAATATTTATTTATATGATGGGCTCTAGTCAGGAATACGTTTTCTTGAATCCTTGCTTCCTTATTGTGAAACGTGAGGTTCTTATAAAACGATGTTGACAGTATGACAGTGTTTTACATGTAACTCAAGAGCGCAGTAGGTTTTTTCTGTCCATTAAGTTTTTACTTACATCTACATTACCTTTTTTTAAATTGACAGATAAAAATTGTATGTATTTACCCAATACTGTGTGATGTTTTGTCCTATATATACACCATAAAAGGTTTCAAACTAATTAACATATCCATTCCACAACATTTTCGAAAGATACTTTTATTGTTTTGCACATTGCTAGTTATTTTTTCATAAAGTCTAGAAAGATATTTTGATATGAGGATTACCTGGAACGAAAAAAGAAAAGAAAAACAAAAATCAAATACATTCATGTTTAGTGAAGATTGAGACGTCTTTTGTAACTCAACAGTCGATTCTTAGTGTAATTCCAGCTAAAATAGAAAGGATTAAATTTGGAGTTGATCAAAAGATTGGAGGAGGCTTGAGATTTTAGTTAGACTTAGAGGCTGAGTTAGAAAGCAGAAAGAATGCAATCAAAATGAAAAAGTAAATGATTCCTTGAAGTATGCTTTAATCCCTTTTTTCTTTTCACTGCCATGATCTCTTCTCCACAAGTGAGGTTCAGAAAATAAGGACAGAATATGATCTTTTGGATCAGACTAGAGGTCATTTTCTTCTATAGCTTTAATGACAGTGTAGTGTGAAGACATTTCCTTGGCCGTTAGTGAATCTACGGTTAATTTTTTTCACTTAATAAAAAATTAGATGTTGATTGACACCTACCGTGTTTTAATCACTCAGCTCAGTAGTTGACTTGCACTGGTTTATTTTGTCCTCCCCACACCGTGAAGTTGATTCTATCATCAGCCCTTATCACAGGGTAGAAGCATATTCAGGCTTGCCTAAAGATTATGCAGCTGCTAAATCGTAGAGCTGAGCTTTAAACCCAGGCAGCCTGACTCTGGAGGCTTCACTCTTAAAAACTGCTCTACTCATTGCCTAATGTGAGAGGCTATTCATTAAGTGCATCTATTTTCCGTGAACATCAGTTAAGAGAACATGATATAAAATATCTGATATGTATACACGTGCACCTCCACTGCCACTTGTACTTTTTTTTTTTAATTTGCTTTGAGGCACATGTGCTTGCCTGAGGAAGGGAGGACAAAGAAGAGAAGAGAGAGAGAGAATGCGTAAGCACCCCTCAGGCAGATGGCCCTACCACAGTCCCCTCTTCATTCTCCTCTCAGGATTTTGGGCATGCAGGTACATGTGCCTGGTGTTTTTCAAGCCACTGGGTTGGAACTCAAACTGCAGGTGATCATGTGGCCTGCCTCCTTTGCTTTTAAGAAAACAAAATATTTATCACCAGGATTCTAGGCACTGTATAAGAATTAGATCTATATAAGTAATAGTACAGTGATTTTTCCTTCTTCTCAAAATCTGGTGATGGAAAAATACTCCTTAATTAATTAATTAATTTAATTATATAGTTTTTAAAATAATAACTTGGCAGGTTCATCTTAGATAGTAAATTGAATAAGTTCAATAATTCTAAGTTACCTTACACGTGGCTGACATGAAAATAATATTTTTATATGATAACTTTAAGTGATACAAATACATAATTGCATAGTGATAAATTATTCATATTGTTGCATAAAGAAAAATTCCATGCCATTTCATAAAGCAAATGATAACATCTGACTGACAGGGGCATAATAATTTTAATCCCAATAACATTCTAATGAACTTTTCCATACAGGTACTGAGACAGTAGCCTTATTATGTGAGCATTGTAATAGAATGGCACACCACAGTTTAGGAGTTTAGAGATAGTGTTTCTATGCCATATCTAACTTCACAAGGAGTGGGACTTCAGGCTGATTGCTTACTTGTTCTGTGCCCTCATCTGTCAAAATAGAGATGCAAGCCACCTACCTGCAGTGGCAGGCCATTTTAAAGAATGAATGACATGGTGGTTAAGGCACTGGACTCCCATGTGGTTGACCGCAGTTTGAGTCTTGGACCCAGTGACTTGAAACTCAGGCCAGGCCGGGCACATGTGCGTGTGTGCCCAAAATCCCAGGAGAAGAATGGAGGAGAAGGGATTGTGATGTGGCCATCCCTCCAGGGGGTGTTTTGTCACTTTCCCTCTTACTGTCTTTCTCTGGTAAGCACATGTGCCCTACTGAAAAAAAACTTAAATAAAAAACAAAAAAGAATGAATGAATGAGTTGTTAAGCACTGTAAGGTGCTACAAGTGTGATGGTGTTACAAGTGCTAGCACAGCATCCATCAAAGCACCAGTCTGTTTTGCTAAGCTCCCATCTCTTTCAGTATTCATAGTAATATACAGGCTGGCTTAATGTGGGTTCTAGAAAGAATAGTATATTTAGTGTCATAGCATAAATGTATTTGAAGAGAATAATAAAATCAGAGTAAAGCATTGATGCTCAAATCTTTCTCTTGTTTTTAATGAGCAGACATCAAAAGTTTGTGAGGCAGGCCCCATAGCCTAGTGGTTAAGTGAACTGGATCCCACATGTCCAACCACAGTTTGAATTCCTACCATGGCAGCTTGAAAACCACACCAGGCACATGAATCTGAGTGTCCCCAGTCCCTCCCTACAGGATGGAGAAATAGAGGAGAAGGAATTGAAATGTAACAATGACCTATTGAGGGAGTGTATTATCTCTTTATCTGTTTCTCTGTCTCTCTCTGGTAAGTGCATGCACCCTTTGGCAATTTTTTCAAAAAAGCTCAAGAAAAAATAAAATTAAAGTATGAGTTTATTCTGATGCAAACAAACAACAAAAAAACTGAAATCTGGGCAAGCTGGGAGTATGGTGGTTATGGCTGCTGGATTCACATGGCTGACCATGCAGTTGGAGTTCAGGACCTGGTGATCCTGAAAAACATGGCGGGCACATGTACATATGTGCCCAAAATTCTGAAAGTAGAAATGGAGAAGGGATTGTGAGTGACCATCCTCCATGAAGAGTGCTTCCTCTTTAGAATTTTTACTTCTTTATACAGTCTGTGAACATTATTAGCACTTAAAATACATAAGGAATATCAGTAAGTGTTTAAAATAACTGCTATGTTTTAGATTTTAACAGAGATATCAGCTGGACAGGAAAGATACAGAAATGACTAAATATTTAGGACTGTGACCAGTATACATGAAAATGTATCCAATATTCCCTTTCATCCACTGGCAGACACTCATATACCAGAAGGATTAATGCAAGAAGTTGTTTAGCCTTATAAGCTCCAATTTATGGAGGGAAGATAGAAGAATACGACATTATTCTGGGTAAGTATAAGGTATAGTAGTCATAGCTATTCTTTATCTCTGAAGTGTGACAAAGTCTGAATTCCAGGTTTGGTCATTTCAAGTGTTTCATCAAGCTGTAACTTAACCTCCAGGATTTATCTCTTTGCTTTTAAAGGATTATTCATTAAACCAAGGGCCTACAGCCATTCTGGAATAATCAGGACACATCACACATCGTGCATAATACCAAGTTTTTTCTAAGTCCTTTCTACTGTATTGTGTTACCAACTCTACAACAATCCTACAAGCATGTATCAATGATCTCACATTGTTAAAAAAAGTTAAACCACAGAGATATTAAAAGTGTGTCCTAAAATAAACAAACTATGTTATGTTTTTGTGATGGGTATTTGTTGCTTTTTTTCACTTAGCAAGATGCAAAACCAAAAAGAGCAGAGATAAAGGGAAGTAGGCAGTCAAACTCATTACTGTGCTTTGTAGCGATAGATGGCAAAACTGAATCCCCACCAATTTCTGAACTATTAAAACTTACTTTGGTATAGGTTGCCAGGCTATGAAGAAGCCTAGTAGAATTGATATATGAAGAGCAATTATTTATTTGTTCCTCATTTTGGCAAATTCTAATTAAAGAGGGAAAACCTAAACCAACCTTGATGTTTGGTAACTGAATTTAATTTGAAACAAACATGGTGTATTGAAAAAATATATGCAGTCTTCTTAGGGAAATTAGTTGAATTATTTTTGGTTCCTATCATGTAGGATTAAATTCAGGTTTTGTAGAAACTTATACAGTCAGGAGTCCTAAAGAAAAATAATATAATATTGCAAATACTAAATTAGCTATATGTAAATATTTATTGAGAATTTATTAAAAAAAGTCACAATAACCAAGTCTTTGTAAGGTTACAAATACAATAAGCATTAGAAAGCTAGAAAAAAGTATAATAGTTTCACTATTGTCTGTCCTTAATTTTTCCTGTGTACTCTTTTATATTACATTAATTTTGTAACATTTTCTATAGAGAAAATGGAAGATAAATTAGTCTTTGCTTTAACATAATTGAACAAGAATTTTTTTGCTGGCCTAGAAAAGTTTCTTTTAACTCTACAAATCATTGTTGATAATATGTGAAGAACTTCAAAAAGTTTATGAAAAAATCTAATTAAAATTCTCCTTCTCCTCATATATATACATATATATATATATATATATATATATATATTTTTTTTTTTTTTTAATTTTCCATGACCTTTTTGAAGACCACGTGTATTATTCAGGATTTATGACCAATCTATGGAAACATTTTAATCAAATGCCTTATAAGACCTTAATGTTTTGGGTTATTTCAAGATTTCTTATGTAGGGACTAATCCTAAATGCTCTTTGAGTGAGCCTGATGGATGATAATCAAAGGACCTTTGGCCTTGTCCTTCTGAGTCAAGGAGAAGTCATCTCCGCATCCAGACGTTTGATAATTGCTGATCTGTGCACTGGAGTGATGGTGTGCCACAGAAATGGATCCTACTGAACCCAAACTAAAAGGAGTCTCAACTTCCCTTTAACCAGATTCAAAATGTGTTTGTGGTTGCTCCAATAACCCCAATACTGGAGGAAGTCAGGATGGAAAGAGACAGAAGGCTTAACCAATTTTGGTTAAAATGTCTTACTGTTGCTAATTCCACAGGAAGTACTGTATTATATAACCTTGTGAACATTGCTAGGGTGCTTTTGATGGAGAAGCCTGTAGAAGTAAAAGGTTCAGTCATGGCAAAGTATATGTGCCAAATTTAACAAACTAATGACTACAGATTTATGTGAAATTTAGAATACTAATGTAGATAGAATCAAAGATAGATCCCCAAAGGCATCCTTTTGTCATGCTATAATTAATGGTGAGTTGATTCGAGTAGTAGTATGTGTACTGTAGCAACATGAAGCATGAATAGCAATGCTGCTAAGACTAAGAAAATATTTTTATTAAACGACACGATTTTTTTGCAAGTCTATTTGATTCTAGGATTAGGATAAGTTCCCCAAATTTAACAGTGTTCTCGAAAGCATTACTTATAGCTGAGGTTGAAGAGCAACTAGCTGATTTTTTTTTTTTTTTAATAGATATTTTTCCTATAGGGCATGTGCGCTCACTGGAAATACAGAAAAAGACTAGAGATAAAGAGAGAAATCAGTCTCCGGGGTAATATCCTCACTGCAGTCCCTTCTTCTCTTGGGATTTTGGGCACACATGTACCTGCACCCAGTGGAAGTTTCAAGCCGCTGGGTCCAGGACTAGAACGACAGAAAACCACTTGGGAGTCTAGCACGACAATCATTACGTGACCTGCTAGCCCTACGAATAGCTGATTAACTACTAAAAATGCTTAAGTGTTTGAGTCAAATAATGAGAAACCCGATCATTTTTCTTAATTCAAAGGTAATCTTGAAATAGTAAAACAACAACAAGATGCACAGAAACTATCAAAGAACTGCCTATATAAACAATATTGTTTATGGACCTCTGAGAAAGAAAGGACATGTACTACTGGGTTTGTGATCTCCTGTTTGGTTGTCATTTATTAAGCAATGGCTTCCATAAGATGGAAAATGTGAAGTGTTTAATAGCACAGTGACCTGAGAACCACTATCCAAAAGATTTTGCTTATTGTTTTGTATGGCATGAATATATACCAAAAAAGGAAAAAAAGAAAAGATCAGATGATTATTTTTTTGAAATAACCTTTTCATTTTATACCCATATATGTGCTAAAATCTTAAAGGTCATTACTACTCACCACTCTTAACTTTTCTGTGTTGTTCTTTTTTTGCTCATTAATAGAACAGTGAGCAGGTAAGATAGTTAAGTACTGATCACGCAATTTACCCTTTCATGATTTTCCTATTTTGACTTATCTCCCTCTAAATGTCTGTCATTTTCTCTCTGCTGTATCTCAGGCACTATGTGCTTCCTCTGGAGACCTTATGATGCAGAGATTGAAGCAGGCCAGCAGGACGGTAGCATTTTGAAATTAAGAAAGGCCTCTAATGGGGACAATCTGACCAAGTGCTGAGTCATAGGGAGGGAGGTCTGTTCAATAAAAGGTCAGATGAGAAACTAGGAGTGGGTATTTGAAGGAATCAGGATAGTAACTCTGGGGAAAGCGATAGACTCTAATTCATTATAGTGAGGAATGATTTGCGCTGCTGTGTCTTGTACCAATAGATGCTGAGATTGTATTGAGCTTTTTGAGAGAGTTTGATGGTACTGGCTGACTGGTAACTGGTTACAGAAACAGACTTCCTTCTTCCCCAGCCTCTACCTCTTGTTTTATTGACCAGCTGGATTTAGCTGGCTGATAACAAGATGGCTCCAACTTTGGAATCAGGTAGACCAGGTCCTGAATCTCCCAGACCCTAACCAAAGGCACGTTACCTCACATCTCCAATGTTCTGTTTGTGTGTTGGTTAAACTCTGCTTCAAAGTGGATAAAATAAGAATGAATGTGTCTGACGTAATGCTTCCTAGTAGCAAGTGTCACCTGGGGAATGAATGAATGAAGGAGGTTATAAACTCCTTCATTTGATTTATTTGCTTCTGCTTTTGTGATAAAAGTCATGTTGAATACATTGATCTGTGACACAGTACCATTTGTTATGAGATGGCAGTGACACTTACTCATAGTAGCTCTGCAGGTATTATGGGATATTCCACAAGTTTCTCCTGTATAAATTCAAGTGAATATAGTCTTTATCAGGTCAAAATGCTAAAGCAAAACTTTCTTTCTCCCCTCTTTTTTCTCTTTCACTTCTTTCTCTCCATTTTTTTTTTTTTTGAGAAAGGAAGAAATGATATGGAAAACTTCCCACAATTAGTAAAGCAGTTAGATTTTATTATATTTTATTTGCCAAGACCCTGGACTTAAGAAAGGAGTGTTGTTCCATCAGTTTATTTTCCCCTTTAGTTGCCAGGGGTAACATAACGTGAGAAACAAGTAGGAAATCATTGGGGCACAGGCTTGCTGTCATCGCCTGAATCTTCTTTCCATGCCACATGTTTACAAACAGGCTGTGTTCCCCTGGACAAAGGCAGACACAGACACACACCGACTTCAAGGCTTTTCTTTGTGTGTGTGCAATGGTTTCATTGAAGAGCGCCTGCTGCCAGTTCTCAGACAATGCGGAGGGGTGGGGGAGAGTGTCTGCTACTGACTGGAGGCCAGCTTGGGCAGAAGGTTTAACTCTTTGGGCTCATACATATATATTTTTTAAAGATGAATAGATAGTCAAGAATAGAATTTGTTATGCAGAAGGAAACTTGATTCAATTGCCTTTAATCTGGCTGAGAAGATACCAAAATGTAATGTCAGTATCTTTGTTTTCTGGAGGTTAAACCTTGGGGTATTAGGTGAGGGAAGAGCCCCAGAGTGAGTGTGGTAATAAAGGATGGCTTTGTTCGATGTCTGCTAGCCCTGTGACCTTTTACTGCTACTTGTACAATGGTGGTCGCATTCTCCCTATGTCCTGCAACACTGTGTGATTTCAAATATTTGTAGGGTATCTTTAAATACATCCCTTAGCCCCTCCAGTTGAAGAGTCAAGAGCCATAGTGTGCATGCATGCACACACGCAAACCTACACCCCGGACTCTGCCTCAGTATTTTCCCTTTGCAGTGCAGACAGTTAATTAAATACTTATTAGAAGACTCTATGTAGGTGCTCCTAGGAGAGCAAATAAACTGCTTTCCCTTTATGAATACCATGCACCCCACAGAGGTACCTTCTGTGCTGCTAGGGCTTAATCCTCAGCAATTGTAAAGCCTGGTGGGACTCAGAGTTTAGAGGATTAGCAATTCAGTCTTTTCTAAAACTCACCTAACATACTGCCTTTCTAGTATTCTCAGAGGGGGATAGAAAGTCTGCACACAGTGCTTCTAGATTCAGGGCAGAAGTAGAGGTTGGTTCCCTTCAGTATCAGGCTGGGGAAGTAGAGGCAGGCAACTGTAGGAGAAGATACTACTTGGGTGGCCTTATGTGCAACTGGAAGCAGCTTCTAAAAAGGCATTTCAGGGACAACAAAAAAGAAATGAAATACTTTCCCCTGCTGCCTACAGCTGAGCAATTCCTTTAGTTGACAACTTTATCTTCAATGCATGTATTTATTCAGCAAACATTTACTGACCGTGGACATGTGCCAGGCACTGCCCTCAACACTGAGGACAGAGTAAAGCAGACAAGGTCTCAGTTCTAAAGAAACAGAATCCGAATCTAATGATTTAAGCAGGAAAGAACTTATTTATTTATTTATTTATTTAGTCAACAATATCTTACTGTGAGTGAACATAGCTTTGAGAAAGGTTTAGGACTGATGTAAGAGAAATTTAAGAAATAGGTTCTGTAATCATCACTTGGTATTTGTGGTGTGTATATATGTGTGTATGAATGTTAGTGTGTGCATGTTTATGGAAAGATGAGATTTGGGGTTTAGAGGTAAATCTTTCCTTACTTTTCATTCTTATCTGATGAGAACCAACATAATAGAAAAGGTTGACTCTGGACTTCAGTGAGATCGAGCAGAGAACACTGAAGATGGCAAAATTAAATAGATGTCTAAAGTTCAGACACTTTTGAAAGGAAATGTAAGACTCCCAGTGAGAAAAACAGCAAGAGATACATTTGCTTCACTCTTACTCTCAAATCAAGCCTTATCAATCCCTTCTATCAGGAATCAGGAATCAGGTACGTAATTTATAAGGGGAGTTCAAACAGTTCATGGAAAAATGAAATTAAAGTGTGAGTTTACTTTGGTCTAAAAAATTTGAAATCCCTGCATACATTTTTCATAATATTTGTTTCCCCATGACCTTTTGAAGACCCTTGTCTATCTCAGTTGGTTTGCATCTCAGGCTTGTCGTTTCTTGAGTAAGAAGTAAAAACCTAGCAGAAAGCCTTAAAATTATAAGTATCAGAGATTCCAGAGGAGTTCATTTAACCCTGGCTTTGTTACTCCCCTTCACTCTCATAAACTGTACACACATATTAAGTAGTGAAGAAAATTCTTTATTTTTCAATGTAGGACTAAAGTATTTTTATCCAATTATTTTATATTAAATTTTTTTCAAAGAACTTATAAATTGAATATTTAGCTAAGAATAATATTTTTGAGTAAAGATAACTAATAGATTATATAGGTTACTGACATTTTAGAACATAAACAATGGACTTTAACCACTGAAATTTTAGGTCAGAACTAAGGAGCATCAATTCTTCTTTTACACTTATGTTCTGGGTCTGTACATTGCATTTTGTCATTTCATCAAATAGGGGCTTGAATTGCTTTTTATTTTATTTATATTTTATAACTCTTGAAGATGGAAATACCCATTATAGAGATTTTATGTATTATAAACCTGCAGTCATCATTTCTCCTTCCTTTGCACTCTACATCCCTTTTCGTACTCAGAAAATTGCTCATATAATTTGAGTTCATAAATGAAAAAATTTCTCGTGAAGCCCATCTGAAGATAGGACAATTAACTAGATCTACAGAAATGAAAGATTTTTCTAAGTTAAATTTCCTGGTTTATAATCTTTAATCCCAGACATTTTAGCCAAGCATAATTACCTGAATCATGTAACTATGATCCGCCAAACGTATCACATGAACATTAATGAAATCCAATCCATGTTTCAGCAATCAGTTCTTTAGGAATGCAAAAAATATGTAGTGTATAAATTTTCCAGCTGTTCTCTTTTGGAATTAGTGAGTATAAAAGAAAATAAAGCATCATTGTAGAACATGAAGGCTTTGGCTATGAAGAAGCAATTTATGAGAATTAAGTGAACAGATGAATAGAATATGAGCCAACCTTTTGTGTTCCAAAGAAAATGCCTTGGAGAGGGTAGGAATAAAGAATACTCATGGATTGGAAAAATCCAAAAGGATGCAATCTTCACAATTTCAGTAACAATGCACAGGTTTTTATGTTGGCTTGTAATTTCTCTGCAGATGTTATGTTGAAAATTTGGACTTATATCTTAGCATTTAACACACATCTTCTATCTAATCACTGGGACACGGTTAGGGGAGGCCAGCTGGAAATAGCTTCTGGAACTGGATCTGTATGTTTTCCCAAGGTGAAATAATTTTTTTGTTTTGGTATAGGAAAGGTCTTTTGTAAGTCAACCCCTATAGTCAAATTATGGTATAAATCTACTTTAGCATTCTCCTGGGAAGCAGGAGAGCAAGCAGATTTAAGTTGACATGCTGTTTCCTCTACCTTCACCTGACATTTACAGACTTCAGCTCATTGAGTTTATGGTTGGATTCAAGTAAATCCAAAATCATACAAGCAGTTGTTTGCTGCACACATATAAAATAGTTTGCACATTTTTTGTGTGTGTTTTAGAACTTCAATGGAGAAAATTTATTACAGAATCATTTCCATTTATTGTACGGTGATTGGATATTAATTAAGGAAATCTAGTAAGGAACAAAAAATTGATAAGGGACACCAGCAGGTAATGTGGTGGTTCGGGCACTGGACTCCCACATAGCTGACTATAGTTTGAGTCCCAGATCTGGTGGTTTATTTTCTCACTTTCTCTCTCACTCTTTGCCTCTCTCTGGTGAGTGCACATTGCCCTGGAGCAAATTAAAAATAATAACAACTACAATAAAAAACCTAAATAAATAATTATTTAAAACAATGGATAGGAAATATTTATTTTCTGAAAGGAAATGCTATCTTCTTACAAATGCATGGCCTGTCTGTGCATGTGGAGTTCTGATCAACAGTTTCACCACGGGTCTTGATCACATCCTCTGTTGTTGTTGCAACTTCACTTCACATCCATTAATATTACTTACTGGTGTGATAAATAACAAAACCACCACAACAAGGAAAATAAAAACATATGAACAACCAAAGAAACACTGTCAGGATTTTTGCTCCCAAGTTGGTAAATTGAAGTCTTGAGTTTCAGCCTTCTCATCTATTAACCGTGGAGCCATAGGTGAGGTTTTTCATATCCGTTTTCTCACTTTATAGAACAGAGGAAGATGGGTTACTATTAGCTATTCTTTGTAGCCCAAAGGAGACTCTGAACTTTTTATATCATCAATGAGAAGAAGCCTTAAAAGCAAATCAGTATATAAAGTACTTATTAAATATTTTTTGTTTCATGTAGTTAGTAGAAGAAAGTATCTTTACAATTTGAAATATTAGTGCCATATTGCTCTTTTTAGTATAACACTATTCCCTGATACTAATTAAGTCATTTACTGTCAGCATTTTACAATATATTTCCAAAGTAGAAGACAATTAGAGTGTATTATACCATTTCAGAAACCCATTACTATGTTTTAAGTGTCATTTGAATTATTTTTGGTTTGGTTTAAACATGTTTACATTGGGTGTTCCTTCTCAGTCTAAAAATCCCCCTTCATATGGAAGCTTTTATGAAAAAGCTATATGTAACATTTGCATTTTTATGTAGAAAATTCTTTCATCTTTGGCAACACATAAAGCTCACCATAACTCTGATAGAGTAGACAGTCAACAGTTACTGTTGGCTGAACCTTGTCTTTCCCCCTACCCCCCAAAAAGATATGTTGAATTCCTAATCCCTAGTTTCTCAGAAAGTCTTTATTTTGAACTAGAGTCATTGTAGATGTAAGCTACTTAATCTAATATGACTTGTGTCCTTATAAGAAGATGGCCAATGTTGGAAAAAAATGCATGTATTAATGACAAAATAGACACTTTTTTTGCCGTATATTTCATTTAGCTTGGCTCTTTTTAAGATGGACTCCAGATTCAGAATTACATCCTTGTGTCAAATTTTTTATCTTCATACTGCTGTGGTGTCTGTCAGGGAGACAAGTTTTAAGTGTAGAGCAAAGTTCTCATCAGTTTCTGAATACAGAGAGATGTGATAAATCCATATCCTGTCTGAATATGCACTGTTGGGATCCAACATTCAAGAGCATGTGATGACTACAGCATTCCCTTTTAAATTAGATCTGAAGGAGGAGGTTTAATGACCCTGAGATATATAATAAAACTTTGTAAGACTCCAAGGGATAAGACATGCCCATCTTGGGCCAGCAGATGGCTTAGTGGTTATGTTGCTGGACTCCCACATGGCTGACCACAGTTTGTGTCCTGTACCTGGTGGCTTGAAAACCATGCAAGGCACATGTGTATGTGAGCCCAAAATCTCGAGAGGAGGATGGAGGAGAAGGGACTGAGGCATCGCCATCTTTTGCAGGATGACTTCTTGCTTTCTGTCTCTCCAGCGAGCACACGCCCCTAAGACAAAAATTTCTAAAAGAACAAAACAAACAAGCAAACAAAAAACGAAATGCCTGTCTTTAGTGAAGTGGGAGGTCAGTTATTAAGGGATATGTGATAAAAGAATTCAACCATGTGGGTTTTAGGAAAGAATAATTAAATAATTAGGAAAAAGTTTTATGTCTTTATGTATCCTGGAAACCATCTGTATATATCCAGAAATATATATATATACACATATATATATATATACACATACATATATGTGTGTGTATATATATATATGTTTGTGTGTGTGTGTGTGTATATATATATATACTTTATATTTATATGTGTGTGTGTGTGTGTGTGTGTGTATATATATATATATATACATATATATATATACATATATACACACTTTACTTTGAAGACCTTTATATTAGAGGGCCAGACTTCTTGACTTCTAATGTTGAATTCTTCAGACCTGTAATTCTCAAGTATTGATCACTTAAAGAATTATTTGGAAAGTATCTCAAAAATATAGAAAATGGGGCACTTTTAAAGTAGGGCCCAAGAAGCTAAATTTTAAATGTTTTTTTAAAAGTTCTTGAGTACCTTAAATTACTAAAACTGTAGTCTCAGGGAAAATAAATTAGTCACTCAGCTGGAGTCTGAGGAAATAGTCCTGGTGAAATAATAATAATTATTAATTAATTTGCCAGAGGGCACATGCATTCTGGGGGGAGGCAGGAGGAGAAGAGAAAGAGAAAATACCCCTCATGGGGATGGTGACATCATCACAGTCCCTTTTCCTCCATTGCTATCTCCTTTGGGGTCTCTCTCTGGGCACACACCCACATGCACCCAGTGTGTTTCCCAAGCCAGTGGGTCTGGGACTCAGACTGCAAAGTCAGCCATGTAGGACTTGACGCCTTCACCACCATGCCACTGGCTGGCCCAAGAAATTAAGTTTTAAAGGATATGAGAAGAGAAGAAAAAAGAAAACCTACATTATCTGTTTTACCAACCTTGAAGCTTGAATTGAAATGTAGAGTAACATTTGTTCACCCATTGATTATAAATCTTTAAAATCTTTTGTCAAAACACAGAAACATAAAAGTGAAAGAGATTAGTGCCAGACCAGCTGGTGATGTGTTGGTTAAGGTGGCTAGATCCCACGTGGCCAGCTCCACGGTTTGAGTCCAGAACTCAGAGGCTTGGGAGGCACTCTAGGTGCATGTAGTTGCGTGCCCAAAGTCCTGAAAGGGGGGAGAAATGGAGAAGAGATTGCCCCATGGGGCAATCTTTCTGTTTCTCTCTGTTTCTGGTGAGCACATGTGTACTCAGGTAAATTAAAAGAAAAAATTAGTGCCTTAAATTGTGACGGGTTCATTTTCTGAGCAGAGTTGCTGTGGACAATGTAGATTGATTGTGGGTAATTAGAAAGGTCATTTTAAATACCCCTCTAGAAATGAGCCTTTTAGTATTCTCTAAACATGGCTCATGGCTCAGTTGGTAAAACTGGATTTAAACAGCACATGCTTCTTGTCTCCCACTCACATTCCCTGCTTCCAGTATTCAGTTTGCCTCTAATTTTTCATCCCCGTGACATTCCATAATTTTAAAAACTGGGCACACATAAAAGACTTATGCAAGCATTAGGGCTTTTTTAGCAGAATTTTTTCTCTTTTGATTACACAGTGGGAGGATTTTCGCAGATGTTCAGCTCTTAACTCACTTACTTCTGGTTCCTTCTGAAATCTCATTGCTAATTCAACTGCACATTCATCTATTAACGTAAAGTCACTTCAATTTTCTAACAAAGAACACACTCTAAGGATTCTCCTTCTCATCTTACCAATACATTCCATCTTTCTATACTAGCTGAGTGCATGTTTATATGGAAACATACAGTAGAAGTTCTAATCCTGCTTTGGCTACTAATTAGTTGGATGTTCCAATTCAGGTTTTAAAGTCTCTATGCTGTAATTTCGCTGTCTGAAAAATGAGGAGTTTGCAATGAAGAGATTTTGAAGGTCCCACCCAGTGTTAAAAATCCGTGATCCTCAGATGAGAAATGAACAATATATTTTGGAATATCATACTTGAACTTTTAAAAATTATTTGCTTCATATTATGTGTACTTAAGAAAATATCAAAAACTCTATAGCAAGAAAGACAAATAGAGGATTTGATGATTTAATAGAGGGACTAGCTGGATGGCTATATGATAAAGCAAGTGTTATAAAATGTTAATGGTAGGTGGTAGGTGTGTCAAGGTACTCACTATAAAATTATTTCAATTTTTCTCTGCTTGAAAATGTTTACAATAAATTAATTTAAAATACTATCATTAGCAAACTTCTAAATGCTACAGCTACTCAAATTTGGGATTCCCTAAAAGAATCATACACACATTCTCTCAAACATATCTTCCCTATTTGGCCAACATAGCGAGTCATGATTTTATTCTTTAAGCTTTGCTCTGTCCTTCCAAATGATCTGGAACATTCCATGAAGATTTTTAGAGAATGTCAAATTCATTGCAGCTGCAAAACAGCTGCTGCCGTCAGCTCACAGTGGCACTTTGAAACGTGGCCTGAATTGATTAAAAACTTGTGACTTGACTATAAACTTTATTTTAGTGTTTTATGACACTGGGAATAATATGACAAACAATATTATATTGCTTGGTGATTTCTAGCATTTAAAAGGTTTTTTTAACACTCTATTTGAGCTTAGTTAATTTATATAATGCTTCCTCCTCTATTTTTTATGCCGTATGTATATCATTTAAGTTAAAGTGAGCTGAATCGAATAGTGTTTTGTGAATTGTAGGTAGCATTTTGTTGTTCTGAGTAAGAAGGCAGATGGAAGAAGCATTCTCTTTCTGGCTCCATAGACCATGGTGCAGCTCTGTCTCATGGAGGTTTTGAAGAATGGTCTTGTCTAGCCATCTTGATAATGCTTTAGATGTGATAGAAATGTTAGTATCTCAGGGCCAGCAGATGGTGTGGTGGTTAAGGCACTGGATTTCCACAGGGCCAAACTGTGGTTCGGGTTCATGACCCAGTGGCTTGAAAATCATACTGGGTGTGTGTCCATGAGAACTCAAAATCTTGAGAGGAGGATGGAAGAGAAGGGATTGCAGTGTGACCATCTTTCATGGTGGTGATTTCTCACTCACTCTTCACCAGTTGCCTTGACCTTCTCTCTTTCTCTAATATATCTGACTTGAGCTTGGAGCTTTGGTGCTCACTGTTCCTTCCTCCTGTAACCCTGCTGTCCCATTTAGCTGCACGTATCACTTCCTCACTTTTTTCCAGTCAGATATTTACTTGAATGTGCCGTCAGCAAGACCTTCCCTACCACTCCATGGAAAATTATATCCATAAGCACACACCATTGCTCAATACTTACTTCTTGTATTTCTCCTCAACCCACATTCAGGATTTGACTCATTCCTACTGTCTGTTTTACATCTTATCATGTAGACTATGAACTGAAGGAATACAAAAATTTGGTTTGTATTTTTTACTATCGGAGGGTAGTACTCAGCACAGTTCCATGAATTATTATCAGCATTATTATTATCAGCAGAATTATTATCAGCATTATTCCGTGAATGAATGCATTTGTTCAATTGAGAGTTGATCCTCTTTTGGTGAAGTATGGCCTTTATTTTCTCAAGTCTTTCAGAATGTCTACAAGCCAGAGAGAAAATGGAACAAATCTGTCACTCACTATGACTGGTCCCGAGTAAGTCATGCAAAGGCACATATAGCAGAAAAATGAAAATATAGTAATTAGTGATCACGATGTAATAATTTGCTAATGATGCTTCTATCACTATAGCCCTGATAATTTGCAAAAATTTTTGTATGTATATTTAATATGAGCTTCACTACACTCAGATTTGCAGAAAAAATGCATAGTCTGTCTTTGTAAATAAGAAAACAAGAATCCAGACAACTTAGCAATTTGTCTAGGGTTATATTACTAATATATAATGGAGCTAACATAAAGTCTAAGATATTCATATCTTGAAACTGAATAAATGTTTCTTTTATTTTTTCCACACAACATCAAATGGCATATTTTTAAAAAGAATTATTTATTTAATTTAATTTGTTGTTGTTATTATTATTATTATTATTATTTTGACCAGACAGAGACAGAGATAGAGAAAGGGAAAGGGAGAAAGCAAGCCTCCAGGTCTGGGGCTTGAACTGTGGTTGGCCATGTGGGAATCCAGCACCTTTAATCACCATGCCACCTGCTGGCTCCCAAATGGCATATTTTAACATCAGTGGGGGTTTTTTGGAGGTTTTTTTTGCTATAGGGTGCGTGTGCTTGCCAGAAAGACAGAGGGAGACAGAGAGACAGAAAGTGAGAAATCACCCCCCAGGGAGGATGGCCACACTGCAATCCCTTCTCCTCCATTCTCCTCTTGCGATCTTGGGCTCGCACACACACATGCCTGGCGTGAGTTTAAGCCACCGGGTCCAGGACTCGAACCACGGTCGACTACATGGGAGTCCAGCAACATAGCTATTATGCTAACTGCTGGTCCCAACATCAGTGTTTTAGTGACAGGAAAACTACAGCTTTCTGAATCAAGACTCAAATTGCCGTTAATAATAAGAGTTTAAGGGACCAGCAGTTAGTGTAATGGCTGTGTTGCCAGACTCCCATGTAGTCGACCGCGGTTTGAGTCCTGGACCCGGCGGCTTAAACTCACGCCGGGCGCATGTGCGTGCGTGTCCAAGATCCCGAGAGGAGAATGGAGGAGAGGGGATTGCTGCGTGGCCATCCCCCCTGGGGGGTGATTTCTCGCTTTCTATCTCTCTGTCTCTCTCTGTCTTTCTGGTGAGCGCACGTGCCCTATAGTAAAAACCTCTCAAAAGAAAATAATAATAAGAGTTTAATATCTGCTCTCGAACAGAATTGAACATCCCAGAGAGCAGAAATACATTTAAAATATTTCACTATTGGCATTGTTCTATATATAGAAAACATGGGGAAATATGTAGATATTGTGAAGGGTCCTTGGTGAACCTTTATATATTGTCATTTTGCTTTCAGGAACATTAAACAAGTATCCTAACTCTAGTAGAAAAATGAAGAATATTACCACATAAACATGCACATCACAAACATGATAGTTGAAAACAAAATAGCAAAAATGTACCACACAGAAGTTAAGCTAAACATGCTGAGTATACAGTTCCAGATTTTCTCACTATGAAGAGATTTCTTTTCTCCAAATTGAAAACATTTGAATAATTGTCAGGAAGAAGTAATGGCTTTGAAAGAAATAATTGGAGTCTTTTTTTTTATTCACTAATTATTCAGATCTTGGTTGGCGCTTCTCAGGATCAGAGCTTTGGCATGTGTTTGAACCTTGGCTTTTTGTCCCTGCCTCTGAAGTGTTTGGTCAGAATTTTCCATTGTAAATACTCAATGCAAGCATTATTAATCCCCTTAAGGATGAAATATAGAACACATATGAGTGATCAGGGGCGAACTTTTATATCCCTGTAGTCATTGTATAGAGTTATATACTTTATTACTTGTCTTTCTAAGTAACTTTCTTAAAAATGTGCTCTAATAGTGGCTCTTGTCTAATTTAGGTGTTTATGTTTATACCCCAACACAGTAAACAGTGGGGACCATAAAGAAGCAGAGTTACAGGGCAAGGGAAGAAACCATATACTTTGTATGTATTATTTTATAACTGGGAACAAAGCTTTAGTGTAGGGCTTTTTTTTTTAGCTGTCAGAAGGCGTATGTACTTGCCAGAGAAGATGGAAGAGAGACAGAAAGCAACTGCTCAATGGATATGGTCATGCTATAATCCCTTCTCCTTTTTTTTTTTCTGTTGGGATTTTGGCCAGGTGCATACACATGCACACGTGTACACACATGTGCACGTCACACACACACACACACCCCTGGCATACATTTTTCAAGCCTCTGGGGCCGGGATTCAAACCACGGTTGACCATGTGACATTCAGACTCCCTTAACCATTAGTCCACAGGGCCAGCCCTAGTGTGGCATTGATATTTGTATTTTATAGGTAGTAAGATGAGATTCAGAAATTAAGTTTTACGTAGGTACTAAGGGAAAGATACAAAGATTAACCTCCATTTCATCTCCAAAGTGAAACATCTTCTATTTATACCCTTTTGGATCTCATAGTCTGAAAATATCTGAGCAAACACCAAGCAACTTGGGAATTCTTGAAACACCCTAAAGCCATCTTGGCTATTGACTGTCTAGGGGAATAAATCTGATAATGAAGAATTTATTCATTTGAAAGCCAGAATCTGTCACATAAGCTAAAACACTTAGTGGGCTCTCTCATACCCATTCCTTTCCCCATCAGTCCCAAATCTATCACTTCAGCTTACACAGCAATGACTTTTAGTTTATTGCTTTCCAGCTATTTTTCCTCAGTTCTTTAGGTCAAAGATCTACTATTTAAAATAATTCCCTAGCAAGTGAATTACCAATCATTTCTAACCTGATAGAAATTTGTACCCAGATAAATCTTTTCCTTCAGTTCGTGAGGAATCATTAAACACCGACTAAGTTTTAGTCCCTGGGCCCATGTTCTGAGATACACAAGACTCTGATCTTGTCTTAGGAATGTAGTGTGAGGGCCTGCAGGTGGTGTAGTGGTGAAGGCATTGACTCTCCCATGGTCAACCACAGTGAATCCTGGACTTAGGGGCTTGAAATTCACTCCTGGCATGTGTGCCTATGTGTCGAAAATCCCAGAAGAATGGAAAAGAAGGGATTGTGGTGTAGCCACTCTCCCATCTCCGGGGCGGGGGAGGAGGGGGGCGGGGGGGGGGGGAAGGTTGTGATTTCTCACTTTCCCTCTCACTGTCTATCGGCAGTGAGTGCGTGCACCCTATGGCAAAAACCTAAAGGATAAAAAAGGGAACTATAGTGGGGTGAGAGATGAGAAAACAATTCAAGCACAGTGAGATAAGTTCATGGGACCTTAGGGAAGAAAACCAGAAATTCGTTATTTAACTCACTTTCAAAATGCCTGCATTAGTACCCATTTTTTAAAGGTCATTCCAAATGAATAAAATATAAGGTTTGAAGTATATAAATGGGGAAAGTCTGGTTGTCCTGAAAACTTTCCACTTCAAAATGAATCACGTGGAAGAATACAGATACTGCAGCCAACTCTAAATGAAAGAAAAGATGTATTAAAATAAAAAGGAAGTTTTCACAGCTAAGAGAAAGGATGTGCATTTTATGGTTTCAAAGTTCTTCCACTTTACAAGAGAACATAAGGAGGGATGTATCCATTGGATATATATGTAGAAAAACAGTGAATTGTTTTAACAGGAAGTTTGGCAGGCAGAATCTAGGAACGGAGGAGTCTACTGATTGCCTCTGGGAGTTGGCAGGAAGTGCAGGGGCTGAGGATAGGAATTAGAAGTATTTGATAGCTCAGAGGAGAACATGGGGGTGGGGGGCTCATGTAAACACAAGGGTCACAAAATAAAGGCAGGGCACGGGGCTCCCTGGTGGATGTAGGCAGGAACCCAGGCTGTGATCCAATGACAACAGGAGTACAAAGCACCTCCATCACTGGCGTAGTAACCTTGGCAGGACGCGTGGATCATACTATTACGCCCTCATTTCTCTCCTCTTGTCGGGGCGGATTTTATGTCTAAACCTCAGACAGAAGATATGATAGGAAGAAGAATTATGGGTCATGGAGTTTTAAAAAAAGAAGAAAGATTGCTTTGAGCCTGGTTCCCCCAACAGCTTCTTCCTTGCAGCTCAAATTTTGAGGTTAATGATATTTATTCATGTTTCTTAGGATTAGTACCTAAAATGTGAATTTTGACATCAGTATCCAAAGACAGTTTAAGGGCTTCTTTGTTTTTAATTGAAAACTGGTACAGGGATCAGATTTTTATTTTTTTGTTTTGTTTTTAAATTGTAAATTGAAAATTTTATAATTATAGACATGTATAGGGTACAACATAATGTTATAATTTATGAATATAATGTAGAATAATAAATTAAGCTAACATATCTATTACCTTAAACACTTTAAATTTTTGGCATTTAGAACATTTAAAATGTGCTCTTAGCAAATTTTGCAGTGTACAATACTCTTATTATTAACTATATTCACTATACTGTTTAGTAGAACTGAAAAAAAAAATTTCCTCCTTGGATTTTTTACCCTTTGACCATTGTCTTCTCATTCTCTCTGTCTCTTACTCTCTCTAACCACCATTCTGCTCTCTGCTTTTATGAGTTTGATTGTTCTAGATTCCACATAAAAGTGAGAAAATGTGGTATTTATCTTTCTGTACCTAAGTTATTTCACTTAAGATAATGTTCTCCAGTTTGATCCATGGTGTCAAAAATGACAGAGTTTACTTCATTTTTAGAACTGAATATTATTACTTTAAAAATTTACTTATTAATTTATTATTTTTATTAATATGTTTGTTTTTAAAAATTTGATGAGAAAGAAAGAGAGATAGAAAGAGATGGAAAGTGAGAGAGAAAGCTGCCAGGTCTGAGATTTGAACCATGGTTGGCCATGTGGGAGTCCAGTGCCTTAATCACTACACCACCTGCCGGTCCTATTCCTTAAAAAAATAAAATAAAATAAAAAATAATGGTCAGAAATGGATGTACTCTAAGGTAATCAAATTAAAGCTTTACTGTCTCTCATTTGAATTGATCCTTGCAAGGCCATGCACTTGATGTTGCATTTGAAATTTTAATTTCTTTTCCAATTATATAAAGAAAATTATTGATAAAACTGTTATAAAGGAATCACATGAACTATGTGGTTCATAACAGCATTCTTGTCAGATCTTGTAGGCAGAACACTTTTTGTGAGCTCAATGGAAGCCAAATATCTATATTCAAAGTAAAGGGGACGTGCAATTTCAATACGTTTCAGCACAACCGGAGGACTGAAAAAAGCATATTTTCATGTATTTCATAAAGAAACCTGACCAATTCTGAAATGCTGTAAACTGTCATTAAACAGGAATAAACACTTTGCTTGCTCAGATACATGAGGAAAATTCCCATTGATATTTGTTGGCCTCTGATGATTTGGCATTTAATGCCCTGGAAAAAATTATCTTAGCATACAAGCAAGTAGAAGGAGAAATACATATTTTTATGTAAGTCAGGCTAAAAATACTTATTTTGATACTTTCATTATCTTTTATTTTAGTTTTACTGAATACAATAGCTGATTTCATTAGATACTCAAGTAGGTAAGATACTTTGAGCTGCTTGCAGGTAGTAGGACATGCAAATGTAAGTGAGTAATTCATAAAGGTATTTGTGATTTCACACAATAGGGTGCCAGACAAGGTAGAAAGGTCAGCAACAGAGATCTGGTTCTTTGATGTCATCTTCATTTTTTTTTTTTTTTTAATTGCCAGAGGTTACATGCACTTTCCAGAGAGAGCAAGAATGGAATGTTGTCACACTACAATCCCTTCTTTTCCATTTCTCCATCCTGTCAGGATTTTGAGCATATACACAGCATGTTTTTCAAGCTGCTGGGCCAGGACTGGAACTGTGATGGGCTGTGGATTCCGGATTCCTTTAACCACCAGGCTATGGGGTCAGTGCACCATCACCATTTTTCTTCATTTTCTTTTTTTTTTCCATCTGAATTCCCGGCTACCCTCAGTATTTCAGTATCATCACCCATTGTGATCTTAATCTGTGATAGTTCCATAAGGCACAGGTAGGCATGACCACCCCAGTGCAGGAGAAAGAGGCGATCCCCTCTCTGGGTTTCTGTTTCTGTTAGTAAGGAAAGCTTATCCCAAGGTCCCAGTTGGTCAGCATTGGTTACATGTCTTGCCATAACAACAAGTTTTCCCAGTGGGCAGTGCCTGGCATTTTTAACCTCTTAAATGGGAGATAGAATAGGCAAGGAACGAGTTAGGGGAGGTAGGAAGGTGGAGGTAGGATAAGCAACCAAAGGATGCTTAGCCTTTATTCAGTTGGGAAATTAAAGATTTATTAGCTGAATCTTGGTATGTGGGGATTAGATCTTTATTTCTTCTGATGTTTGGGGTGTATCCTATGCTTGTCAATACATCTGCATTCCCATAATCTCTACATTATATTTTTTGGCCTTATCATCTAACAGTTTCAGTGGCCACAAATTTTTCTCCAGAGTCTGAACATTTTCAGGTATTTTTATATTGATTAAAGTCCTTCACAGTTACAGATTTGGGCCAAGCTATAACAGATCCACTTAACTGTGAAGATTTTATATCCCAACAAAAGCCAAGATAGTGCGCTGCTGGGCTCAACAGCACAACATGCCAACTGTTCTGCACACAATTGCTTGGGTACCTGCCAGGACAATTGACAGTCCCTGTTGCTAGTCCAAACTCTAAACTGCTTCCTAGAAAAGGTCACAACAGGTCATAGGATATTCTGGAAAAACTTCCCTGATTGGATTTATTGGCAGTATCAGACTAGCTCAGCCCCCAGGTGTGGTGTTTCACTGGCATCTCTAAAGACCCATGTATTTGAAATGTCTAGACACTGCTCCTGCATCTCCAGGTCTAGCTGGGTCTCCTGCTTCCACCAGGAAACTTCCCCTCAGAATAGTAGCCCTCACTCAGTTCCCATTCTTCTGAAGTTATATAATACTCTGTCAATATTACTCATGAACTATTTCATCCTATACCATTGTGTAACACCTCTTGTCAGTTGTCTTACACTCACTGACTTATTTTGTTCTTTCTCTTTCTACATAATAAAAACTTCCAGACCAAAGCCCATCGTGTTATGCTCTTCACCATTTACCATCCAGGTACCTTTATGTAGATATTACATGAGTGAATGTCAGTTGCAGAAAAAGATAATGTAATGAAAATGCTTTACAGAATAATACAATAATACAAGACTACTGAGGATAACTCCAAAAACACTATTGAAGCAATAAGTTGCTACCTACCTAGTGTGCTCAGCAGGGGTGTGGTAGTGTATATAAGTGAGCAGGACCCCCGTTTGTGAGGAGCTTACAACCTAGTGACAAAGAAATACCCTAAATAAACAATCATGTATAAACTGTAAAAATTAAAACTGAGATAAGTGCTGTCTGGGACAGGAGCATTTACCATGGGTTGTACAAAGGGACCTAACCTAAACAGAAGTTGAGCAATGGGTCCTTGAGCAGGGACTACCTTTCCTGACACCTGCAGTGTGAGCGTGAGAGGAGTACATAGAGATAACATGTTCACATGCAAATGTAAAGTTGTGGCTGGGATAGAAAGCAAAGTGGATGAAAGAGAATGAAGCTGGGAGGAAGGTGGACAAGAGTCAGCTATCCATCAGTAAAATCTGTTCTCCCTTCCATAATGACAGTGTATAATTGCCTAGGTGGAGCTACATTTCCCAGTCTCCTTTGCTTTCACTGTGGCCATGTGACTGGTTTCTTTACCATGGAATGTGAGTGGATGTGCCATCACTATGGCCCAGACAGGATTTCAAGACTGCAGGTTTGCTTGCTCAGACACTAACCTTCCATCCCGAGGACTCCAGTAGTGGGAACAGTGGGAGCTGGGAACTGTGTGATGAAGATAGCTGTACTACCTCCAGTCTTAGACCTTCAATAACTGCACACAAAGGACCATCTTCCAGCCTAGAGCCCCATGCTGGACTGTTACAGTGGGAAAAAAAAAAAAATCAACTTCTCTTAAGTCATTGAATTTTGAAGGAATCAACCTTGCTTATCTCATGAATACTAGAAATTTTGTTTTTTTATACAATATGTAATAAGTCATTTAAATCTTTTAAGCAGAAAAATGTATAATACATCAATATTTTGAAAAAAAAATACCTTATATGGAAAGTGGAAGTTATGTTAGATGGTACAGGAAAGAGAATTAACAAAAAAATTACAAAACAACAAAATGAAAACTTGTAGAAGTCCAGGTGAGAAAAGTTCAAGGCTGTGCAGACAGAAGTGGATGGATTCAGGAGCTCTAAGCTGATATTGACAGGATTTGGTAAGCTGTGGAATGTGCAGTGTTGAGAGGGAAGTATCTACAAGGCTGTACTTCTCTGTTTCTGGGCACTGGGTAATTGGTGGTGGCATGCTCTCAGAAAAGAAGCACAGAGGCAGGTCTAGAGTCAGCTTGGCACACTTGCACATGTCGATGCCCTGCTGTGTACACAGGGCACACCCTTCTTCTACAATAATGAAAGAGTTATACAGCCTTGAGAAGGTGCCGCCAGCATGCTAGAATGGCTAAGGGGTTGAAGCTGGAGTCAGACCAGCTCCTTAATTCACGTAGGCTGGTTGGTTGACTTTTTCATGATTTTTAGAGAGGTCTTTTGCTGTCAGACATGTGTGCTTGCTGGCGACACAGAGAGAGACAGAGAAAATGAGAAATCACCCCCTAGGGGGGAGGGCCACACTGTAATCCCTTCTTCATTCTCCTCTCAGAATTTTGGGCATGCATACACTCATGCCCAGCATGAGTTTAAAGCTGCTGGGTGTGGGACTCGAACTGCAGTTGGTCATGTGGGAGTCCAGCACTTTAACTAGTGTCCCACCTGCTGGCACTGGTTGTTCGACTTCTGATTCACTTTTTATCTGCAAAATAGGAGAAATAATGTATCTGCTACATTGGTTTGTAATGAAGATGAAAGCAAGACTACATATAAATGAATACATCTCGTTAGTAAGAACCCATTCATTGTCACTTAGGCAGCATAGTCACATATTCTTATATATTACCCAGGGTTGCAAGTGTTAATCACCATATCATGTGCTATTAAGGTTGAAAATATGAAGGGACTTAAAAGAGGTTATAAAAAAATGAAATTAAGGCATGAATTTATTTTGGTGCAAAGAAATTTTTAAATTTATGCATAGCTTCCTCATAACACTCATTTTCTAGGACCTTTTGAAGACTTCCTTGTATATATTTGGCTAAGATATTGTGAATTTTAGATACATGTTCTGTACAAATAATTTGGGGGGCCCGGTTTTGTCAGTGATCCAATTTCTTTCTACACTTATTTTGGCAAGTTTGTTTTCAATCCTGATTTTTAGATACGCACCAACTCTTGACCTGTTCTTATATGGCTCCACATTTAACCATCATGATGTGCATAATGTTCTTCCTAAACACCCTGGTATTCACTTGTTCCCATCAGCTCCAAACTCAGTACCTCTCCATACATGCTTTCTTTACCTAATTTCTTTCCTCTTTCAACTTTATTAATTTTCATAAATCCCTCATTCAGTTGGTCACTTTCTTTCTTTCTTTTTTAAGAGAGATTTTTGTTATAGGGCACATGTGCTCACCAGAACGACAGAGACAGACAGAGAGAAAGGATTGGCCACGCTGCAGTCCTTTCTCCTCCGTTATCCTCTTGGGATTTTGGGCATGCACACACACACACACACACACACTCACACACACTTGTGTGAGTGTGAAGCCACTGGTCAGGGACTCAAACTGCAGTCTGCCATGTGGGAGTCCCGGGACATAACCATTATGTCAACTGCTGATCCTTCAGTTGTTCACTCTTCAAATGAATTCTTAGTTGCCCTACGCTTTTTTTTTTTCTTTCTTTCTTTTTTTTTTTTTTTTTTTTTTTGCAAAGAGCTTTATACTAAGTATCTCATTCCCTATAATGCATCCCAATATTTTTCTGTTTTATGTAACATGGAATTTGCTTCTCCTTAATTCCTTTCAGAATGATTAAGAGAGAGTAGGGGGAGAAAAAATAATATAACAGCAACACACATGGTGAGAAAGCAAGGTCTCTATTAAAATTACACAGCTAAGTCCAAATATTGATAGTCCTTGGGGAATATTGTGATAAAATGTTTTAGAACTATCTACAGGAAAGTCTTCTGAGTTGTCAGCTGTGTGCTCCACAAAACAATTCCCCACTCTTTCCTTGGGGGAAAAATTGTTTTTACCAGGATCTTATATCCTAATACACATTCCCCCTTTTTGTTACATGCCATGTTAGCTAACATAGCTCAAAATGTCACCTTTAATTTTCATTCACCAACTTTTTATTTGATACCCAAAGTAGTGAATAAAAATATTAATGTAAGGATTATGACTACACAGTTAAACTATAATAAAATTTTACAGAGTTCCTCAAAGGACAGATGGAAAAGAACAGGATCTATATAGTTATGATTATCTGGATAAATATTTATTTTCATAATATCAGAATAATATCACATTTTCCTAGCACAGCAGTATGTGCTGACTAATAAATAAATTTTCAATTTTATTTTATGGATGTATTCTAGGATTCATGTTTGCCCTCTATGCTTGGGGTAGTATGATGTTTTATACCACTTACTAGTTTAGAAATGTACTTCAGTATTCTCAAAGGGTTGTTATGAGTATTACATGAAAATTTGCATAAAGCACTTGCTGGGTGAGTGACAGAGTAAGCTCTCTACATGTGTCAGTTATTTTATTAAAACTAAAATTCAAAGTTTTAGTCTTAGTCACTGAGGTTTCGCAGCATGCCTTTTGGTGGCCTATATGAACATAAGGCTCAAAAAAGCTTCATTATCTAACTAAATATCTAAATTACAAAAGATGTCAAAATGTTAGACCCTTAGCAAATAACACTTCACCCTTACTTAATGCTACTTAGCCCATTTTCTTTTTTGTCTTAAGTCTCGAGTACATAAAACTTAAAACTCTCCACATTTGGTAGGACTAGGTTATGGTGCCTCCTTGGGTTAGAAAACAACGAAATGAATTTTGAAGGCTTGGGGGACATATAGCAGAGAGACAGTGTCTTTGAAGAATATGTCAAATTGCCATCCTCAAGGAATCAGTGTGTGTGTATATATATATATATATATATATATTATATAATTTATATATATATATATATATATATAATTTATATATAATATATATATATATATTTTTTTTTTTTACTCCATTCATTCATCAATTCATTCAAACAAGTCTTTTCCAAAATGCAAACTATTAGTGAGACAGAATGAAGGAAGGGTTGTCCATGAGAAAAAAAGCCAAAGCTTCTGAAAACAAAGAAAACACTAAATCCCTTCAGAAAGAACTGAGATACAAACTTTATTACGAGTCAGGCATCCATTTCCCTGCTTAGAGTAAGGAAATCTTTTCTCCTAATTTCAAAGTGAGTTAGAAAGTGTTCTGACACAAGATGTCTATATCCAACCTTTCTTCCAGATTAGTTCTTTGCCAGTTAATATGAAATCCTGAAATAAATTCCTGTATATCATCACCTAGTTAGAAAGAAAACACTAACCATGGGACCTACATATAAGGAGATGAGTCAAAAAATAAAAAGCAAGAAGCAAAGAAAAATAACAACCATGAGAGAAACAGGAAATAGAAGATAATGAAAATAGTTCCTTCATAATAGACCTTAATTTTTTTTTTTTGAAGAGGTTTTTGCTATAGGGCACGTGCCCTCGCCAGACAGAGAGAGACAGGGAGATAGAAAGTGAGAAATCACCCCCCAGGGGGGATGGTCACGCTGCAATCCCTTCTCTTCTCAGGATCTTGGGCACGCACACGCACGCGCCCAGCGTGAGTTTAAGCCACTGGGTCTAGGACTCGAACTGTGGTCAACTATGTGGGAGTCCAGCGACATAGCCATTACGCTAACTGCTGGTCCCTAGATCTTAAATTTTTGACCGTACATTCCCTATGAACTTAAAGAACTGATTTTCTCTTTGAAATCAAAGCTTGAAAGGAAGATACCAATATTGAAAAATTAAGTCTATATACAAGTAGACTTCAAAAATTGGTGGAAAAATAAGAAAGCAAGTTCATTCTGGTGCAAAAAGAAAAAAAAAAAGGATTCAAAATCCATGCCTCATTTTTCATAATATGTATTTTCCATCATTATTTTGAAGATGCCTTGTACAGTAGAAGTGATAAAAACTGAATGTCAGGGCCCAGCAGATTGCATAATGGTTATGTCATTGGACTCAAACGTAGTCAATGGCAGTTTGAGTCCCAGACCTGGCAACTTAAAACTCATGCCGGGCGCGTGTGTGTGTGTGCGCCCAATATCCTGAGAAGGGAATGAAGGAGAATGGATTGTGGCATGGCTATCATCCCCAGGGGGATTATTTCTCATTTTCTGTCTCTCCAGGGAGTGCATGCACCCCATAGTAAAAATCTCTCTTAAAATAAAACAAAACAAAACAAAACAAAAATGAATGGCAGATCCTGTCAAAACAAATGCTGATACCAGTGGAGATGGCAAGAATGGAGGACCTTGGGTGATGATGTTAAGCTTTCCCAGTGCCAGGTGGTTTGGATAAACAAGAAATGGACTCAGCATAGCAGCTGATCCGATGTGCTGATGACCACGTTTGAGCTAACCCTGGATGCTCTCAGAATTGGTAAAACACTAGAGTCAGAGGTTGTCTGTTAGTAGTTGGTGATTCAAAACTAGTGAAATCGTGTTTATATTATGTCAATTTCTTACTAATGTAACATTTTAATTTGAAAGAGCCCAGCACTAAAATTCCAAACCCAACCATTGAATGTTACATATTAGTCTTATGAATATTTTATCATTTTAATTTTTTGTCTTCTGGTATTGGCGGGTCAAAATGTTCAAGCCCAACATAGTATCTCAGATTCAGGTATGAGTTACACACCTTTATTAGATTCTTGATGAGATTTTGGTTACTACTTTAAATGAATAAAAATGGCTCTAGGAATACAGTCAAGAAAGGGCTGTTTCCTACATGTCAGAAGAAAGCTTTCATTAAAAATCCTTATTGCAGGTTCTTCGCTTTATATTTTACTTACAGAAGAGGCACAACTCCTACGTGGCATTTGTATTTCTTAGAGAAAAACAAAGATTAGAGGTTTTTTCAAGTTCAATAGCAAACATTATAAGGAGCCAAAGATGTTGACTGGCAAAAATTCAAATGAATGTGAAAGTTATGTTAAGAGATACAGTAAGAGGATGTTAAATTACAGAGAAAGGCACGTTGTGTTTATTTTTTAACAACTGAGGTAGCATTTTAAGAAAGTGAAACATTCCGGTTATTTAAAAGTCTTTGGTGCACAACCTCCTTCACCATAGGGGTTATAGACTCTAGTCTCTTTTAAGTTCAAATACTTTTGATCTCTTGACTTCACTTTTTATTTAATTGTGTCTTTGAGAAAGGACCAGAGGAGCTGGAAGTTGTGCAATGATATTTAAGCAAAGTTGCTACACTGATACTTGCCCAGGCCACAGGTTGGGTATTGGAAGCCAGGAGACCAGGCGCCAAGTAGCTGGTGTTTGCTTATTGAATAAACAGGTTCATTCTAAAAGGCTCAATGCCTGTAACCTTAAGTTGTAAACTCAAACACATGCATCTGAAAATCTGAGTTTAAAATTTCTGATCCGGGGTTGATAATCTTGAATGTACACCAGGAAGTTATTTTGAAAATGCATGCAGTTTTATAATCTCGAATAGTCTTCTACTTTTTTGTATTCAAGAGTTTCCACATATACTCCAACTTGAAAAGGCAGCCTTGACTTTGAATTTCATGTCCCCTAGGTGGCTTTTACAAAAGCCCCTTTCTCATTAGCTCACAACCCTCTAGAACACACAGAAGCTCTCCCTGGAGGCTCGTTACATCTCAGAGGAGGACCAAGGACCACAGAATTTGCCAGATGTATTTAAAAGTAAAGAAAGTTCTGACCAGCAGATGGCGTAATGGTTACATTGCTGGACTCCCATGTAGTTAACCATGGTTTGAGTCCTGCCCCTGGCAGGTTAAAATTCACATTGGGTGCATGTGTGTGCATACTTAAAATCACAAGAGGAGAATGGAGGAGAAGGGATTGCTGTGTGTCCACACCCTTCTGGGGAGGGGGTTGATTTCTCATTTTCTGTCTCTTTTGTCTCTTTCTGCCTCTCCAGTGAGCAAGTGCATGCACCCTATAGCAAAAATCTCTCTCTCTCTAAAAAAGAAAATTATTTGTATGGAACTGATAGCTCACATTTGTAATTTTTGGTTCATTAGTCATGCAAAGCCTCTCTTTTCACAACCAATTTTATTGTTTTGCCACTTTTTAAAATTTGACTGTAACCTGTTATATAATTAAATACATTTTTTTTTTTTTTGCTTTAGTGTATGTTCACCAGAGAGAGAGAGACAGAGAGAAGAAAAGTGAGTTATCACCCTCCATGGGGAATGGGCATGCAGCAATCCATTCACCATTCTCCTCCTGAGATTTTGGGCATGCACATGCATGTACTTGGCATGATTTTCAAGTCACAGAGTCTGGGACTCAACCATGTTGGGCCATAATAGGAATTCAGCAACTTAACTACTATACCACCTGCTAGCCCCTATTTGTTTTCTTTTTAAGAAAAACATTCTGAAATGAAATAACTGGGCAAAGAACTCACATTTTTTTTTTTTTTTTTTTGGAGAGGTTTTTTCGCTATAGGGCGCGTGCGCTCGCCAGACAGACAGAGAGAGACATAGAGACAGAAAGCGAGAAATCACCCCCCAGGGGGGATGGTCACGCCGCAGTCCCTTCTCCTCCATTCTCCTCTCGGGATCTTGGGCACGCACGCACACGCGCCCGGCGTGAGTTGTAAGCCACCGGGTCCGAGATGCGAACCGCAGTCGACTACGTGGGAGTCCAGCGACATAGCCATTACGCTAACTGCTGGTTCCCAAGAACTCACATTTTCACATTAAAATATATATTATCAAACTTTTCTCCAGTTGGTACAAGTCTTACCCCAACCAATTTTCTATGAGTGTATTTATTTTCTCACACTCTTATTTGTAAATATTCTCAAAGTATCTCTTCTGTGTACTAGTTATTTGTGTTCTTTGCTTTTTCTATTAGAGCTATTCTACATTTTTCTTATTTATTTTTAGAAACTCTTGATACAAGATTAATTGGGTCTCACACAGATTAAAGTGTTTTCTTTGTTGTATGAGTTTCTGTTTGTTTGTAACTACTCTGTATAGGTTATGTTTGTGTGGTCAGCTCTATCATATTTTTGTTGATTGTTTCTTTCTGATGTTGATATCATGTTTAGAAAGTCTTTTCTTGGGGACCAGCAGTTGGCATAATGGCTATGTCACTGGACTCCCATGTTGTCGACTGCGGTTTGAGTCCCGGACCCGATGACTTAAACTCATGTCAGGTGCATGTGCGTGCATGCCCAAGATCCTGAGAGGAGAATGGAAAAGGGATTGCGGTGTAGCCATCCCCCCTGGGGGGTGATTTCTCATTTTCTGTCTCTCTGTCTCTCTCTGTCTTTCTGACAAGCACACGTACGCTATAGCAAAAACTTCTCCAAAAAAAGAAAACGAAAAAAAAAAGAAAGTCTTTTCTTATTCTTCAGAGTGTTAAAGAAAAAAAAAAAACTCTCACAACTTTAAACTTTACCCCTATTTCTTTACTTATTTTAAGACTTTTTATGAATGTTAGCAGAGAATAGCTGTTAAAAGGATTGTCTTACACAAATTTGGATTTGAATTCTACTCTGTAATTTTGATGTGTGTAATTTAAGCACATTATGCTTAAAATGGAAAGATGATTTCCAATTCTTCTTTTTTTAATTTTTTTAAATTTACATCTTTCTATTATTCTTTTTAAAAATATTATTTATTTTTAAAGAGAGGTTTTTGCTATAGGGCACGTGGGCTTGCCGGAAAAACAGAGAAAAGACAGAGACAGAAAGCAAGAAATCACCCCCCTGGGGGGATGGCCATGCTGCAATTCCATTCTCCATTTTCCTCTTGGAATCTTAGGAACTCACTCACATGCACCCAGCGTGAGAATAATCCTCTGGATCCAGTACTCGAACCATGGTTGATCACATGGGAGTCCAGCAATGTAACCATTATGCCATTTGCTGTTCCTCCTTTCTATTATTCTTTTTAGGAAAAGGTCTCACTGTTAAAATCTTCCTGCCTCAATCTGTCAGCAGGGGTTACAGGCATGTGCCACCATGACCAATTCTTTCCTAAGACAGGGTCTCACTGGGTTACTCACACCTGCCTCCACTTCCTGACACTCCTGCCTCAGCCTCTTGGCTCACTGGGATTTACAGGCACACTGAAACCAAGCAAAGACTCCTAAAAGAGCTAAATCCTCAGTTTCTCCTTTTTTTGAGGAAACATGGAACTTCTCCAAACTGAAACGTAGTAAGAGCTCAATTAAAAGTAGTTTCTGTCTAAGATTTTTGTAATACAAGCTACATTATATATATATATATATATTTTTTTTTTTTTGGAGAGGGTTTTTTTTTTTTTTTTTTTTTTTTTTTGCTATAGGGCGCGTGCGCTCGCCAGACAGACAGGGAGAGACAGAGAGATAGAAAGCAAGAAATCACCCCCCTAGGGGGGATGGCCACGCTGCAATCCCTTCTCCTCCATTCTCCTCTCGGGATCTTGGGCAAGCACGCACACGCGCCTGGCGTGAGTTTAAGCCACTGGGTCCGGGACTCGAACCGCGGTCGATTACGTGGGAGTCCAGCGACATAGCCATTACGCTAACTGCCGGTCCCAAGCTACATTATATTTTAATGATTCCAAGAAAAGTTTGGAACTCCATACTTCAGTTATGCTTACCTCAAGTCCAGAGCACTTTTTTTAATTTTTGTTTTTTGAGATATCTTTGCCTTAGAGAATGTGTGCTCACTGGAAAGAGAGAAAAAGACAGACAGTCAGAGGGAAAATGAGAAATCACCCCTAGAGAGGATGGCCATGCCGCAATCTCTTCTCCTCCGTTCTCCTGCTGGGATACTGGGCAAACACGCACATGCGCCTGACCTGAGTTTCAAGCCACCAGGTCCAGGTCTCAAACTGCAGTCAGTCACGTGGGAGTCCAGCAATGTAACCGTTATGCCATCTGCTGGCCCCAGAGCACTTTTTTTGATGTTTTACAGGAGGCGAAACTCACAAGTTGGAGATTGATTATCTTAGGCTCCTTATCAATAAAGCCCATAAGATGATTCATGTCCCCTTAAACCAATCATTGAGCTGATCATGCACTTGCCTTTCTTAATTTTGCCTTTAAAAATCCATGCTTGGAGCTCCTCAGGGAGTTCCTAGGGAGATCAGGCCTTTTCCGCATTAGCTGCCCACTCCCCCTTGCTTTGCAAATGGCAGTAACGCTGTACTTTTCTTCATCACACCTCGCGTGAACAGTTTGGTTTGTAACGTGTGGAAAACTTGGTTTGAGTATAGTAACAACATGCCTTTGTGCCATCCTTCAGTTTGGACCAGGAATTGAGCCAGACCTCCCCTGTGGTTGCAGTCTGAGCACAGCATCTTAGCAGTGTGAACCACTGCAGCTGACCCAGTGTATACTCTTCTTGTACGAGTATTAAAGGAAACAATATCTATGATGTGCTTAGAATATCATACTAGCCCAAAGTATTATGTAGATAAGTATTTTACTGTTATTATCCCTTGTATTTCAATATTTGAGTCAACTATAATTCTTTTTCTGATGCAAATCAGAGACCTCTTTGTATCATAAAAATGTTCTTGTCTCCAATCTGATACTACACTGTGTTATGCTTCAGGACAAAGTCTTTTTGTAAAAAAAAATTAATTATTTTTTGGAGAGGTTTTTGCTATAGGGCATGTGCACTTGCCAGAAAGACAGAGAGGCACAGAGAAAGAAAGCGAGAAATCACCTCCCAGCAGGGATGGCCATGCTGCACTCCCTTCTCCTCCATTCTCCTTTAGGGATCTTGGGCACGCACGCACACATGCCCAGCATGAGTTTAAGCCACCGGGTTCGGGACGCAAACCGCGGTCAACTACGTGGGAGTCCGGTGACACAGCCATTACACCAACTGCTGGTCCCAAGTCTTTAATTCCTTATCTTCTCACTAACAATTTTCACAGGCATTTACCCACTTGGAATAACCCTACCAAGATCATAGTGTAGTTCTGCATTCTTCACAAAGTGCTACTATAATAATTTCATCATCTCCTTCTCACCCCAAATCTCATGGAATGCTCTGAATTCTTCATTCTGGCGAGAACCGGCAATCGTTGCATTTTGTTACATGGCGAACTGCGTACCATGTGTCTATCCTGTTTCTCCGACATCAGATAGGCTTAACCTTTGTATTTATATGTTGCCAGTGTTAAATACCCTATATAGTACTTGAATGACTGAATGACTGAATGCAACAGAAATGGCTAAGTGAATGATGGAATTATACACATAATTTGGACACAGTGTCTTCTAAACATGCTAGTTTAATATTTCAACTTTAAGTAATTTTATATAAAGGGGAGAGTATGGTTTTCTAGGAGGGAAACTGAACTTTTCACTAGTTCAGTAGATTTCTTTTCTTTTTATTTTTTGAGTGATTTTTACTATAGGTACGTACACATACGTGAGAGAGAAATAGGCAGAAAGTGAGAAATCACCCTCCAGGGGGGTTGCCCGTGCCGCAATCCCTTCTCCTCCATTCTCCTCTTGGGATTTTGGGCATGCACGCACACATGCCTGGTGTGAGTTTTAAGACTTCGGCTCTGAAACTCAAACCACAGGCAACTATGTGCTCGAACTGCAGTCAACTCTGTGGGAGTCCAGCAATGTAATAATTACATCATCTGCTGGACCTGAATCAGTGAATTTTTAATGTTAGTATTCATCAGACTACTGATGGGTAGCTTTCTAAACCACATTGCAGACCCCACCCTCAGTTTCTGATTCTGATTCAGAGTTTCTGACCTGGATTACAATCTGATCATTTTTATTTCTAACAAGTTTCCAGGTAATGCCAGTGATGCTGATCCAATGCCCATACTGTGAGAAAAACTAAGCCAGAATAAATGATGGGTGCAAGTGCTGAGTTTGCTACTTTCCTCTGTGTAACAGAGCAAGACTCTTAAGTACTTAGCTTTAGTGTCATTATTTTAAAAATGAGCTTGATATTTTTAAGTTGCCGAGTTATAATGCTGTCATATATTAAAAATATCCAGGCACATATAGAGGTCACTAATCATATGAGCTTACTTCCTTTCATCCTGTCTGAGGAAGGGGCTAAAGCATTTTCTACTACAGTCCTTCCTTTTCCATGTCTCCATCAGTTCTAGAAATTTACACCATACTGTTCATTTATAAATGTGCCCAAGTTCAACAGCATATGCCCTGAGACCAAGATATTGGATAACAGAAGCAATAACACAGACCTCAGGCACAGAATTCATTACTCACAGCCAATGGCAGTTCTTAGTTTAGACTCCAGTCGTTTCCAGTTACAAATATCCCTTGCCCCAGCACAGGCTTCTGCTTCAAAACAACTCAGAGACTCGCTGCTCTCTGTTTTATCTCCTCACGTAGGAGCGATAGTGCTTAAAGTTACCCCCAATCTGATGCCATTCTGTCTCACTGCATCAAAGACACAAAGGAGCCCTATCTCAGCTCTGTGATGGCATTCTTTCACAGACCCTTTGCTTGGGGAAGAATGGAGCTAAGCTTGAATGATACAGCCTCACTTAGGAACTTGACCATTAGTAACATTAATTGCAAAAAAGAGAAGCGATCATGGAGTTAAAATTCTCCGATGAGAAATTTTCTTTTTTCAGTGGATGGATAAGATTGTATTGTCAAAGTGGTCTCCTTTAAAGTTAAAAGAACAAAAATAAAAACACCCTATTTTGTTGGACTATTTTTTACTAAGTTATTATATAAATTATGTACTTCTGACTCATTCACTCCCGACAGTCAGAGACCGTACTCATCGTGTTCCCCGTTGGGTTCTGAGGTCAAGTTTAAGATTTGAGTCACAATTATGCATATAAAGCCCAATGCCTTTATATGCTATCAATCCACAGAAGACCCAAACTGTAAGTATCCATGAGGGCCAAGTACATTGATTGGCACCAACTCTTCCAGGCTCCCCTAGGAGGAGTCAGGAAAGGGACAGAAAGTACTTGGGACTCCTGCCATGTAATGCCAAGAGTTTCCAAAGGTTGGTGTGACCTCCCTGCTGCTGTTGGAGAGACATTTCACTCCAGGCTTGGGAAAATGAATTACTCCCACTTGGTTTAACTTTCTGAGAACTTTTCTCCTCAGGTTTCTGGCAATTCTATCCCCACTCATCAGCGCGACAACTGGGCTGAATGAGTCTGAAACGCTGTCAGTGATAGATGAGTGGGCTTGTGTTGTGGTGACTTTGCTTTCTTCACTTCGGCATACAACTTCTTTTCATCAAAGACGTAAAACAAACCGTGGAGAACCTAAAAAGAAAAACCCTTTGTGTCTCATCTGACACCAGATGGATCACTCCAGTCCCCGCCAGTAGCAAGATTGGTAGAATATGAGAAAGCTGCAGTGGGATCCCTCAGACCTTTTTCTCTGCCACCCCATAGCCAATACTTACTAGAGGAAACCATAAAAATCACATACACTGGTCCATGTTAGATAATGCTCTCGAATTTCAACTGAACCTTTCAGGTTGGCGAGTAATCATTTGATTCATCTCTTGTTGAATTGTAATTTCATTTTCTATTGCAGCTATTTTAAACCATCTTTACCTCTTATGTTTCTCAGCCTAGCCAACACTTCCAAATCAGTATGTAATTTTTCCTCTAATTTATCAAAATTATCAGTACTTTTGATAGTCTCCTCAGCTTTCCTTCCCACTACTCCTGTACTTTATGATCACCATCTCTGTCTTATTGTACTTGTTCACATGAGCTACTGTAACAAAATACCATCACTTGGGTAGGTTTTAAACAACAGAAATTTATTTCTCACAGTTCTGGAAGCTGGGAAGTCCAAGATCAGGGCTAATTAACTATCTGTTGAGGGCCTGCTTTCTGGTCCATGGATGACATCTCTTCTCTCTGTCTTCTCATGGTAGAAGGGACAAAGTAGCTCTCTAGGGCCTATTAAATGTCACTAATCCCATTTATGAGTACTCCGCCCTCGTGACCTAATCACCTCCAAAGGCTCCACTTCTTAAGAACATCACCTTGGGGGATAGAATTTTAACATGTAAATTTTTAGAGCACACAAACATTAAAACAGAGCATGCATACTTCATGTATTTTAAGAGGTTCCCATTTTTGTTCCCAAAGCTCTGTGTATGCTCTCAATCCGACCCTCTCACACTTCCTCCTTTATTGTTAGTTATTTTCTCACTTTTCTTTTTTCTTCTTTTTTCTCTGTACATTCCCATTGTTCTACTCATGACCATATGCAACTATCAGTCTTAAAATAACCTTCCCATAATTCACCTTTCTCTCTAGTGCCTCTTTAGTCTATTGGCTCTGCCTCCACTTATGTCCCAACTGGCATCACCGTCAGGCTATATCCCCACACTCCGCTGAATGCAACACTGTAAGCCCCTTGCTTGCTTTCTTTTTGTTGTAAGTATTTTTTCCTTTATATTTGTAGCACTTATTATTGCTTCCAAATTTTCAGCCCTCATCTTTGTCTTGAATTTATTTTATTCACCATTCCATTTCATAAGCATATTTCCCAAGATTCTATGTTAGCCCTTATTCTTTTTTCACTGATGAACTCATTTATTCTCATAGTTTGAACTATGTTCACTGGGCAGATCAATGTCTATCTGTCGGACCCTTCTTTCTGTCTAAATTCATACGTTATCAGCACTTCTAACTCCAAACATTATAAAATAAATGAAATTCTCTTTTATAAGTACCATCTCCTCCTGGTTCCTAGTCTTGATCATACAATACTATAATTTTTCTTTCTGTGGCATCCTTTCCCTACCACAGTGCAAGTTTCAGTAGTACTCACATTCTCATCCCTCTATCCTAACAATGAAAATAATGCTAGCCGGATCAGCAGTTGGTATAAAGGCTATATCTCTGAACTTCTATGTAGTTGACCACAGTTTGAGTCCCAGACCTGGTGGCTTAAACTCACACTGGGCACGTGTGCATGCATGCTCAAGATCCCAAGAGGAGAATGGAGGAGAAGAGATTGCAGCGTAGCCATCTTCCCCGGGGGGGGGGGGGGGGGGGGGGTGATTTCTCGCTTTCAATCTCTCTGTCTCTCTCCGTCTTTCTGATGAGTGCACATGCCCTATAGCAAAATCCTCCAAATAAATAAATAAATAAAATGAAATAAAATAATGCTAGCACAATGTCATTCCTACAGGACTATGTGCTGATTTAATGCATGGGCATATAAATGTGTGTATTTATATACATATACATATATATGTACGTACATACACACACACACACACACACACACACACACATCTTTAACCTAGGTTTGACAGTGTTCAGCCATTTTGACTCTTCTTTCCATTTCCCCATTAATCAAAATGGCAGCTAGGCCACATGGGTTTACTTTTACTTCTCTCTATACTCTGTTCTCAATGTAGTTATTTTGTTGGTTTAAGTGTTTTTATTTCCTCTTGTTTGAGCCTCCTATTTGGTCTTTCCAATGCTCAGAAGTAATTTCTCCCTCCTTTCAATTCTTTCCATGCACTTAGGATATTTTTCACTTGTATGAGGTAGTACAGCCCAAGTATGCACATTATAATGGCTCTCTAATTGCACTTACAGGTTTTATCATCTTAAATCCTTTATGTCTCATTGCACTTAATGTGTATTTATGCCATATTTTTAAAATAAATGATCATTTAGTAGGTGAGTAATTGTGAATGAATAAACACTTCCAGAATAAGCGTTTCTTTTTTTTTTTTTTTTTTTTTTTTGTATTTAAAAGAGGGAAGGGACTAGCTGATGGTTGAGTAGTTGGGGTGGCTGGATTCCACATGGCCAGATAAATGGTTCAATCCCAGATGTGGCGGCTGGAAGAGCACTTGAGGCATATGTGTATGCATGCCCAAGATTCCAAAAGGAGAGTTGAGGAGAGGATTGTAGCACGCCCATTGCCCCCGGTGGGTGCTTTGTCATTTTCTCTCTCTGTCTCGAGTAAGCACACATGCCTTATAGAAATTTTTAACAAGTGAGGAAAATTTTTTTTGGGGGAGAGAAGTTTTTGCCATAGAGCACGTGCATTTACCAGAAAGACAGAGACAGAGAGACAGAGAGACAGAAAGTGAGAAATCACCCCCCAGGGGGATGGCCACTCCATAATTACTTCGCTTTCATTATTCTATTGGGATTTTGGGCACACATGCACATGCAATCAGTGTGAGTTTTAAGTTGCCAGGTCTGGGACTTGAACTGTGGTTGACTACATGGGAGTCCAGCAACATAACCATTATGCCATCTGCTGGTTCCTGGAGTAACCTTCTTAAAGCACAGCTTTGATCTAGACACTCCCCTACAGTTAAGACCTTTAAAGATTCCTCATTACCTGCTAAATTAAGTTTAAACTCCCCAAATGAGAATTTAACCGTAATGTGGTCCAAGACCATCTTGCCAAGGTTATGTCTCTTTCCTCTCTAATATATCCTGTGCTCTGACCATTCTGGGATACTTCTCCAATAGAAATCTTCATTTTGTTTGGGTTGTCTCCTCAAATAACATCCTCGTCTTTGACTCTGCCTGCTCAAATCCTATCTACTCTTTAAGCCTCATTTTCAAGAGTTCAATACTTTGGAAGCAAAGGTGAAGAAGGTGAGAGGAAGAAGATAAGAAAAAATAAATTGAGGATATTTCCTTGGATTTATCTTTTACCAAATCCCTGCCTGAAGCTTACAAAATTCTTGTCACTGTTTTACTACTTGTTGTAGATCTAGGACCAGCTTTTAGCACATACTCTGTTTTAAATAGTCCAGTCTAGTCAAAAATCTCTAGTCGGTGTCATTGCGTATGTATCTGGTTTCTTCCAGTAAGTCAGTTACAGTTTTGTAGTAGAGGCTGACAAGTACTTAACAAAATATACTACATGGCAATGAGCAAATAAAATAAAATTGGAAGAAAAAGGATATGCAACTGGAAAATCTTTTTTCATAATATTTTGTCCAATTTCCTTCCCCATATAATTTCTTGATTTTTTTTTTTTTGCAAAAAGAAAACAGTATCTTTAGTCACTGGCAGCAACATAAATCATCATTTTGTATTTTATTTTATTTTAAAATTTTTATTATTTTTTAATTTGCTTTAGGTCATGTGTGCATGTGTCCAGAGAGAGACAGACAGAGGGAGAGAAAGAGTGAGAAAGAGAGAGGGAAAGTGAGAAAGCAAGCTACCAGGTCTGGGACTCAAACAATGGTCAGCCTTGTGGGAGTCTGGAGCCTTAACCAGCATGCCAACTGATAACCCTTATTTTTTATTATTACAGAGCATATGCACTTAACCTGAAAGGAGAAAGCAGCTTCCAAAGGGGCATGATCATGCTGTCATCAGTTTTTCCTCATTTCTCCATCTTGTGAGGATCCTAGACAAACATACACATGCCTGGTATGTTTTTCAAGCCACCATCTCCAGGATTTGAACTGTGTCAGCCATGTGAGATCTAGCTTCTTACGCGCAGAGGTTAACTGCTATGCCATGGGGCTGGAATTACTATCTTATTCATGAACTTTATCAATGCTACTATGGCAAATGAATTTTTACATTTGTATAGGCAGTCTCATCTGCTTCCAGGTTGAGAGATGCCCAGGGAATTATGTCAGCTTCCCAGATATGGGTCTCGTCATAGTCTCAGGAGTCTTAGAGTCTCCTGGAAGTCCCTGACCGTATCACTCACTCGTTCTTACTGAGTGACCACCCACGCGTGGCTCTCTGCCCAGCAGTGCCACTTGCACAGATCTAGGCCTTTTTGTTTTGGTTCTTACAACCTGAAATTTTAACTCACAGTCCTTTTCTTAGGATCTGTCAAGATCAAAAGCTCTGCATGCCAGTTCTCTAATCGGGAAAACCATTAATTAACACCTTTTCACAAGTAGAGCTCACTCTGACTTTCCTTCTGCTTCATTCATTCTTTTGTCTTAGATCCTCCTGGCATAAACAGGTAGGATCAAAAGCTGCACCAGTTAGTTAACTTCCATTCCTCCCTTAAGTCTGCCTTAGTATTTATGTCTCTATCAGACAAGAATTTCCCTTCCACCTCACCCAAGAGTATATTCTTTTTTTTTTTTAAGTGGTATTTTTGCTATAGTGTGCATGTGCTCGCCAGAGAGACAGAGACCTAAGAATATAGTCTACTGGGTTGTCAGGAAAGTCATGACACATTTTTACATGGAAAAGCATAAAAAATACATCATGACTTTCCAGACAACCTGATATTATGTATTAGAGCTACATGGTTGCATGCTGACACTCTAGACAGGATGCTAAACAACGTCAGGGAAATACCCAAAAGCATCCAATTAAGAAAACTATCTGCTTAGTAGGATCAGCAGACGGTGTTATGGTTACATCGCTGGACTCCTATATAGTTGACCGTGGTTCGAGTCCTGGACCTGGATGCTTAAAACTCATGCTGGACGCATGTAGCATGCATGCCTAAAGTCCCAAGAGAAGAATGGAGGAGAAGGGATTGCAGCGTAGCCATCCCCCTCGGGGAGGGGTGATTTCTCGCTTTCTGTCTCTCTCCAGAGAGTTCACACACCCTATCTAAAAATCTCTTAAAAAAAAAAAAAAATAAAAATAAGGAAAACTCTCTGCTTACTAAAGATTAGAACAGCATGGGCAAGCAGACATGCTCAAATAGGAAGGAGACACATGAAGCCAGAAGGTCAGAGGTTGTAGGTGTTAATGACTGAAAGGAAAGTAGAAGTCGAAATCGAGTGACTGAGAGTCAGTGAATTACCTAAAGTCAGTACAAAGAAGGTGATTACGTAAAAGGTGGGAAGCTCTGAATCTAGAGCCTCTCTTAGTCAGATCCCAGTCAGGTCTTCTTAAAGCATTTTCGTGTGTTTGACTTTGAGCATAGTTGGCTCCTTTTCATTCATTTGTAGAACAAGCCTTCTTATGAACACTGTACTTTCCTATGATGACTAATCTGAGAAAGGAAAAGGGGCCATTGGCTTCGCAGTGGCTGCCAGATGGCAGCTGGGACACAAACACCCCCAGGCGTCACAAGGAGGCAAAATGAATAGTTTATTGCAGGTGATAATAGCATATACAGCAACCCAAATCATGACTAACAGATTGGGGAATAACTCTGACTTCTTGTGTGGATGCTTATTTGGCATTAACTGAGACCTAAATAAAAATCAACTCTGAATCATCAGGGGAAATTAATGACATTTAAATCTATTCTTCTAAGATCAGGGTAAGGCATTCCTAGATGTAACTGGGGCTTTTGTGTCCAGAAAAATTAGCCTGTAAACTGCTCTGACAAGGCCGTGAATAACTCGAATGAATACAGTCTCAGTTCAATTTGGAATTAAATTACCATTTACAGTTCTGCTGGCATCTGTGCTATGCTGGCCTTGTGACAAGAGCCTTATTTATTTATTTAATGGCTGTCCTGTGCAGCATGTCGTGCAGCGAGATCTCTCTCTGCCTCTGTAGTGTAGAACTGTAGCTTCAGTAGTCACGGTTCTGTGTTCACTGTGAATCAAAGCCATGTGGTTGTTACGAAGACGAGGTAGGGCTGTTCTTACTGAATGACTGGTTAAGGTGGAGTTTTAAAATTTTTTTTTATTTATTATGATTATTTTTTAATTTGACCAAAGAAAGACAGGGCAGGGATAGGGAGAAGGTGGTGGTAAGAAAGCCAGCCACCAGCCATTTGGGAGTCTAGTGCCTTAATCACCACATCAGCCATTTGAGAGTCCAGTGCCTTAACCACCATGTCACCTGCCCATCCCAAGGTGGTGCTTTTAATGTATAGCATAGGGTTACATTACAGTTAATGTAATGGCTATGTCGCTGGACTTCCATGTAGTTGACTGTGGTTCAAATTCCAGACCCAGTGGCTTAAATTCACGCTGGGCACGTGTGCGTGCTTGCCCAAGATCCCGAGGGGAGAGTGGAGGAGAAGGGATTGTGGTGTGTCCATTCCCCCTGGAGGGTGATTTCTGCTTTCTGTCTCTCTATCTCTGTCTTTCTGGTGAGTGCACGTGCCCTATAGCAAAAACCGCTAATACATATATATATATATATATATATATATATATATATTAGCATAGTAATTTCTTTCAGTACATGTAAAAATAGGAAAGACTTTCTTTAAGAGTAAATTACTCAATTTTAGTCTTGTATTTCTACCTTGAATTTTCCTTTAATAACAAAAATGAATTATAGCTATTGCTGCCCTAACAATTGACCAGAGATTTAGTGCAAAAACAGCACAAGTTTATTATCTATGATTCTGGAGCTCAGAAGTGTAAAATGGGTCTTAAATTTATTTATTTACATTCATTTACTATACATCACTATAGCATACAAAATGAGATTTTTCCATCCAGAATACACTGTATATTGGCTCAATCAAGCACATCAACATATGTGTTATCATCAACAAATAATTTTCCATTTCTTGTTTCCTATATATCTTGCTTTTTCCCATCCTTGATTCCCTATCTCTCACCTTCTGTCTTCTCCCACTCTCTTCCCACACTGTCTCTGGTATCCATGGTTGCTTTCTATGTCTTCCCCCCCCCCCACATTTTATTGATTCACTAACGATCTTAATGAATCTAAGTACTTTCAATAGCAAGCACAGCTGATACATACATATCCATGAACACAAGTCTGAATTTAGGCATAAACCTCAGTAAGTAGAATAAACATACTATAAAGTAGCACCTAGCTGGGGCTATATAGCTTACTGCAGTCACCAAATAAGTATTTTTAATGCATTTTTTTTAACTTTAAGAAAAACAGTTTTCGTGCTTTTTTTTTTTCTGAAACATTTTTTTAATTAATTAATTTGTATTCATTCCCTAAGCATCATCACAGCATACAAAATGTGGTTTCCCATCCAGAATATACTGCATAGTGGCTTAATCATGCATGTTATCATCAATAATTACCATTTCTAGTTTCACGTATATTTTTTACCCCTATTTCTGACTCTCTGCCCTTTCCCACCCTCTTCTTACACTATCTCTGGTGTCTACAGTTGTCTTCAATCCCTTTCCTCCCACATTTTATTGATCACACAATTTCTTAAATAATCTGAATACTTTTAATAGCAAATTCAGCTGGTAATTTCAAGAAAAGCAGTTTTAACTTTAATAAATCAAAGATATGCTAAGAAACTTTGCTTAGAACTTAAAGCCAGGAAACAGGTTAGGATTCTGTTCAAATAGTAGGTACATGAACCTATCAACAGCTCAAGACAGGACAAAAGTCTTTAAAACTGGACAACAAAGCCTAGAAGAAAATCAGCAATATTTTAGTCAAAAGTCATAAAATGCTATTTCACCAGTTCAGTCTCATGTACTTAATCTATCTTCTGATGTGGTTCGATCTTCCCGATTGAATTCTGGGATATACTATTCAACTTCAGACTTCTCCCTATGATTAAGTTGGCCTTATTCTTAGTTTCTGAACTCTTATTTCTGTGTGTCTGTATTAATTTTCTGGATATAGCACTCCCTTGAGAACTTCTTGGGGATCTAGTCTGGTGCTGGTAAATTCTTTCAAGTTTTGTTTATCTGAGAATCTTCTTGTCTTTTCTTCCCATATGAAGTATAATCTTGCCAGGTAAAGTATTCTTGATTGAAATTGCTTTTCCCTTAACACTTTGAATATATTTTCCCATTATTTCCTCACTCTCATTGTTTCCGATGAGAGGTCTGCTGTTAGCCTGATGGGATATCCTTTGTAGGTAACTTGCCCTTTTTCTCTTGCCAATCTTAGTATCTTGTCTTTGTCTGTGGTTTTGGTCAACCTGGCTACAATGTGTCTTGAAGAAGATCTTCTTTGATTGATTCTATTTGGGGTCCCTTGTGTCTTGAAGAAGATCTTCTTGGGTTGATTCTATTTGGGGTCCTTTGTATTTCTTGGGACTGGATCTTTGAGTGCCTCTCTAAGTTTGGAAAGTTTTCTTGCAGGATTTATGGAATAGATGATCAATGTCCTTATGAGTCTCTTCGCCTTCTGAGATACCAACTATCCAGATGTTTGGACGTTCAATGGTATCAAGTATTTCTTGTATATTATTCTCATTTTTGGGGGCAATTTTCTCAGACTTAATGGTGGATTTCCTAGGCTAGCAATTTTCTCTCTTATGTCTGAGATTCTATTTTCTGTATGATCTAGTTTGCTTTTAATACTTTCAAGGGAGATTTTGACTTCCTGTATTATAGCCTTCATCTCTAACAGGTCCATCGGATTCTTTTTTAAAATGTATAATTCCTCTTTTAGATCTTGCAAGAATTTCCTCACCTCCTGGAACTCATCATTTCCTTTCTCCTTTCTCTTCTGCAGTTCATTGTCTCTCTTCTCTTCCATCTCTGTTAGCTTTGCCATTATGAATATTCTAAATTCTTTATCAGACATTTCCATGACTTCCATTGAACTGTCTGTGGATGAAGAGAAGCTATTCTTTTCCCTTGGAGGTGAGGTATTTTCTTGCTTTTCCATATGTCTTGTGGCCCTGCAGTGATTTCTAGTCATCTGATGGATGGTGTGTTTCTTCTTAAACTTGAAGTTCAATCTGGGCATTCAGGAGCATGCAGAAAGAGGTGATCTGGAATCTCTTTGCCATTCCGTTTTGATCCCATTCAAGTTTGGGAGCCAGAGGCTGAATTATCAGTACAAAATCTTCATTTCTCTTTTATACCTGAAATCACTAGTTTTCAGGAGCCATGAAGATGTCTTCTTCTGAAGGCCTGCCCCTTGCCTCTCCACTCGAGTTTGTGGGCTGGTGGCTGAATTATAAGTAGAAAATCTTCATTTCTCTTTTATCCACTGCATTCCTTCAGGAGGCACAGGGAACCATCCATCCCCTTGCCCTCCCATATTTCTTAATCTAATGAACATCGGCATTCTTTGACTGTGGCCCTCTTCCTCTCTCTTTAAAGCTGGCAAAGATGAATCTTGTCCTTCTCACATCCCATCACTCTGACCTCCATAGTCATGTGTCCTAACTCTGACTCTTCTCCTGCCTCCTTTCTACTCTAAGAACACTTGTGTTTACCCTAGTCTTGCTTAGACCATCTAGTATTACTTTATTTTAAGGTAAGCCAATTAGTAACCATAATCCCTCTTTGATATATAATATAATAAATTCACATATTTGGAGGGTTAAGATAAAGACATGTTTGAGGATGTATGTGTTATTATGCTTAGCACACATGGGGAGAGAAGAAACATGGGAACTGTTTTAACAACTGACACCTAGAACTGAAGAGTCTTGATCCTTAGAGTACAGTATCTCTGACAGTCTGAAATTAGCATTGGAAACTTGACAAAACATTTAATAGACTTGATGATTAGATTTTCTAGGCCTTTGATTTTCTCCCCATCTGTTTTGTTTGTTTTAAGAATTATTTATTGGGACCAGCAGTTAGCATAATGGCTATGTTGCTGGACTCCCACATAGTCGACCGCGGTTCGAGTCCCAGACCCGGTGGCTTAAACTCACACCGGGCACGTGTGCGTGCGTGCCCAAGATCCCGAGAGGAGAATGGAGAAGAAGAGATTGCAGCGTGGCCATCCCCCCTGGGGGGTGATTTCTCGCTTTCTGTCTCTATGTCTCTCTCTGTCTGTCTGGTGAGCGCACGCGCCCTATAGCAAAAACCTCTTCAAAAAAAAAAAAGTATTATTTATTTAGTTATGATCATTATGATAATTCTTTTTAAATTTTCCATAGGGCATGTGTGGTCACCAGGGAGGGAGGGAGAGAGAGAATGTAAGAAAGCAAGCCTCCAGGTCTGGGACTTGAACTGCGATTGGCTGTGTGGGAGTCCAGCACCTTATCCACCTTACTGCTTGCTGGCCCCATCTCCCCATCTGTTTTTTTGTTTTTCTTTTGTTTGTTATTCAGTCAGTCTCTTCTCCACCTCATGCTATGGCTCCCAGATAACCTTTGCCTTTGCTGCATGGTTTTATGTGTATTTCCCCTGTGTCTCTCTGTTTCTGTATGCCTTTCCCATCCTAAGGTTAGATCCTTACTTTCTCTGAAGTATCTTCATACAGTTAGAAGGGTAGCTATGGATGAATTGAAAATGTAATCGTTTTTTAACCCCTTTGAATAGGCCCATGAGAAGCAGAGAAACTTTCTAAGGGAAAGACAGACTCTGCTTCCCACTCTGTGGCACAATCTATGTCCTTGAACTGGACAGTCTATTTTAACATTCTTTGGAGATTTCATAAATAGAATGGAAGATTGGATAGGGGAGGGAGGAATGGAAAAGTGAAATGAAATTATCCTATCAATTAGAACTTAAATTTGTTTCCATGTCCTTATAGACACTTTATAAATACAGTTAAGTTTCTATCTAAAATTCCAGTGGAAGAATTTATTGGGCGTTTTCAGCTTTACACTATAACATGTAATAATCTGTTAAAAAATTTTAGGCATATGGCTTTAACTGGATGTCAGATTAATACTTTAGGATACATTTTTAGATGTGCATTTACTGGCTCAAATATTTTAAAAAACCCTTTATTGGCATTGCCGCTATCTCGTATAATTGAACTTTATTTTCATTAGTGATTCAAAGTTATCTTTTGAAATATCTCTTTATTTGTGTTTTTATTCTGTGTTATTGGAAATTATCCTGCCAACTGTTATGAATTTTCTATATATATTACTTACTCTTTCACATTTGTGGAAATCCCTCTTTGTGTTTTTCAGTGTTCTGGGAATTTCTTTCATGGAATTTTACATTTTTATGTTTCCTGGGATCCTGGTTATTGTCTTTCAAATGGTTGCTGCAAACCATGACTTTTCACTCTCAGCCCCAGATTCTACCCTGTTTCTGGTTTAGGTTCTGTCAATGAAATAAACTTAAGTGTGATTTGAAAGAACATAGAACCCAATTTTTCTTTTGCCTGAGGGGAGAAACATATTGGTTCTGTCGGTCTAAGTTCTTACAAAGGCGGCCTGGAGTGTTTCCCTGCAACTCATTCACTTTGGGTGTGAGGAGACTGCTGAGACACTAGCTGTCATTATCTGCATCTTTCTGACCTCTAGCGGCAGCGACATTCTGACTTTTGGATTTCAGTTGCTGCTGGGACCTAAAATACTGGTGAGAAATCCCTTGCCTTTGCCTCCCTACACCTTCCAGCAGTTTGTGTGCACTCAACTTCTGAGTTAGATGTATTTTGGTTTGTGATACCTAGAAGCTTTCTGTTCTCCTGAGTGAGCCTGGCCTCCGCCCCATCCCCTGTGGTTTAAAACTTAGAAGGCTTTCTCTTATGTGGTGGCAGACAGTGACAGCAATTTCATTCTGTTGTTTCATTTTCCAATAGCGTTATTCAGATATAATTCACATATCATAATATATGGCCTTTTAAAGCCTATGATTCAATGGCTGGCTTTAATATATTCAGAGTTGTAGGGACATCACTAAGATAGATTTAGAACAGTTTATTATCACCCAAAGAAACTCTGAACACTTCAATTACCCCTAGACTCTAGCCCTAGCCAAGGCACTTTGTGTCTATTTTAGATATTCCAGCTAAATCATTTAGCAGTAATCACCCTTCAGATGGGCCTCAATGACAATGATACTGCACAGGCTTCCACATAAATCAGATTATGTAATATGCTGTCTTTGGTGACTCGTTTTTCTCACTCTGACAATATTTGTATGGTTCTTCAATGCTGTACATATATCAGTACTTCTATAAATTTTGTTGTTGTTCATGAAAGGGAACATAGGGATACGTGAGAGAAAGAGAGAGACATAGCACCCTCTACAGGGCCTAGTTACATCAGTATCTCCTTCCTCTGGTCTTCTAGCCTGCCAGGATCCTGGGTATAGCCACATGTGTCTGGCGTGCTGCAGGCTGCTCAGGTCTGAGACTTAAACTGTGGTCAGAATGTGGCTCCCAGCTCTGGAGTCCAATCGTGTCAGAGGAACTGGGTCATATACCAGTATTTTTCTGTTCTATACAGGTAAATTATATTCCATTTTATAGATACATAACATTTTATTTATCTATTCTTCTGCTGGTAAATATTTGAGTTGTTTTCACACTTTGGCTAAGAAAAAAATTAAAGATATAGTTTGAATAATAAAAACAAGTTTATTTTAAAGATAATACTCAGATTTTTATATCCTCCAAAACTCTTAACTATGTTTTCTTGAGTTCATAGGGAACAAGCACAAAATTGATTATTTACTAGCCTATGAAGCAGGAAATGATAAATTTCAAAGTGTAGGTACCTTGCAGATCATTTTCTTGCAAATGATGAAATTCAGTTAAAAATGTAAAAGAATAACAAACAGGAAAATAAACCCCCATATATTTATGGAAATTCAAAAGAAAAATTTATCTAAAGTCAGGGTAAATGAAGTTGATTAATGCAAATTATAAAAAATACTTAGAATTAATTTAAAATAACCATGTGCATAAAAATTATGGAATATACAAAAACATTGCTTCAAGGAAAATGTATAGCATTAAATATTTATGTTAGAAAAGAAAATAGGCTGAAAAATAAAAACAAAAACTGTTATCAAAAAAAGTAAAAAACACAGAATAAACTGCAAACCAGAAGGAACGTAGGGAGCAGATTTGTGAACTAGAAATACTTACATGTGTACACCAAGGCAAAATTGTTCATAGCAGCATTCATAATAACAAACCCCAGAAAAGGCACAAATGCTAATCAATAGAAAGATGTACACCTGAATTGTGTTATTGTCATAAATCAAGATATAAAACAGCAAAAAGAATGAGTGAAAGAAAGCTATATGTAGCACATTGGATAAATCTTGGCATTTTCTGTCACATAGAATGAACTGGGGAATGTGTGAAAGAAAGAAGAAAGTCTGAAAAAAACAATAAATAGTATATACTACTACTATGACAATATTTCAATACAAGTGTGGCATTATTAAATAAGTTTTTTTCTTTGAGATCATTTTAGATTCACTTAGGATTATAAGCAATAATGCAAAGAGATCCCATGCACCCATTAGTTATATCATGAAAAACTACAGTACAATTTCACGAATAGGATATTAACATTGGCACAAACCATCAAGCTTATTTAAATTTCCCAAATTATCTTGTTAAATATATACTCACATGTGTGTGTGTGTCCTTAGTTCTGTGTAATTTTTTTCACACGTGTAGATTTGTGCGTTCAGCACTACATTCAAGAAATAGAAGAATTTTATCTCAAGAATCACCCTGTCACCTTTTTGTAGCCCCACCTCTCTAGTCTTATCCCTAACCCCTGATAACTACTGATCTATTTTTGCCCTTGTTCCACAAATTTTATATATAAGTAGAATCATGTAATGTGTAACCTTTTGGAATTAGCTTTTCTATTCAGTATAACATGATTTATCTGTATTGTTGCAGGTACCTATGATTTTTCCATTTTGACAGTTGAGTAATATTCCTTGGCATGATGATACTACAATTCCTTAATAGTCTACCCATTGAAGGGTATCTGGACTATTTCCAGTTTTTAGTTATTATGAATAAAGCTGCTACTCTTCATGTACCACCATTTTACCCCCCATAAGTTTCCATTTTTCTGGGATAAATATTTCAAGTGTGTAATACCAGGATTATATGGTTATTTAATGTTTAGCAATGTAAGAAAATGCCCAACTGTTTTCCAAAGTAACTATTATATAGTCTAACCAGCAATGCATGAATAATCCAATCTGTCTGCTTTCTTGTCATCCTTTGGTATTGTCTTTTTTACTTTAGCCATTCAGATAGGTGTATGTCTCACTGTAATTTTAATTTGTATTTCTGTAATGGCTAGTGATGATCAATTTTTTTATATGCCAAATATTTTATTTATTTTCTAAAACTTTATATTTTGCATGCAAGTTCATTATTCATTTAAGGTAATTTCTTTTTTATAAGGAATGAGGTTTAAGTTAAGGTTGCTATTTTTGCTTATAGATATATAATTACTTCTGCATCATTGGTTGATAAAAGCACAGGAGTAATGTCAAGGATTGGGTTCCCTAGGAAACAGAACAGCAGACAGTTTCTGCATAGATTGTGAAGGAAGAAGGTGAGTTTGGGTTGAGATACGGTCTTTAAAAAAGCCTCAGCAGCCCCCTGAGAGAGCTCTGAAGTTGGGATGGTTCTGTAGAGTTGTATTGCACTAGTAGAGAAGGGGCAGATCTGGATACCTCCACAAATCCTAACCCACCTACACACATTGATTGGATGCATGTCACTTCTGAGAAGGAAAGTGACCTTGGGGCAGAAGATCTTAGGCAATTCCACACAGGGCAGTTAGGAAGATCTGTCAATCACCAATGCTACCAGCACTTGGTTGAATGAGTTCTTTGGTCTTGAATAGATGATTGAAACAATTAACCTCAGTATCCATTATAAATAATAAATACAAAATTCAGAATAATGTTTACCTGTAGGAGTAGGGGAAGATAGACAAATTGTAGGGTGATGTTTAAAACAGCTAGATCCCATATGGCCAACTGTGTGGTCAGAATCCTGGACACAGCAGCTTTACAAACATGCTAGGCATGTGTGCCCAAAATCCCCAAAGGAGGGAGAAATGGAGAAGGGATTGTGATGTGATCACCCTATATGGGGGGGGGGGGGTGCTTTCTCATTTTCCCTCTCTCTTTCTCTTCCAAATACATGCACCTTCTGACAAATTACCAAAACACACACACGAAAAACATGATTTTACTTTCCTATTTCTTAAATATGAATTTAGTAAAAGTACACATGAGAAAATCATTGCAACTTGGAATAACCAAGACTCCTACAGACATTTTCCATTTCCAGATGTATGCAGTAAGCTTCACTAGAGTGAAAGCCTGTGAACTGGCATATATTTGCTAACAGCAATTCTCTCAGGGAAAAAAGTCATTTGTTCTCTCTGAAGTCTGAGTCCTTAGACAAGATGTGGTGAGTGTTTACTCTGTGGTGTTAGAGTTTTCCTGCTAGCTTGAATTTTCCTCAAATATCAATGTTTGATATTGGAAGGGGGCAGAATGAGCAGGGATGGAGTGGTAGAGAGGGGGTAAAGGTCAGATTGCTGTGCAGGCACAATTTTGACAAGGAAATTGGTTTTAGTTATTTCTAATTTTACATCTATACTTACCTATAAACCCACTCATTCTTTTGATTCTTTGAAGCCTATGTATGATTTGCAGCCATGCTGAGAAAGATGTGAATGTAAAAGAGCTTTCAAAGTTATTGTTTCTGCAGTTGCTTTGTGCATTTGTAAAGTGCACTGCCTGTTCTTTGATTGTACTGCCAATCAAGTTCTCTCTGAGCAAAGAACATGCATGACTGTTTGCTATTCCCTGAGGACGTTTGATGGCAACAGCCAGAATTTGTATAGGAATACCACCTTTGAAGTTGCCCCCATATGCAAAAATCATTGCAGTTTAAGAATTTATACAAATTTTAGTATTATGATAATAAAAGTTAGTAATATTTCTCATTTGAAGAAATTGTAATTACAAAAACTGTTTTTTTTTTTTAACATAAAGCAGTTTGTTGTAATTTTTTTCCTATGGTTTGGACCTTAGAAAAGAAAATGCAGGGTGTGGTGGCGCCCACCCTATGGCAAAAACAACCTATGGAGGCTGGAGGATTGCAGAATCGAGTCCATCTCACTCTCTCTCTCTGTCTCTCTCAACAAGTGCACAATTTAAAAAAGAAAAGAAAAGAAAAGAAAATGCAAATTGAGTATGAAATTTGGCATATAGCTCTCATTTAATTCTTAATACACTAGTACATGATAATTGTGCTTCTTGTCATTTTACAAATAATGATAGGCTTATCACTTACAGATAAAAACTTAGGTTTTAGGAAGGTAAAAGACTAAGATGTTTGCTAGTTTGGATCTTATTTTCTTTCTCATTACACTAAAACCTTGCCATTTTTTTTTCAGAGTGGCACAATTTTAATAGTTATTTTAAAAATCAGGATTTGGTTGTAATGGTTAAATGTTTGGAACATTTAAGTTAATGCTTTGTCTTAGTCTGTTTTGTGCTGCTACAACAGAATACCTGAGATTGGGTGATTTATAAAGAAAAAAAAATTTACTTGGCTCACAGTTTTAAACACTGGGACTTCTAAGATTGAGGAGCCACATCTGGTGAGAGCTTTTTTTGCTACATCATCCCCTGGCAGAATGTGGAGAACAAGAACTGTCAATTCAATTTTAATATGAGTTTTGAAGGGGACATACAAACTATAGCATTCTGTCCCTGGGTCCCCAAAACTCATGTCCATTTCACATAAAATATACACTTATTTCATCCCAGTAGTCCAAAATGTTTTAACTTGTTCCACCATTGGTTCAAAAGTTCAAAGTTCAAAGTCTCATCTAAATCAGATATGGGTGAGACTTGAGGCATGACTCATCCTGAGGCAAATTCCTTCCATCTGTAAGCTTGTGAAATCAAACAAGTCATCTGCTTTCAGACTACTATGGTGGGACTTCTTGGGACAGACATTTCCATTTTAAAGTAGAGGAGTAGAGGGGACCAGCAGTTAGCATAATGGCTATGTCGCTGGACTCCCATGTGGTCCACCGTGGTTCGAGTCCCAGACCCAGTGGCTTAAACTCACGCCAGGCACATGTGCATGCATGCCCAAGATCCCGAGAGGAGAATGGAGGAGAAGGGATTGCGGTGTGGCCATCCCCCCGGGGGGTGATTTCTCTCTTTCTATCTCTCTGTCTCTCTCTGTCTGTCTGGTGAGCACATGCGCCCTATAGCAAAACAAAACCTCTCCAAAAAAAAAAAAAGAAAAAAAAAAGTAGAGGAGTAGATAAAAAGAAAGGGGTAACTGGTTCTGAGTATGTCCAAAACGTAATAGGAAAAACAATTAGTCTAAAAACTGGAGAATAATCTTCTTTGATTTTGTGCCCTTAATCTAGGGCACCCTGGGGCAGGGACTGGACCCTCAATGCCTTAGATAACTTTGCATTTGTGGTTTTGCTTGGTTCAGGCCATGCTATTGCTCTCTTGAGTTGAAATCAAATGGCTGCTGCTTTCCTAGGCTGGATTTTCATATTGGTGGATTTACAGTTCCGTAGTCTTGGGGAGTGGCCCCACTTGCACATCTTCACAAGGTATTATCCTAGTAGGGGCTCCCTGTGTTGGGACCACTCCTGCAACAATTCTCTGCTTGGGCTCCCAGGCTGTTCATGACATCTTTTGAAATGTAGGAAGAAGAAGCTGTGTCCCCCACAACTCTTTTATTCTGTACACTGAGAACTATTACTGCATGGACACTGCCAATGTTTACAGCTTATACTTGCCAAAGTGGCAGGATAAGCCACACTGGGGCCTACTTAAACCACAGTTAGGGTGGCCAAAAGGTGCTATACTGTAATTAAAAGAGCAGAATTTTGAGGTAGTTCTGGGCAGTGTGCCTGTAAAGAGAGCTTCAGACTCAACTCCCAAAATCATTCTGCTTTCCTAGAGCTCTGAGCCTGTGCTGGGTAGGGCAACCTTGAAGATATCTGAAATGACTTTGGGGCCTTTTCTTGTTTTGATAAATAGTACTTGTCTGCCTTCTAGCAATACTACTCTCTTGAGATATTGGTCAGTTGGCCACATACTTAATACTCTCTTTCAAACATGCTTTTTATCTCTTAACATAGGCAAGCTGTAAATCTTTCAAATATTTCTATCTGCTTGTCTTTTAATCATGAATTCCATCTTAATATTACTCTTTTCTCTTACAGCTTCTATATACAGCTAACTGTAGTCATGCAACAGTCTGAATGCTTTGCTGCTTAGATATTTCTTTCATTGGATATCCTAGTTCAATGCTCTTAAATTCTGCATTCTATAAAGCCCTAGGGCATGGATATAATGTCATGTACTCCTTTACCACTTTACAATAAGAATGGCCTTTACTCTACTTTTGGAAACCTGTTCCTCAGTTTTGCCTGAGATCTCATCAGAATGACCTTTACCATTCATATTTCTACCAACATTCTTATCACAATCATTTAAATAATCTCCTACAATATTGAGACTTTTCTTACATTTCTTCTCTTCTTATGAGCCCTCTCTAAAATTCCCTATTGTGTTTCTTTTATAGCAATCCAGGCCTTTTCTAGCTTGGTCTTCTGAAATTTCCAGCTTCTCCCCATTACTCAGTTCCAAAGGTGCTTTCACATTTTCAGATAATTATGTCAACAGCTACACTTCTTGGTCCCAATTTTCTGTCAGTCTGTTTTGGGCTGCTACAAGAGAATGCCCAAAATTGAGTGACTTATAAAGAGATTTATTTACTCATCATTCTAGAGATTAGGAAGCTCAAGATCAAGTGAGCTCATCTGATAAGGGCCTTCTTGCTGAATCAAACTATAGAAGAAGGTGAAAAGGCAAGTTGGAACACTTTTGAGGGGACATTAACATAACATAGTATGCATGTTATTTGAATTTTGATGCAATATTTTACAAAATATTTAGAAGTATGTGTAGTACAATGTAACCCTACCTCCCCCCGATCAAAAAAAATAAGGTATCTTTTTTTTCATTTTTCTTTAACTTATAAACATCTTAAGGACGATACTCTTCCAAAGTGCAGAATTTTTTAAAAAAATGATGCTTCTTTTAAAGTATATTTTTTCCTCATTGAGGTAGCCGCTGAAAAAGTCTAGCTAATTTTCAAAAAGAAGAGTCACAAATTCATTTACTCTCAACATATACAGGAAATATCTATTTTGGAGTGACTGAAGGAATAGGCTAAAAAGTTGTGTGAAGTTCTCAATATTTTCTTAAAACAACTGGAAGGGATTGAGTTTTATATATTCTCTCTGATCCTCACATCTTTAAAGGAAGGAAGACAATGATATCAGGATATGTTATGACTTATTTGAATTTTATAATCATATTTGTTTTGATATGTGGAATTATCTATACTGTCTTGAAAAACCTAGAGACATGGCAGGGCTATTGAAAAAGGAAGTCAAAGCGTTCCTCTCAATGCTTTCCATTTCATTGACTAAAAAAAGATTTTGTTTCTGTCCTTTATCATGCATGCCTGTTTTTTTTATCTTTTTTTATATTTTTATCTTCTATTACATACCTTCTCTCTTTCTCTCTTTCTTTCTTTCACACACACATACATATTCACAAACAACCCCAATGTACAAAACAGAAATAAAATGTGTATTAGGACAACATAGGTAGAATGCTTTGAAATCTCTGTCTTGAGCATTTTGAAGAAAGCTGCTACACATTTTTTTTTTTATCATTGTGTGTTTCATTCAGTCAATATTTATTTAAATTCTACCTACTTCTAGGATTTATAATAAAAATGAGGCCAAGTATAAGAAAGATAGATAAAATCCTAAATACCTAGGTATATCTAGGGTCAAATATGGACACTGAGCTGGAGAGTGAAGTGTGAAATACTTTGAGATTTAGGTACCAATGCATTGGGTTAAAATATGAGGATTTAAATTTGTCTAGGCATATGACCACTTCCTTGAAGAATTAACTCTTAAACTAACACAAGATTAATAGGGTGAGGATAAGAATGAAGAAGTCATTGGATCCCACACAAATATATGTCCCTACACACAAAAAAAAAACCCCTCAGAACCAGTAGATTTTACACAGAACATTTGGAACCTAAGAAAAGGTCAGAAGATGTGTACCGTAAACAGCAAAGGTAAAGTGACATAGATAAAGCAAGAGCAGAACTATAAGGACAGACCACAGGTAGTTTTAAAGTATTTTGGATAGTATTTTAAGACAAGCGAAGCTACTATACAATTGTTTCTTTAAAAAAAAAATTTCTTTAGGGTTTATGAACTCTCTAAGCCAGAGAGAGGAAAGGAGAGTGAGAAAACATCCCTTGGGGGGATGGCCACACCACATTCCCCTATTATAAGTACCAGGCCATGAGCTGACACTAAAGTCAGGTTTTCTCATGAGTTTAACTAATTTTTCCTCTTGAATGGTAATAAGCAATTGCCTCCAAGATAAGACTAGAATTTCTATGTAAGTCTTGGGCTAGAAAATGGCAATCTCATGTGTTTAGGAGCTCGAGCTCCTTATGCCACCTTTAGCACTGTCTACTTTGAGGCTGTTTATGGTTTTGAAACATCGGTCCTTTATACAAGACCAGTGGGTCTCTGACTTTAAACTTGCAGAGACTCAGAGTGAGAAACTTAAAACGAGAGAATAAACAAAATTAATGGAAAGAATTACTAGAGATAAATTCGTTCTTTTCATTCCTTTTTTTTTCTACCCAGAGTTTAAGATAGCTTTATTTTATTTATTGAATAAGAGATGCAATGAGGAAAAAGAAAACAACTAAGGAAAATGTAATGTTGGGGGAAATACTTTGGGATAAAAGAAGAAAAAAGAAAGAATTTCTGAATAAATTCTACAATTTTATTACCATACTGTTACATTCCAGTTCATAAAATACATGTCAGTTTGGGGAAAATAGTGTCAACCATTGAAGCATTTAGTACACAATGTAAACTTGGCTTCATTTCGTCCTGGGACAGACTGAGCTCATGTGAAGCCAACTTTTAGATCCAAGCACAATTGGAAAATTGGAACTTAGTTCTAGTAGCAGAGGCCTATCATGAAGTCAGTCTAATTGCCTGCTGTACTTGCTGTTTCTGTAACCTTGACAACGAAAGACATACAGTTGTAGCCATTTAGGGCTTTTGACCCATCAAGCCTACAAGATTGGATGAAGAGTGTATGAAAAGATTGTGTGAATATGTGGTACTTTGGTAAAAGAGGGTGAAAAGAAAATTTCAGAGAAAGCAGCTCTTTTCTAACAGATGCTGAACATTCAAGCATAGATTTCTCAGTCACGAAGATCTTTGGAGGGCTACCATCCACCGACTTTATCTGCATGGAGGATGTAATGTTAACAGGAGCATTTTTAAACAGGTGGCCCATGGCAAAGGAAGGGATAATCTGGTATAATCTCTTTGGAAAACTGGCTGTTACAGTTGTAGCATGTGTATTTTTTATAATGCAGCAATTTCATTCTATTATATACTCTTCAGAATGCAGAAAAAATTTTACAAATAGAAACCCTGTATTAGAATCCTCATAGAAACACTACATCTAATAGCTAAAAGCAACCCAAACACCCAGCAAGAGTAAAATAGATACATATTGGTCTAATTACACACTAAAGTACTATACAACAATGGCAATAAAGGCTCAACAATGATACAGCAATAAAGATGTGTCTCACAAACATGATGTACAGCAAAATAAGCTAGCCATATAAGAATACATGTAATGTATTTTGTTTTCTTTTTAAAAAATTTACCAGGGGTATATGCACTCTCTAAAGAGAGAGAGAGAGAGAAAGAGAGATGAGGAAAAGTGAGAAAGCAATTCTATAGTCATGCCATAATCCCTTCCCCTCTATTTTTCTTTCCTTTCAGAATTTTGGGCATGCACACAACACACACATGCATGGTTTTGGACATGGATACAGCACACACGTGTGCCTGGCATAGTTTTGGACATGGACACAACACACACATGTGCCTGGCATGGTTTTGGACATGCACACAACACACATGTGCCTGGCAAGCTGCTTCATCTGGGACTTGAACTGCGCTGTTGGCTCCAGGAGATCCAGCTACTTTAACCACCAAGCCATGGCTGGCCTCATATAGTATATTTCTATTCATAGAAAGTACACAAAGAACCACAACTGAGATATGTTTTTAGAGATCAAGAGTATGGAAACCCTTGAGTATAAAGTTAGAGAAGCAGTTTTAAGAAAATGTGGGGAACTGACTGGATTGCTTCCATTATTTTATTTCTAAATCTGGGAGTTAGTACATGAGTGAATTCTGTTTGAGAAATTTTTTTGTGGTGTTCACTTGCCATTATTACTCTTCTAAATATATACTGTGCTTCAATTTATAACTATTAGATTCATTTTTCTCACTTCAGGAAGTTAGAAGCTATACTTTGACAATAAGATATTTGCTTGAAAGAATTTTAAATGCAAAACACCTGGGAATAAATTTAACAAGATATTTAAATTCTTTTTTTTTTTCTTTTTTTGGAGAGATTTTCGCTATAGGGTGTGTGCGCTCGCCAGACAGACAGAGACAGAGAGACAGAAAGCGAGAAATCACACCCCAGGGGGCATGGCCACGCTGCAATCCCTTCTCCATTCTCCTCTCGGGATCTTGGGCACGCACACACACGCGCCTGGCGTGAGTTTAAGCCACCGGGTCTGGGACTCGAACCACGGTCGACTGTGGGAGTCCAGCGACACAGCCATTACACCAACTGCTGGTCCCAAGATATTTAAATTCTGTATTGAAAAATTATGAACTTTATTGAAAGACAATAAAAGAAGCTCTGGGAAAGAAATTTTAATAATAAAATGTTATTTTTAAAAATTACGTAAGTAAGGAATGCAACGCTAAACATTAGTTTTGAGTGTACATAGGTAGAACTCGGCAAACTCATTTTTACTTTTGTAAGGAATAATGTTTCAAAAATTACCAAGATAGGCCTTAAGGAAAAGAATATAAGCTAATTAGCTCAATCAGAAGGCAAAACTTTTTTTTTCTTTTGTTTGTTTGTTTGTTTTTCACCATAGGGTCTGTGTGCTTGCTGGAAAGTGTCACAGAGAGGGAAAGTGAAAAATCACCCCCAGGAGGGATAGCCACACCTCAATCCCTTCTCCTTCATTTTTCTCTTAGGATTTTGGGCAGCTAGCACAACCTGCTTGACCTGTTTTTCAGGCTGCTGTATTTAGGACTTGGCCATGTGGGATCCAGCACCTTAACCACCATGACACCTGCTGGCCCAGAAAGCAAAACTTAAGGCTTTAATAATTACAATCCAAAATATAGTGTATCTGATAAATGATTTTTCTTGCTGTTTGTTGCATTAACTTTTCAGAGAAAAGTCTCTGGAGGTTTGTCTTATTTCTCTTTCAGTTTTCTCAGTTTGCTTTTTTATAGTTCAAAATTGTTTTGTGTGATTCAGATTTAGGATTCTGGTATCTTTCAGCTGATCCTTTTTCATTATGAAGTATTCCTTTTTACTTTGCCCCAAATCTATTTTGTCTAGTATCACTATAACTTTAGTTATTTATGTAATATTTGCATAGCATTTCTTCCACTGTTCTTATATTCAGTGTTTTTTCTCCTTACATTTGAAGAGTAGCAGTTTAAAGCACTGAAGAAGGACTGCAGCCATTCTGAAGTAAGGAAAGGCCTCTAATGAGAAGAGTCTGGCCCAGTGCTGAGTCATTCCGATTGAGGAATGGTCAGATAAGAAACCAGAAGTGGCTATCGGAAGGAAATCAGAATAATTACTCAGGAGAAAGCGACTGACTCTGATTAATTGTAGTGAGGAATGATTTGCACGTGTTTCTGTCTTCTACTAAATACCGAAAACATGCTGAACTTTTCCATAGTTAGGTAGTACTTGCTGACTATCTCCTTGTAACTGGTTACAGAAATAAATTCCCTTCTTCTCCAGCCTCTTCCTCTCTTTTCATTGACCATGAGAAGAACAAGAAGAAGCAGCCAGACTTAATTGGCTGGTAAGAGCACAATAAATTAGATTTTGTTTTGTTTAATTTGATAACCTTAGCCTAAAACTAAAACTATCTTTAGTATAATTACTGACCTATATGAATTTATATTTAGCATCTTACTGTTGTCTTGGATTTACCTGTCCTGTGTTACCCTTTATCCCATTTTTCCTTATTTTGGATTAATCAGGTACTTTATTATTTACTTCTAGGTCCATTATCTTTTAGTTATTTCATTTTTATGCTTTCAGTGATTACCCTAGAAATGATAGCATGTGTTCTTATTCTGAGGGCTTGTAGTATATCCCTACTGTACATTTCAGAGGTTCCTTGCCTGTGCTCTTCAATGAGATTACCAGTAAAAATAATTACAGTATGACTGGACAGTGGCTCAGCAGTAATGCAGCACTCTGCAATGGCAGGCACACATGGAAAAGTCCCTGTGTGTGTGTGCTAAGGCTTCCATGTGTACCCTGCGTGAGCATGCATGGTTCTGATCCCAGCCAGTTGAGGGTGGGGGTGGATCATGGTTTGAATATTTATTAGGGATGTCTGTCTTTTTTTCCTCTCTCATGGGAGAAATACAAAAAGTTTAAAAAATTCAAATAAAGTTGTTTTTTTTTTTCCCTTGTAATGAGAATATTTCATTGACATTTGGAGTTCTTGAATACAAATTTTATGGCTAAATTTCATTTGAGTTAAATCTTGCCATGGTTACCCACATATCACATTTACAATTTTTGTGTGAACTTTTTTCCTTACACATCAGAGCCCATTATTAAAACAATGACAGTATTTCAGTTTTGTAATAGTGGTTTCTTTGCATAATTTAAATTATGACCACTAGAACTACAATTATTTCACAACATTTTAAACTCTTTATTTATGTAAGAATGCTAAGTTATTCCACCCTATTCTTAATTGGAAATACTGGAATAAAATGGGCTATTGGCCTCCAAGAGTCACATTAAACAAGACAAATATTTCTTTCATTATTTCTCTTTAATTATCTAAATTCAAACTTTCTAACAAAATAAATATTTCCTCTCTAGCATGCTCCAAACTCTTAGAAACGGAGCCGTAGCAAAAATGGCCATGAAAAAAGAGAATTTATTTTTTCCTTAACTTATCTAGCATAATAAAAATTGAAAACCTTGGTTAGACTTAACCAGAGCATTCATATCTTTGGATATTTAAAAGGTAGATTCTAGGGGCCAACGGGTGGCATAGTGGTTACGTTACTGAACTCCCACATGGCTGACCACAATCCAAGTCCTGACCCCTGTGGCTTAAAACTCAGGCTGGGTGCGTGTGCGTGCATGCCCAAGATCCTTGGAGAAGTATGGAGAAGGGATTGCATCATGACCATCCCCCTTGGGGGATGACTTCTCATTTTCCCTCTCACTCACTCTCTGTCTCTCTCTCAATGAATGCATGTACCGTAAGGCAAAAGCCTGTATGAAAAAATTAAAAAGTAGATTCTAAATTTTAATGATCAAGTATTGTTTATATGCCCTAGTGTATGAAAATACAGATGTTTAATTTTCAACATACTATAAAACCAGTTTATGTTTTATTTTTATTCTAAGAATTTATGTCTTATGGGCGCATGAGTTTTAAATGTCATGTAACTAAATCAAGCATACTTAGAGACCTGGTGATGGTGTCATGGTAACATACCTGGATTGACATGAGAAAGGTCCTGGTTGACATCCTGACACCTTTCTGACATGCTGAGCACATGATCCAGGCTGTCTGAAACTGGGGGTAGATTGTGGCATGTGCACCCTGTTGGAGTTGTCTGTTTCTCTCTGTCTCTGTCTCTTTCTCTCTCTCATTCACAAAAGAAACTTAAAAATTACGTCTGTCATACTTACCAGTTATACAAATGGAAACATATAGAAAGTTTGCTTATTATTTCCAATCTCAAAGATAATAATCCATGACCACTTGAACCCAGATATTTTGTCTGAAAAATGTGCATATCATTTTAGACATTGTTTCTTGCTCCTGTCTTTAAGAAATATATCTGAATATGGATGTAATATATAAGCCTTTGGTATTTTGCAGATGTGCCTAAGGCTGCAAGTGAAAATAAACTGATGTGACAATATGATATGACTTAAACTGATAAACTGTGTCATCAGCTGGCACAGTGAAGAGAAAAATTCTGTTAATCCTGTGTTTCTCTTTTACTCTTCCCCACCCACACAAAAGAATAAACCTCACAAAACAAAAACTCCTTCAAGTAGGAACATTAGGGTAATTGGATATTTCTTCTTTTCCTTCATAACTACCTTTTGAAAACCATATAGATCTTATTTTTTCTTTTGTTTTAGAGAAAAAGACTGATACTTAAATCTACCAGCTTATAAAAGTCCTGGTGTTGATAAATTATTTAGAATTTAAAAATCAACTCTATTGGCTCACATAGACATTTCAAAAAATAACTAAGCTTTCCTTGCCTCCCCTCTATGGAGGCTTGACTGTATTTGAAGTTTGAAGAAACACGTAAATGTTTTTCCAGGTTATTTTTATTTATGATATGCATGTTCATGCATGACAGAGAGAGAGAGAAGAACTTCAACAGGGTTTTGTCACACTGTGTCGGACAGCATTCCAGCCCTTCGGGATCCTGGTCACACCACACATGCATACAACCAGGATGTTTTCAAGTTGGTGTCAGGAACTAAACTGTGGTCGGCCATATGGCTTCCAGCACTACAGTTCATTTTGCTATCAACTCTGCCACAGGTTGGGCCGAAACATGAATTTCAGCACTGTGAATGTAATATGCAGTTGTGAAGAAATGAAAAGAAGTACACTTTTTCTCAGTATTAGCTAATGTAATGTCAACATGTACAACAAACAATTTATGTTTAGGTATCCCTAAAGTTACATCTATTACATTTCTAAACTCAGAAATGTCTGGACTCAGTGTCTAGTCACAGTTTGCTCTTGTTTTTAACCTTCAGATTTGGGTGTCTAAGAATTCCAGAGAAATTTACTTTCTTATGGCCAAATCCATGAATGTTTCCAGGACTTATTTTCTTTATTATTATTTTTTTAATGGGATTTAACTTTATTGAATACTTTTCTTTCACCTCCTCTGCCTTTAACATTTGGTTAAACCAGATCCTTCTACTTTCTTGTCTATCTATTCTCTCCTTACTCTTGCAAGTTCTCTACTTTACCTGGATTTTTAAAACATAGATAAGCCACTAAAGTTTTGCCTGTAAACATATTTTCTTTCTTTCTTTTTTAACGATATTTTTAAAATTATAATTTCTGATTTACATATAGTATTTGTACATATTTGCAGAGTACAGTTTTGCTATTTTTTTTTAAGGCAAGAGGCCACATTTGCTCATCAGTGAGAGTCAGAGACAGAAGGCGAAAGTGAGAAAGAATCCCCCCCCCCCCCCATGGAGGATAGTCACACCACAGCCCCCTCTCTTCCATTTCTTTTCCAGGGTTTGGGGCATACAAGCACATGTGTCTGGCATGTTTTTCAAATTTCTGGATCTGGGACTCTTAACTACGCAGTTAGCTGTGTGGGATCCAGTCTCCTTAACCACTATGCCATCAGCCAGCCCCAGTGTGGTTTTTGAAACATATGTATAATGTGTAATGATCTTATCAGGGAAATATACATATCTATCATTCCCAGTTTTTATTATTATTTTCTGTTGTATATATTAGAAATCTACTCTTCTGGTAATTTTAAAATATATTTTGAATTGTTAAAATTATCTTTACTGTATACAGTATTCTGTAACACAGTCTACTGATTTATAAGTAATCTGCTTGTTCACAGAATTCTCATCTCTCCCATTCGCCTCCCCTTTCTAGTTTCTGTTACACTCACTACTTCAATGTAATCTAATCCTATAGCTTCTGCAAATGAATGATAACATAGAGCATTTGTCTTTCAGTGCTTGGCTTATTTCACTAACCATTATTCCCTCTAGGTTTGTTCATTTTGCTTCTAATGACAGAACACCATCCTTTTAAATGGGTGAACAGTACACTGCGTGTGTGTGTGTGTGTGTGTGTGTGTGTATGCTTATTACTGGGCTGTCAGAAAAGTCATGATGCATTTTTGCATACAAAAACATAGAGAGAATCCAGTGCCTTGACCACTACACCAACTGCTGGACCTATTTTAAGTTTTCTGAGGAAACTTTATACTGTTTTCCATAGTGGCTGTACAAATTTATATTCCCACCTATAGCACCTGAGGGTTTTCCTTTCTCTACATTGTAACCAGCAGTCATAGTTCTTTGTTTTGCTTTGTTTGTTCATTTTTCTTTTATAATACCTGTTCCAAATGGAGTTAGAATGAAGTGATACTTCATTGTAGTTTTGATTTGAATTTCTCTCTTGAATAGTGATCTCAATCAAGCTTTCTTGCATAAGCTTATTGGCCATTTGTCTTCTTTTGAGAATGCTCTGTTCAGATTGATTGTTCATTTTTGAACTGCATTATTTGCTTGTGAACTGTTTGATTTTCTTATATAATCTGGTTATTAATCCCTGTTGGATGTATAATTTATAAATATTTTCTTCTGTTCTGTAGCTTGTTTCTTCACTCTATTGATTGTTTCCTTTGCTGCATAGAAGCCTTTTAGTCTGATGTAATCCGTGTGTCTATTTTTAGTGTGGTTGTCCCTACTTTTAAGGTCTTCTTTTATTTATTTATTTAGTTAGTTTTGCTATAGGGTGCCTGTGCTCACTAGACAGAGAGAGAGAGAGAGAGAGAGAGAGAGAGAGAGAGAGAAAGCAAGAAATCATCCTGGGGACCAGCAGTTGGTGTAATGGCTAAGTCACTGGACTCCCATGAAGTCAACCGCAGTTCGAGTCCCGGAACTGGTGGCTTAAATTCGTGCCAGGCGCGTGTGCGTGCCCAAGATCCCAAGAGAGGAATGGAGGAGAAGGGATTGTGGTGTGGCCATTCCCCCTGGGAGGGTAATTTCTTACTTTCTGTCTCTCTGTCTTTCTCTGTCTTTCCAGCGAGTACACATGCCCTATAGAAAAAAAAAATAAAAAATAAGCCTCTCAAAGGAAAAAAAAAGAAAAAAAGTCACCCTGCAGAGGGATGGCAATGCTAGAATCCCTTCCCTTTTCCATTCTCCTCTTGGGAACTTGGGCACGTGCACACATGTACCTGGTGTGAATTTAAGCCACTGGATCCGGGACTCAAACTGTGGTTGACTACATGGGAGTCCAGTGACATAGCCATTACACTATCTGCTGGTTCCAAGTTCTTATTTTTAAGAATTTGCTTACACCAATTTTATGGATTGGTTCCCTATATTTTCTTCTAGTTATTTCTTGGTTTCAGGCTTTACACATCTAAATCTCTAGTCCATTTTGAATTAATTTTTGTATCTGATAAGTGACAGGGCTCTAGTTTCTTTTTTTGCATATAGATAATCCAAGTTTCTCAGCACCATTTATTGAAGAGACTATGTTTTCTCCACTGAATTACTTTGGGACTTCTGTCAGAAATCATTTGGCTGTAAGTTGTAGATTTATTTCTAGGCTTTATTTTGTTTATGTTCACTCTTCTTCAGAATTGCTTATGGTCCTCAGAATTTATTCTTCTTTGTTATCTATGTTCTTGCTCAGTTTCTTTCAAGAATCTCTATCAGGATATGCCATACAAACGTAAAACTCAACTAAACTCAAACTTAATTTATGATATCTGCCACTCATAATTTTAGGAACGTTCTTGTTCTTCCTTCTCTTCCTGCCCCTCTTGCCATCTGAACAAATAGGAATCCTGGAGATAGACTTACTCTTGGATCTTCCCCAGTGGCTCTTAGTTTCCAACTTTTGTCAATTTGTATTGTAAATTTTTACTCAGTCCTTTCTTTTAAAAATTCAATTTACCAAATAAACTTAAGTCCTTGTGACAACTTGTGTGAACCATTGCAATTATCTAGTATTTGCTCTTAAAGATCCTAATCTCTTCCTTTCAGTGCATGTTTCATATAATGACAAGATTACATTCTTAAAAAGATTTTTATCAGAGGATATTTGTGCTCACCAGAGAGAGACAGAGACAGGGAGGGAAAGTGATAAATCACACATCAGAGGAGTAGCCATGCAGCAATCCCTTCTCTACCATTTTCCTGTTGGGATTTTTGGGTATGAATGCACACATACTCAGCATGATTTTTAAGCTGCAAGATATGGGGCTTGAAACATGTTGGCCATGTTAGAATCCAGCACCTTAACAACCATGCTACCTACTGGCCCCAAGATTATATTTTGTAAAAAACAGTTTTAATATTGTAACTTTCTCTTCAAAGAAAAACAAAACAAAACAAAACAAACCTTCAGAGCCTTCCAGTTACTACTAAGTGAATAAACGTTATACTTTCTTGAAAGTCTAGAAGTCAGAATCAACATTATAAAAACCAGTATAAGCATACCTGTGAATTAAAAAAAAAAATTATTTTGGAGAGGTTTTTGCTATAGGGCGCGTGCACTCGCCAGACAGACAGAGAGAGACAGAGAGACAGAAAGTGAGAAATCACCCCCCAGGGGGGATGGTCACGCCGCAATCCCTTCTCCTCCATTCTCCTCTCGGGATCTTGGGCACACAAGCACACACGCCCGGCGTGAGTTTTAAGCCACCGGGTCCGGGACGCGAACCGCGGTCGATTACGTGGGAGTCCAGCGACATAGCCATTACGTTAACTGCTGGTTCCCAGTAACCCAGCTAATTTTAAGAAATTTTTTTACATTAAAATATATTAGGAACCATCAGTTTTTAAAGTGAAAGAATAATATTGCCATTTAAGCATAATTTCCAAGTAAACCACATTGTCTTTTTAATCACAAACTATGTAAGATTTATGTAATGTTCAAGGCATCATCGAATTTTATTTATTGTTTTTATTACTAAATGTAGATGAATGTTGCAGTGACCTTTCACTCATACTTGTGACAAAAGGAAAAGAAAAGCCCTGAGAATTAACTGTCTTATGAGTCTTCAATAAATTTAATAGCTATTTTATCAACATTTATAATAAGCTTGCATAATAAACTGATATAAAAGGAAATCATGTGACCTGTCCAAGGTCACACAACTAGTAGAAAATCTAAAATTCAAACAGAAGTCTATTTAATTCTGCATATTCATTTCCCACTATACAGTGCATTAAAAATTATGTACAGATGTAGAATATTTAAAGGAAATCAGAGGACTTCTGCCATGGGCTCTCTTTCTGAGCTGAATCAACTCTAGAAACTTCTTTTTCTCATCCAAAAATGAAAAGTGTTGCAGGATTTAGCACAGGAAGGCATGCTAGGGCACTTTAACAAAGAAGTTCTTTATGCAGATACTTATAAAATATTTGGAAGGGCTACAGATGGAGAGATCAGAAGGCTGATGTAATTCTTCTACAGTTGCCATCCTGAGATCAGGAAAAGATAGAGAACTGCTAGCAACTTGGGGCTGCCACTGCCCCCAAAAGCTGGCGAATAGAGATTGAAACAGATGACCATGTTCCTAAGCAACACTGACACAGGAATGGGGATGGGACCTGACTTCCAAAAATCACCTGGTTGCATCTTGTTGCCAGAGAACTTGGATCACATTCATAAGAGGAATGGTTAGGGAGACTGGAAAATTTACATTCCAACGTTCCAACGAACACATTATAAAAGAAATATTAAAGATAGTCAGTATGGATTCTGAGTGCCAATAGGTAATATCCCACCTATGAGGTTGGCTTTGACAATGTTCTGTTTCTAACAGTCCTCACTTAAGATCAGCCAATAACAAGTGTGCCAGCTATGCTCTGCATGTTCATATACTACAGCCAAGCCGTCATTCTGCCCCTCCCTTATTATATATGGCAGTAGTACAGGAAAATTTCACATAAAATATTTTAAAAGCCTGAGTGTTCTACTTCACCTCTATTCAATAGAACTACAATGCAAGCTGCACATCTGTTTACATAGTAGTGACATGTTAAAAATTGAGATAAAGTAGTTTTGATAATATATTTTATTTAACTCAGTATATCTCAAATATTTTATTTTTTAGTTTATGATTATATATGTATCATTATAAAATTTTTTAATTTTTTTATACCATTATGGTCATATGGAGGGGACTTCAAAAAACTCACAGAAAATGCTTATTATTTAAAAAACTATTAATATATATGGCAAACATAAAAAGATGCTCATCATTTCTTTCTGAAACTTGATAATTTTAGCATTTCCACTTAAATTTACAATTTATGTCAAGTTAATATTTTGTATATTGTTATGTAAGGATTAAGGCCATTTTTTAACATGATTATTCAGGTGATACAGAATACTTCCTTTAGAAGTTTGCCCATTGAATTGCAATGGTGTCTTTGTCAGAAATTATTGACCTTAAGAAGGTGATTATGTATTCTATTCTTTTCCATTGATCTATGTATCTACCCTTATATCAATATATTCACTAATGTAGCCTTGAAAATATAGATTTGGTCATTGATGTATAGACAGGCTAATATGTATACATTTTTCATATATGACAAGAGTAAACCACATAGCGAAAAGATAAATTGGAGAAGGGAAAGAATGCTGATTTTCGTGAAAATTCATAAAGCAGTTAGAGGAAACATTACCAATGAAATAGAAATGATCAGAAGGATGAGAGAAAAAAAAAAGTCAGAGTATGTGCACGAAAATCAAGGAGAGCAAAAGATTTGGAAAAGGAAAAGTGGCCAGAAAGTTATAATGCTTCAGAAAACCATATAGATGGCTTTTGAAACAAACAAACAATAGTGTCATTTTGACAGTTACAAGAAGCTATTGATTACTAAAGTGAGAACAGTTCTAGGAGAGGTGATGGCATGATGGCATATATTCATTGAGTGAACATGTATCGATTGCTTCGGCATACAGCAGAGTCCTTTAAACAAGAAATCTATAAAGCTAGCCTTCCTGAAGTTTATTGTCCTGCAAAAAAATCAGTTATATTCCCATGAAGGAAGTAAAGAATGGGAGATGAAGAGAAAAATAAATCCAAGGCATACATTTTTTTATAGCATGATATAAGAGAAAAAAAGTAACAGTTATGTGAAAATACTTTGAGAAAGGAATTTTGTTTTAGTTTCAAGGCAGGGAATCGTTCCATCAGGTTTTAGGTAAGGAGGAGTGTAAGGGCAGAAAGAGACAGTAAACTATTCTGGGGAGAGAGAAGTAATGGTGGAGTGAGGCACATAGGAACACAAGATGACATTCTCTCAAAAAGATAAAGGCAAGGATTAACTATTGGAGAGGATGAGGAAATTTATTTCTCTCTAAAACATCAGAACATAGGGAGGGACAAGTAGGAACAAAAGTAAAGTTGGAAGGGAGTAGATAACATTCGTCATGGGCTCTCCATTCTTAGGAAAACATTTTTCTGGAAGAAAACTGAAGTGAGAGAGCTAGGGAAAGTGGGGAGTTCTAAGGACTGTTTGAGGGAGTAATGGAAGAACTCATTGACATGACTAGGACTGGTAAAGAGCACTTAATAACTCACCAGAATTTAGAGACTGTACAATAAGATGCAATCTTAATGGAAAGATACACAATTTTCAGAGTCTTTCACTTCCAAAAGGAAGGAGGAGAAACAATGGGAAAAAGAGAGACATCAGCAGATCCTGGATTAGCTTGGAAGGGCATGTGTAGTACAAACGGAAGGGCTGAAGAATATGATCCTTCTGGGAATTGTGTTTGAAGTGAGCACCAATACGCTTGAAAATAGAAGAAAAGAAAGGATGATCAGCAGAGAAGGGATAGGAATAGTTAAAAGACTTGTGGTTAGAAAAAAGAGAGGGAAATGAAATACACATTTGTGATCCAATGGTGTGCTGAAGCCAAACTGTACCAGCTACAGAGGGATGATTGTAGGCATCTCATCCCAATTCTGTATTCAATCATATTATGGTGATGATTTGAAATTAACTGCAGTGGAAGTATTTACACCATAATAATCAGCAGTCACTACAAATCAAACACTTTATTTTCTACTTTTTAATTTTCCCCTCCCATAGACAGTTGTTAAATATGTAACAGTATACACTGTTGTAATCAGATAGTAAGTTTCAGTTTTCTTTTTTCCTTATGTGATAACTCAGGTTAGAATGCAGTTAGAGATGAGTTTACTATCAAGTAACTATGTAGTTGTAATTGCAAACATCTTATTAATGACAGTAAAGTCACCTAAGATAAAGTCAAGAGGAGAGGATGGGGTGAATTGAATGAAAAGGGTCTTGGATATGGAGAAAAGACCACGATATAATTGAAAATACAAGAGAAAGGACAATAGTGGTCTTGAATAATGTGACTTTAAGAAAAGGAAAGGTTCTTAAGGATAATTCAAAAGCCATGATACTGTGTAAGAAGTACAGATTGAACTGGCATAAATTAAAATTTGAGTTCTTTTGCCGGTAATTTTGACAGCTGTGAAAATAGATTATAATTTGAACCCAAGAATATTCACTTTCATTCAGACAAGATTTCTATCGATATATTGAGATGTAAACAGTTTAATCTGTAGTTGTAATAGCTTTCCAACACTCAAGATACACTTCTAGGGTAGTCCTACTCCAGCAAAAAAGCCCATTCTTACTTCTATTATCGGAAATTACTTGATGGTTAGTAATCAGTACAATCTGCTTAGCATTGAAAATCTTTTAATGCTATTTAAGGATTATCATATTGCCTGCCGATAGACCTACAGTTAATGGAAAGTACTTATTATCTGATAGGCTAATGAGAAATTAAAAACCCAAGGGCTACAGCCACAAGATTCTTTGTTTATATTATATTATTTTCAGGGGGAAAGTCTCCTCCAATGTTGTATTTTATGTTAAAAAAATAACTTATTGAATCATGGTAGAGAATGATTCAGAAATCACCCACAAACTAAATTTGCTTGTGGAAAGAGAACCAACCACTCTCATTTCCCCAAACATATTATTAGACTCTTAATAAAAAATGGTGGTTGAAATAATAAATAAACCTATGCACATCCTAAGCATAAAATAGCTAAAGAAGAGTTCACACACATTCCCGTATGAATTCTATTTCCTGAAGGACAATGAAAACACCTGGCAAATTGGCTTGAAAATGGACAGTAAAATAGAAAATGCTTTTGGAATTTGAGCCCAAGAAACCTTGAAAAATGCACTTGGGAAGACTTTGTGTACTTTTAACAATCTTGCGAAATTCACATAAACAAGACTCATTCAACGAAGTACCTAATATAATTATCCAATGTCCGCTTGGACTTCTGTCATTCTGATGGCCTGAGTTCCTTGGACCAAATGTTTTTAATAGTCTTTTCAGTATACCAAGTACAAACATATGTGTATCATTGGAATAAAACTATACTTGTTCCGGACACATTTCAAAATAGTGAAACAAAACCCACAATATATATCCCTGAACTCTAACATTTAATAAAGGAATGTGTTTTCACACTGTCTTTCTTGTATATCATTCTCTTCTCTCCTCACTTCAGGGAATAAGAATTCTCAAGCAAGGAGGGAAGAGAAACCACCCACCTTTTCTTCCCGTGCCAAACTTATATTCAGGACCAAAAGCAATGAATTATTTCAGCCAGAAAATGTTTAATGGCTCCCAGTTCTAAACTTTTGTTTGTAGACATGGAGTGGCCCAGAAATTTCCCAGCAAGATTTAATGACTGTTTATGCAGACTTTAAAACTTGTTAACATGGGACAGGTTGGGGCAAGGAGCTAGGAAAAAAAAATAAGATAAGAAAGAATTTCAAAAAGCTTTGAATTTTTGCCAAAACTGTACCAAACTATTAAGCCTTTCTTCCCTATGATGCTCAGTGATCAAGAACACTAATTACTAATCTTTTAAGATTAACCCGAAGCTGAAAATGCTTCTCAGCAATAGAGGTGCCAGACCCCAACATGGAGAAGTGAAAGAATTCACCAGACCTCAACTTGCAATCACAGTTGAGTTCGACCCAACTTGAGTGTACAGGGAAGAGGTACACAATGACTTTGCTGGGGACCCTGTGCAGCAGAGTCTGTTGAAAATACCATGGAGCCTGCAGTTGACACATCAGATGTCTCTGCCGCTCTCTCATTATGCAACCTTAGAGAAGTTCCATGGACTCTGTGCCACATCCCAATGGCATAAATTTGAACAATTAAAATAAGAATTGTGTTGACCATTAACTAATAATTTCATGTCCTGATATATAAATTCTTATTCATGTGCATGTGTGTGAGCATATGTGTATGTTTGGTTGTTTTGGGTGCTCTTTTCTCTGTCTTCCTTTTTAATTTTTTTATTATATTTTATTTATTTTTGGAGAGGTGTGCATTTGATTGTTTTGGGTGTTCTTTTCTCTGTCTTCCTTTTTTATTTTTTTATTATATATATTTTTTTTTTTTGGGGGGGGGGGAGAGGTTTTTGCTATAGGGCGCGTGCGCTCGCCAGACAGGCAGAGAGAGACAGAGAGACAGAAAGTGAAAAATAACCCCCCAGGGGGGATGGCCACACTGCAATCCCTTCTTCTCCATTCTCCTCTTGGGATCTTAGGCACACACGCACACGCGCCCGGCGTGAATTTAAGCCACTGGGTCCGGGACTCGAACCGCGGTCGACTATGTGGGAGTCCAGCAACATAGCCATTACATTAACTGCTGGTCCCCTCTGTCTTTCTTTTTATAAAACTATCTTCTAAAATATGTAAGTTAAGACTCTCTGCTCTTTATGCCTCAAATTGACCCTACTCACTATTTCCATTACCTGATCATTCACTTACCTGTACAATTCATATTAACCTGCTCATTCTTTGATGGCAAAAAATTTTTTTCCTTTTCACAGAGATTTAAAAATGAAAGTAGAAAGCAATATCAATGATCAGGTATAACAATTATTATTGTATTATTTATTATTATTATTATATATAAGCGATTTTTGCTATAGGATGTGTGTACTCGCCAGAGAGATAGAAAGCGAGAAATCACCCCCACTGGGGGTGGCCATGCCACAATCCCTTCTCCTCCGTTCTCTCCTTGGGATTTTGGGCATGCATATGCATGTGCCTGTCATGAGTTGCCAGGCAACTGCCAGGTTCAGAACTCAAACCATGGTCTACTATGTGGGACTACAGTGATGTAACCATTATGCCATCTGTTGGTCCCTAATGATTATTTTTTATAACATACATCCGTAATCTGAAACAGGCAAGGGAAATGGTTTCTGTCATTAAATAGATTATCCAGATGTCTTAAACTTTGCCTCAAACAACTACATAATCAAATTAAGTTTGCTTAATGTAATTTAAAGAAAATGATTTGTACTTATAAAGCAGTTTTTGTGTGAGTGTGGAAATCATCTTATTTTCCCCTCTTACTCTTGAATCCCTTTATTTAAAAGGGATTTAGAGCCTGGCCCTAGCAGCACAGGCAGTGCGGCGCTGCTGTGCAGGAGGCCATATGGGAAGCTCCAGGTCCACCTGAACACACTGGGCCTCCCAGGTGGCCTGTGGTCCTGGCTGGCTGCAAGAATGAGGGGGAGGAGTGTGGTGTGGAAAAGTCTGTCAGGGGTGCCCCCCTCCCTTTCTCTTTTCCCATATGAAAAAATAAACTTTCTTTTTTTTTTTTTTTAGATTTTTGCCATGGGGTACATGCACTCACCAAAGAGAAACAGAGAGATAGATACAGAGAGAGGAGAAATCACTTCCCAGAGAGGATAGTCACATTGCAATTTCTTGTCCTTCATTCCCTTGGGATTTGGGGCACACATGCACACACACCTGGCATACCTTTCAAGCCTCTATGTCTGGGACTTGAACCACAGAATCAGCCATATGGGATCTAGCACCTTAACTTCCATACCACCTGCTGGCCCCAAATAACTTCTTTTTTTTTAAAGAGAGATTTTTGCTGTAGGATGTGTGCTTGCTGGAGAGACAGAGAGACAGAAAGAGAGAAATCATTCCCCCGGCCATGCCACAATCCCTTCTCTTTCATTCTCCTCTTGGAATTTTGCACACACCCCCCACAGGCACCTGGTGTGAGTTTCAAGTTGCCAGGTCTGGGACTCGAACTGTGTTAGAGTACATGAGAGTTCAGGGACTTAAGCATTATGCCATCTGCTGGTCCCCAAGTAACTTTTTAAAAAAGAGATTTTGTAAGCTAAATAGTGCTGAGCATAGTCCTATGCATTGGGGATTCAGTAATTAAAGAGGATAGAAAAATATTCTTGTCTTCATATCCTCTCTTACTCCAGAGAGTTGTGTGTGAGCTCCCAATTACAACTACTGACTGCCTATTGAGAATTCTCTTAGCTTTTTGTGTACATCTATATTGGTTATTTTCGTAATGCATAACCTATGAACCCTACTGCCAAACAGATTGCTTGTCACAGGGCAGGTACTCAATAGTATTTATGATATAAAGAATGAATGATTGAGTGAATTAAAAGCTATTAAGCACTCAATGTTTCAGTCCCTCTGTAGAATTTTATTCTAAATAAGTATATATATATTTCAACAAATCCCTAATTATTATTATTTGGACTTACACAATGGGAATGGATCAGTGAACTCAATAAACACAGTTCTTCATAGAATATAAATCATAATATGGCAAATAAATGATAAGGCAATGTAAATACAGTGATCTGAGAGATGCGGAATTAGAAGTGCATAAAATCCAGAGTTTGGTAATTGGGCAAGACTTTTTTGAAGAAGCATTGTCCAAACTGAGATTGGAAAAATTAGTTGAAGTTGGTCAGACAAAGACATGAGGAGTAAAGGAAAAAACTGGGGCAGAAGCCTGGGTAAACATATCATGACCAAAGGATTTCAAGTGGTTCAATGTAGCTGGAGGGAGAATAGCCAGTAGTGGATAGCAGTAAGAGTGGAGGTCTGTGGCCTTTTTCAAGAAGACACATGAAGACATAAGAATAGCAGAGTAGACAGAAGGAATTTGTGGAACAAATACACCAACTCTAGTAAGTAGGCCTACTTCTGGATTTATTCATTTCAGCCATTATTTTTGAGGTTTTCAGTTATTTAAAAGGAGAGAAATTCTAAGCTGATAAACACATACTATTTAACCATTATAAATATCATGAAATAACTGGGTGTAAATATCACATATGTCTGTCCTGCCTCAATATATTTTACTTGGGATTTTTCCAGATAGTGTTCATAAATTTTTAGACTCTTAGGACTTTCTGGGATTTTAATGATCACTTAATGATGGTAGCAAATTATTTTTCCTTTAAGTAAATCAATTATATTAAAAGTGCAGAAGTATTTTCGTTGTTGTTATTCACTTATATGAACTTCTTAAACTATTAATAAGATCTTCTTCTAAAATATATAAAAATATCCAAAATTCTAGTCATTCATAGTAATATGTAAAATGAGATGAGAAACCTATGTGTATTAATTTCTGTATTAACTTAAATAAGCCCTCCAATACTCAAAGACATAGAATACAAATAAAGTTTTTAGTATATCCAGTAACAAAATTTCTTTCTTTAAAAAACAAAACAAAAAAATGGAAGTTTTATGAACATGCATAACTTCTGTTAGCATCTTGTGATAGAGCAATTCAAAATATACCAGATCATTTACAACACTTCAGCTGTTTATATTAAAGCTCTCTGTATTCCAACCGAATCAGTGAGCTGATTATGTAGAAGGAAAAAGAAAATCAAAGGTGATCATTGAAAAATTGACAAAAGAGGATACAGATGGTAGGGCACCACTGCATGGTACTGGAGCCATATGGGAAGACCCAGAGCTCAGAGCCCAGGTCAGCCTATACATTCTGGGCACCACTGCAGTCATACACATGATCCTGGCTGGCTGCAAGCTATGGGAGGTGAGCAGGGGGAATAATGGCATGATGAGACCTTGTCCAGAATATCTGTCTTTCTCACTGTTTCTCTCTCTCAATGAATAAATAAACCAAAAAAAAAAATTGACCCCAACATTAATATTGTTATAATGCATTTAATATGCAAGTAAAGATCTTATGAATTCCCAAGAGTTAGTAATTGCCTTAGTTACATAGAAATGAAGAAACAGTATCACAAGATGAGCAATATCTCATTATTTTTAAAAATCCGAGCCAAAATAAATTGGAATTACAATCTATTTTGCATAGAAATGAGTCATTTGGAGTTTGGATTCGACACAAAAATGTTGACTGAACAATATAGATTTGGTATTAATTTAAAAGCTCTGTAATTCCCCAGGGCTGTTGTGTCTGTTTATAATACTTTGCATTCAGACAAAGAAAGACTTGGGAGGAAAAAAAATGAGTACTGATGGTAGATTTTTTTTTTTTATATCTAAGTATTTTTCTGTTCCATTTTACTCAAACTATGAACATAATGATTAGTTGTTTGTTTTAAAGAAAACTGAAGGAAGGAAGAGTGTGGCAAATTTAGGGTTCAGAATGAAACAACAATGAAATAATTTTGAGTGTGTTTTTGTCGTTCTTTCATTTAGTTTGTGGTCTGGTATGAATACCAATATACCATTTGGTGGTTTAATTTCTTCTTCACAAAGAAGTCTCACTGGAGCTCATTGTTTACTAAAGCATGTATTTAATTTTTAAAAATTTGTTCATTTACTTAGTCAAAAATCAGAATGAGTACCTACTATGTGCCAAGAACAATGCCAAGTACCTAGAAAACCAAACAACAGCATTTTTTTCCTGCTGTCAACAAGAGACTTCAACAAATACTGAAAATCGAACATAAGGTGACAAGTGCCAGTGCATCTTCTGTAGGAGAATGAGGCAAACAGAGCTTCTAGAACTTCTCTCTAAGTAAGAAATCATGAAACATGCTTTGTTATATGCATTCCATATCTTCTTGCTCTGTGCATAATCAATTTTTTTCCAACACCCTTCACGAGTCATCATAATCCTTCCACCTTCTCATCAGTTTGAAGTTCAGCCATCTTATGTCAAAGTTAACTAACACAAAGAAAAGGCCAATGGGAAGAGAGGGAGTGGAAGGTTGGTTTTTATTAGCTTTTGATATGATGTACCAAAATGGCTCCTGAACCAGGGAACTCTCTTTAACACTTTCTGGGGGAAAGAGGTGGGAAAAGGGACAAAGTCACAAACTATGCCAGCAGTTCTATTCCCATAGTTTATTGAATCTCATCATTATTCTCCACTATCCAACAAAAACAAAAAGTCAGTAGTATCAAGCTACTATTGATACTGTTTTTTCCTTTCATTTGAAATATAGAAATAGTGTTAACATGTAAATTCTTTACTTATTTTGAACCTCATTTCTATGTATTAAAGGCTTTCACTGAAATGCTAATGCATTGTGTTTTATAATTAAACATCAAAGCCTATTTCAAATCTAGCACATTAGATTCAAATAATCAGTCTAATACATTAGAGAAGGATCAAGTATACTTTTGTCTGAGAGTTATTTTACCAGAAAAAGAATTATTCACAAGGGCAAAATACAAATGCCCAAGAACTCTAGGAGCCCAGAGGAAGGTCACCCAAACCTGCTTCCATACTTCAAGAAAGGCTTTTTAATACAAGTCACTACATGCCATAAATCTTATTGTATCCTATAGTGTAGCTAGTCCTTGTGGTGTTCCGGTGGCCATGAGGACAGTATGAGGGACGCATTGCAGGTTGACAGCATGAGAAATGACATATCCATGAGAAAAAACAGAGTGTGGATGGCTTTCATTTCCCATAGATATAAGAACAGCACATGTGAAGCTGGAAGAAGAGGCTGGATGCTGCCAGGGAGAGGTGAAATCGTATCACATGGTGACAAAGCCAAGCCAATGTCAGGCTTTTGTTTTGCAGAACCCTTGTAGCAGCTGAAAGGCAGATATTCCAGTCGGTTGGCAGAGAGTCCAGTGAGGTGGCTGGGAATATTAGCTATTGCAGGAATGATAAGAAACTATGAGGATAATGGTAATATGGAAATGAAGGTTCAAAGTCAAAAATTATGTAGAAATAGAATGGAGTGATTTGGTGTGGGGGCAGGGAGTGAGGAAGAAGGGAGCAACAAGGAAAATGCCTGGATCTCCAGCTTAAAGAACTCGGTGAATGATCTGCTTCAAGAGAATATGGGCAAAGCAAGTTTCAGAGGCAAGAAAGCTCACCTAGAGACTTGGACTCTCAATGTATTGGTTTCATAGAGCCAATGAGTGCCACCCAAGAATATAGGTTTTCCAACATAAAGAGCTATGTATAAACTAGCTCATTTAATGCTGAAAGATAATGTCTGTGCTGAGATTTGGTCCAGAGTCATTTCTTCAAACTAATAATAGAAATCTATGGGGCTAGTCTATGGCCCAGTGGTTAAAGTGACTGGATCCCACCGTAGTTTCCAGTCTCAGCCCCTGTGGCTTGAAAAACATTCCCACAGTGTATCTGCATGCCTGAAATCTCAACAGGGTAGAGAAATGAAGACGGGATTGCCATGTGACTATGCCCTATTGGGGGATCTTCCTTCCTCTCCCTCTCTCTCTGTCTCTTTGACAAGTGCCCCAGCCCTCTGGCACTTCAAAAGAAAGGAGCCTAAGAAAAAAATCAAAAGGGGATATTTAAAATTGGATATGAAAGTAGGCAAATAAATAGTTCATGTCATAATCAGTTTCCCAAAAGCTTAACCTGTTGAAGATGCTTTATAGATATTGGGTAAACACATTTTTCTCACCAATGATAGCAAACTTTGCACAGCACTCACCATGGCCTGAGTTCTAGGTGCTTATTCATTTCATCCTAACATAACCCCTTACTGTGGGCGCTATTTTATTATTCATGTTTACAAAGGGAGAAACTGAGGCCCAGAGTCACGTGGTGCTAGGATTCAGTGAGAATCTGACCCTGTAGTCTGTGCTATTCACAGGACTAGACTGCTTTTCTCACATCAGTATGGGATAGCCTTGATTAAATGTTCACCTTGTGCTCTATTAAAATAGCATTCAATTGCAGTAGCAAAAATTATATAGTTAGGAATATGCTATATTTTAAAACGGTAAGACTTGAGATGCTGGAGATCCAGGAGCATTTGGCAAGATGGCAGCCTCTGCCCCCAGGTTAGGTGAGGGGGAGCTCCACCCACACCCCCTTGCCAAGCTTGAAGTGCCAGATACCTGCTCACATTCAGAATTCATGTAGGTGAACACTGAGATTGAGTTCCAGCTACTACCTGGGGCTTTCTGTTTGTAACCGGGCCACAAAAATTTTTCATTTGTTTCAAGCATTTTTATTAAATTATTTAAGCATTCCTACCTAAACACATGTTTTGTCTATAATTCCAATAGATTTGAAATTAAAAGGAATTACTATGCATGGGCTCACTCTGTCTTAGGAAAAAAGTACTTAATACCCCCCCTTTTTTTTTAGGTTTTTGTAATAGGGCGTGTTTGCTCACCAGAGAGAGGATAAGTGTAGTGGCCATGCTACAATCCCTTCTCCTCTGTTCTCCTATTGGGATTTTGGGCATCCCCACACATATGCCCATCGTGATTCTCACACCATCAGGTCTGGGACTCCAACTATGGTCAGCTGTATGGGAATCTAGCATCTTAACTGTTGCAGGTTGGGTATCCAGGTTCTTGGTGTTTCGGACAAAGAATCGAATGAAACACATTAACAGTGAAAGTAAAAGATTTTATTAAGGAAAAGTGAAAGTACTACATTCCTGAGAGTTAGGAATGGCTCAGTGCGAGAAAGAGTGGCTCAGGGGCCCTGGTGATTTCTTTCCATGGGGCTTATGATTCCTCAACAGGCCAATCATTGGCTGTGGCTGTTAATTGCCTTCATCCCATTGGCTGTATATCAAATGTGGCTGGGCCCACTGATTCATCTTGTGAATGGGCTGGGCCCATTGATTTATCTGATTGGCTATCAGCTAGGCAGCCCCCACTGAAAATATCCCATCTGTATTACCTTATGGGGAAAATTTTCTGCCTGATTGTCTTTTTCTAACTAGCCACATAGGCAGATGCTCCAGCTCTCTTACCCTCCTCCATTTTCTAGCTTTCTTCCTGCCTCATAACCACCACACCACCTACAGGGCCCAATAGCTAACATCTTTCTAACCAAAGTTATACACAATCCGACATTTAAATAAATCCTAAATTTGGGACCAGCAGATGGCATAATGGTTACGTTGCTAGACTCCTGTATATTAGATTGCGGTTTAAGTCCTGGATCTGATGACTTAAAGCTCTCCCCAGGCGTGTGTGCATGCATGTTCAAGATCCAGAGAAGAGAATGGAGGAGAAGAGATTGTGGTGTGGCCATCCCCCCCAGGGGTGATATCTTACTTTCTGTCTCCCTGTCTCTCCAGCAACCGCACATGCCCTGTAGCAAAAAATCTCTCTTAAAAAAATTGTAAATCAAATAGAGTTAAATGTAGTTCATAAACTATATTTCAGGGGATTAACAAAGTATCATATTAAATAAGTGAGTCAGAAAACACACTTGGATTTGAGAAAGCAGCCAAGAAATCACAGAAGTTTTTTGAGAATCTAAAAAGTTGTCCTAGCCATTGGGAATCCAGAGTTATGCAAAAGCTCTAACTATTTTAAGACAATAAATGTCTTCACAGGACTCCATGAATGAGAAAGTAAGAAAGATATTTTTGTTCTTAATATAAACTTATGTACCATGATCTTACATATATTTGGGGACCATAAAATAATAGAAGTTAATATTGAGTACTTCATTGTATGACAAGAATTAAAAGTTTTAGTTTTCTTCATCTTCAAAAAAGAGATATACGGGACCAGCAGGTAACATGGTGGATGAGGTGCTGGACTCTTACATAGCCAAGTGCAGTTCAAGTCCTGGGCTGGTAACTTGAAAATCATGCTGGGTGTATATGTGTGCATGTGTGCTCAAAATTCCAGGAGAAGAATGGAGAAGAAGGGATTGGGGAGTGGCCATCCCTCCAGGGGTTGATTTCTCACTTTGTTCCTCACTGTCTCTGTCCAGTGAGCTCACTAGTTGAGTCTTAGACCTGGTGACTTGAAATATGCTGGTACTTGTGCGTGCATGCCCAAAATCCTGAGAGGAGAATGGAGGAGAAGGGATTGCAGTGTGAACATGCCTCCAGGGGATGATTTCTCTCTCTCTCTCTCTCTCTCTCTCTCTCTCTCTCTCTCTCTGTTTTTCCAGTGAGTGCTTGTGGCCTATAGCCAAACTGTAAAAAAAAAAAAAAAAAAAAAAAAGATAGTCACACAGATGTCAATAAAAAATTTTCAAAGTACTTAACTAACACTGTCATTCTTATAGTATATTTCCACTAATAAAAAATATAAACTCATTCCCCCCCAAAAGATAATAAGGTTTAGCTTAAACTGTGACCAGCATAACTTATTTAAAAAAAGACTGTGACATGCTAAAAGTAGGGCAGGAGCTCTTACTACTACTGAAAGAGAAGTTTTATGAGAAACTTTTCTGCTGGAAATACAATAATTGCATTTTATTCGATATAAAATAAGAGCACATGGCCTAAATTTAGGGTAGAATGCTGAAACACAAACTTCTCTATTTTTTTGATATGCATTTCACATAACTTAAAGTGATAAAATTATGAGGTTTACAAATTGCATACAATTCTAGGGTGTTTCATCACATTTGTATTTTTGTGAAACAAAAATCTCATTTGTTCCTTTCTTCTATAAATTATCCAGTGTTGTTTAAGTTTTTAATTTACTCAAGTAGTTTAAAGTTAGTGATGGTGAATTTATTTTTGTGCCTCCACAGTATATAGGAGACAAATTAAACATTATGGTACAGGATACTGTTTTGTTTTGCTATTGATTGTGTGTGCTCACTGAGAGAGAGAGAGAGCGAGAGAGCGAGAGAGCAAGAGAGCGAGAGAAAGAGAGAGAGAGAAAGAAGAGAGAGGAGAGAGAGAAAGAAAGTGAGAAAGCACCCACTAGGGCCAATGACCATGTGCAGTTCCTTTTCCTTCATAATCCTTTCAGGATTTGGGGCAAGCACACACATGTACCTTGTGTGTTTTTCAAGCCGCCAGGTCTGAGACTTGAACTGTATAGCTGGCCATGTGGGATTCAGCTGCCTCAACCACCACACCACTGGGTGACCCAATAGTGTATTATTAAGCAGAAAGAAAAAAAGGGTTCCCCCCCTAATTGAAATTAAGTAACTCATGGTAATCACTGCTTTTATTAATAGTCACGAAACAGAGATACAGGCTTTATTATATATAAAAGAAGAAATGGTACAACTATTTTTGAAAACTGGTGATTTCTTGAAAAATCTTACTTACTCTAAGACCATTCCACTAAACCAGCATGTTCTAGTCTTTTCTGTGTGCTGTAGAGGATACCCAGGCTGAGTAATTTTTATAAAGAATAGAATTTACTTCCCACAGTTCTGGAGGCTGGGCCCTAAGCGTCCAGAATTTACTTCCCACATGGAGGCTGGGAAAGGTGCTGGCATCTGGCAAGTGATTTCTTGCTGGAAGACTGCAGGAGGGCATCATGACATAATCAGACTGTGGAGAGTACTTCTCTCTCTCTCCCTCTTTTTCACTGTTTCACGGACATGCACATGTTTTATCATGAATAAAGGAAAAAAGTATGTTTGCAATCTTGTGGTGTTACCAATATGTGTGAACATTTCTTAAGTTATGATTTAAATATGTCCAATTTATTTTAGTTATACCTAAATAAAGCTTTATTTTTTAAAAAAGTAAATTCAGCATAGATGAATGACTGTGCGGTCAGTAATTTAAAATCTTTGCTAATAGGTTTAAGGTTATCTCATTGTACATAAAGCTGTTCACTTCTCAGTATGACTGTACTGCACTTACATTGCTTTTTGGAATGTACTTAACAGATTGTAATTGCCCAGTGGATGCAATCTAATGACTTTTTTTCCTTAGATTTTTGCCATACGTGTGTTTACTCACTAAAGAGAGACAGAGAAGGACAAAGAGAGGGAAACTGAGAAATCACCCCTGACAGGGGATGACCATACTGCAATCCTTTCTCCATTCTCTTCTTGAGATTTTGTGTGTGCACACACCCTGTGTGACTTTCAAGCCACCAGGTCTGGGACTCAAACTGCAATAGACCATGTGGGAGTCCAGCATCTCAACCACCATGATACCTGCTAGCCCCTCAATCTAATTACTTTTTTAAAAAAATGAGTTTATTTGCCATATGACTAATGAATTTTTTTTAAAAGTGTTTTCCTGTTCTATAATAATTTTCTTGTAAAGTCTTTTGAAAGTGGGTTTTTAGTAGCCACTAATCAGTGAAACTCTTTCAATATATCTATCCCATAGTTATTTTTTACATTATTAAATGATTGTTCTTTTCTGAGAAGTCAGTTTAAATTACTGTTAATTTCCAGAAATAGGTTGATTCTACTCACATTCTCTTATGTACTTTTAGAGAAAGAGAAATAATTACCCCCATCCTCAAATTCCCCCATTTCCTAATTGTAGTAGCCAAACATCGTCCAGTATATCAACCTAGTGACTGCCCCTAAGAGCTAACACTGTGATTCAGTAACTAGAAAACACGCATCCCAAGACTACCAACAGTCTTAGAAGCCGTGGGCTCCACCTAGTGGCATTATTTGTTGCTATAATAGCATTAAAAATCTAGCATTTAACTTTCTCCTTGTGACATTGCTTTTATTTCTTTACTAAAACAATAAAGTACCAATTTTATCTTATTTAAAGTCATATTATTCAACATAATTGTAGTTCCATCATGTTTCTAATTATGCAGCCTTACTACCGCAGTGCCTGAGACCAGGCTCTTATGTGATTTATACTAAATGGAGAGAAAATGGGTACCATTTTTTAGTGGGAAGGAAGCAGAGAGATGTATATGACAGCATTTTCTAAAAAGGGAGTCCATTAACCGGTCGGCATACTTTCTAATATCACGTCTGCAGGAATTTATGAAGGAAATGAGTGTAATGATTCTATGATATAAATTATGTAAAGCGGTGCGCTCCATGGTCATAGTTTTAAGTTCTCAGCAGCTTTTTTATTAGCAAATTGCTCTTGAGACACTTAATTTCTTCACCAAAATTTTCTATTTTTACTGTAAAAGTTATAATTGCATGTGGGTAACAGACTACATAGGCACTTGTTAAATGTCAGGTAGGATTTCTGAAGTGATGATACATTTCGCTCATCAACTAAGAAGACACACTTAAGGGATTAAACAGCCTATTGAGAAAGCACTTTCCATTTCCACCAGATCAGGCTATTCGGAAGACATGGGGTACGTGACAGGTCAGAGAGGGCTTCTAAAACTCTGCCCACGAGGAGCATAGCTTGAGTAAGGAATCAGATACTCGTCCTCGGTTCCTTTCATCTGCATTTTCAACTGTGCCACTTCTCTCCCTGATATACCCCCACGTGCTCACCTGCATAGTTCATGTGCTGACCTGCATACATGTGCCTGTGAGTGCATGCGGACACACACACACACACACACACACACACACACACGGTTTCTCCAGCTTTGGGGATTAAGACTAAAATCTACTCGTCTTTTTTTTGTTTTGTTTTAATTTTTGCTATAGGGTGCATGTGCTTGCCAGAGAGAGACGGGGGCCAGGAGTGGGGGAGAGAAAGAGATAAAGTGAGAAATCACTCCTGGGGGTATGGCTGCACTGCAATCTGTTCTCCATTTTCTTCTGGGGATTTTTGGGCATGCATGCACATGCACACACACACACGTACTTGGCATGTTTTTCAAGCTGCTAGGTCTAGGACTCCCAACCGCAAAGTCTGCCATGTGGGATCCAGCTGCCTTCACCACTGGCTAGCCCCCCACTCAGCCTAGGACTCATACTAAAGAAAGGGATCAATGCAGGAATCACCAAACGTGGGGAATGGGATCGGTGGAGGAGATCACTCCTGTTGGGGTCACTCCTGACCCTTTTTCAGAACTGAGTTGAGTCTGCAGCCTGTCAGGGCTCCCTGGTGCCAGGAGCCATGGAGCTCGCTCTGCATGTCTCTGAGCAGGTGGGGGCACCGCTCGGCTCTCCTTCCTGGTCTGGCTGTGCCGCGGCTGCCCGGAGTGCTACAACTCCTGCTCACGGTCCAACCCAGGAGAGCCGTGACACAGAGACCACATTAGAGAAAGCCAGTCATGACGGGATGACGATGGAGAAGGGACAGTCCCCACACCCTCCACCCCTGTATAGACGTAGTCCCTGGCCTGTCACGGGTGGTCAGTATAGGCTGTAATAAAAAGACAAAAATGAGACTCTTGGTCCCTAACTCCTGCTCTTATCATTGACTTGCTATGTAACATTGTGTCACTTTCATTTTAAATTAAAACAAAAATTAAACTATTTACCTATACAATGAATGTGTACATACAGATGGTTTTCAACTTATGATGGGGTTATGTCCAAACAAATTTATCGTAAGTTGAAAAATAGTGTTAGTGAAAAAGGCTCTTACTAGACCTAACCTGTTGAACCCATGACTTAGTCAAGCCTACCTTAAGTACACTAGGATACTTACCTTAGCCTACAGCTGGGCAGAATGATCTAACAAAAAGCCTATTTTATAACAAAGTGTTGGCTGTCTCTTGTCATTTATTGCATGTTTCTCTAAACGTGAAAAGTAGAGTGGCTCACTGCTGCTCTCCCATATCATGAGAGAGCCTTGAACCTTATTTCGCTAGGCTGGGAAAAGATCAAGATTCAAAACTCGGGACCAGCAGTTAGCATAATGGCTATGTCGCTGGACTCCCATGTAGTCGACCGCGGTTCGCATCCCGGACTGTCTCTCTCTTTCTGGCGAGTGCGAGCGCACGCACCCTATAGCAAAAACATCTCCAAAAAAAAAAAAAAAAGATTCAAAACTCAAAGTCTGATTTCTGCTTAAAGGCATGTCACTTTCATGCCATCGTAAAGTGGGAAAACCACAAGTTGAACCATTTTGAGCTGGGGACTGTACATACATATGCCTGCGTGTGGGTGTATAAAACAAGTACACCTAAATGTTGATCGCCAATAGCTTAGGAAATGTCTCCATTTCTCAGAAATGATCTAGGAGTTTGCTGACTATTTTTATAGATCTGTGAGCCGCCTCCATACGTTTTAGGAAAACCTCTAAGATGTCACACTGTGGTTGACCACAAAACTTCTGAACATATTCGTGATCTAGAAAGGAACTTTCTTCCCTTCCTCCCTCTTTTGTTCAGGATTC